>CM076586.1:13470000-14670000 GCA_038430175.1 Ficus hirta
GAGGTCTCCTTGGTGTAGATCATGCAACGCAGCTTCAATCTCGAACAGTTCTGATGTATTTTCAGAACTCGAATATGTCTCCCTTGCTGCATCCCAGATTTCCTTTGCTGTCCCATACAAGAGAAAATTTTCTCCTATCTCGTTAGTCATTGAATTGATCAACCACGACATCACCATGTGATTCTCCGTCTTCCATGTTCGAAACTTGGGATTATTTCTCTCTGGTATTACCATTTCACCTGTGAGATACTCATCCTTGCCTTTTCCACAGATAAACATCATTACGGACTGCGACCATTGTAGGTAGTTGTGCCCGTTGAGTTTGTGACCGGTGATGAGGAGGGATGTGCCTTCGGTTCCTCCAGGATTGCTTGCAGCTGGGATAATTTCTGGATTGGAGGTAACCTCGGAGGCAGAGCTTTGTCTCTCAGTAGCCATGCCGTATTTAGTCATGGGAAAAGAAATTGATTTCAGAACCGTGGCTCTGATACCATGAAAATTTATGAGAGAAAGAAATATTTCTCATACTTTGGAATGAAACTTTACAAGCCAAATATATAGGCCATGGTTGCAATCTGCAGACCATAATGCCCGGATACAATCAAGCCAAGAAAGGGAAAGAAATATTCCCCAAAATCAGGAAAGACAACTGTGGGATCTGGTCATATAAAAACCAGATTCTCCTTATTAAAAAACATACCAAAAATAACTTATACAATCCCTAAAATTACTAACTAACTTTGAGTATGATTTCAACATTTTGTTTTTTTTCCTGGTTGATTGATGGCAAGGGGGAGGATCAAGACATATAGGCATACTTGAACAAGGATGAACCTCGCATAAGTTTTTGTATTCTCATGGTAGTTTAGTTGGCATCCAATGCTAGTCTCCTATGAAGGATGCTAGTCTCCTATGAAGTCATTCTTTAACAATAAGTTCATTGTCTTCTTGATGGTTTAACAAATATTTATTTGTCTATTGAATTCAGTCTTTGGTTTCATACTTCAATGTATGTTTGCTTTTCAAAACAGTGTTTTGATTTCGGGTTGCAAATTATCTTGTGACTAATTGTTTCTTTGCAGGCTATTGGCCCAGAGCTGACTTTTTATAACACGTCAAAAGATGTTGGGAAATCACTTCTTCTCACTAACCAACTCTTGCATGCAAATCTGGATGCATTCTGCAGGTCAATCTTTCAATTGTTTTGTTTTCCTTGATTTTTATTTATTACTAGTTGACCTTGGTATTCATGTTTAAAGCTTTGCACCTATATTGGGATAAAGAATCAATCCACATAACTAAATTTGTTAATCGTGCTTCTCCTTTGTAAATACAGCTTTCCATTTCTAGTTGGAGCAAAACTTCACTTTAAACTTGCAGATGTGTGAATTATATTCATGAACGCTCCCATAAATATTGCTTCCTTTTTATGTGTTCAATAACGCTTTTGATCAATAAAGTTTGTATATAAGCAGAATTATCCTAACAAAAATGTGCTCTCTATTATTAAACTGAATATGACCTTTTAACTTTTTTATGCTGTTACAGACTTGTTTTGAAGGGTGAGAGCATTGAGATGAATGCAAATGCACTTGGTTTGACCATGGAGAGTAATGGAATCAGAATTTTGGAGCCTTTTGACACCTCTATGAGCTATTCAAATGCTTCGGGAAAGACCAATATACATTTATCTGTTTCAGATATATTCATGAATTTTTCTTTCAGCATTTTGAAACTGTTTTTGGCTGTCGAAGAGGACATTTTGGCATTTTTAAGGATGACAGGAAAGAAAATGACAGTGATCTGCTCCCAGTTTGACAAAGTTGGAACGATAAAAAGTATGTAAGCATAATTTATTACTCTTTGTATTAGAGCAGAAAATACCATATGTATTTGCATTCTGATTTTTTTTTTTTTTTTTAAATAAACGTCTCAGATCCAAATACTGACCAAATATATGCCTTTTGGAGACCTCATTCACCTCCTGGTTTTGCAAGTCTTGGCGACTATCTGACGCCATTGTCCGTAATCTTTTAACAATGTTCTTCCTCTAGTTCTTGGTATCTTGTTTCATTTTTTTTTATTGATATATCGGTCTCCATGTGACAGGGATAAGCCACCTAAAAAAGGAGTTATTGTTGTTAATTCAACCTATACAAGAATTAAGAGACCTGTATCTTTTAAATTGATCTGGCCGCGTCTAGATTCTGGGAACGTTTCTGATCATGATATAAAGAGTGTTGATTCATTGCCAAATGGTGCTTTTGCTGGAGAAAGTTGTTCAATTTGGTTTCCTGAAGCGCCCAAAGGTTATGTTGCATTAGGCTGTGTGGTTTCTGCTGGAAGAACACAACCACCACTGGCTTCTGCCTTCTGTATCTCAGCCTCATTAGTTTGCTCATGTTCCTTGAGAGACTTCATTGCCATCAACACTACCAATTTGTATGTGTTACTTTGATTTTTTAACGCATAAATACATGTTAAAGATTTGTGGTACTAGATCTGTCAGTAGCTTAAGCTCATCCAAATTTGAATGAATTACTGTCAGATTCTTTACTGTTACTAAAATACAAAATTGGATAGGTTTGTTCAAGTAATGTAGGAATCTCACTACTCATGATAAATCTTGATGCATCTTTTGAGATCTGATTTAGGTTTTACACATTCTATCATGTATCTTTAGTAATAGGAACTATGGTCAATCCTGACTGCCTTAATATACGCATGTTTTGCTCTAGTGTTGTTTTCTTGATTAAATAGCCTCTTTATAGGAGTATTCAGTAGTCAGTCGTACAAAACTTTTGCTTGCCAGATTCGATGTGTAATGGCTTCGTTAACTTTAAAAATTCGTAAATTTTGAGAGTTCTATTTACCAGATACATGCTTTGCTGCTGTTGACCTCGTTTATCTTCTTCCTGTCCTTTTGGCAAGGACATTTTTTTGAGTACCATTAATGTTACATTTCAGGAACATGCTAAGTTTTGCATTTTGGCGTGTTGATAATGCTCTTGGAACTTTCCTGCCAGCAGATCCAACTTCTTTCAACTTAGCTGGTAGAGCATATGATTTGCGTCACATAATGTTTGGCTCTTCAGAAAGCTCTTCAAAAACATCGAAGGGTTCGAACGTCCAAGCTTCTCCATCTAGCCACGGTCACAACCTCCAATCAGAAGGATCACTCTTGAACTCTGCTTTGCGCTTTGAAACTATTACTAGTTTTCGATTGATATGGTGCAATCAGGGTTCAAACTCAAGGAAAAAACTGTCTATTTGGCGTCCAGAAGTCCCACAGGGCACAGTATATTTTGGTGATATTGCTGTCAAAGGGTATATGATGCTTGTGATTTTTTTTTTTAATCTTCTTCAACTCCTTTTGTTTTGTTTTGTTCCTTTGTTCTATTTTGCAAATGTAATAATTTTCTGACCACTTAACTTAGATCTATCTGAAAAAAATTGTCTATTTACTTGCATCTATTTTTCATCGTTCCAGAATTCTAATATTTGGACATTAATGGACATAGGTATGAGCCTCCAAATAGTTGTATTGTTCTTCGTGATACTGAAGATGATGAGCTTTTCAGAACCCCTCTGGAGTTCCAGCTTGTTGGGAAAATCAAGAAACAGAGAGGAATGGAAAGTATTTCTTTCTGGCTACCTCAAGCTCCTCCTAGCTTTTTTTCCTTGGGCTGTATTGCATGTATGGGAAAGCCTAAGCAAGATGAGTTCAACACGTTGAGATGCATACGCAGTGATTTGGTCACTGGTGATCAATTTTCAGATGAGAGTCTTTGGGATTCATCCGATTCTAAGGTTGAGACAGAGGCATTTAGTATTTGGGCAGTTGGTAATGACTTGGGGACCTTTATCATACGCAGTGGCATTAAGAAACCTCCAAGAAGATTTGCTTTAAAGCTTGTGGATACCAGTTTACCCAGTGGTTCAGATGATACTGCGTTTGATGCAGAAATTAGGACTTTCTCTGCTGCACTTTTCGATGACTATGGTGGCTTGGTAAGAATTCTTATTCTGAAAACATTTTGTGACGTCATTGAGAAATTTTTTGAAACATGTCCCTCCCGTGGGAATGTTCTGTCTTTAGCATCTAAGTCACAATAATAAATTTGTTTTATATTAATTAAACAAGTACCAATTCTCTGACATGGATTACTGTGATTGCGAGGAATATTGGGCAGAAAGGTGACTCTAGAATAGATCAAAATTGTGCCTTTAGCTCATTGTTTGCTTGACTTTGGGTTCATCCTACTCTTGTATCTTATGTTCTTTCGGAAACTTCCATTTTCCCTATTGGGATTCAAGCTCTAATTCTCATGTATGAAACTTTTTAATGCTGCAACTCTGAAAGCTAATGAAACGATATAAGTCAAGCACATGAACATGCCTAAGATAAATATCAAATAATATGTATGTATATGTATGAGATATATCTTTATACCGGTGCTACACTTGTGAACCATGTGACAAGTTGTTTCCCTAATGTTTGCATCCTTGAGTTTGGCAGATGGTTCCCTTGTTCAATGTGTCTTTAAGTGGAGTAGGGTTCAGTTTACACGGACGAAGGGACTATATGAATTCTACTGTCGGCTTTTCTTTGGCAGCTAGATCATACAATGATAAGTATGAAGCCTGGGAGCCTCTTGTTGAGCCAGTGGATGGAGTCTTAAGGTAATTTCCTTTAGAACCTAACACATTTAGGCAGCATTTATTTCCAATTCAACCTAAAGAAGGTCATCTACTTGGGGATTTGATACGCACAAATTCTATGTTTGCAAACTTGCTTTCCTCATTTATTAGCATATGGCATTATTTCTGTTTATTCACATTTTTATTCTATTTCATCAAGCATGAATTAAATTTAGTACGTTTTAGCAACTTCCTTAAATGATGCAGCCTATACTTGGTGAACTTTGTTGAAAATAGTTTCATTGTACCAGTTATTAGTAATCAAGTCTTTTAATATCTTGATTGACAAACGTTATATCACATTGTTGCACCTTTTGCACAAGTCTGAGCATTACCAAAGGATTTTATACTTTCACCTTAGGTCTTGCTGCAATTATATTATTTAGTTGTGTAAAACTTGATTGTAAATTGCATCTTTAACTTGATGGATTTCAACTAATTGCATTGTGTACCTCGGCGTTTATGTTTAGTACTTTGCTGACTTCTTGTTACTTTCAGGTATCAGTATGATCTAAGTGCTCCACGTGCAGCTTCTCAGATACGTCTTACGTCTACAAGGGATCTTAACTTGAATGTTTCCGTTTCAAATGCTAATATGCTAATTCAGGCTTATGCAAGCTGGAACAATCTCAGTTATGTCCATGAATATGATGCAACAAGAGTGAGTTTCTTTTTATCCTTCTCAATAAATTGTTTAATTCCAGTTATTTTTCTACGTTTGACTTATCCTCTTTCCTCAGTCCTTTAGTTTGTTTATAACTTATATTTAACATTTCTCTTTCCTTTGATTATATACTGTTGAACAGGATAAGTTTTCTCCAGCAGTCGGTGGAAGATCTATAATCGGCATTCATCATAAGAGGAATTACGATATTATCCCTACAAACAAACTTGGGCAGGATATATATATTAGAGCTACTGAATTAACAGGACTCACAAATATTATTAGAATGCCATCTGGGGATATGAAGTCTGTGAAAGTTCCTGTTTCTAAGAACATGTTAGACTCTCACTTGAAAGGCAAACTTTTCAAGAAAGTTAGAAGAATGGTGATTGTTATGATAGCTGATGGAGAGGTATTTCAGTTGGAGAGCTGATTATAATTTCCGCGTTCCTTTTTTGTTTTAACCTTGTGAGAATGGCTTTTCTTGCCTTGTTTACTTGAATATTCCTGTAATGCAGTTCCCAAGAGTTGGAGGGTTGAGTTTCCGGCAGTATAGTGTAGCAATCCGTCTCACTCCAGACAGAAGTTTACCTAGTGATTCTCTGCTTCCTCGACAGAGTGCACGCACTTGTGGAAACTGTTCGGATCACTCGTCCTCTGAGCTTGAGTTGGTTAATTGGAATGAAGTATTCTTCTTTAAAGTTGATTCTCCAGTACGTAATTTAGGACCTTTTCTTTTTATATCTCAACGTTTTCTACATCAAGGTCACACCTTTTCCTACCTTGTTTTGACAAATTCGTCCTTATGAGTTCACTTCCATAAGTAAAGGGGTTTGGATATCAATACAATTGGATAAATATATTACCAGGAAAATTTCTTTAGTCCCAGTGCAGATTCCACTATTTTTGTTTACAGTTATCATAGTCTATTCAGCATTTTTATTTATAAAAACTTAAAAAAGAAATGATAAGCTGTCCTCAGTAAAGGAAAGAAGGAAAAATACACACTTTTGTAATTAAGTTTCTACTTGTCACACTTATTCCTTGAACATGAAAGGATGGTCTTCTCAAGTTTTGGAAAAAACAACAATAGTTACAATGAAAGCTAACGTGTTTTTGTGTAGTTAGCATGAGTCCTTTAGCAGCCACGGAAGTGTTTAGCGCATTTGGCTGCTGTCTCTGCTTCCATGTTTCCATTATAAATTGATATTTACACTTTATTTGTTGATTAACGCTTTCTTAGTTTCCTTGTCTGTTGGTACTTGTCCATCTATTTTTTCCTGGAGATTAGTGCTGCAACTGATACAATGTTTACTTTAACTTTGGCATGATCTTCGTGAAGCAGCCTTTTTTAGTAATAATTTCATATTTCCTTTATTCCTTGTCTACTCATGTTCTTCATTTTGCAACCACCTAAAATTCTTCCGTTGCAATTTTGCACAGGAGCAGTACACGGTGGAATTAGTCGTGACAGACATGGGGAAAGGTCTATCTTTCTTCCACTCAGTTTCTTCTTTTCCTTTTTGGTCTTTATTCTATCTTTTTTCTGAGAAGGGTGAGGAGGCTGTAGGGCACTTGTTTTTAAGATTACATTCATTGAATAACATTCTTTTCGTTATAAAATACTGCTCCTCCCCTGCCTACAAAAGAAATTGACCTGTGCAAATATTGCAGCTTACCATTTTATGTTTATGCATATGAATTATACCACGATACGTATGTAGCATGCATTAATATAGATACTTCACGGTTCTACCAAAAGTGAATATTGGAAGAGCAGTAGAAGTAGTTTCCCCTTGATTTTAATTGGTTTTTGTAGTCACTCCAACATAATACATGGATTAGATGGGCTTGGGGTTTGGGTTACTTTCTCCATAATCAACTATATTTGAAACATTTAGTAACCATGCTGTAAGTCATAAGTTGATGCTTGTATAGTTAATCCTTCGTTACCTATGTGAAGGTTGGCCCAAGAGGGGAAAAAAAAAAAAAAAACAGATACTAGACTTCGATTTTTTTTTTTTTTTTTTTAGGGCTGGCAAGATAGTTCCATTTCTGCAATCCGTGTACAAAAGACCTGGAAGTCCTTTTTTTTTTATTTTTATTTTTTATTTTTTAATTAAAAAAAAAAAAAGAGAATTAGCTTTAAAATCTGTCACAAAGAGATGAGGTACATGAGTAACATGATTTCAAATGACAATATCTAGATGATTTTTTTTTTTTTTTTTTTTTTTCAATTTTAGGCTGGAAATCTGAGTATTCAGTAACAATAGTTCACCAGTTTTTTTATTTTTTTATTTTTTTTAATTTTATTTTATGGTGAAATATATCTCAATAATAACATAAACTCAGCATAATAGCAAGCTAAACTTACCAAGTCCTAAATAGCAGATAACTATAAATTCCTAATTATCTATATCTCGTTCCCCATCACTTTTAGCTTGCAGCTTTTGCCCCATTGTACTCTTGAATTCATGTGTTCTGCTCTTACAAACTCTTTGATATAATTGTTTCTCCTCAAGTTATTAATTTCATCATTTTGGTTAGCTTGCATCAACTTTAGGTCAGAAGTACTGAGAGCTTATGTTTCGTTTATAGGTTCTGCTGTTGGATACTTTTCAGCCCCTCTAAATGAGATTGCAGGGAACTTTGAAGTGAATCCACATACATCTGACCTAGCAAATAAATGGACCTGGATAGAATTATCCTCGGCAGAAACTACGGTAAACTCTATATTTTAGTACTTCATTTTTAGATCATGTCTGCTTTATAGGATAAAACGTATAGCCTTTACTTGGCGATATTTGTGCAGGAAACAATTCAGGGAAATGACAGTAAAAAGTCGAGTGGAAGAGTGAGGTGTTGCATACTTTTGTCACCAAGATCTGAAATTGAGAACAGTGATCAATTGTCTATTAGCAACAGAAGATCTGGATTTATTCAGATAAGTCCAAGCAGGGAAGGGCCATGGACGACTGTAAGGCTGAACTATGCTGCACATGCTGCTTGTTGGCGATTGGGGAATTATGTCGTTGCCAGTGAAGTTAGTGTCGAAGATGGAAACAAAAATGTGAATATTAGATCTTTGGTCTCAGTACATAATGCTACAGAGTTCATACTTGAATTGTGTCTCGTATCCCGAATATCGAGGGAAAGCATGGAGTCACTGGATGTTGCAAGTGACCCTGAAGGTTTACAAATTGATCAGAAGAAAGAAATTTACGTTGGAACTTTGAGACCTGGCGAAACTGTACCCCTTCCTTTATTTGCTTTGACGCAAACTGGAGTGTTCGTGTTGCAATTAAGGCCCTCTAACCTCAGTGATCCTGTTCAATATTCTTGGAGTTCTGTGGTAGATAGACTTGATCAATCAGAGGATTCGAGTAAACTATCCCTGCCTTCTGGAATAAGTGTATCATCTCTCACCGAGTCTGAGGAACTTTTGTCCTGTACCGAGATAAGTGGGACATCTTCGAGCAATTGCACAAAAATGTGGTTTTCTGTAAGCATACAAGCAACAGAGATAGCAAAAGACATTTGTTCTGACCCAATACAGGATTGGAACCTTGTGGTCAAGTCCCCATTATCTATCACCAATTTTCTTCCTCTTATGGCTGAATATTCTGTGATGGAGATGCACACAAGTGGAAATTTTGTTTCCTGCTCAAGAAGTGTATTCTATCCTGGAGAGACTGTGAATATTCATAATGCTGATATTCGAAATCCTTTATTCTTTTCTTTGCTTCCAAATAGAGGATGGCTTCCTGTGAATGTGAGATTTCGACACAAATATATTTTTATGGAAATTTTCTTTTGCTACTAAATGTTTATGCTTTTGACCCTTTAACCTTTTGATTATGCAGGAAGTTGTTCTTTTATCCCATCCTCATGAAGTTCCATCGAGCACAATAAGTTTGAGAAGCTCTATAACTGGAAGGTTCTAACAAATCACTCACAAAAATTTTCGAATCTTTTATGCTCTTAGCTTCATTTATGGTGTTATTCAACTTTATTTCTTGTGTTGTTTTGATGTGTGCAAATTATTATGGTTTTTGCAGGATTGCTCAAATTATTCTTGAACAAACTTTTGATAAAGAGCGACCCTTGCAGGCCAAGACTGTTAGAGTTTATGCTCCCTATTGGTTTACAATTGCTCGATGCCCCCCGCTCACTTGTAGACTTGTAGATGTTACTGGAAAAGGACAGAAGCGGAAGTTCAGTGTTTTTCGTTCTAAAAAGGATAATGAAGTTGTCGTAGGGGAAATAACTGAAGAGGAATTGTATGAAGGCCATACAATTGCTTCGGCTTTGAATTTTAAATCGTTGGGTCTTGCAGTTTCTATTGCTCAGTCTGGAAAGGAGCGGTTTGGACCTGTTAAAGATCTTTCTCCCCTGGGTGATATGGTAGATGTCAAATATGCATTTATGTTCCCGTTCTACCATTAAATAAAAAGAGGATAATTTGTTTAAGAAATTGTTCTCTTGTTCGCAGGATGGAGCGGTGGATCTCTATGCTTATGATGAAGGAGAAAATTGCATGCAGCTTTCTGTTACCACAAAATCATGCTCTTTTCCATCTGTACCCACAAAGGTAGTTCTTCAATAATTAAATTCCTGTGAATTTCAACCAAAGGTGCTTGACTTATTGCCCTTTTGTTTAGGTTATATCCATCCGGCCATATATGACTTTTACCAACAGAATTGGTCGAGACATGCTGATTAAATTAAGTAGTGAAGATGAACCAAAGGTTCTTCGTGCATCAGATTCAAGAGTCTCCTTTGTATATCGTCAATCAGATGGACCTGATAAACTTCAGGTTAGCAAACTACTTCTTGTTCATTTTCTGCCGTGCTAGTTTAGCACTTGTTCATTTTCCAAAGGAAAGCGTTAGTTACTTGGCTTGTTATGTAATTAAGTTTGATGCTTATTTTTTGTCGTTACTTTTTTCCATCTTATCTTATCTTGTCGTGACATCTTTATCGATTATTGTGTTACTGTAATGTTGGTATTAGAGTCCTGTTTTTCAGGTTCCTTTTCATTTCATACTGAAACGAATTCTCTCTGACATATGAAGAGATGCATTAAGTACCAAATTATCAAAGTATACTGCTGTATATCGCATTATCATAATATATGCAATATATCGCATTCTGCCATGTGTAAAGTTTAGTTATAATGTCGTTTTTTTTTTTTTTGGTGAATCGAATTATATTGACTTAGTTGGGAGATATGATCCATGTCTTCAACTTGGAACATACGGATTCATAAGTTAGTTTAAAAAAAAAAAAAAGTTCGAGTGGCTCACATGCACAATCATTTTTAATACCTTTAATTTATTAATTGTGAGTTGAGCCATCGGAGGATGCCATGTACTTCTTAACTTGTTGATGTTGTATAATAATCTTACATGTTTTCCTTTTTTCTATCTTAAGGAATTTAGGTAATGAGTCATCAACCATTCTTCTATTAATTCTCGTAGATCTTCTTTCTTTTTCATATTGTAAAAAAGTTTGTTAGAGATTTGAGGTGCCTAAAAACTAACAATTTGCAGCAAGAACTATAGCTACTTCAAAAATAAGCATATCTGTACAAGTTTATGAAGTATGCTCGTTGAGAATGGTGAACGTGTCAGTCACCAAATTTTTATCAACATATGAAGTTGAAAATAACATTATCCATCCTCTGTTTTGGAATCATGACTGATTAAACGTTTTCCTTGAATTTTATAACAAGTAAAAGTCCGTTTTCCTTTTCTAGCCCAAAAAAAAAAAAAAAAAAAGGTCCATTTTCCTTCCAACCAAATAAGGCCACCTCCTGTTTGTGAAATTAGCCTCTTTCTCTATAACGACTTGAAAAGATCTGGAGTTCTGGTTGAATATTGAAGAAACCATTTGTTTTGTTTCCAGGTCCGGTTGGAAGGGACCAGTTGGTCATATCCTGTTCAAATTGTAAAACAGGATACAACTTTTCTTGTTTTAAGGAGGCATGATGGTTCTAGGATTTTCGTTAGGACAGAAATTCGGGGTTATGAGGAAGGATCTCGCTTCATTGTTGTATTCCGCTTGGGATCAACCACTGGTCCCGTCAGGTACCTTTATGCTAAAATAAAATTATGTTTTGTGTGTGCACATTTTCATACGTTGTTAAATTCACGTTCGTCAAACATTGCCTTTTCTTAAAGTAGATTGCATGACATGGATGTTCATTGTTAGTAACTTAGCAAAGCTTTGCTTGAGCAGAATTGAGAACAGAACAGCCAGCAGAAAAATCAGTTTTTGCCAGTCTGGTTTTGATGAAGATTCCTGGATTCACCTAGAGCCTCATTCAACAACAAATTTTGCGTGGGAGGATCCGTATGGCCAAAAATATATAGATGCTAAGGTTGATGACGGATCTGATACTGGTGTTTGGAAACTTGATTTGGAGAGGGCTGGATTTCATGCTTCAAAAAATGCAGAATTACGATTGCAGTTCCATGTTATGGAAATTGGTGATACCAAGGTTGCTTGGTTCACAGATGAGAAGACCTCTGCGTTAAATTCAGCTGAAGAAATCAGGTGTTTTCCACTTGATATTAATTGGGAACATGCTTTTACGCAGACAAAGATACAGAACGATGTTTTGCCTTTTGAAGTCATAGTTGAGTTGGGAGTAATAGGAGTTTCTATTTTAGACCACAGACCGAAAGAGCTCTCTTACTTCTATTTGGAGAGAGTCTTCGCATCTTTTTCAACTGGCTCTGATGATGGGAAAACAAGCAGGCAAGGCATAATATTCTTATAGTCTATGAACCTTCGTTCTATTGTATGTTTAGTTCTCGTTTAAATGCATTGTAAATAAAATTACAAATAAAATAATGGATGTGCTTTGAAACTAAATATGAAATCAATTTATGACATGTTTTCGAAGTTGCGTATCCTACTGGACAATACCACCGCCCAACAGCTTTAGCCTTTTAGGAGAATTCATAATCTAGCATACTCTGACGTTATTCCCTCATTTTCTTTTCTCTTACTATTATTACCATATATAATGCTTAAATAAAAACAACTCCTCGATGTTTTCATTTGCTTCAGATTCAAGCTCATATTGGGCCACTTGCAGCTGGACAACCAGCTTCCTCTGACTTTGATGCCTGTGATGTTGGCACCTGAAGCCACCTCTCGCATGCACCAACAAGTTTTCAAGATGACCATCACAATGCGTAATGAGAATACCGATGGGATCCAAGTCTTCCCATATGTGTATATAAGGGTAATGCTATATAAATACATTATTTTTACAATTTTTATTGAAATTGTAAGGTTTTAAAAGTATGTATATACAGAAAAGATGCACCTTCTTAGGGTAACTCACATCGAAAGGATTTAAAAGCTATGTTTGACATCATAGGTAACCAAGAATACTTGGAGGCTCAACATTCACGAACCAATAATTTGGGCTTTTGTGGATTTCTACAATAATCTCCATTTAGACCGTCTTCCCAAAAGTTCTAGCGTCAAAGAAGTTGATCCAGAAATACATATTGGGTAAGTATCTTGCCCCTTCTTTGTCAGTTGAAAGTCATCTAGGAAAATAATTTTGGAAGTATAATTTTAATTTTGCAAATTAATCTGAATAGATGTATAATGTGTCCCTAGATTTATGCAAATAATTTTTTAGTATTTTCCATCTTCGAAATCCTTTTTTTTTTTTGTTTTTCTGACAGTGATCATGTAGTCATATTTGTTACGCCATCAAGTTCTAGTTAAATCATTCCTTCTTGACGTTGATTTCATCAAAAGCTTATGGTGCTTTGGTTCGTATATGCTAAAGCCGAAGTTGCCAGCTACGTGCACAAATAGGATGTTTATAAAATAGGGGAGGAAAAATAGGCGTTTCGATTTATAGATGTCCTATGCTGTCTGTTGTATTGCTGACTACCGACAATGTGATATTTTACTTTTTAGTGAAATAATCTGTGGAATGATGATAGTATGTTACCTTTTCATTCAGCTTAGTAGATATTTCGGAAATAAGGATGAAGTTGTCACTGGAGACAGCACCAGCCCAGAGACCTCATGGAGTTCTAGGAGTGTGGAGCCCTATACTGTCAGCTGTTGGAAATGCATTCAAGATCCAGGTCGGTCTCAATTTTACATTTCTAGTGCTAGGTTTGTCATCTGATGATATATTTGTACAAATTCAAGTAGTTCCCTCTATATGCAGGATTTGTTATTATTATTATTAGTTTTGTTTGGGGGGGGGGGGGTGTGGGTGTTGTTGAGGGGAGACTATCTACAAATGAAATTTTGAGAATGAGCCATTTTGACAGTTTGAACACCCAATGTTTCTCATTTAGCTTACACACAACCTACATGATTCTTTCATCCCTACTTTCAACATGATTCTCGCACACAGCCTGAAAAGTTGTAAAAGTCATTATCGTACAATTGTAACTATTTTATAACTTGGGTGTGGAGCGATTTGAACTCTACAGCTTGTGACGGAGTCAGGTGTAATTGCAACATTTCATGTTACCAAAAGACATGTAGAATATAGCAACATTTTCTGTCGCCAAAGGCATGCAGAACAGAATCTAGGAAATAGATAGGACTGAACAAACAATCAAACAGGGATACTCTGTATTCCTTATTTCCGACACTGATACAAGTATACGTTAGAACTAAGATTCAGCTCCCTCTTGTTTCAAGTGCTTGCTATTCATTCAAGTTTACTGCCACAAATGACACTCCAATCCCTCTATTTCAGGTGCATCTGAGAAGGGTGATGCATAAAGACAGATTTATGCGGAGAAGTTCTATTGCTTCTGCTATTGTTAACCGTGTTTCAAGGGATCTGATCCATAATCCTCTGCATTTAATATTTTCAGTTGATGTACTTGGTATGACAAGTTCAACATTAGCTTCTCTTAGTAAAGGTTTTGCAGAGCTTTCAACTGATGGACAATTTTTGCAGTTACGTTCAAAGCAGGTACGTTTTTCTCTTGATCTCTACTTCAGTATTGTCAACATATGTAGTTTGAATCCCGAATCTAAGTTCAAGTTGAAATCAGGTGTGGTCAAGGAGAATTACTGGAGTGGGAGACGGGATTATTCAAGGAACGGAGGCTCTTGCACAAGGTTTTGCTTTTGGGGTGACTGGAGTAGTAAAAAAGCCCGTAGAGAGCCTCAAACAGAATGGTTTGATAGGACTCGCTCATGGACTCGGGCAAGCTTTTTTGGGAGTTATCGCACAACCAATGAGTGGGGCTTTGGATTTCTTCTCATTGACTGTTGATGGGATTGGCGCGAGTTGCTCCAAATGCTTGGAGGTTTTGAGTAGCAAGACCACGTTTGAAAGAGTCAGAAACCCTAGGGCTATTCATGCTGATGGTATACTGAGAGAATATTCCGAGAGAGAAGCTCTTGGCCAGGTACTTTTACATCATACGTAGTACATTTTGGAGGAAATGCTGGATCTTAGCAAAAAGAAACTAAAAGTGTGAATTTAAAAAAAAAAAAAAAAAAAAAACAAAAAAACAAGGAGTGGGAATGCTATAATCAAACTGACAGTAAAAGGAATGCGCTTTGTTATGTGAACTTTAGAGCAGTTGTGTCTAACTGCAGTAACGTAGAGTTAGTTTTCACCGTGGCAGGTAGGGGAATCTTTTTTTCTTTTTAAGAGCTTTGGGGGATTAAAATAATTATTCCCATGGTATTTAGTATGAGCATGCTCTTATCATGCTGCAAGATCTACTACGATTCCTAGAGTGCGTTCCTAACTTCTCTCCATCTCTCATTTTTGTTTCTTCGTTTGCATACTGTGTTCCTAGATGGTACTTTACCTAGCAGAAGCAAGTCGACACTTTGGCTGTACGGAGCTATTCAAAGAGCCCTCAAAATTTGCGTGGTCTGATTATTATGAAGAGCACTTTATTGTGCCATACCAAAAGATTGTTCTGGTGACAAATAAACGAGTCATGCTGCTTCAGGTTTGTCAGGGAGTCTCAGCCATAGATGTTTAATCAAGTTTTTCTGTGTTGGAAATTCACTCTTCACTCTTGTACGTTTTACTTCTTAGTGCCAAGCTCCAGACAAGATGGATAAGAAACCTTGCAAAATTTTGTGGGACGTGTCTTGGGAAGATCTTATGGCTTTGGAGTTGACAAAAGCAGGCCGCAATCAGCCATCAAGCTTGATCCTCCATCTTAAAAATTTTAGGAGATCGGAAAATTTTGTCCGAATTATAAAGTGCAATGGTGAAGAATCAGAAGGAAGTGAACCCCAAGCTGTTAGGATCTGTTCGGTTGTCCGTAAGATGTGGAAAGCATATCAGGCTGACATGAAAAGCCTAACTTTGAAGGTAAACTTTGTACAGATGCTAGTTTCATATATAATAAATCATTTTCTTTGAAACTATAATTGTGGCACGATTTTCCTTCCTCAGGTTCCGTCAAGCCAGAGATATGTGCATTTTGCTTGGAGTGAAGCTGATGGGAGAGAACTGCGGAGATCAAATAAGTCTATTTTTAGGTCGAGAGAACTCTCCTCACCCAGTACTTCATCTGATGAGAGAAGATTTGTTAAACACAGTATTAACTTCACAAAGATTTGGAGCAGCGAACAAGAGTCGAGAGGTCGATGCACGTTATCTAAAATAAAGGTGCTTCAATTACCTCAATTAAGTTCTTCTTGCGATTATACTTCTGCTGTGGTAATAATTTTGAAATTATTTTACGTTTAGGTTTTGGAAGACGATGCAATGTGTAGCATTTGGAGACCAATTTGTCCAGAGGGGTAATTTCAAAGTTTTATATCTTTTAATTCTTTAAGAGTGTACAGAACTTTATCATTTTCTTGTTAGTTGCCATACTAGAGTAATTACCTTGCACTTATCAAATGATTTTTTGGTTTAGACTTGTTTTTGTGAGCTGAATTACCTTAAAATTTAGTGTCAGGTTCTTTATATGAAAATTTTTGACTTTTGATATCTGTATCAAACTCTTCCTCTATCTCACTTTACTCACTATACGTAATAAGTAATAACCAACTCAACGGCTGGCTTGAACTAAACCTATCTATTGATTAAGGTAAGGAAGGCGGGTTCATATTGCCTTGTATATGCAGTATAACTTGAATGATATTGATAATATCTTCTTCAAGTAGTAGCTTTTCGGTGCATGAATGTTCAAGTTATAAAAGCTCTTAATGACCTTTCGTTTACTGAAAGGGAGTCGGCTCTTGGTTTTACTCCAACCCTCCTCTCCCACAAAGAAGAGAAGAAAAACAAAGAAAGAACTTGTTGATTTCCCTTTTCCCCCACCCCCTCTTTTTTCTCTTTTTTTATTTTTTTTATTTTTTTTTTACTGCTATATGTATATATCCCACTTCTAAACAAATATGAAACTCTGTCGTAGTGCTGTTTTTCCTGTAACGCTAGTCCAATGGTAATACACAACTTGTTTTCCTCTGCAGCATATTTGTACGGCTTATAAATGAATTTTACCATTTTTGAACTTCTGTTTTATGCCAAGATACCGCTATGAGAACATCATTTTTAACACTCAAACGTGGTTTCTTTACTTTCAGATATGTCTCTATAGGGGATATTGCTCGTGTTGGCAGCCATCCTCCAAATGTGGCTGCTGTTTATCACAACGTTGACAGATTGTTCGCGCTTCCTGTAGGTTACGACCTGGTAAGAAAAATCTCATCACTTGGAGAAACACGAAGTCCCGAATCGTATTATATTTGGTTGCTTCCCTAATGTACCCCTGAAATGCAAAGGAACTTTGGAAACAAATAGTATAGTTTCTAAGTGGTATCCAAATTCAGGAAAAGGATACACACACCCACAGATCAGTTCTCTCTCTTTTGGGTCTTTCTTCTATTCTCGACCATTATTTTCTGACACTACCTTTATGTTGTAATAGCTTCAAATTGACAGCCTTAGGACTACAGTAGTAAAACAATACCTCGACAGACCATCCTGCTTATTAGATTTCGTTTGTCCACACAGTTACAGGGTTAACACGTTGAGTTCATTTTTCGCTCGCTATAGAAGTTGTCTAGGATGCGCAGAGAGTGCTTATGCCATCATTTCATCCCATCAAACAGACTACGTATCTTTCCATGATATGATCTATATATATATATATATATATATATATATATTATTTGGTATGTGGCCCTCTGGCAACCCACTTAAATGATTTGAAAGAAAACCTCTCAGGTTCTGAACTTGGGACCTAAGACCCTTAATTCCTCTTCCTACTTGTTGAGCTAGCCCCAACGGGATTATGATATGATGATGTTAATGAACGAGTATGATCATATTGAGCATAATGGAAGTGTGTCCTTTAAGTTTTAAATAGCCATTCTTTTCTGTTACAAAATTGGATACTAAACATTGGGAATGAGCAGGTGTGGCGAAACTGCTTGGATGACTACATTACCCCCGTATCAATATGGTATCCTCGGGCTCCAGAGGGATACGTGTCTCCTGGTTGCATTGCTGTGGCAAGTTTTGAAGAGCCAGAACGCGATGCAGTCCACTGTGTGGCTGAATCACTTGCAGAGGTAACTGAATTTGAGGAGCAAAAGATCTGGTCTGCTCCGGAATCTTATCCATGGGCATGCCATATCTATCAAGTTAATAGCGATGCTCTTCACTTTGTTGCTCTAAGGCAAAGCAAGGAAGATTCCAACTGGAAACCTATGAGGGTTCATGATGACCCTCAGCCTCTTTTGGAATCATTGAAAGCTCAATGAATGAACACCCCATTTCTTTTCTGCCGACTTTGTCTTCTATTTTTTGCAAGGACCAACCCGTTCACTGTGATTGATGATGAAAGACCTTTGCCAAATGTGTTGTCTGATACTTTCTTTAATTTGTACAGTGTCTATAGGACCTTTTTTGTTGTCACAATCTTTTCAGATATGGTTTGGAGTAGAAAATCTTTAGACCTCAACTATGGCTTATGAGTTACGAGCCACATAGATAACTTGCAGTTCTTCTGAGAGTACCATCTTTAGATTTTGCACACAGGAATGTATAGACAATATTTTGAGCAGAGTAAAAGTGATTTTTTTTCTCTCTCTTGTTTTTTTTTTTTTTTTTTTGTTTTGGGCGCTGCAAAACGTTTTTCTGTAATTCCGACTTTTTTTTGTTTCCTTTGATGAAATGAACAAGAAAAGGGCTACAATTTGGTAAACATGCATACTTTTCTTGCTTCCTTTGGAGGAAGGGAATCATGGTGTTTTTTGTTTATTTTCAAAGCGTTTGAGAAAAGTAAGTTGAATTCTTTGGTAGTTTCAACTCGAACACCCAGTAGCTGTTGTATTCTATATGCATTATCTAGTCAGTAACTGCTTCTCTTCCTCTTCGAGTCTTTCCAACCATTTTAGTCCCAGATCACATCCAGCTTTGGCTGCAATCTCGAACTGTTCTTTTGCCATCTCTACTCGACCCATCGGATGGCTTTCTTCGTCCTTCATAATCGCTCTTTTGGATAAAGGTATCCTCTTTGAGCTTAATTTTGTTAGACACTCTGGGAGTTCCACACCTGAGAATTACTAATTAGTTCATGTTCTGATAGAAACAGCATGGAAAACTGATGAGTAAGATGTGGACATCCATAGCTAATTTCTTTATTTTTTTTAAGGGACCATAGCTAATATTCTTGAAAACTCGAGTTGAGTATCATAATATAATATAACGCAAATATATATATATATATATATGAGCACAAAGAACTAACCTTTAAGAAGAAGAGATCCGCATGCTATAGCTGCGCCAGCGTGTCCCTGCATATATTTGAAGTGACAATAAATAATTTGTTCTATATTTCTTTCGTTCTTTCTTTCTTTTTTCTCAATTAAGGAAAGAAAAATTAGCGTTGAACCAAATGTCAAAGCTTAATTCCTTTTTCTAACTTGTGGTTTGAGAATTATTCTCGGAGATATGACTTTACAACTATGCAACTCATAGCTAGCAGTTACAAAGATGGGTCAGAAACATTGCGGAAAACTTTCATTTCATTTTGTCCCCAATTCACATGCTCACTAAACGTACTACTACTGATTTTTTTAACCTTTGAATATCGATTAATAATGCAACCCCGTCCAGGTCATTTCAAAGACCAGTATCGAGAAGATGTCCTTAAACAGTACTCCATTTCACGTTCAATAAGCTCTCTCTCTCTCTCTCTCTTTTCTTTTTTTCTTTTTTTTTTTTTTTTTTTGTGGGAAAGAAACATCTCTCTTAATGACTAACACAAAGTTACCATTCACATCTATATCCAATCTATTGCCCTTTGTAAATGAAATTGAAGCGATGTACCTTTTCAGATGCCTTGTGAAAACACCATAGTGCTGAGTTTATATCTCTCCTCACGCAATCTCCGGTAAAGTATACGGCACCCAGAAGGTAAAGGGCACCTGGATGAAACTAAACAGAGCGAGCTCTAGTAAGTTTTTAGCACGTTTTCAACACATCATTACTTTGAAGAGAGAGAGAGAGAGCACCCTTGATAAATAAATAAGAAGAAGAACGAAGGATTCCAGCAAAATAAAAAATTAAAAAAAAAAAAGAACTAAGGAAAAATCACAATATATTGCTATTGGAGAAACATACCTGGTCAGCAGCCTTCTCCAGATAATAGAAAGCTTGTTGATCAGATTGGACATATGGATTCTATTCCGAAAACCAAGTGAGCAAGCATTACAAACAATCTTTAAGACATAAGTTTTAAAATTAACCAAAAAAAGAGATGATCAAATTGTGGAAATCATAAGCATTAAACCATAATGTCTCAAAAGCAGAAGTATGAGAACATTTGTCGAACCTTTCTTGATTCGAACAGAAAATGGTAAATTGATTTTTGGAAAACTTTGTTGAACGGTTAGATAAAGAACTGATGCTTACAACAAAGTGCATAGTCCGACAGTCTGAAGTGGCGCTCAATGAAGTTAATTATGTTCTAATTATCATTGCTACTGCATGAAAACGGCTAACAACTTTTAAGGGCCAAAAAGGAATACAACTACTTCATATGCACCAACAAAATATGACATGAAGGAGGAACCCCACCTCAACTCTCATTCGGCAACCTAGTTCATATTGTGCCTCTTTATCGCCCATATTTGCAGCCTCTACTAGCAATGCAGCTCCCCTAGAACAACGAAGAAGACAAACAATTAGAAGCATATAGATGAAAGAAGTCTGACAAAGAATGCTCATACAAGAATGCTCATCTGCAACAATAAGCATGTACTCAACCACAGATCAGAATACACCAGTACACTTTCGAGATCATCTAAATAACCGACTGTGGCTCACCACAAACTAAAAACAGAACTCAAAATTTTGTTTTCTTGATCAGGCTAAACATTGCAAACAAGAAGCCATGATCCAGCAAATATGAACCGTTTTTCCCCCCTTGGATTTCATGGACTCGGAACAATGATTTAACCTCTAAATGGTATTTGTCATCAACGGCTTTTCTAATCCATTTGATCAGAGATCCCGTTAAAACCAAACTAAATTACCACTCATCGTTCTTTTTCCTCCTAATGTAACATAAAGAGAATCCCTGTAATCCCTGTAATCCCTTTTCCCCTTTTTTTTTTTTTTTTCTCTCTTTTGGTGGTGGTGGGGGGGTTTATTGGGCTGATCCAGGCAAATGATCATTACCAGTGTCAAAGAAAAACCAGAGCTACACAAATTTTATAAATAATAATAATAATAAAAAACACTTGTAAGTACTACTACTTACACTGCTTTACAAGCCCCGGGGACATGATATTTCAAATGCAATCTCGACAACCAATATCTGGCATGTGTATTCGAGTTGTCTGCCTCAAGAGCCAACTGAAAATTCTCCTTCGCCGCCTGATACTCAGTCGAAAAAATACGAAATCGTAGTGTTAAACTATTATAATACATTCAAATCAGTTCTTTTCACCAATACCAGATCAATCAGCAATCACACGAATTGAAAGCCAGTTTCTTTTGGAAGATTTTACAACTTAAACCGAATCAAGTTCTGCAACGATTCTAAGAAAACAATGACTGTTAATTCTATCCTAGACAGCCGCTACGGTTACTATACAGAAATAAAAACATAACATGAAATTTATTCAGTATAACAATGACATTGAAGAAATATATAGTATAACATTTCAATGCCATTTTTACATAGAACAAATATCGTGTTGCACATTTCATTTCTCCATATATATATATATATATATATATATTTATATACTTGATCTAAAAAAAAATTAATCCAAAAAAAAAAAACTTAATCTAAATGCTAAAATAATTAATCATACTCTGAGAAGAGGAATAAGGCGTTTATCATGGAGCTCGGCGTAGTCAATGACTCGATCAACTTCCTTGAGAGCGCTCCATCCTTTAGCTACAAACTCCATGGCCTTCTTGTTCCTGCTATGGATTTCTCTCTGCCAAAAAAAAAAAAAAAGTGAAAGATGATTTCAAGATAAAGGTGTCTGATGGGAAAGTGGGATTTCTGGGAAATAACCCTTTGGTTGAATAGAAGAAGAGAGACAGTAAGTGGGCTCCGATTGGCCCTGGTGAAGAGCTTCTTCATCGTTTTTCACTTTTTCTTTTTTTTTTTTTTGGTCCTCTGTGAGTGACTGACAAAGCCACCGGCGACGATGAGGAAGACGAAGTTCCAAAGTGTGAGGGTGGAAAATGGGCTTTGGGCCGACTGAGTTTCGAAATGGGTAGATGGGCCTTCTCTAAGCCCAGTTTCAGATTCAGGCCATTTGCAATGAGAAAATTACTTAAATAATCTCATTTTTTTAATCTATTGATTAACGTGACACAAATTCCCCATTCTTAATTAATATGACACAAATTTTAATTAAATTTATTTTAATTTTATATTATATCAATCTAATGTTAATTTTTTGTGTCATATTAATGCAATAGTTTCTACATTTGTGTCATTCAAGTACTATTACACACTTCCACACTGAAAAAAACTACTTTAGAATCGAAAATTTTTCAAGAGAGAAAAATTCTAACTCAATCTCTTATTAGCAAAATGACTCAAACACTTTCTTCTTCTTTTTTTTAATTAAATAGTCTTTCAAAACTTTCTATTAGCAAAATAATTTTAGAACTAGTAGAAACGATTAAGAACGACCAGGTTTTCATATGGTCGTTCCTATATTAAAATAAAAGAAGGTTATTTTACTAATTTCAATACTTGAGATTGTCATTTTGGCAAATACTCCGGTTGAAGAAGACCATTGATTTTTTTTCCCCCCCTTTAATTCTATTTTGAAATGTTCCCGAGTTATTTAGGGTATTTTAATCTTGTTAGCACATGATGAAAATCCGTTCAAATTTAGATTTTATTTCTTTTATTTTTATTTTTATCTAATTGTGGAAATTCATTAAAACAAACCACACGGGCCACAAAGGGCTACTAACCAAGCACAGAGACAATGGCACAAAACAACCAAAAAGAAGACAAACAGCCAAACAAAAACTGAAAAAGCAATAACCACCCAAAAACACAAGGAATCCCATCACAAAGAAGGGAACCATTCAACACAATCAACAAACACCGAGCTAGGAATATATCAAGCACTCCAAAACAGGAAGAAAAACGAGACCAACAACTAGCTAAATTATGAGCCGCAAAATTCGTTTGGTGAATGAGTTGAGTTTGAGTTGATATGAAATTTTTAAGTTTGAGTTGAGTTGATTTTTTAAAAAGTAGTTATAAATTTTGTTGACCGTTCAGAAAAAGACAAAAATTAAGATGAAAAAGTACAGTTTAGTTGGAGTTAAACTTTGTTACCAAACAAAGCCTAAAACTTTCTAGAGATCCAGCTGAAGTCGAAACCAGCAAACTAAGAGGCGAACATAGAACAATCACGAATCAGAAACTGACAACTCCAATGAGAACTGTGGAAATGGGGTGCTACAAAGAGAAAATAGCAACCGCATTGTCACTCTCATAAATAACAAAGTTCCAACAACAACATCCTTTTTTTTAGATGTCCTTTAACAAAAAGGATGTTTTGCTTCTTTTTTAATGATTTTGAGAACCTTTTTAAAAATTATAAAAAAAAAAAAAAAAAGTTTAGGGGTCAATGGGCATACTCAGTAAAGAGTTCAAGACCATCTTAACAATTTATCCAAAAATATATATACACACATTTCTTATTGCTAAACTAAAGTTGAAAGTTGCAAGGCACAAAAAATAAATGTTTCTTAAAAATATTAAAAATTTAGATCCCCTGTTCCTATTAGTTTTCAAAAGTAATATATATATATATATATAATAGGATATTCACATATTGAATTATATGGATTATATCTCAATACGTAATTCAATTCATAAAATATCTATCAATTAGACCCCAATTCAATATACAATTATCAGATTCCAAGGATTCAATATATTATCTTTAGAAAATAAAATAAACATATTAAAATATTAAAGAATTCAACAAATATAAACTGTCATAAGACAATTAAATTCAAGTTTTCAATAATAAATTAGATTATAACACCACAATCCATTTCATAAACAAATATCAACTACAAACTCAAAACTAAAATGTTCATATTCATCAACATCACTATATATAAATTTTACATTCATGTATGAATGTTTCAAATCCGCAAATTTCACAAATTGAAAACTCATCAATCCAATTTACAACAATCATAATGAAAAAAACTTGATTACTTAGTATGTGTTTGGTGCACGAGTTGAAACTGAATTTTTTAGGTTAGAATTGAGTTAAATTGAATATGTGTTTGGTGAGGCGTTTGAACTGTCGAAACTAAAAAGTGAAAAACTTGAAATGTGTTCAGAAAAAAAAAATCATTATAGAACTTGTTTCGTTTGTTTTGAAATTATATACAATTTATTAAAAAAAAAATCTCCTATTTAAAATTGTATATGCAAAGTTATGAATTTTTAAAATTTGAGTTATAAAAACCATAAATGATAAAATAGATGTTGATTTTTCAGACAAAAATGAATTGAATTTTTTAAGTTTAGATTGAATTAAACCTTAAGTCCAAAAGTCCAAACACATGTATTTTGCACATATCTACCATCATCCCTTAATTGAACAAATATTTAATACATTTGTCCGAAAAAAATCAAGATCAAGATTATAAAAATAAAAATAAAAAAAAAAAAGAAAAGAAAAGAAAATACAAATTGTGATGTGGAGATTGGAAGAATCATGCCACCTCAGACCAAAAAAAAAAAAAATCTCGAACGAAATAAAGTTCAAAACACGTACGGGCCAACGGCATTTCATTTGTCAACGGACACGTGCCGAAACATGATTCGTCCAAACATGTCGGCATTCATAATATTTGTAATTTACGAAACTGCCACTTACCCGCCATTGCCTCCATCCACTCTCTCCCATTTTATATTCATTCAACCACATTCATCTTCCATCAATAATTGCGATCTTCACATTCTCAAAACCCAAAAAAGATCTTCACTCTCTCTCTCTCTCTCTCTCTCTAGAACCAGAGAAAATGGACGGTCTGATCAAGGGCTTGATCGACGTCGCGCTCGGTCATGGCGACGATCAGCGCAATGAACCGGGGCCACAGTCTCGTGATGAAAGGTCCAGGTCCAGTTGGGCGGAGGTTGGTCTCCTTTGATCTGTGATTTTGTGATTTTCTTGCTCTTTCTTCTCTTCTCCGATTTTTGTAGCTTTGATTGTGTGCTGATCGGCGGTCGTGTGCGCAGGTGGTGTCCGGTGAGCAGGACAATGATGAGCAGAGCAGTGACAGTCGCTCGCACGGCCATGGCCGGAACCAGTGGAATGCCGAGGTCTGGTCTGGTTTTGGTTTGATTTGATTAATTTTGAGTAAAATGGTTAGATTTTATCGGAATCTAAGCGAATCGTGGTTGTTTTTTGGTTTGCAGGAAGTGAGTCATTTCAGGCGCGAGGAGTGGAATGTAGATTCGACACCGTCAAGGAGAAATCAAAGGGTTAGAAATTGTGTATTGTGCTCCTGGCTTTTTTTTTCCTGTGTAATTAGATTGGTCTTTTTTAATTATCGGATTCGTGATTTTTAGTTAATTGTACCAATTTCTTGAATTTTGGATCCTATTTGCTTTAGTGTATTTCTGAAGAATTTCACGAAGGAAAAGAAGCGTTTATAAGAATGAAAACTTTTGGGGAGGAGATATACAGAAAAACTGAAAAAAGTCATGAGGACAAAATAGTTATTAGAATTTTCCAGAACTAGTTATTAGAATTCTTATGACAAAATAGAATGTCTTGATCATAATTATCTGAGACTCTTATGATCAGAACAGACAGGGTGCCATGAGGAGAATTCATTTGATATGTCAATTATCTGACGTTGGAGTTTTAATATCAGTCATGGAAACTCTTGTTATCCTAAGAGATATTTTGGAACTAAAAGAAAATTGAATCTATGTTGTTTCGTTGTTTTCTGTGTTTTTTTTTTTTTTTTTGGGTTCTCACTATGCAGATTCAACATGAGGAGTACCAACAGGGTGGAGATAGTTATGAGCAAAGCCAATGGAGTAGAAAGGTTTATTTTTCACCAGTGACTGATGTAGATTGATTTAGTGGAGTCCATTTTGAACTGTGTAATCATTCTTTTATTCTCTCAACGATTCATATAGGAGGATGGGGAAAACAACAATGATGGTTGGGAGACTGTTGGCCAAAAGCCCCCAAGGCGACAACACAAGGTTGGTTCTTCCACTATGTCATAAATCGAAAAGCCTATGTAAATGCATCCAGTCATATGATTTGGTGATGGGATGATCTCTACCTTAATCATTCTGGTTGGATATTTCCTTGAAGCTACGTTTCTTGTTATTGGATAATGAATAACGCAACCTAGTTGCAGGTCTTAGTTGGGTTGATAATTGGCCATATTCCCTATCAAAATAGAGGAAATATATGTGTGTATGTATGTATATATAATTGGCCAAATAAACTCTATCCCTCATTCAATTAGTAGATCCACCAGTAACACAGTTATGTCAATACCCATTCTCTGTGTCCACAGCCTTTTAAGAAAAAAACTTTCTTGTTAATAGTTTTGAATTGGATGGATGAAATCGGCATAGATGGTTATATGTATTGCTTTGTTTGTTTTTTTTTTCCCCCCCTTTTCCCGAGGATATCTCATCCTCTTTCCTATAATTGATTTCAGGATCAATGATAAGGGTTTTTCTTATTTAAAAAAAAAAAGTGTCCACGGACTTTCATGAATTTCTCCTTCAATGAGAAAAATATTGAAATGCAGATTTTGTGCAATTAACATTGTGTAACTTATACTGAGCATGCACTGTAAATGACAAATCAGCAGGTTCAGAAGGATAACTGGAATGGATACAAACGGCCAGCTAGTGAGCAAGAATACTCTGATGAGGTTGATGTTGGTTCTAGTGTAGCGCCAACAGAAGAAGAGCTTGGCAACCTCTCACAAGCATGCAACAAACTATGGGAACTTGATACAAACCGTCTGGTACCTGGCAAGCACTATGAAATCGACTGTGGTGAAGGAAAGAAGGTCTTCCAGAAGGAAGACATGGCGGAGGGGAGCTTATTTAGCTGGGTGAATGAAGATGTATTCAGGAAGCCTACATTTGCTCGTTTTTGTTCTCTTCTAGATAATTACAATCCAAATGCAGGTTGCAAAGAAGTTGTCACTTCTGAAGAGAAGCAAGAGCAAGCTGCATTTATTGAAGAAATCAGCAGAACTGCGCCGATTAAATATCTTCACAAGTACCTCTCATCAAAAGGCATTGTGTCTAATAACTTTCAAGATTTTAAGCGAACGCTGACAAGGCTTTGGTTTGACCTCTATGGCCGTGGTGGTACATCCGGTTCTTCATCTGCTTTTGAACATGTTTTCGTTGGAGAAGTCAAGCAACGTGATGAACAAGAGATCTCCGGCTTCCATAATTGGCTTCAGGTATATCTTTTCACTTCCTAACAATTATGCATGCAGTTTTCTGAAGCATGAAGTTTGCTCCACATCCCCCGTACCCAAACCAATAGACACGCATGCAAAGAGCCCCAAAAATAGAATATTATTGGGATCAAATCTTGTAGTGTCATCACTGATCATCTGTTAACATCTGATTGGATGCTTAACTATCAGTTCATTTTTGGTTCTTTAGAAACTTCTAGGTTGTCTGGCCATGCAGTTTAGAAGCTTTATTTCAAAATTAATCAAAGGGAAAGATGTGTCATTTCTTTTCTTTCGGAGGCAATTGGAAATTTACATTCTTCTTATTTCTTAATGACATGAGACTAATTGTATGTGTTCTTGTTACTTTTCTTCCCAGTTTTACCTTGAAGAAGCTAAAGGAAATGTCGACTATCAAGGTTATATTTTCCCTCGACGACGTGGGCAAACTGTAAGTGACTTTGACTTGTCCTTCAGCTTATGCATTTTGTATGATAACATAGATCCCTGTGCGCACGCATGTGTATGATTCTAACAAGAGTGTAATTTGTTTTCCTCTTACTTATTTTTTCTATCGAGCTTGAGAATGGTTATTTGCAGATTTCCTAATATTGATTTCTTCACTAATCTGCAGCCAGACTCAGAAACCCAGTTGCTCACCATCCAGTTTGAATGGAATGGTATCCTGAAATCCGTGTCCAGCACCTTCGTTGGAGTAAGCCCGGAATTTGAAGTTGCATTGTACACCCTGTGTTTCTATGTTGGTGGAGAGGACAACCATGTTCAGTTGGGTCCATACACTGTAAATATCAAATGCTATCGCCTCGGGGACAATATTGGGTCCGTATTTCCTGTATCAGAGTGTTAAACTCAGGTAATCCAGATTTGTCCTATGATAACTCTGCTGACGGCGCCGGGGTGCACAATTGTTTAACGTAAATGTAGAAACCCGAAATAATACTTTTGGGAGTGTGATATATTTATCAAATCACAATGTGTTTTAAACTTCTCCTTATGTAACTGAACTCCATAAACGTATCCCAACATAGAACTGTTTCTCTCTATGCTCTTTTTTTTTTTTTTTTAATAAATATTTCTTTGTTAATCTTGCTGGCTTATCTGCTTCTTATCGCCTTATCCCACAAAATATTCGTTGTCGTTTATCCTTATCATTCTTCCTTATAACTAGTGTCGTTTGTAGGATATGCACGCGGGAATTAGCCCTTCCTTGTGTCAATTAAAGTGGTAAAAGTTATAGGGAAGTTTTCAAATGTCAGATAGTTATTTTTTTAGTTTGCATATCTTCAGCATCTTTCTTTGCATGAGATTTTCTATTTTTCTCTTTAAAAAAAAAAAAATAGACGTGAAAAAGACAGGTTCATAAGCCTTTGTAAAATATCAAGTGCCGGAAAGGCAACCAGACTCCTCGCTGGGCAATGTTTGAACTTTGAATCCTACCAAGCAAACAAACGACTACCAGGTTTTTTTTTTTTTTTTTTTTCTGGGTGAAAATATCAAATGTTTGAAGAAATATTTTCTCTTATTGTTTTTCCTAAAAATTGGCTTCCCTAAAATATGTGTTAGATATTTCCGAGAGAAGAGGTTGGCACGTACATCTATATCTCTTGAGATGTGTTTGATTTTTGAGAAATTAGGATAGGTAGCAGTTTTTGAACACCTACTTTAAAAAAAAAAGTCAATTTTCTTTTTTAAAAGAAAATGGCCTATGAACATAGAAGGATTGATGTACTGATTAATCAAATATGGTCAATCAATAATTGACTATTAGATTATTTCTTGATATTAGTTAAACATAATTGATAACAGTCATTTTTTTTAATTTAACAAAACTTAAAACATGTATTAAAATACTTGCAAAAAAAAAAAAAAAAAAAAAGCCATTTTCCACATATAAGAATGTATAACTCGGGTTTTTTGAAGGCTTACAAATAACTCCTTATACTTTTTCTTTTCTTTTCTTTTCTTTTCCTTTTTTTTTTTAAATTTTTTATTACGCAACATCTCAACTTTATGAAAATGGTTGCAAGTACTATTGGCCATTGTTACTTTGCTATGAATTTTCGAACAAAATTTTCTCAAGCACCGTATCAAAGGGATTTTTTTTTTTTGGCTGATTCCCAGTATGCAACATGTTTCTTATTTGCTAAGGAAGGAGGAATATCCCCATTTGAAAAAGAAAAGGAAAAAGAGAAAGAAAAGAAAAGAAAAAAGTGGTGAAGTAGATTTGTGTAGGTGGGGCTTCGAAAAGAACAAGTCTGAGCAATGGAGAGCCACAAGCAAAATAGAAGACGGAAAATGCTTGTATACTAGCGAGGGGACCTCAGCATTTCACAGCCAGAAGACTGTAGCACCTTTATTCATTTGTTATTTTTATTTATTATTTATTTTTGGTGTTGCAACTTGCAAGTCCAAAAATGTAGATAGCAAATGGGGCCTAGTGCCTCTGCTCCTTGCATTTGTCCGCATGCTACTTCCCCAAACACCTTCCAATATTTGCTACAATTTTGAAGATGATTTTCAAATTTTATGAAACTGAGATTCTCTACCACAAGAGATAGAAATAGGGACCAATTTCTACCAAAGAAAGTGGATCCCACCTTATTCACATTTTGAATTTAAATATGTATCTTCTTTGGTGAGAATGAGACTATGTTTGGATCACACAGTCACTGTATATCGTCTTGCAATCACACTCTAGTGATTCCACCTTTATTTTTTGGGAGTGAATGATTTTATTATTTTTTAAGTTCAAGTTACTTGGAACTCTTTTTCTTTTTACTTACTAACTATGTGTCATTGAATGTAACGATGTTAAATGTCGTTATTACGTGGATAATATCAGAAAATTTCCTTGGTCTTTTTTGAAAAGGGAAATCTTACGACACCCTTAAAACTCTAACGAAACATATTTTTGAGATTCTTTTGATTGACCACCTCATCTATGAATAGAGCACTTCTGTAATACTTTCTAAGAGGCAGAATGCGCCTTCGACTGATGAAGTTCCTGAGCTCTTCCACCGGAACGATAGCTAAGGATCATAGGCGATGGCGGAGCAAGTAGAGGAACGTTAATGTTGAATGAATATCACATCAAATGAGGCTCATATCATTAATGAAAAGAAAACTAAAACAATCATATCGAACAAGGAACGTTGATGTTGAGAAATCTACTCCTTACACTATTTCGATTTTCGTTCGATCTTGTAGGCAATTATTAGTAATGCCAAATCATTTGCCATTTCTATGCATGTCCCTTTTTCACTTTTATTTTTTCTTTCCTTTTCTTGTGTAGGTTTCTTTTGTTGTTTCTTTAAAGAGAGATTGAATAGATAAGGTCAGATAACCACCACAAAAAAATTTTAATGGTAGGGCTTACAATTACATGGCACAGATAAGTGGAACAACTCTCTCATGAATAAAAACCAAAGCATCACCATCAACCAGCCAGAGATTCGGAATTATCTTTTCATACACCAACGACCCCACCTTTGATTAAATCTCTTTCAAAACTCCGAATAACTACATATTTTCAAAACTTTTTTATGCATATTAAGAACTACCTAGACCCCGAACCAGAAGTTTCGTGGTCACGAAAAGTGAAAACCGGCACGAGTATTTCAATCGATCATCATACGTTGCATGTATGTATGGAAGGTGTATATACATACGTAGATTTAGGCCGGCTGTTGGGATCTTGAACCAATGAACAATTTAGACGTGACACTTGCGATTGTCTTTATTATGACCGGACTTAAAACACAAAGTTTCTTGAATAGTAAAGACCAAATGATAATTTGTTTATTTTTAATGGGGGAGTTTACATGCTCCAAAGGCCGATGAGAAGGCGATTTACGACGAAATTAAGAACAAAGATTCCACATTTTTTACGAGTTCTTCCACTTCTAGCGTCTAAACAAAGGGAAAACTGGTAGCAATCAAGTTAAGTGACGCAAAAAGATTGCGAAGCGATGCTAATTTAGGGAACTATAAAATCTTGACTTCTGACTTTGGCATACATGTAATCTAGTATATGAAACTTGCGTTACAATTTCAAGGGGAAGAAAATTAGTTGCGCGCTAATTGTACATTTGACACAAAGATAAGCTACAAAGGCTTTGTTGTGAGGGAATTTCGTTCAACCAAGACCTCTAAAGCAATCGGATCACATGCTTCCAAAACAATTACAGACGGTATTGGTAGGAAAATTTAGGCCGCTCAATGTGTGAAAATTATGACGTATTTGATACTAGAGCAGACTAAGTAATGGCATTTGTCTAGATCAATACCATTCAGATCGCCGAATAGCAACGCGCTATTGACGCAGAAAACGAGCGATATGCTGAATTACTATGGCATGCAAGTGTTAAGTTGATCAAGTCATAGAGAAAGTGAAATCCGAGAAAATTGAAAGCAAAGACTTGGTTACAACCACATGATTTTCCCAGGAGGAGAAGAGCCTCCAGTCTTTCTTATCCTAAAACAACCGAAACCAAGAAAATTTTCGAAAAATTCCGGGATTTTTATCGTCCACATAAATACAACGAGCAAGAAAGAGCATATTCCAAAGAGAGTCAAGATTACTTTGGTGGTGGAAAAACAAAACCACCCGTTAGTTATCACACCAAGACGGATCGGTACCTACTACGAAAGGAATTTAAGACAAGTGGTTTAGTTTTTACAGTTTTGTAAATTTCATTTCATCATCTTGAATTGCTCCAAATTAATGTCTTATTTTAGTTGAAATCTTTGAAAATTTTCACCTATAGAAGTTGTAGAACTCACACATAGTTTAGAACAGATTATTCAGATTCTTGAATAAATTTTGTTTCAGCAAATATTTCTATATTCATCCAAAAAGAAAAGAAAAGAAAAGGAAAAAAAAAAAAAAAAAACCAAATTAAGGAACTCGACTTTTACGCATTAAAATAACACAAACTTAAAACCTTTGATTAGGACACTTTCAGTTAACACGAAACGCACATTCAAAATATCAGAAGGGTATGCATCAGCTCAAGATATTTATTTTTTTTTTATGATTAAATTATGGCAATCATCAATCTCAAGTGTCACAAAAGATGCCGAATAGGCTCGAGTTACATCTGAACCATGAAAAGTTTACTAAATTGATTAAGATGTTAGGTTCTTACCCCACAAACTCTGTTAAGATTCTTCAATTTATTTTTTTCTCAACCAAGAATAAATATTTAAAAATTATGAAGGAAAAAATTATGAGTTAGAAAATTATGATAAGAAGAAAGAACGGTAAAGGTCTAATAACGACAACGAAAAGGTGAGATGACTATGTTTGATCTTTTGCACTTTTTCTCTTTTAAGCCAGAGCCCACCAATCTTGTCTCCTTCAAAAACCTGAAGTAGAGCTTCTTTCTATAAATAAACACATTGCACCTTCATCCATTTCCCAATTCTCATCTCTTTTTTTTCCCCTCCGGTCTCCAAAAACAAAGAAAAGAAATGACTTTAACGTTACGCTCGTCTACTTCTTTCCTCAATCTCAAGGACATCAAGGGCCTGAAAACTCCTGATGACTTATCAGGAACGGTTTGCTTCGCGCAAATCAAGCCTTCATGTCGTCTCCGAGCAACGAAGAGTTCGATGCAAGAAGCGCAGATCTTCCATGAGAAGAACGTCGCATCTGAAGGAGTGAGAGGAAGTGAGTGGAGAGAGAAACTCCATGCACTTCCTAGTGCTCACGCTCCGAAAAATGACTCGAGAGTGCCTGTTTTTGTGATGCTGCCACTTGACACGGTGACTCTTGGGGGCAACTTGAACAAGCCAAGAGCCATGAATGCTAGTTTGATGGCCTTGAAAAGCGCCGGAGTCGAGGGAGTTATGGTTGATGCTTGGTGGGGTTTGGTGGAGAAAGACGGGCCTCTAAAGTACAACTGGGAAGGCTACGCCGAGCTTGTTCAGATGGTTGAAAAGCATGGCTTGAAGCTCCAAGTTGTCATGTCCTTCCATCAGTGTGGAGGGAATGTTGGAGACTCTTGCAGGTAATCTCAAACACTTTGCAAAATTCGCAATTTCAATTTCTTATATGTGAGTAGACAATTAGATTAAACGCGGAATTTGGTTAATTAGAAAGTGTTTAGCACAAATGGTGATTTTTTGGCTTAACAAACTTTGCAGTATTTATCACTTTTTTCGCAGTCAATTTACCTAAACATGAAAATTAGTTGCAAGGGTACGATGGTGATAAAATATTTTATTGAAACATATTTGTATTCCAAATTTTCAGCATTCCTCTACCTCCATGGGTGCTCGAAGAAATCAGCAAGAACCCAGACCTTGTGTACACCGACAGGTCGGGAAGGAGGAACCCGGAATACATCTCCTTGGGATGTGATTCATTGCCTGTTCTAAGAGGAAGAACTCCGATTCAGGTCTACACCGATTACATGAGTAGCTTCCGTGAGAGATTCAGAGATTACTTGGGAGATGTTATTGTGGTAAGTGCTTTCTTAATCCATGCTAACACCTGTTTGATACTGTTCTACATTTCTTGTTTAGTAGGGAACTATTTATAAGGATCCACTTTAACTAGCGAAATTTCAATAAAAGTCAGAAAAATCCCAGTGTCATGCGTGTAGGGTTCGGATGTCGTTTTCTTCTTTCAAAAGAGAATAGTGTAGAAAGAAAAGGGAATTTTGACAGATAGATGTTGAGATATGTTACCCCAAAGCTGTGTTTATTGGAAATTTGGGGGACCCGAAATGCGTCTTTTTTTACTTTTTGTGCTTGCCAAGTAGAGAATCCTGAATCCGATATAGGACTTTGAAAATCAAATGAAATTTGGAAAAACTTTTTAAGGACGTATTCGAATTTGCTAGGAGACAAAACGAATAAAGATAAAAGGACATTCAAAAAATGAGAAATTTGACTCCAGCATGAGGATACCAAAACATAATCATATAAACCAACTTATTACGTTTTAATTGGTAGTGAATCCCTGTACTTATCTTATACAAAGAGTCAGGTTTTGGAAAGACTTGGATAAACCAGCTAAAATAATAGGTGTACAAATTAGAAAAAAAAAACAAAACAAAAAATGTTTCTCCTAAGCTTAAAAGGCTAAAAATTCAACTTCTACAGGAAATTCAAGTAGGAATGGGTCCTTGTGGGGAGCTTAGATATCCATCTTACCCCGAGAGCAACGGAACTTGGAAGTTTCCCGGGATTGGAGAATTCCAATGCTATGACAAGGTAATTGTTTACAACCAAAGAATCTTTCCGTACATGGAAAGTCACTAGTTTGCACAATTCTGGAGCCAAATAATCCTGTTTTTCGTGCTATTCTTAAACAAGCTGTTTGTGTTGTGCAGTATATGAGAGCTTCGTTGGAAGCATCGGCCGAAGCGATCGGAAAGAGACACTGGGGACAAAGCGGACCTCATGATGCTGGCCAATACAAACAATTTCCTGAAGAAACCGGGTTTTTCCGGAATGATGGAACTTGGAAGACAGAGTATGGACGGTTCTTCCTTGAATGGTACTCCATGAAGCTGTTGGCACATGGTGATAGAATTCTGGCAGCTGCAAAAGGAGTTTTCCATGGAACCGGAGCAAAACTATCTGGAAAAATTGCTGGGATTCATTGGCATTACAGAACAAGATCTCATGCAGCTGAATTAACCGCAGGGTACTACAACATGAGAGATCGGAACGGTTACCTTCCACTGGCACAGATGTTTGCCAAACACGATGTTGTATTCAACTTCACCTGCATGGAAATGAAAGACGGCGAACAGCCTGAACATTCCTCACCGGAGGGGTTAGTGCAGCAAGTAAAGATGACAACTAGATCAGCTAGAATTGAGCTTGCAGGAGAGAATGCATTGGAAAGGTATGATGCAAGTGCGTATGGACAAGTTTTGGCGACAAGTCGGTCAGATTCAGGCAACGGATTGTGTGCATTTACATACCTAAGGATGAACAAGAGGCTGTTTGAAGGGGATAACTGGAGGAACTTGGTGGAGTTTGTGAAGAGCATGTCAGAAGGTGGCCGGCACAGAAGACTTTCAGAGCGTGACTCTACCGGGACTGACCTTTATGTCGGATTTATCAGAGAGAAGAATCTGAAGAAAACAAAGGAAGCAGCTCTTGTGTAGAGAAATTGTACATGTAAACGTCCAAGTATTAAAGAGCATACTTTAGTGCATAGTGTATTATTTCACAAAGGGGAAAATTGTAAGAAAAATAGAGAGAAAAAAAATACCAAGTATAACACACACAGCAATTTGGCAAATATGCTAAAAGCTAGAGACAGTTGAAGAAAGGAATTAGAACTTTGTATCTATAATTCTATATAACCATTACATGAATGGACATTATTAAGCTCATTCAGCCTTATCATAGCTCTCTGATTATGTTCTTTTCGTGACTTTGTACATTGATCTACATTGATCATTTAAAAATAGATGTCGGATATATGGTGCTTGTTCCAACTGTCTAATGACCAACATGGAAGACGAAATATTTCTCATATATTACTAGTTGAAAACTCCCCTGCTACGTCTCCGTGATCATATCCGAAAGACAGTTTAGGAGGAAAGATTTGCCCTGTTTAACTTGATTGTGCATTAAAAACACAAGAAACCGCCATCTTGAGCATGTTCGCTGCACTTCATTTATGATATAACTAATTCGAAGAAGTTTATACAAAACCCTTAGAGAAGAAAATTTATTAAACAAAAGATGACGCTTGCCAGAAACTCGATAAGAACACTACAAGAAAATTCAACTAAGGTCGTTCACAAATATATGGCCGGCCAACGGAGCCATGAGTCAGCAGCAGCCAAATAATTTGTTATTTGGACAGGGATGCACATATTTCTATTTAAAATTTCTCGATCAAATTAAGTCATATGAACAATCGATAACGGAAAAACTGTCTCATGAATCATGTAATGATAGATCTCAATCCTCAAATCAAGGTCAACTTGGAAAAATTAAGTAATTATCTAGGAGAGCATATCCATGGTCAAGGACAGTGTAAGAAGACATAAAGGCACCGCTAAAGATGGGCCAAGGACTGCTTTCAATGAGGGTCTGAACACCACTTTCTCATGACTTAATCTCAAAGCTTTAAAATATGAAGTCCGTTTATTGCCACTTGATTTCTACGGGCCTCAAATGCATCCAACCACCTGAATACGCTGCATTCTAAGACAAAATCCATATCAGCAAGACACGCAAGAAGATTTAGGACAAACATGAATAGTCTTCTGCAACCGTGCGCATTTTGACCATTTCTCAAGAACAAATACACACCGAAAATCATGAAACAGAACCAAAATAACCAATTTACGTCCGTTTGCAAAAGTGGTACAACATGATTACTATGTTCAGAACTATAAATGAGGAGCTAAAAGAAAATTAAGCACGAAGCAGTTGTGCACTACCAACAAGAAGCCTTTCCTACAGGTGAGCGAGAAAATTTTTATCTTTGCAACTAATCCAGCAAGTGTTTTGTAGCAACTACATTAAATAGTCGTTAATCAACGGTTCAGGCCATGACAGCCGACTCAAAGTTGTTCACGTGTGAATAATCAGGTAAAGCCATACAACTAGTAACCATCAAAAAGGCTTAAATAAGAGACCCAAGATAATAAGAATTGAAAATCCATGGTACTGTTGAGCGTCCAGAGCCTGTAATTTTACCCCGACGCAGAGTCAGCACACGAATGATTTTCAGTTGCACTAATTTGAAAATATGTTGGAGGCGCACGTTGTTCCGATTTTGGATTAGAGAGGCTTAGAGAAAAAAAAAAATTCAAGTGAATCTGAAATGTATGAGGTGTGTGATTCTCTTGATATCTTCTTTCTCATTGTAGTGAAATTCTTTCATGCTTGTTCTTTCATGCTCTTGTTAAATACAAGTGAAAGTTTTTCATGTGTTATTGTTTCCTTGTTCTTTCATGCTCTCGTTAAAGGTTAGGGCATTAATCTGTAAAACATGGCCTCTCATTTGGGAAACCTACAACACAAATTTCAGAGCGTGAATTCATCTACAACACTACAACCTTAATTGATTCCCCACCAGAATTCATCGAGTACGACAAAGTTAAATAAATAGCTTTAAGAAAACAAAAACAAACTTTACTATAAAAACAAATGAGCTAATTTGAGAACACTTGGAATTCCAAATCAACAAGCGAGAGAAAGTCGTTACCTTGGAATTCAAGAATGAGATGGTGGAGGATCGGAATCGGGATTCGCACAGCGAAGATCTTCAATCAAGTTGCCGAGCTCTTTCCGAGCAGATTCTCTTCCGAACATGAATCCGTACCTGGGAAGGTTAGAGGTTATGATACGAGAATTTAACTTGGGATTTAACGAAGGAGCCAGATTCCCGAGAAAGTGACAGAAAGGTAGAGAGAGAAGGGAAGTAGTACCAGAAGGAAACGGCAGAGAAGACACCAGCAGTGACAACAGTGTGAAGCAGAGTGAAGCTCTTCTCCATTTTTTCTTCTGACAGAAAGCTCAGAGATCCTTCAGCTCTTAGGAGGGGATTTGCAAAGGTTTATGATTTAGGGTTTTTTCACAGATGACCCCTGTACTTTAGCATTTGTCTTTAGTTTGGCCCCTTGAGTTTCACTTTTTCGCATTAGGCTATGAACTATAATAATATTACACAATTGGCCATTTTAGTAAAATTCCATTGATTTTTAGACCGAAATGATCATGTAATAAGTGACCCTCGTTAAAACAAAAAAACAAAACAAAAAATATATATACCTCGCATCCTTAAACTCATTGTCGTTTATTTTTTGAAAATTGAGGCCTCATTTGATAAACGAGTTCAAACTGTACTTTTTCATCTTAGTTTTTATTTTTTTCTGAAAAAATTGTCTTTTCTGAAAAAGTTATCTTTTCTGAAAAGTCAACAAAAATTTTCAATTCAAACTATATTTTTTCAACACAAACTCATTCACCAAACGGACCCTGAGGCTAAAAAATTGGCAATGATGTCGTTTCCAATTGAAATTTGTTGTTCATACAACACAAGTGGACATTACAAGGGGATTTGAAAAGTACAAAGATGAAAACAATATATACACATACAAACACATTATGCTTAAAAAAATATTAATGAATGTCGATAAACGCCACCTTCACAAATGCCTTTCACAACTCTAAAAAAAAACTCACTCAGTTGCCAAAAATTGATTTTTTTTTTTTTTTTTTTTTTCCTTTCACCTTTCCATATCATAACGAAAATCTAACTCATACCAACTCTACTTAGATTTTCCCTTAACTAATTTCGGTCGAGGAGACGGAGACTTTCCATTCCCAGGAGAGGATTTGCTCTCTGATTCTTGTATAGCCTCCTTCAAGCTCTCCACAATTTGGCTCGTTGTTGGCCTGTCTTTTGCATTCTTGTTCAAGCAGCTATCTGCCAACTTGGCAACTCTCCGTGCCGCGCTAGGAGAAAACTCGCCTCGCAGGTGGGGATCCATGATCATGCTGAACCTTTTGCTATCAGCTGGGAACTGTCTCACCCAGTCTAGAAGCTTCTGCTCCGCGGTAGGGCGGTTTCTCTCCAAGGCGCGCCTTCCTGTGAGGATCTCATAGAGGACAACCCCAAAGCTCCATATGTCACTATGCACCGAGAGATGGCCGGTCTCAACGTATTCTGGTGCAGCATATCCGTATGTTCCAACCACCTATTAGGAAAAAAAAAACACACCCATTAGTTTAGGCATAGCAGAAGATATACAAAAACACAAAGTGATGAACAAAAGTTGGTGTTTTGGATGAATGAAAATTGATGATGATAGTGAGAAATCAACACATAGAGGTGCAATGGTGAGCCTAGGCCCATGGCGGTCTAGGGCCATCTTGAAGAATATACAAGCCAGCCCAGCCCGGCATAATCCCATAGACAGACCAGCATGGTCAGCCTGATAAACGTCATGGGCCTGCCGTCCAAATCTATTGTCCTCATTTTTCTGTCCCATGGCTGTCCATCTATTCTTTATTTTTCATGTCATCTAAATTTAATAATCTGACCACATAAATAGGAGTTAAATACTCAAAATACTTAAGCTATTTAGTTAGGTGTCAAAATTTAATCAGAGGGACAACTAATGCGACAGAAAAATAAGATAGCAGATCTTAACCCAGGCTAGTCTAGCACATCCTGCATCTTTATCTATGTAGGTGGAATCAAGAGGAGCTAGACCCTCCATAAGCTAACAAATGTACTAAGAAGGCTAGATAACCTGCACAAATGTTGCTAAAATCATGGCTAGTTTTATGCTCAGAAAAAAATGGCTTGCTGTTTGTGGGGCAGTTAAGTGCTTCAACAAACCGTATTCCTAGGTAAGGTGTGTAATTAGAAATAATTTTGTGCATGTTTTTGGTATGCAAAATCGAACTATTTTCTGCTTATAATCTTATGCAAACTCTAAAATGCCATTACATTTTTCATATTGTCGCCTACTTACCGCAGTGGATACATGAGTCCGGTCACCGGTTGGCCCTTCTCTAGCGAGTCCAAAATCTGAGAGCTTTGGCTTGAACTCCTCGTCCAGTAGTACATTTGAGGATTTGAAATCTCTATATATTACCTTCAAAGAAAATGAAATAACAAAATGGTTAACTTATCTATACAAAAAGTGAATTTGTTCCTCGAACAAATTACTAGTTTTTGCTCAACTGAGACTAAAGGGTATTTCAATTTTATACCTGGAGTTCAAGTCCCTCGTGTAAATAAGCCAACCCCTCAGCAGCACCGAGGATAATCTGCAACCTTTTGATCCAAGGTAGAGTAGGCAAAGCCCTACTGAATAGATGATCTTCTAAGCTCCGATTCGGCATGAATTCGTATACCAATAGCCGCTGGATGCCCCTTTCCCCATCTACCGAGCAATATCCTATAAGTTTTACCAGGTTTGGATGGCTGAGAACGCCGAGGAATTGAACCTCCGCAAGCCATTCTTTATGACCCTAAGGAGAGAAAAAAAAAAAATGAAACTTTTGAACTTAATCATGCAAAAAAAAATTCCAAATTGTAATGTTTAAAGTACTAATTGTATTCCATAAATGTGAAACATTTGGTCCTACTATTTTTTTTTTCCCCTTATGGTACCATTTTGCAGCAATAATTGGACTCCAACAAACAAAAGATTCTGCCATTGGAAATATGCAATAAATAAAAACAGAAAACACATTTTAATTTTAATATTAAATTTGCTTCCATCAAAAAATGCTTTAATATAAGCATAAATTGTAGTTTAATAGATGGAACTTCCTAAGCATAGTTTATCTAAGAAAACATGTGATTAAAAAAAAAAAATTTAAAGCAGCATTCTTTACTCAGAAAAAACCTAATATTCATAACCAAAGAAAAAAAAATTAACAGAAATCACAATAAGCAGAAAAAAAAATTCAAGTCCTAATGATAGTGAAAGCAAAATCTAGTCAAGTGGTTAATCCTTGGTCCCAAAAAAAATTGAAAATGAAAATAAAAAGAAAAAGAAAATGAAAGAAATTAAATGAAATGGACCATTTTACAGAAAGGATTAATTCTTCTCAGTTCTTGGTCAATTTTGGTTAACAGTTTTGGTCATTTACAATTTCTAGACAACCAAATTTTATTATGTGGCTTTTTTTATTTTTATTTTTAAACTAAATTTTCCTCTGTGGCCAATTAAGTCGTAAAATATGTGCCTAATCCACAACTATTTCCGATTAACCAAACAAAAACAGCGAAAATTCTTTCGCCCCCTCGATCTCTTGATCTATTCCAAATTTATGTCTATCATACATCATATGAACCCAAAATCAGAATTTGTCATCAATTATTGATCAAGTTTTTTTTACTCTTTTTCCCACAAAAAAAATTGTATCTTTCAAGTCCTTCTAAATGATCAAGCAATAAAAATTCAACTTCCATATAAAATTCTAATAATGACAAAGATAAACGAATCAGTGAAACTAACCTGTAAACTGTGCTGGTTTAGCCTTTTAATGGCGACCAAAGAAGGATTGGCAAGACCATTTGCAGGCTGAATTGTGCCCTTATAAACGCTCCCGAACCCGCCTTCGCCGATCTTAAGCAACCGGTTGAAGCCATTTGTGGCCTCTTTCAGCTCGTGGAAGGAGAAGACTCTCAAATTGTGCTCTTTTTCTTTGTACAATTCCGGTATGCTTCTCGGAGATGGTAATGAACTTGAAGATTTTGTTTCCCGATCTAATTTGCTATTTTTGGACCTGTTTTTCTTTCTCAATTCCGGGGCAGATTCTGCTTTTGGCTTGCTCTTGGATTTCTCCTTAAAGGGAAAAAAGCACTTCATATTTTCCTTTTCTTCAGCACTAAACAAACAAGGCTAGAGAGAAAACTAAATTTGAAGAAAAATAAGGCAAATATAAAAGGAGACCAAACAGAGAGATAAGCTCAAAAAGACCAAGACCCAGTGGAAAAACGAAGAAGAACTTAGGAACTTGGAATGAAGTTTAAGAAGAGAAGGAAAACCAGGTGAGGATATGATTAATGAGATGGAAAAATGGGAATAAGAGGACAAAATCCCAGATGGTATTTGAGTTGAAGGATTGAGGAAAAGATTCAAATAACCGTGTTCAGAATGGGAGGACAAAAGAAGAAGAAAAACAAGAAAATTTTCCAAGTGGGAAAAGAGGACAAGATGTGGAAAAGCAACAGAAATCCATGTCTAGAGAAAGACAGAGAGATATAAAGAGAGAGAGAGAGAGAGAGAGAGGATGAGGTGGTTTGGTTTGATGATATCGTGTATGAAACGAAAATTGTGTAAGAGATGAGAGAGACAGGATAGAAGAGGAGAGAGAGACGACAAATGTGTGGGTAATATAAGAGAGGCAAAGACCAAGACGACTTTCAATTCTACGGATTTGGCAAAGACATTTTTTCCCAATAAGAGTTTTTAATTAGTTTTATTGAATTTTAAGCGCTTTTGGCGTTATTATTTTTGGTCAAGCTTTGATTCGTATTTGAGTTTAAATTTAATTAAATTATATTTTTTATCTTAATTTTTATCTTTTTTAAAAAAATTAATAAAATTTATAATTAATTTTTAAAAAATTAACTAAGTTTAATTTTAAAATTTTATTTTTAACTAGCAAACTAAACGGAAATTAATGTTTGGTCTTTGGTCTTCACATGGGTTCGGAGAGGACGACGAGTCAAAAAAATATGTATAAATATATATATCCGTTCACCAAAACATTGACGCATGCATGGAGTTAAAATGCAGTCCTTTCCCTCAGCCGCGTTAGGAAAACAACCTCAAATTTTCATAAAAGATTATATTCGATAAGTTTAGTGATACAAAGTTCGTCTAAAAAGATCTGTATACTAATGTCCATTGTCTCCTTTCTGGATTTTTCTTTATCTCAAAGGGGGGAAAAAAAAAAAAAAAGAGGGTCTCAAAATCTAGTTCTTAATAAGGTTTTTACTTTTTAAAAATGTTGTCCCCGTCTCTGTCCTCGTTTATCATCTCAATTAATAACTTGAATAGAAACTAAACAAGCAATTTGTTGAGTTGTAAAATTTAATTTGAGAAATAGCTTATAAGACAAGAAAATAAGATCGCGGATCTATTTTTGTTTTCTAAAGAACAATATATCGAATTCATACGTAAAGCTAATTTTTAATCTTGGATAGAAAAATTAATTACAATACTAAATTTGTCAATTATCGACTATCGTATATGGTGGTAAATTTTTCCATAGTGATTATCAAATTTCTATTTGTTGATATATTGATTTTTTCATTTAATTATTAAAATGTTTTTATTTTTAACGTATCTTAGATTAGCATGTGTTTAGTGCACGGGTTGAAATTGAATTTTTTATGTTGGGATTGAGTTGAATTGAATGTATATTTGGTGAGACGTTTGAACTGTCGAAACTAAAAAGTGTAAAAACTTAAAATGTGTTCGGAAAAAAAAATATCATTATGAAGCTTGTTTTGTTTGTCTCGAAATTTTATGCAATTTATAATTAAAAAAATTCATCCCATTTAAACTTGTATATATAAAGTTATGGACTGTTGAAATTTGAGTTACAAAAATTATGAATAATAAAACTGAGCCTGATTTTTCAGAAAAAGATAAAAATAAATTAAATTTTTTGGTTTTGTATTGAATTGGAACTTAGATCCAAACACTAGTAAAATGTTTACCTTTACAAGTTCAAAACTTAATAATTATGATAAAAAATAAATATAACATTTGAAATAGCATATACATTAGATCATAAATTATGATAATAGCATATTTAAATATGTCATTTGGAATAGATATAGTATTAGCATTGACACTTTCAACTTCATTAGATGTGTGTCGTACCATTCAAGATGAGAAATATCGAAGTGGCAACGGCCTCGAACGTCCTCCAAAAATAACCAAGGTTCCAAGATTCCAAGGCCGAGAGTCTAACGAAGCGCCTGGAGGTGGTGCCAAGGTTCCGACCAAAACACTCTTTTTTCTTTTTCTCTCTCACTTCTCTAGAATACTCCTTTTTTTTTTCTTCATTAAGTTCTATAATATTTATGTATTTTCTTAGTATAAAATAGGGCGTATACACATTACTAATAAGAATACGCAATCATAAAAGTCCTCTATTAATTACCTAACAATTAGCTAACAATTAACCAATGAACTTGTGTCTATAATATTGTAGGAACCATATTATGAAAACTTCCTAATGTTTACGAATTACATCTTGTAACTTAAATAACAAGTAGCTAAATAGTGAAAAGGTAATACAGACAAATATATATATATATATATAGTGAAAAAGGTAAAATATTTGACTGCATGGTCAATAGTAAGAAATTTTGACACCAAATATTGTTGTGCATGTCCAGGAGTAATGTCGACGTCGTCACGCAGTATCATTAATCTAGATTTGGAAACATTTTGGTAGAAACTTTTTTTCAAAAGTTTTTGTTGTTTTCACTTGGTACAATTATATCAACTAAGGTAGTGCATTTCCCTTAGTCCCAATAAATATATATAAATATAACATATATGTATATATATATATATATCATATGAATGGGTAAGTACAGAGATTTATTTCATACCCCCTAAAAAAGAGAAGAAAAAAAACCGAGAGAGAGAGACTCGTTATAAAGAGGAAAAAGGAAAAGAAAAAGAAAAGAAGCAACTATCACGACGCATTATATAAATAATATTATATGTAAGTTTCATGAGTTGAAGTAAGTACTTGGAAGACTGTTAATGTGAAAGAATATTACCTCTCAAAATAATAAGGTTACCTAACTCAACAACGAAAGAAAATAAGTTCAAAAACTCCGGCCAAGGTATGAATTCCATAATTTGTACTCAAGAGGATATCATAGTACAACAAATATTCAAATTGGAAATAATTAATAATGGAAAAATTAAAACTCCACGATTTGCACGATGAAGCAAGAATGAAATAGAGAACGTATGAGTTACTTTGTAAAGCACGGCAACCATTATTGTGTGTGTGTGTGTGTATGCAAGCTAACAGAATCCCCCAAAAAATTTGTTTCAAAAAAAAAAAAAAATTGGCCACACTTATGCTCTTGTATCTAAAAAGAACAGCAATTTCGGAGTTTTTTCATTAGTTTTTTTTTTTTTTTTTTTAATGGCAAAGCCGGCGTTTTTACATTCGGTTATATATTTAGTAACAGTGTTTGTACATAAAATATTTATGTACTAAACAAGCAATACTTTTTTTTTAACTTTTAATCTCATATTATAAAGTCTAATTTAAAATTATTGTTTAATTATATTTTTAATTATACAAAATTAATAATATTTAATAGAAAGTAAATTTTTTTTTTCCATAAACTACATAGAATTCTCATTTTTCACAAAGCAAAATGCACATAAAGTTTCCATTAAAAAAAAAAAAGCACACATAAGATGAGAATACACTTTGCTGATACCCTTTTTGGTGGCTCCAAAGTAATGATTATAAAATAGAAAAATGAAGGTGAAAAGGTACCGACCTCTCTATCTCTCTCACTCTCTCTCTCTCTCTCTCTCTCTCTCTCTCTTCTGTCCCTTTAACACTTTCCATTGGTTCCTTACGATTTTTTTGTAAAAGAAAACTTTTTTTTGATAATGATAATCATTATAAAGAAAAAATTTCTAAAAATAATTGTTTCTTTCTCTTCTCACATGCCTAATATTTTATTCCAACAACTCCCACTCGTAGGCCACATTACAGACAGTTGGCCTCCAAAACAAAGTTGCATGCGTCATGTTTAACTTGTATGTCATGTTTAACTTGTATTTTATTTGATATTTAAATTTGATTATAGTTAAATTATATTTTTTTATCTTAATTTTTATATATTTTTTTAAATTAATAAAATTTATAATTAATTTTTAAAAAATTAATAAATTTTAATTTAAAAATTTTATCTTTAACTGACGAATCAAACACAAATTTAATTAATTAAGGAAAAAAAAAGTTTGTTATTTGTTTAGAAGTATATTAATTTATATAATTACTTAAGCAAGAAGAATATTGTTTTGTTAATTCACTCCGGTTGCTTTCAGTGAATATTTTTATAGAAGATAACAAAGGGCAAGTTTTCAAGGGGTTCAGACACTATCCCTAATAGACGATCAAAACAACATAAAATAATAAAATATAATATAATGTGATGTAATATGAAATATTAAATTGTTGCATTGAAGACTAACTAAGAACAGATTGACACGGTCTGTTGTCATCTTTTTTGGGGGGTCTATTTGACCTGTGGGACTCTTGAACTGAGGAAAGGTCAACATGGAATTCAATTTGGCTTAATATTATATAGTCGTTTGTCCCCCTCCCCTTTTCACAAGCAATTGTATGTGGTTTGTATTCAATGTTTCATTGTTTCTTGATAAATGTGATTGTAGACACGGCAGTTAATTCTACACCTCATTTTATCAACAAAATGTAAAATTTGAATTCATTTATCCTTCAAATTCAAAAATATATATATGTATCTTGATAAGTTATAATTAAAAAAATATCATGAACGGTAATTTCACTCTCAATTTTTCATGTACTAATTTATATAGTATGTGAGTTGTCACTTCTTTCATTGATATGTATTTAAAGAATTGTCATATTAATTTATTGTATCTATCAATAAAAAAATAACAACTCACCGTCATGTGAGTTAATATTCAAAAGTTGATATTAAAGTTAGCGCTTCTAGCATTACTCATTATAATTTATTCGGAGGAGAAGTATGTAAATTACCATGTTTAGGGGGTTGATTTTGGTGTAAAACAACATAACATTAAAAATAATGAAGTTTGGGAATACAATTCTAATTATAATATTTGCGTACCAACCTATGTGACATATGAATTGTTATTTTTTAATTGATAGGTCACATAGACTAAGGCTCCGTTTGGGATGCCCTTTCAAAAGTTTTTTCCAAACATATTTTTATCTTTTTTCTCCAATTTTACTATTCACTTTTTCAAACATTTTAAAAAAACTCAAACTTTAAATGTCCATAACTTTATCATTTTAAGTCTAAATAAGATGAATTTTTTTTTTCAAATTGCATATAATTTCGAGAGGAACGAAACAATATTCATATTGCTGATTGTTTTCTAAACACATTTTAAGTTTTTATACTTTTTCACTCCAAATGGTTTTTTTCACAAAACGTATATTTTCAAAACTCAAATCATTTCCAACCTGTAAAACACCATCTTTAAATATATCCCCAAATGGGGTCTAAAACTAAAGATTGTATCTACTAATGAAAAATGACAACTCACCACAATAAAATTTTGTACTTAAAAATTGGAATTAAATTAATGTTTTCAGTACTACTTTATTAAAAGAAGAAGAAGAAGGTATAAATAATGAGAACTTTATGATAATGTATGATTTATAAAAATATTAAATTAGGTTTCTATTTTGAACTACAAGTTTTATGTTAAATTTTGTTAACCATATTTTTTTACTTTAAAAAAAAAAAAAAAAAAAAAAGGAAACTATTGTGAGCACGAGAAATAGATTTGACCAAGTAAGCATGCAACAAGGTCCAGTAAGTTGTAAGCTGGACGTTAGTTCTAAGCATAACAAAGGAGGTCCTTTTTTTTTTTTTTTTTTTTCTCCCCGACTACCTAGTATGTATTATTAAGGCCTCGTTTGGTTCACCATTTTGAATCCAAAATTTTCATCTCAGTTTTTATCTTTTTCTGACCACTATAAATGATGATGCAAGGCTTTCGTTTAACTTACGTTGTACCATAAAGCTTAACATAATGCTTTCACATGGTATAATAATAGACAGAGAAAGAAACAAGTCTTTGATTTTTCGTGAGAAATCTTCTTTTTTTTCCCCTATTTCACACATGCCCAATCTCTCTGACCAACGCCAACTTAGGCATACTCATTATTATTGGTCGCCTTTATGCCTTTTTCTCCATCTTCTAACTTAAACCCAATTGTATATCCTTTCCTTTCCTTTTTTTTTGGGGGGGGGGGGGGGGGGGGCGGGGGAATGTATATCCTTTCCTTCTATACTAAAAACACATAAATATAAGTTGTTAATAAAACATAATTTATGTTACTAAAGATTAACGATAATTTTACACGTAAACTTATTATAAAATATTTATAAATTGTTTTTAAAGAAATATTTAAATCTTTGTTATTGATTTATCTATTTATTTGTTTTTTCTATTATAGAAGGTAACACCTACTATTACATAAAACAATAAAGTAAAATAGAAGAAAAAGTAAATAAAGACAGAGACACGTAATTTTCACATAGATTCACTTGTAATTTATAGACTACATCCTGTGTAGGGCCTCTGAGAGCTTACACTATGTAAAAATGAACATTACAATGTTTTTTTTTTTTTAATGGGAGAGATGGAGGCGGGGAACTAAGAGAGTAAGGGAATATAGTATATGTACTGAGTAGATTGCAGAAATTGGATGATAAATTGGGTGCTCCCTAGGCTTGTGGAATAAACCGCCTGATTTTGATAAAATATGCCTTCGACACTAATTACTAGTTACCTTTTTCTTGCATTGCTTGATTTTTCAATTCATGATTAATTAGAAGATATTGAGAAACTATCTATTTTAGTGAAATCTGTCATCATTAGCTGAGATTCTTCCTTGATATGGTCTCCTTTTTGCTGATCTTGGCATCAACTTTCCTTATTTGGACTCAAGTGACTTATTGGTCGCTTGCCAGTCATTCTACTATCGACTGATTACTCATTTTTGGATCCTAGAAGCTATTCACTTATAAGTTGTTTGGCACTCTCCGACGACACATTTATTGACACATATTTGATAAGAAATGAGGTATGAAATCTGACGTCAACATTTGTAGAGATGGAGAATGGAGATGCTCCTATTCCCAATCATATGAATCCATATGATATCTTGAAAAGAAGAGGAAACGAATCATTACCACCAAGTATTCAAGTGGAAAGGTAAAGTAATTAATTAGCGTCGCTTTTACTCTAATTAAAAGAGAGTAAAGACAATAAACAAAGTTTTACTTTTCAATTCCACATTATTGTCAACCTTTTATATTATTATTGAGCATGCATTTGGCCAGCTGGTTTGAATCAATGGTTTTCGTCTTAGTTTTTATCTTTTTTTTTTTTTTTTTAAATTCAACAAAAATTACAACTAAATTTTGAAAATCTACTAATTTTAACCTCAAATTTCATTTCAAACTGGTACACCAAACTTAGTTTCTTAACATTTTAATTCAAATAAGTAATAAAATTTAAAACTTTACGTAATTACAGATATAATCTAACAGTAATATTATAATATTAAAAAGTTGTAGAATTCAAATCCCCAACTCAAATTTAAAAAAAAATGAAACTTTATTCCTAAGATTTTATGTTCCTCATTAAGAATCCAGACTGCTAATCCACGTAATTTCACAATTTACAAATTTTCACAGAAAGGAAAAAATTGAGGTCCAGTAAGTTGCAAACAAGCCAGGTTATTGACTTTTCACAGAAAGGAAAAAATTGAGGTGGAAAAGTGAAGTTTAGTTCAGATAAGTTACCCAAAAAAAAATTGGAAAAAATTATTTCTCTATTTCTTCACATCCAAACAGGACCCTTGTTTTTTTTAAACTTCTCAACTCAAATTTTTTTACCAAACACCCAACTCAAACTAAACTTTTTTTTCAAATATTTTACCAAATACTCTTCTTCTCATCTCAACTCAACTTAACTCAAACTCAACTCAAATATTTTAACTCCAACTGACGAACCAAACGTAGTATTTCTTAAAAGTAATTTTCAATTTTGAGAGCTACCCAAAAAAAAAAAAAAAAAAGGTTAAAAGACCGGAAAGTGATTTTACACCTTTGTCACTGCTGACCATACCATGTATTCTAATAATTAGTTGTCTTCACTTTTCACCTCTATTTGAAACTCACCGACTCAATTAAATAATATATATCATCCTAGTCTTACCCCTTCAACCTCTTTTACTGCACCTAACTTTATTTTAGGGTTAACTTCATTAATAGCACCTATAGGAATTTTATTATTAAAAATAATATCATTTTTTTTTCCCTTCATTACTAGCACTTAATATGGAACCCAGTAGTATTTAATGTATATTAAATTACGAGTTTACCCTCATCTCCTACCAGCTTAAATATCCATCTCCCTCGCATGGCCCAAAAATTTTTTTCAAACCAACATCTACAGTGTTTTAGAGAGAGAAAACTGAAATCTAGAGAGAGAAAGAGTTGCCACCCACCAGAATCTTATTTTTTTTCACTTTTCCGCCTAGCCCCCCACCCATTTTGAAACCCAAATCTTCATATAATAGAGAGAAACTTCCATTTAGAGAGAGAAACTCTCAACGTCGGAAAAAAAAATTTTAACACTTCCATTTATCAAAAAAAAAAAAAATAAACAAAATCTAATATTTTTTGTCATTTTTGAGTAAAGGTTATTTCTGTTATGACCACCCGGTCATAATAGTTATGACCTATGTTTAAAAATTTTAAAAAAAAAATCTAACAATTTTGGCCATTTTTGAGTACAGGTCATAACAGTTATGACCACCCTGTTATGACTGGATGGGCATAATATGAATGACCTTTACTGAAAAATGACCAAAAATGTTAGATTTTTTTTAAAAAATTTTTTAGACATAGGTCATAACTGTTATGACCGATACTTATATAAAAAGTGGTCATAACAGTTATGACCACACGGTCATAACGGTTATGACCGAACTTATATGTCAATGGTCATAACGGTTATGACCACACGGTCATAACTGTTATGACCGATACTTATATAAAAAGTGGTCATAACGGTTATGACCGATACATTTAAATGTAGGTGGTCATAACGGTTATGACCACCCGGTCATAACTGTTATGACCGATACTTATATAAAAAGTGGTCATAACGGTTATGACCGATACATTTAAATGTAGGTGGTCATAACGGTTATGACTGATATACTTAAATGCTGGTGGTCATAACAGTTATGACCACCCGGTCATAACTGTTATGACCGATACTTATATAAAAAGTGGTCATAACGGTTATGACTACACGGTCATAACTGTTATGACCGACACACTTACATGAAGGTGGTCATAACGGTTATGACCACCCGGTCATAACGGTTATGACCGATACTTATATGTGTGGTCATAACTGTTATGACCGACACACTTACATGAAGGTGGTCATAACTGTTATGACCGATACTTATATAAAAAGTGGTCATAACGGTTATGACCACACAGTCATAACTGTTATGACCGACACACTTACATGAAGGTGGTCATAACGGTTATGACCACCCGGTCATAACTGTTATGACCGATACTTATATAAAAAGTGGTCATAACGGTTATGACCACACGATCATAACTGTTATGACCGACACACTTACATGAAGGTGGTCATAACGGTTATGACCACCCGATCATAACCTGTAATACCTAGATTTTTCCGATATTACTATTTCCTTCCAAAGGAATTAAATGTATACCATAGAGGTATTATTGAAAGAGAAGCTCGGTTAAGAGTTTTCTTATATTTTATGAGTTTTTCAGGTTTAATAAAACTCAAAATGGATTATGTAAATTAGCAACAGACCTTTTGAGTCAAAAGGAACGAAAAAGTACATGATTTAAAGAAAGTCAAAGTTTGACCAAGAACGGTCAAAGGATTGACTTTGCAGTATTGTGAAATAAAGTATACTGCGAAAACCATCTTTATGGTTGAGATAACATGAATAGGCTTTAAAAAAACCACCTTAGAAAATCAAGCACACCTAGTAGGAATTAAAGACAAAAAGGGCTCGGAAAAATAAGAAAAATTTTATACTGTCCATTTTTACTCAGATAAATTTTGGACTGCAGTACAGTATAAAAATACTGGGTATAAGTGAACACAGTATTGAAAATATCTGTGTAGCTTAAAAATGGACTGGTTATTGAGGAAAAGAGCCAAACAAGGCCTAAGGTGAATGACATCACCTTATCCTTTAATTATGACATCATAATTAGTTAATAAAGCTTGGAAAGTAATATTTTTGCTTGATCACCAAGCTTATGGCCGGCCACCTCACCCTCCCATTGTGCAATTTGTAACTTTTTTGGGGTTTTTTGTGCAATTTAGCAAAGTTCTCCACCTCTATAAATAGGTGTGAAATTTAAATCATTTTATTCAAAAACCTAGCCAAACTCTTGTCTTTTTTCTTCACCAAAAACCGACCATTAGGGAGAGAAAAGGGAGAAGAGAAAATCAAAATTTCCAAAGGGGTTTTGCTTAAAGAGAATTCGGATTTTCATCTAGAAAGCCAAGGAAAGGTTTGAGAAATTTTGAACCACTTTGGCTAAAGTTGCCGAGTGTGGGGGGGGGAGAGAAAAGGAAGAGAAAATTTGAGGTAGGAAGCCTTGGTGGTGTGGACGGATTTGTGGTGAACCAACCAAGTGACCAAAGGAATTTTGGTGCCTCTAGGTGAGTGGTGAGGCCGGTTATGTTGACCTAGGAGGAAGGAGAAGTTTTGGTACCCAAACCCTAGTCTTGAACCAAGGTATTTTTCTTTAAGCCCTAAGCTTGCAATTAAGCTTTCAATTTGAGATTTATTTGTATTTCAAGTTGAGAGGATGTAAGAGCATAAGCTCAAGTTTTCTTTGCCCTAGATTGGTTAGATGTGGTGCTTGATTTAGGCTTTAAGGGTGGTTTGATGTTTAATTTTGTTATGAGCTTTAATTTTATGCTTATGTTTGATTTAATGCTAGGGTGCATGCTAGATGGATGATGAATTGTATGTCCCCTGTTTTTATGTGCAAATCGGTTCTAGAAGTGCATGTTAGGTTGTTAGTTTTGATTATGGAATGGTATGTGAATGTATGGATGTTGTGACAACCTAGAACCATGCAAACCTAGGCTAGGACAGTTTGGTTTTGGTTTGCATGGGCACGTTTGAGTTGCATGTTCGTTCATGTGGGACGTTAGAAAACGCTGCATGTGTGCTATCTAGGCTCCCGCGTGTTCGGTTGAGGTAGTTTGCGCGAAATAGGACGTAAACCGGACTTAACAACCGAAACTGCCAATTCGGATTCCAAACTGGCCAGTTTCGGGAAAGTGGAAATTTAAGGCCTTTAGAGGCCGAATTGGGTGAAACGTAAAACACGAAAGTTGTTCAGAAGGGTTTTTCCTAGGGGACAACGCGGACCGTTCCCCAAATTGAGGCTCTAATGGCCTCCGTTTTACAGAAAACCGAGACTGGTCTGCCCAGACCTAGTTTACACGACCAGTCAGTTTCAAATTAAAACTGACAAGAATACATGCAGAACTGGATTTTTCTCAAAACACGAAAGTTTTAGGATTTTTCGAGAGCTACAACTTTCGTGAAGACAACTTTTTCAAAATCGGAATGGATCTTTAAACTGACACGGTTTTATAAAGACTGTGCAGGGAACAGGAAATTCCTGCACAGGATTTTCTAAAAACAGTTTGGAAAAAAATTGTATCTTTTCCAAAACCACTGTTTTGACTAAGGAAACTGTTCCAAAGGCAGTTTTCAGCCCTAAATGATTTTTATAAAGACCCATTTCAATAATATAAATTTTTATGAGTTAAGTAAAAGGTTTTGAAGTTAAATTACCCAAGTTTCCAAAGAAATGGAAAATGGATATTTTTTTTTAAACCAAATTGGGTAAGCAAGATGATTACGGGTAATAACCGGAAGTGATATCCAAGTTACTGGGCCAAAGCCTAAAGCTCAAGTTTGACTACAAATAACCTTAAGGGTTAGTTAAGATAACCCTAAAGGATACTAAGATTAATTGGATTAATTGAAGTAACCAAATGGTTTATGAATTAAGATAAGCCCAAGGTTAGGAAAGTAACCTAACCCTAACAGTATATATATGAAGATTTAGCACATAAGGTTACTATTTGTAACCCAGTAAGACGCCTAGTATTGGGGACATACAATTAGGACTATGTAGGCATGTTGGTTAGATTACCAACATTCCACAATACTAATTAGACTCTCACCTATGTCCTTCAACAAGCAGGAGGAAACCTGCAGCTGTACTCAGAGAAGGGGCAGTACTACGCAGGACATAGCAAGAGAGGTAAGTACAACCACCGCCTACAGCATAGGCTTTGTTGTGGTACTTGCCCAAGTATGTTATTGTTAGATGTATGTTAGGGGTGTATACCTTATTGTATGTTATGTTGTTGTCGCTATGTTATGTTGTTGTTATTATGTTATGTTATTGTTATGCCATGCTATATGCCATGTTAATTTTATGTTGTATGCTAGGTTATAAAGTATGATAAGTCAAGGTAAGTTCATAATGAATGTTATGTTATGAATATTAAGACATGAAGCATGTATGTATGAGAACACGAGGCATGTTCACGAAATCTTATAAGAATAATAAGATCAAATATGACATGATAAGATGAAAAGAAAGTAAGATGGCGAGCAAGTCGCCTGTGTTGTACCGACCCGCGTTAGGTCGGGTTGGACTATGGTTTGAGTTGGAAATGGTCTGGCCGCCCCAACCACTCCGTAGTCGCGCGCCCGGTACGTACACACAAGTAAGGGGCCCATAAGTAAGATAAGTAATGAAAGTAAGTTATGAATGAATTAAGCATAATACGAGCATAAATGGACCATGCATTATGATGTGTATGACATGCTATGATGAATGAAGTTAAGAAGTGGTGCAATATGTATGATAAGTGAAGTTAGAATATGTAAGGTTAGATTATGTTTATTTATGTCGCGGTATAGGAAGTTGTACTTGCTGAGCGAAAGCTCACTGTCTTACGTCTATGCTGTAGGTAAACAACCTGTCAGCAATGGTTGATGCAAGATGGAAGGGCGTGACAGGGCAAACTGTGAAATGTGGGAAATCTAGCCGCTACGCGTTTTGTTTACTTATGTATTTATCTTATGTTTAAAATCCGCACTACAGACACATTTATATGACGCATACGTTATATGCTTTTACGTTTGTAAAAAAAAAAAAAAAAAAAAAAAAAATTCCGCTGTCTTTCGTAAGTATGTATGTATGTATGAGAAGTTCAGTATGTATGTATGTATGGTAACGGCCTGTGCTAGGCGGGTCGTTACAGAGTTGGTATCAGAGCGGTTCCCTGCGATATGATTTCACAGTCTGCTTGTCATTGCCACCATCATTGTAAGTTAAATTCATGTTTTATGTATATGCGTAAGTAATGATGATGGGATTATGCTATGATAGACGCATGGATTTGGATCCTGCACGGATCGAGGCGGATCGCGCGACAGTTACGGCTTTTTATGGATCACGTCCTCTTTTATATGACGGTACGGGACGATCGGTCACGGTATCAGTTTGGTTATACGACATGGAGATGATTTTCTATACCTGCCACATCGAGGACCGTTTACAGGTCTCGTTAGCTAGTCGCTGCCTGATCGCGGACGCTAGGCTATGGTGGATGACCTACGGAGAGCAGCAGATGCCCAGTCGGACGTGGGCACATTTTCGCGCTGTAATACTTGCACGATACGGGCCGATTCCTATGGAAGGGCCTGGTGACGATGAGCTGTATCGAAATCCCGAGATCTATCGGGACATGCATTATAGGCGATACCAGAGTTTCGTGGCAGATTGGCACGCGTACCCGCAGGAGTCTATGGGCCATTACTGCTGCAGATTTCAGGAGGCTATGCTGCCCTATATTCCTTAGGATATGCCTCACCCCCAGCTGCAGGCATTGGTGATATTGCGAAACGGGGTACCACCTCGTATCCGACGGTTCGTCATGGAGCCCATGCTAGAGAGGACAGTTGGGGATATGATGGATGACATCTTGCAGGCTGAGGTTACAGCACATATGGCGCAGGCTGACGCCTATATGGATGAGTATCAGGTCCCAGTCGATGACGCCGGGATAGGAGAGCCTCAGTATGAGGTAGGTCCGATATTTCCCGAGGACCCAATTCCCGCCATGCCCGTACAGGAGATCCCAGCCCAGGAGGCTGAGGACCAGATGGACGCCGAGGGCGCTGCTGATGATTTGATTGATCCAGTGGACCCACCGGAAGACCCTCCCGTTATTATCATCTCTAGTGATGACGAGGACGAGGAGGATAATATGGAGCCCGAGGCCGAGCAGGGTGACTGGGAAGAGGACATTGACGACGCCAAGGGCGATCCCGAGGAGACACTATTCCACGATGGAGATTGGGACGTAGACTCTGACGCAGAGTCCGATATTTCGATGATCATGCTTGAGATTATAGTTTACTTAGGATTGATGTGTGTATGTATTTTTGACCTTAGGATTGTATGTACTAATTTATTATTTTTGGATATAGGTTTGTACTTTTGTACGATGGTAAAGTGTTAGACACTTCCATCATATTTTGATCATGTATATAAAGATATGTATGTACAGTATAATGTAATCAATTTGTAATTACAGTATTGTAAATTACGATGTACAGAGTATGTACTAAATGTATTTTTGAAATGTACAAAAAGACCGTGTAGACACGGGATATATAACAAGAGTATGTTATATATTATGAAAGTTATGTTATGATAAGTATCTGATATGATACAATGATGCCTTTTATGTTATGATGTGAAATGTATGATATTACGATATGATGAGTTAATTCATGATACGATAAATCCTGTATGAAAGAAAGGATATTAATAGTACGATGATATCTTTTCTTGTGATAGGATTTGGAAGATGGTACGTCCACGTAGAACGGTACCACTTAACCCGCCCGAGCCAGATCTCGCAACCGTCGTAGCTAATCTACAACGGCAGCTGCTAGAGCAGCAGCAGGAGACGGACAGACTTCGAGCTCAGATAGCTCAGATGAACCAGGGACCCCGGATTAATGAGGTTCCACCCCGAGCTCAACCAGTACCCCCGGTACCTGAGGCTCAACCGGAAGTTCAACCTGAGGTTCAGCCAGAAATTCCTCAGAATGCTAACATTCCGATGGCACCCGCTGGAGGGCAAGTGAACCTACAGCCAGTGAGGGAGGACCTACTGTACGAGCGATTCAGGCGAATGAAGGCGCCTGAGTTCGAAGGCCCGACGGACCCGATTGCCGCGGATAATTGGTTGATTGATATCCAAGTTATCTTGGATTTCATGCGACTAACGGAACAAGAGAAAGTTCTCTGCGCTTCTTTTGCCCTGAAAAAGGATGCGCGACATTGGTGGATGACCGTACAAATGCGCCGTGATGTTACGGCCATGAGCTGGCAAGATTTTGTGACTGAGTTCCGCGCAATGTACTACAATAGAGAGATCCTTGCTGCTCAACAAGATGAATTCACAAGCTTTAAACAGGGTTCGATGACGGTAATGGAGGCCATAAAGAAGTTTGAACAGTTAGCTCGGTTATGTCCAGATTTGGTACCGAGTGAAACAGAAAAGGTACGAAGGATGATGAAGATGTTTCGAACCGACATTGCCAAACAAGTGAGCGCTGGCAGCAGCCCGCCTACCTTGGTGTCTGACTGCATAAGTCGGGCGATAAGAGCCGAATACTGGATTAACCAGGATAAGGAAGCTAGGGCTCAAATTTTCAAGGCGAAAAGGGAGGAAAAGGCGGCAGCAAAACCAACACAGCCTCGACAAGACTCGGAGTCGCACCCGAAAAGCCAAGCTAGCAACCCTATACAAGGTTCCAAACAATCTGGGAGGAACAAGAGAAAAGGAAATTTCTCGGGCCAGAATCAACAAGGAAATTTTTCTCAAAAGAAAAATAATCGAGGAAATGAGGATACTGACAATTACTACCCGGTGTACGCAACGTGTGGGAAGAAACATCAGGGAGTATGCAGAATGGGGACAAATACTTGCTACCTTTGTGGCAAGGAAGGGCATTATGCACGGAGCTGCCCCCAGAACAACCAGAACCAGAACCAGAACTCCTCTTATGCAACCCGGAATGCAAGCAGCCAGTTACATGCAGTTCAAGCAAGGCTCGAAGGACCCTCAATTTCGCAAGGAAGATTAGAGGCTCCTGAACCCCAAGTTAGGATTTATGCCTACACTAATGGAGAGGCCGAAGCTGGAACTTCGCATGAAGTGACAAGATAAATCCTTATCGTCACATAAGACTTTATTGCATTATCTAATTCTGGTGCCACTCACTTGTTTGTATTTATAGAGTTTGCCCAAAAATTAGAAAATAGTATAGATAGTTTAAAACAGTTTTTTTTTAAAATTTCTTTGCCGTTTTGGAGAGATTTTGTGATATGAATATTTTAATGCAAAATACTTTTGTAGTTATAATAGCAGAGAATTGCTTGTAGATCTCATCGCAATCAAGTTTTAGGATTTCGATGTGATTTTAGAAACGAATTTCTTAAGTTATTACAATGCTAAATTTGACTACCAAAAGCGTTGAGAGACGTTTAGCTCTTACGGTAAGGAAAAGTTTAACCGTTACGGACAGTTGCGGAGCTCAACAACCGGATTAGTTTTGGCAATGAAGGATCAGATAATGTCAGAAGCCCATAAGACGCCATATTCGGTACTTCTAGGAGCTTTTAAGATGTACCAAGACTTCTGAGAGAATTATTGGTGGCCAAACATGAAGAATAAAGCGACGGAATTCGTGTCAAATGCCTAACTTGTTAGAAAGTTAAGGCCGAAAACAGACATCCTGAAGGAGACTTGCAGAAAATAGAGCTTCCAGAATGGAAATGGGAGCAAACTACTATGAATTTTGTAGTAGGATTACCCAGAACTACAAGTGGAAATGGCACGATTTGAGTTATCATGGATAGATTAACCAAATCAGCCCACTTTATCGTGATAAAAATCACCTTTTCGGTGAAAAGATTAGTAAAAATCTACGTAGCCAGATCATTAAACTGCATGGAGTGCCAAAATCAATCATCTCAGACCGGGATGGACGTTTCATTTCTCGATGTTGGACGAATGTTCATACTGCCATGGGGTCGAAATTGAAGTTCAATACGGTTTTTCACCTGAAACTAATAGAACTACCCCGAATTATTCTGATTTTCGAGGACGAAAATTTTTAAGGGGGGTAGATTGTAATACCTAGATTTTTCCGATATTACTATTTCCTTCCAAAGGAATTAAATGTATACCATAGAGGTATTATTGAAAGAGAAGCTCGGTTAAGAGTTTTCTTATATTTTATGAGTTTTTCAGGTTTAATAAAACTCAAAATGGATTATGTAAATTAGCAACAGACCTTTTGAGTCAAAAGGAACGAAAAAGTACATGATTTAAAAAAAGTCAAAGTTTGACCAAGAACGGTCAAAGGATTGACTTTGCAGTATTGTGAAATAAAGTATACTGCGAAAACCATCTTTATGGTTGAGATAACATGAATAGGCTTTAAAAAAACCACCTTAGAAAATCAAGCACACCTAGTAGGAATTAAAGACAAAAAGGGCTCGGAAAAATAAGAAAAATTTTATACTGTCCAATTTTACTCAGATAAATTTTGGACTGCAGTACAGTATAAAAATACTGGGTATAAGTGAACACAGTATTGAAAATATCTGTGTAGCTTAAAAATGGACTGGTTATTGAGGAAAAGAGCCAAACAAGGCCTAAGGTGAATGACATCACCTTATCCTTTAATTATGACATCATAATTAGTTAATAAAGCTTGGAAAGTAATATTTTTGCTTGATCACCAAGCTTATGGCCGGCCACCTCACCCTCCCATTGTGCAATTTGTAACTTTTTTGGGGTTTTTTGTGCAATTTAGCAAAGTTCTCCACCTCTATAAATAGGTGTGAAATTTAAATCATTTTATTCAAAAACCTAGCCAAACTCTTGTCTTTTTTCTTCACCAAAAACCGACCATTAGGGAGAGAAAAGGGAGAAGAGAAAATCAAAATTTCCAAAGGGGTTTTGCTTAAAGAGAATTCGGATTTTCATCTAGAAAGCCAAGGAAAGGTTTGAGAAATTTTGAACCACTTTGGCTAAAGTTGCCGAGTGTGGGGGGGGAGAGAAAAGGAAGAGAAAATTTGAGGTAGGAAGCCTTGGTGGTGTGGACGGATTTGTGGTGAACCAACCAAGTGACCAAAGGAATTTTGGTGCCTCTAGGTGAGTGGTGAGGCCGGTTATGTTGACCTAGGAGGAAGGAGAAGTTTTGGTACCCAAACCCTAGTCTTGAACCAAGGTATTTTTCTTTAAGCCCTAAGCTTGCAATTAAGCTTTCAATTTGAGATTTATTTGTATTTCAAGTTGAGAGGATGTAAGAGCATAAGCTCAAGTTTTCTTTGCCCTAGATTGGTTAGATGTGGTGCTTGATTTAGGCTTTAAGGGTGGTTTGATGTTTAATTTTGTTATGAGCTTTAATTTTATGCTTATGTTTGATTTAATGCTAGGGTGCATGCTAGATGGATGATGAATTGTATGTCCCCTGTTTTTATGTGCAAATCGGTTCTAGAAGTGCATGTTAGGTTGTTAGTTTTGATTATGGAATGGTATGTGAATGTATGGATGTTGTGACAACCTAGAACCATGCAAACCTAGGCTAGGACAGTTTGGTTTTGGTTTGCATGGGCACGTTTGAGTTGCATGTTCGTTCATGTGGGACGTTAGAAAACGCTGCATGTGTGCTATCTAGGCTCCCGCGTGTTCGGTTGAGGTAGTTTGCGCGAAATAGGACGTAAACCGGACTTAACAACCGAAACTGCCAATTCGGATTCCAAACTGGCCAGTTTCGGGAAAGTGGAAATTTAAGGCCTTTAGAGGCCGAATTGGGTGAAACGTAAAACACGAAAGTTGTTCAGAAGGGTTTTTCCTAGGGGACAACGCGGACCGTTCCCCAAATTGAGGCTCTAATGGCCTCCGTTTTACAGAAAACCGAGACTGGTCTGCCCAGACCTAGTTTACACGACCAGTCAGTTTCAAATTAAAACTGACAAGAATACATGCAGAACTGGATTTTTCTCAAAACACGAAAGTTTTAGGATTTTTCGAGAGCTACAACTTTCGTGAAGACAACTTTTTCAAAATCGGAATGGATCTTTAAACTGACACGGTTTTATAAAGACTGTGCAGGGAACAGGAAATTCCTGCACAGGATTTTCTAAAAACAGTTTGGAAAAAAATTGTATCTTTTCCAAAACCACTGTTTTGACTAAGGAAACTGTTCCAAAGGCAGTTTTCAGCCCTAAATGATTTTTATAAAGACCCATTTCAATAATATAAATTTTTATGAGTTAAGTAAAAGGTTTTGAAGTTAAATTACCCAAGTTTCCAAAGAAATGGAAAATGGATATTTTTTTTTAAACCAAATTGGGTAAGCAAGATGATTACGGGTAATAACCGGAAGTGATATCCAAGTTACTGGGCCAAAGCCTAAAGCTCAAGTTTGACTACAAATAACCTTAAGGGTTAGTTAAGATAACCCTAAAGGATACTAAGATTAATTGGATTAATTGAAGTAACCAAATGGTTTATGAATTAAGATAAGCCCAAGGTTAGGAAAGTAACCTAACCCTAACAGTATATATATGAAGATTTAGCACATAAGGTTACTATTTGTAACCCAGTAAGACGCCTAGTATTGGGGACATACAATTAGGACTATGTAGGCATGTTGGTTAGATTACCAACATTCCACAATACTAATTAGACTCTCACCTATGTCCTTCAACAAGCAGGAGGAAACCTGCAGCTGTACTCAGAGAAGGGGCAGTACTACGCAGGACATAGCAAGAGAGGTAAGTACAACCACCGCCTACAGCATAGGCTTTGTTGTGGTACTTGCCCAAGTATGTTATTGTTAGATGTATGTTAGGGGTGTATACCTTATTGTATGTTATGTTGTTGTCGCTATGTTATGTTGTTGTTATTATGTTATGTTATTGTTATGCCATGCTATATGCCATGTTAATTTTATGTTGTATGCTAGGTTATAAAGTATGATAAGTCAAGGTAAGTTCATAATGAATGTTATGTTATGAATATTAAGACATGAAGCATGTATGTATGAGAACACGAGGCATGTTCACGAAATCTTATAAGAATAATAAGATCAAATATGACATGATAAGATGAAAAGAAAGTAAGATGGCGAGCAAGTCGCCTGTGTTGTACCGACCCGCGTTAGGTCGGGTTGGACTATGGTTTGAGTTGGAAATGGTCTGGCCGCCCCAACCACTCCGTAGTCGCGCGCCCGGTACGTACACACAAGTAAGGGGCCCATAAGTAAGATAAGTAATGAAAGTAAGTTATGAATGAATTAAGCATAATACGAGCATAAATGGACCATGCATTATGATGTGTATGACATGCTATGATGAATGAAGTTAAGAAGTGGTGCAATATGTATGATAAGTGAAGTTAGAATATGTAAGGTTAGATTATGTTTATTTATGTCGCGGTATAGGAAGTTGTACTTGCTGAGCGAAAGCTCACTGTCTTACGTCTATGCTGTAGGTAAACAACCTGTCAGCAATGGTTGATGCAAGATGGAAGGGCGTGACAGGGCAAACTGTGAAATGTGGGAAATCTAGCCGCTACGCGTTTTGTTTACTTATGTATTTATCTTATGTTTAAAATCCGCACTACAGACACATTTATATGACGCATACGTTATATGCTTTTACGTTTGTAAAAAAAAAAAAAAAAAAAAAAAAAATTCCGCTGTCTTTCGTAAGTATGTATGTATGTATGAGAAGTTCAGTATGTATGTATGTATGGTAACGGCCTGTGCTAGGCGGGTCGTTACAGAGTTGGTATCAGAGCGGTTCCCTGCGATATGATTTCACAGTCTGCTTGTCATTGCCACCATCATTGTAAGTTAAATTCATGTTTTATGTATATGCGTAAGTAATGATGATGGGATTATGCTATGATAGACGCATGGATTTGGATCCTGCACGGATCGAGGCGGATCGCGCGACAGTTACGGCTTTTTATGGATCACGTCCTCTTTTATATGACGGTACGGGACGATCGGTCACGGTATCAGTTTGGTTATACGACATGGAGATGATTTTCTATACCTGCCACATCGAGGACCGTTTACAGGTCTCGTTAGCTAGTCGCTGCCTGATCGCGGACGCTAGGCTATGGTGGATGACCTACGGAGAGCAGCAGATGCCCAGTCGGACGTGGGCACATTTTCGCGCTGTAATACTTGCACGATACGGGCCGATTCCTATGGAAGGGCCTGGTGACGATGAGCTGTATCGAAATCCCGAGATCTATCGGGACATGCATTATAGGCGATACCAGAGTTTCGTGGCAGATTGGCACGCGTACCCGCAGGAGTCTATGGGCCATTACTGCTGCAGATTTCAGGAGGCTATGCTGCCCTATATTCCTTAGGATATGCCTCACCCCCAGCTGCAGGCATTGGTGATATTGCGAAACGGGGTACCACCTCGTATCCGACGGTTCGTCATGGAGCCCATGCTAGAGAGGACAGTTGGGGATATGATGGATGACATCTTGCAGGCTGAGGTTACAGCACATATGGCGCAGGCTGACGCCTATATGGATGAGTATCAGGTCCCAGTCGATGACGCCGGGATAGGAGAGCCTCAGTATGAGGTAGGTCCGATATTTCCCGAGGACCCAATTCCCGCCATGCCCGTACAGGAGATCCCAGCCCAGGAGGCTGAGGACCAGATGGACGCCGAGGGCGCTGCTGATGATTTGATTGATCCAGTGGACCCACCGGAAGACCCTCCCGTTATTATCATCTCTAGTGATGACGAGGACGAGGAGGATAATATGGAGCCCGAGGCCGAGCAGGGTGACTGGGAAGAGGACATTGACGACGCCAAGGGCGATCCCGAGGAGACACTATTCCACGATGGAGATTGGGACGTAGACTCTGACGCAGAGTCCGATATTTCGATGATCATGCTTGAGATTATAGTTTACTTAGGATTGATGTGTGTATGTATTTTTGACCTTAGGATTGTATGTACTAATTTATTATTTTTGGATATAGGTTTGTACTTTTGTACGATGGTAAAGTGTTAGACACTTCCATCATATTTTGATCATGTATATAAAGATATGTATGTACAGTATAATGTAATCAATTTGTAATTACAGTATTGTAAATTACGATGTACAGAGTATGTACTAAATGTATTTTTGAAATGTACAAAAAGACCGTGTAGACACGGGATATATAACAAGAGTATGTTATATATTATGAAAGTTATGTTATGATAAGTATCTGATATGATACAATGATGCCTTTTATGTTATGATGTGAAATGTATGATATTACGATATGATGAGTTAATTCATGATACGATAAATCCTGTATGAAAGAAAGGATATTAATAGTACGATGATATCTTTTCTTGTGATAGGATTTGGAAGATGGTACGTCCACGTAGAACGGTACCACTTAACCCGCCCGAGCCAGATCTCGCAACCGTCGTAGCTAATCTACAACGGCAGCTGCTAGAGCAGCAGCAGGAGACGGACAGACTTCGAGCTCAGATAGCTCAGATGAACCAGGGACCCCGGATTAATGAGGTTCCACCCCGAGCTCAACCAGTACCCCCGGTACCTGAGGCTCAACCGGAAGTTCAACCTGAGGTTCAGCCAGAAATTCCTCAGAATGCTAACATTCCGATGGCACCCGCTGGAGGGCAAGTGAACCTACAGCCAGTGAGGGAGGACCTACTGTACGAGCGATTCAGGCGAATGAAGGCGCCTGAGTTCGAAGGCCCGACGGACCCGATTGCCGCGGATAATTGGTTGATTGATATCCAAGTTATCTTGGATTTCATGCGACTAACGGAACAAGAGAAAGTTCTCTGCGCTTCTTTTGCCCTGAAAAAGGATGCGCGACATTGGTGGATGACCGTACAAATGCGCCGTGATGTTACGGCCATGAGCTGGCAAGATTTTGTGACTGAGTTCCGCGCAATGTACTACAATAGAGAGATCCTTGCTGCTCAACAAGATGAATTCACAAGCTTTAAACAGGGTTCGATGACGGTAATGGAGGCCATAAAGAAGTTTGAACAGTTAGCTCGGTTATGTCCAGATTTGGTACCGAGTGAAACAGAAAAGGTACGAAGGATGATGAAGATGTTTCGAACCGACATTGCCAAACAAGTGAGCGCTGGCAGCAGCCCGCCTACCTTGGTGTCTGACTGCATAAGTCGGGCGATAAGAGCCGAATACTGGATTAACCAGGATAAGGAAGCTAGGGCTCAAATTTTCAAGGCGAAAAGGGAGGAAAAGGCGGCAGCAAAACCAACACAGCCTCGACAAGACTCGGAGTCGCACCCGAAAAGCCAAGCTAGCAACCCTATACAAGGTTCCAAACAATCTGGGAGGAACAAGAGAAAAGGAAATTTCTCGGGCCAGAATCAACAAGGAAATTTTTCTCAAAAGAAAAATAATCGAGGAAATGAGGATACTGACAATTACTACCCGGTGTACGCAACGTGTGGGAAGAAACATCAGGGAGTATGCAGAATGGGGACAAATACTTGCTACCTTTGTGGCAAGGAAGGGCATTATGCACGGAGCTGCCCCCAGAACAACCAGAACCAGAACCAGAACTCCTCTTATGCAACCCGGAATGCAAGCAGCCAGTTACATGCAGTTCAAGCAAGGCTCGAAGGACCCTCAATTTCGCAAGGAAGATTAGAGGCTCCTGAACCCCAAGTTAGGATTTATGCCTACACTAATGGAGAGGCCGAAGCTGGAACTTCGCATGAAGTGACAAGATAAATCCTTATCGTCACATAAGACTTTATTGCATTATCTAATTCTGGTGCCACTCACTTGTTTGTATTTATAGAGTTTGCCCAAAAATTAGAAAATAGTATAGATAGTTTAAAACAGTTTTTTTTTAAAATTTCTTTGCCGTTTTGGAGAGATTTTGTGATATGAATATTTTAATGCAAAATACTTTTGTAGTTATAATAGCAGAGAATTGCTTGTAGATCTCATCGCAATCAAGTTTTAGGATTTCGATGTGATTTTAGAAACGAATTTCTTAAGTTATTACAATGCTAAATTTGACTACCAAAAGCGTTGAGAGACGTTTAGCTCTTACGGTAAGGAAAAGTTTAACCGTTACGGACAGTTGCGGAGCTCAACAACCGGATTAGTTTTGGCAATGAAGGATCAGATAATGTCAGAAGCCCATAAGACGCCATATTCGGTACTTCTAGGAGCTTTTAAGATGTACCAAGACTTCTGAGAGAATTATTGGTGGCCAAACATGAAGAATAAAGCGACGGAATTCGTGTCAAATGCCTAACTTGTTAGAAAGTTAAGGCCGAAAACAGACATCCTGAAGGAGACTTGCAGAAAATAGAGCTTCCAGAATGGAAATGGGAGCAAACTACTATGAATTTTGTAGTAGGATTACCCAGAACTACAAGTGGAAATGGCACGATTTGAGTTATCATGGATAGATTAACCAAATCAGCCCACTTTATCGTGATAAAAATCACCTTTTCGGTGAAAAGATTAGTAAAAATCTACGTAGCCAGATCATTAAACTGCATGGAGTGCCAAAATCAATCATCTCAGACCGGGATGGACGTTTCATTTCTCGATGTTGGACGAATGTTCATACTGCCATGGGGTCGAAATTGAAGTTCAATACGGTTTTTCACCTGAAACTAATAGAACTACCCCGAATTATTCTGATTTTCGAGGACGAAAATTTTTAAGGGGGGTAGATTGTAATACCTAGATTTTTCCGATATTACTATTTCCTTCCAAAGGAATTAAATGTATACCATAGAGGTATTATTGAAAGAGAAGCTCGGTTAAGAGTTTTCTTATATTTTATGAGTTTTTCAGGTTTAATAAAACTCAAAATGGATTATGTAAATTAGCAACAGACCTTTTGAGTCAAAAGGAACGAAAAAGTACATGATTTAAAGAAAGTCAAAGTTTGACCAAGAACGGTCAAAGGATTGACTTTGCAGTATTGTGAAATAAAGTATACTGCGAAAACCATCTTTATGGTTGAGATAACATGAATAGGCTTTAAAAAAACCACCTTAGAAAATTAAGCACACCTAGTAGGAATTAAAGACAAAAAGGGCTCGGAAAAATAAGAAAAATTTTATACTGTCCAATTTTACTCAGATAAATTTTGGACTGCAGTACAGTATAAAAATACTGGGTATAAGTGAACACAGTATTGAAAATATCTGTGTAGCTTAAAAATGGACTGGTTATTGAGGAAAAGAGCCAAACAAGGCCTAAGGTGAATGACATCACCTTATCCTTTAATTATGACATCATAATTAGTTAATAAAGCTTGGAAAGTAATATTTTTGCTTGATCACCAAGCTTATGGCCGGCCACCTCACCCTCCCATTGTGCAATTTGTAACTTTTTTGGGGTTTTTTGTGCAATTTAGCAAAGTTCTCCACCTCTATAAATAGGTGTGAAATTTAAATCATTTTATTCAAAAACCTAGCCAAACTCTTGTCTTTTTTCTTCACCAAAAACCGACCATTAGGGAGAGAAAAGGGAGAAGAGAAAATCAAAATTTCCAAAGGGGTTTTGCTTAAAGAGAATTCGGATTTTCATCTAGAAAGCCAAGGAAAGGTTTGAGAAATTTTGAACCACTTTGGCTAAAGTTGCCGAGTGTGGGGGGGGAGAGAAAAGGAAGAGAAAATTTGAGGTAGGAAGCCTTGGTGGTGTGGACGGATTTGTGGTGAACCAACCAAGTGACCAAAGGAATTTTGGTGCCTCTAGGTGAGTGGTGAGGCCGGTTATGTTGACCTAGGAGGAAGGAGAAGTTTTGGTACCCAAACCCTAGTCTTGAACCAAGGTATTTTTCTTTAAGCCCTAAGCTTGCAATTAAGCTTTCAATTTGAGATTTATTTGTATTTCAAGTTGAGAGGATGTAAGAGCATAAGCTCAAGTTTTCTTTGCCCTAGATTGGTTAGATGTGGTGCTTGATTTAGGCTTTAAGGGTGGTTTGATGTTTAATTTTGTTATGAGCTTTAATTTTATGCTTATGTTTGATTTAATGCTAGGGTGCATGCTAGATGGATGATGAATTGTATGTCCCCTGTTTTTATGTGCAAATCGGTTCTAGAAGTGCATGTTAGGTTGTTAGTTTTGATTATGGAATGGTATGTGAATGTATGGATGTTGTGACAACCTAGAACCATGCAAACCTAGGCTAGGACAGTTTGGTTTTGGTTTGCATGGGCACGTTTGAGTTGCATGTTCGTTCATGTGGGACGTTAGAAAACGCTGCATGTGTGCTATCTAGGCTCCCGCGTGTTCGGTTGAGGTAGTTTGCGCGAAATAGGACCTAAACCGGACTTAACAACCGAAACTGCCAATTCGGATTCCAAACTGGCCAGTTTCGGGAAAGTGGAAATTTAAGGCCTTTAGAGGCCGAATTGGGTGAAACGTAAAACACGAAAGTTGTTCAGAAGGGTTTTTCCTAGGGGACAACGCGGACCGTTCCCCAAATTGAGGCTCCAATGGCCTCCGTTTTACAGAAAACCGAGACTGGTCTGCCCAGACCTAGTTTACACGACCAGTCAGTTTCAAATTAAAACTGACAAGAATACATGCAGAACTGGATTTTTCTCAAAACACGAAAGTTTTAGGATTTTTCGAGAGCTACAACTTTCGTGAAGACAACTTTTTCAAAATCGGAATGGATCTTTAAACTGACACGGTTTTATAAAGACTGTGCAGGGAACAGGAAATTCCTGCACAGGATTTTCTAAAAACAGTTTGGAAAAAAATTGTATCTTTTCCAAAACCACTGTTTTGACTAAGGAAACTGTTCCAAAGGCAGTTTTCAGCCCTAAATGATTTTTATAAAGACCCATTTCAATAATATAAATTTTTATGAGTTAAGTAAAAGGTTTTGAAGTTAAATTACCCAAGTTTCCAAAGAAATGGAAAATGGATATTTTTTTTTAAACCAAATTGGGTAAGCAAGATGATTACGGGTAATAACCGGAAGTGATATCCAAGTTACTGGGCCAAAGCCTAAAGCTCAAGTTTGACTACAAATAACCTTAAGGGTTAGTTAAGATAACCCTAAAGGATACTAAGATTAATTGGATTAATTGAAGTAACCAAATGGTTTATGAATTAAGATAAGCCCAAGGTTAGGAAAGTAACCTAACCCTAACAGTATATATATGAAGATTTAGCACATAAGGTTACTATTTGTAACCCAGTAAGACGCCTAGTATTGGGGACATACAATTAGGACTATGTAGGCATGTTGGTTAGATTACCAACATTCCACAATACTAATTAGACTCTCACCTATGTCCTTCAACAAGCAGGAGGAAACCTGCAGCTGTACTCAGAGAAGGGGCAGTACTACGCAGGACATAGCAAGAGAGGTAAGTACAACCACCGCCTACAGCATAGGCTTTGTTGTGGTACTTGCCCAAGTATGTTATTGTTAGATGTATGTTAGGGGTGTATACCTTATTGTATGTTATGTTGTTGTCGCTATGTTATGTTGTTGTTATTATGTTATGTTATTGTTATGCCATGCTATATGCCATGTTAATTTTATGTTGTATGCTAGGTTATAAAGTATGATAAGTCAAGGTAAGTTCATAATGAATGTTATGTTATGAATATTAAGACATGAAGCATGTATGTATGAGAACACGAGGCATGTTCACGAAATCTTATAAGAATAATAAGATCAAATATGACATGATAAGATGAAAAGAAAGTAAGATGGCGAGCAAGTCGCCTGTGTTGTACCGACCCGCGTTAGGTCGGGTTGGACTATGGTTTGAGTTGGAAATGGTCTGGCCGCCCCAACCACTCCGTAGTCGCGCGCCCGGTACGTACACACAAGTAAGGGGCCCATAAGTAAGATAAGTAATGAAAGTAAGTTATGAATGAATTAAGCATAATACGAGCATAAATGGACCATGCATTATGATGTGTATGACATGCTATGATGAATGAAGTTAAGAAGTGGTGCAATATGTATGATAAGTGAAGTTAGAATATGTAAGGTTAGATTATGTTTATTTATGTCGCGGTATAGGAAGTTGTACTTGCTGAGCGAAAGCTCACTGTCTTACGTCTATGCTGTAGGTAAACAACCTGTCAGCAATGGTTGATGCAAGATGGAAGGGCGTGACAGGGCAAACTGTGAAATGTGGGAAATCTAGCAGCTACGCGTTTTGTTTACTTATGTATTTATCTTATGTTTAAAATCCGCACTACAGACACGTTTATATGACGCATACGTTATATGCTTTTACGTTTGTAAAAAAAAAAAAAAAAAATTCCGCTGTCTTTCGTAAGTATGTATGTATGTATGAGAAGTTCAGTATGTATGTATGTATGGTAACGGCCTGTGCTAGGCGGGTCGTTACATAACCGTTATGACTGATACTTATATAAAAAGTGGTCATTTTTATAATGACCGGATGGTCATTTTCGTTGTGACCGTGTTTGACCAATACGAAATCGTATTGACTGTAGGCACAGAAGTCATAACCGTATTGACCATCTGGTCATTTTCATAATGACCGTTCCCATGGTAATACCAAGAGTCATTTTTTTAAAAAATTACATATTTACCTTCATCTCCCACCCGCCCAAAAGTCACTCTCTCTCGAATACCCTAACAAAAATTCCCAACCAACCTCTACAGTGTTTTAAAGAGAGAAACTCCGATTCTAGAGAGAGAAAGCTTTGTAACCGCTCGGAAAACCGCTCGGAAACTGTCCTAAACCACCCCGAGCACCCTTTACTCAAAAATGACCAAAAATGTTAGATTTTGTTAATTTTTTTTTGTTAAATAGAAGTGTTAAAGTTTTTTTCCGACGGTGAGAGTTTCTCTCTCTAAATGGAAGTTTCTCTCTCTAGATGGAAGTTTCTCTCTATTATATGAAGATTTGGGTTTCAAAATGGGTGGGGGGCTAGGCGGAAAAGTGAAAAAAAAAAAAAGATTCCGGTGGGTGGCAACTCTTTCTCTCTCTAGATTTCAGTTTTCTCTCCCTAAAACACTGTAGATGTTGGTTTGAAAAAAATTTTTGGGCCATGCGAGGGAGAGGGATATTTGAGCTGGTAGGAGATGAGGGTAAACCCGTAATTTGATATACATCAAATGCTGCTGGGTCCCATATTAAGTGCTAGTAATGAAGGGAAAAAAAAATAATATTATTTTTAATAATAAAATTTCTACAAGTGCTATTAATGAAATTAACCCCTTTATTTTATATATATACATATATATATATATATCATGAAAAAGTATGATCCATGATTAAAAACAGTTTTACATAGACAATCACAAATTAAATATTTATAAAAGTTAATTTTAATTAAAATAATAATAGCTATCAATATAATAAAATTAACATAATATTTCCTTCTTTTTTTTTTTTCCGTTCAACTCCTTCCATTTATCTCTGTCTTACCATATTTGTGGACATAAAACAATGTTTGTGGAGGTAGAAATTATAGTGCTCTTAAAAAACTTGGAAAAAGCTCATTTGAGAGAAAAAAGTTGTTGGACTGATTAATCATTTTCCTGTTACCGTTTGACTAATCACAAGCTTGTCTCCAAATCTTTTACTTTTAATCTTTTGTTTGTTCGGGACACGAGCATAATAGAGTGAATAAATAACGCCTTCAAAAAAATAAAGAGAAATTAGGGCCACATTTTTTAGAAGATGACGGAATTTTTTTTTTTTTTTATAGAAATATATGCAATGATCATTAAAATAATTGATACGTCGGTTCTATCAATTCAATTAATATTCAACTAACAAATAGTTAATTAACATTAATTAAATACTAATTGATGATTATTATTAAATGATCAATTTAGATTATTATCAAATGATCAATCTATTGACTAAAGGATTAATGAGTAATTATCTTATTTTTATTTTTATTTTCAAAGGAGGAGATGCGAGAAATAGCTCATTAGATCTATTTCACTTCGAACTCCATGAGAGGCAAAAATATTTTGATAAAGACGTTCCTCAGTAATATCATCGTGATTCTCGAAATCATGTGTGATAGCAATACCAAACCAAATATAATGAGTAGTGGAATCCTAAGTTAAGCCTTGGCTAAATCTTGAAAATCTTAATGCTAAGATCAAGTTTTGCTAGATTTGGTACCACATGATCCCATTGCATTTAGAAATCCTTCCTTGATCCCATTAGTTCGTCACTAACCACTTCTTTACTGCATCATGCAAATAGAAACATATAGTGGCCAAGTTGTGGAATATATTGAGAGTGGGGGATGATAAAACCACTTTGAATAAACCTTTTAACAACAACGATATTGTTTTTCTTCTCCTTTTTTAAATTTCTTTTTCCTCTTTAAATGTTGTTTTATTTCCTAAACCGGAGAAATACTTCCCCGTAGTTTCTTTGTTTCCTTCTTAGAGTTGCCGTACTTTCCTTTTCTTGAAAAAGGAAAAACAAAACCGAACAAAACGACCGACAGAAATATAAAAAAGGACAAGAAATTGGAAAACGACACAAAACGAAGAACAGCGAATAGAAAACGACAAAATGAGAGACAAGAGCGGAGAAAAGAAAACAAACGATGTGTAGAAGACAGGAAAAATAAAACGACAATCAACAGAATGAACGACAAGGAGAAGAGAAAAACGACACGGAAAGGGAACCAAAAAAAAAAAAAAAAAAACGACGCCAAGAAGATTATAGAAACGAGTAGGATGATTATAGAAACGAGTAGGATGTGAACAATTGCAACAGAAAACGACAAGAAATGTTGAACGGTAAAAGAAAAGGAAATGGAAAAAGAGTGAATTATCACAATCGAAAGAACAAGTTCACAACTCAAAAACGACACACCTAAAAAATACAACAAAATGAAAAACCACAGCGGAAAAAAATGAAAAGATCCCGATAGAGAAAATAACGACTCTGTCTAAATGCAAAACGACAATCGTTTATGTAATAAGGGACACCCAAAAAAAAAGTGAAAAACGACAGAATGAGAGCCATGGGCGGTGAAAACGACAACAACGTAGAAAACAACAAGAAAAAGAAGAACACTCGATGCGGTGAACGACAGAAGTAACTACATCCGAAAAAACAACAATGATGTTAACGACCAAAAAAATAGATAACTACAACAAAACAAAAAATCTACAAGGAATGGTATATGACACAAAAAATGAAGAAACGACAAACGACACAGAATTAACTGAAACGACACAAAATGTATGACCAAAATGAAAAAATGACAAACTCCACAAAACCGGCAAGTTCAAATGACTTACCAAAGGAAAAAATAATAAATATCTTAATGAAACAAAACTGACATGCCTACTGATTTGAAACCGACAACATCCTCAAGGAAGTGAAAACGACACTAAATGAGGAAAACGACAAGAAAGTTGAAAACGATGTGCCTACAATTGTTAGGGGCACAAGCACGGCAATTGCTTGCAATGATTATTTCTAACGTTTCTGAATTGATTTGGAATCCCTTGCATGTACACGCAAACATAAACAAATATATACACACACTTGCAAATTTTCTCATTTAATATATACTTATTCTACTTCACATGCCTACTAAATTTTCTCGATAATAACTACACCACATACCACCCCAAAAGAAAGAAGGAAAAAAAAAAAAAACGAAAGAGATGCAAAAACAGAAGTGATATAAAAGCTATTCAGCTACGTAAAGTGATTTAGATAGCAAAGATGTTGGTAGTGAACAAATACAGTTTCAAAACAATAATAAACTTTAAATAAGTGAACAACAAAAATAATTCCAGCAAAAAAAAAAAAATGAATAACAAAAATAAATGAAGCAACTGCTATTTTACAAATACAAGATTAGAAACAATACAACCTCAAGGAGACATCATAGGTGTCCCTTAAATAGAGATTTAGCTTTATCAGTCCCGGAAGTAAAAAATAAAAAGATGACCATACAGATCTCACCCGATTGAAGCTAATCAGCTAGGATCAATAACAGTAAGAGACAAGCATTTTGGCACGTCGGCCAGTCTCTAAATCACAAGCTACCAAGAACAATTCCATTACCCCAACTTGCATCCCTTCTATAAATCCGAGGGCTCAAAACATCATCGAAACTCGGTGCACGTTGTCCTCAGAACAGCATGAAATGGATCGTTTTTCTTGCTCTCCTAGATAGGGTCCCAAAGTAACTTACGGCTCATTGCAGGAGGAGCCAATCCAGGAATATCCCGGATGGCCTTGTTGTTCGGATTCACAAGCTGCAAAATTGAAAAAGAAGAATGAGTAAGCACACATCCACTCCACTAACAATGATAATATCCATAGGAGTGATACTACGTTACTCGTACAGGATAAACTATACACATGAAGTAGTCGAAAAGCAAATTTTCCGAAAGGCAAAAGAGGTGCTCTATCACAAGAAAAGGCACACATTGTCGGACAGGTGACAGGATTTTTGGTATAATTTCACTTGGAGCAACCCAAAAAATATGGAAAAAAACCTGCATTAAGAAAGAGAACACAGAAGACGCTTTCCAAAACGTTTGTTCAGCTAAAGATGGAGTTCTTAATATTATTGGCTCTAAATTCCAGTCAAGGAAGTAAGGAAAGGTGTGGGCATCAAGGAAAGGCCTGTAAGCAAATGCCATGGAAGATTAGACCTTTTGTTCCACCAATTTGAATGAAACGAAAAATCACAATCATAGTGCCTAACTTCTTGCCATTCAGATACCAGTTTAGGGCTTTCGAAACGATATTGACAGATCAAAGACGATATACATCTTTCGATAATAATTTTACCCTCAAAAACAACAAAACATATGTGATGGAGATAAGAATACGTTTTGGACTTAAGATTATGTTTATCTGCCGGCATTGTTTAAATTAGGTCAAGTTTATCTAAATATATTGTTTTTTTTTCTCTATAAATGGGTTGGTGAATGATGATTGTATTTTCGATGGTGACTTAGTTGATAAGTGGATATTGAGATTTCAGATTGCCTTCTCATTTTCGAGTTCTCTGTAGAATTCTCTCTTGCTCATCGTTGGTCTCTCTAGTTTCTAATACTTTAATTGCTCTATCTAAATTATAACAGGAGAAAAAATGCACCATAAAGAAAATAGAAAACAAAAAACAAGTGGTTTTTCGGTTACCTGAGATTCTAATGCTAAATTTACATAAAAAAAGAAAAGTATCAGAGATTCGTAGTATTATTTTAAGCAGGCATATGTGATAATACCTTCACGATAATGATGGCTATGACTCCAACGACAATTAGGAAAAGTAAAGCCATAATACACTTGTCAGTTGCAACCTAATTGGAAAAAAAAAAATGATAAAATAATAAGAGTCCACCATGTACAAAGGAAGTAACAAACAATAGATATATGACAACAAAAAAGAGTGGATATTTCAGAAATCGACCTGCCTGCCAATTTCCTTGACCAGTTGAGATGCCTTCTTTATTGAGAAGTGGATAGAGTCCAGCTCATTAACAATCCGACTCATTTGCTCAGTCTAAACGAGTAATGCAAGTAAGAGTTCAGTATGACATACTGATTTAAAATTTTGAAAAACTAGAGAAAGACAACGGTCGGATGTTTAGACATCATAAATTAATATCTAGTTACATACTTGAGCCTTGAGAGCTGCTGCTGTCTCTGTTCCAACATTGACAGTGTCTTGAACAACCTATAAGACAAATTCTTGTTAATAGTTAAGGCTTATAAACTTAAACAGGAAACGAATTCGCCCATGGTGTTCTTTCCTTTTTAGTCTTTGGACAGCGGAGAGAAGCATACGTGTTTTCAGGTCAACAAGTAAATAGAAATTACTCAATCAAATCTCTGTCTGTTAAGAACTAAATCACCCTGAAGTTGCAGACTGCAAAAGGTGACCAAAGAAGACCACATAAACGATAAACTCAATCACCTCCTACCCCAGTCATTTTGCATGCCAACATAAATTTTTGAAACACGGGAAAGAGAAGTAGGCATTATTCCGCCTTTTTTTCTGGGAAATGATAGAAGCTTGAAGCTGAAATTAAAGGACCAACCTTTTTTGACCTCTCAATGGCTTGGTCTGTCTCATCCATCATTCGGTGTCCATTATCCATAAGCTGTTGGTTTGTCATATCTGCAATACATAACCTCTTAGAACAACTCAATATCGCTGCATATAAGCTCTGCAGCTAACGCCATTTTCATGGGTTACAGTGGTGAAAATGCTTACAAAAAAAGAAGGCCTACTTTCCAATAACATATGAATACATCTCATCATTCTATGTTTCACAATCAACTAAAATTTGAATTACAAGTTTAATTTACGGAACAAAAGGAAGAGTCTTGACCGTTAAATATGACATTTATATTCAAACTTCTACCCATCTTAATTCTCGTAGTACTACCAAGCATGTTTCAAAATATCAGTAAAAACTGTAAATTAACACTTACTTGAGGCTAGCAAGACATTTTCTTCTCCGTGTTCTTCTGCTGGCCCATCAAAAAGGTCAATTCTTTTGTTATCTAGATTTGCTGTGTATCTGTAACAATAAACAATAATATGACGATAGATAAATACATGTTAGTGGAGACAAAATTTTGCATATAGCTTTTCTTGCGATTGAAAAAGTTCTATTTTAAGTCATATTAATCATAATATTGCGATCATGGGTCACGATAGAATTGAGTTTCAAACTGTAATTTGAAAAATAATTTACTATAGATGGATTAACTTACTGTTTCTTTAAAGCCACGTATGAATTCAACTCCTTGATCTGCATAGGAAAGACAAATACCGTTCAAAAATATTTGGAACACATGAAACAAAATTAATGTAATAAAAAGAAAAGCCCCGAAAAAGAAAAATCAGAATGTGGGATGTCATATAAGAAAGAATTGACAACAGACCATAGACTGCTTTTTCTCATTAAGCATCTTGTTGGTGTTCGGATCATTTCTACTTTCCATGTCCTTGACTTCTCTGTCAAACTCCTTAATAAGCCTGAAAGACAACATAATCTTATCAGTTTTTGGCAAAATCAAAACAGGGTTGAAAGAGAACAACAGGAAGCAATATTTAAGACTTTATCGCAGGTTTTCTAATGCTAATACATTATGCGTTAACTTGGATATTATAACCATCTATAATATCTGTCCTCAAACCATAAAAATGGTCAGAGAAGAAATGAAAAAGAAAGTAGTAATAAATAATAACGCCTAATTCCAAGGAAGGCAAAACTCTCCATATTTTGAGGTACTTTCAGCTAATCCATGACTCCTGGTAGATCTAGTACCTGCATATTTCTACTGCAGCCGGTATCGTAATTAATATGTCTCCCACTAGATTAAATAACAGCATATCTCTATTCCAATCTTATTAACTATAGCTTTCAATCTTTATTCTAAGGTAACACTGCAGGGACTGATTTGCACACTATTCAAGCTATCTCCTAGAGTAGTATGGGAGTCAGAGTTCCACTAGAGCCTTCGGAATATGGTAAGAATCGGCTTGGCAAGGGGAACAAGGGGACTATAAAAGCAGGAAGGCAGTGAAGCAAGTGGATATGTAGTGCTAAAGGGACAGGCCCTGAAGCGAAGAAGGGAACTGAGCAGGAATAAATCAGATGAAGATTCCTTGTGAGTCAAACGGCAAAAAAGTAACATATTTAGGCTACCATGAGTTCTGAAATCAAGATAAAGGCATGGCCAGTCACTGGACAATTCATATGGATTGCGATAACAACCGAGATGGATCTATTAAAGTATGAAACGAAAAGTCAAACACCGAAGATCCTTTCCATAAACCTAGATCTTATACTCTAAATCACAAATATAGCTGAAGTTATGATAAACCCTTCAATTTTCTCTGCCTATAAAAAAATTAATTGATTGGTTAAGCTGATTACACTTCCTCGTATCAGTAACCAATCCATGATTCAAATGTTATATAAGCACAAAATGTACATGCATACATACATATGTGTATATGTACATGTGTGTGTGTGTGTGCGTGTGAAAATCAGATCTATACGAGATCAAAACTGTTGCTACTACCTCTTACATTCTCGCATCTTCCCCGTGAGCTCCTCCAGCTGCCTACTCTGCCTATTGGAGTCCTTAATCTTCTCCAACTTCTGAAATCCATTTCTGCAACAAATTCACACATTAAGATTCGTATTATCACAAAAATTAAACTGAATTTCAGCAGATTAAATCAAAACCAGGCGAACCAAATGCCATAAATTCTTACGATAAAGCCCGGAAAATGTCGCTGATTTGACCGTCAATCTCCGCAAGCTCTTCGCTAATCGACGATAACGGATCCATATCTAAACTCAAACAAATTCAACAATGCCTTTCAAACGAGTTATCGAATCCGATTTGTCTCGAAAATTCGAATCTTTCCCGGTAAATTCCCGCTCAGATCCACGCAATGCAGATCGATTTCGGGAAAAATCAAAGAATCATAACAATGCGAAACCGAAATCGCCCACGAAACAGCTCCAATGCCCAGATTAATCGCTGAAGAAAATGAAAAAAACTGTTCCAATTCGGGATCCAAATCAATGAACCCCCAAAATCAAGTGTTTGCAATGTTCCCTCCGACACAGAAAAATCCAAAAAAAAAAAAATCCGCAAGATAACAAAAACAAGAACTAACTATCTCCTCGTGATTTACATAGAAATATTGGTTTTTTTTTTTTCCCTTTTTTATTTTATTTTATTTTTTTTCCTTTCTTTCTTTCCGTTTTTTGGTTGGGCCGTTTTGGTGGGGAATTCGGCTCTTGGGTTTAAAATTTTCGGCGATAATTTTGGCCTTTCTTTTAATAAGGGAAAGAAAATAAACTGACCAAAAAAATAAAAAAAATATTTTTGAGGGAAGCTGTGGGGCCTACGACAGGCACGTCGTCTGAGTTTCATTTTGGGGTTGACTCTGTGTTTTTGTTTGTTGGGTTGGCACGTGACAGCTGGCACACCGAGAGATTGTTGGACCGTTTTAGGGACGTTAATGCGGTCCCTTAGAGTGCGTCTGTTTTTAAGGTATATACGACAGAAATGCGTCTGCGTTTTTTGGCAACAGAATATTCTGCTTGCTGTACGACGTGAAAATAAAATAAAATGAAAAAAAAAAACGACATACTAATGGCCGTAGTTCATTCTTGTAGAGGAAAGTTCTCCTCATTTGGTATATATCGGGATTAAAGGTCTAGTCTACGATCAAAGTCAAATATGTGAGTCAACAAACAATTCTAGAGGAGGTACAATTTAATAAAAAAAAATGGAGAGATCAAGACTTCGTTTGGATCATGTGTCGATTTTTGAAATATACAAAAGTTCTTATTTTAAATGAAAAAGTATTTTATTTTTATAATAATATTCTGTTTTGATGTGTAAAAAAAAATTTTCTTGAAAATAAAATGTTGTTTAGAATAAGAAGAAATGATATTGAAAATTATGCATTGTGAGTACTTATAAGATGTAGAAGTTTTGAGAATGATGTATAAAATGCGGACGTGTTTGGGCATCTTTGAAACAAAGATATACTCAATCAAAATAAGTAGAGCAACTTTGCTCATCGAGTTGAGATCGAATGTCATGAAACAATAGTTGCATAATGTTGTTTGGCTGAAAATTTTTAGTGCGGTACAATTTTTCGGACTAGATCCTTTTATTTCTTTGATATTTTCTTTTCAACTTTAATGATGTACTAGGAAAACCTATTAAAGCTTACTCGTGTTTTACTAAATATCCGAGCTCCATCTCTAGGAGTAAAATGAAATTGAATTTAATCGCTCGACTCGTCATCTTATTCTCCTATTGTCAAAAAAAAAACCACCTCAACAATAGGTCAAATTTTTTTTTTGCCCTAGAGCTATGATGAAATAGAAGGTCTTTGTGAAAGTAACAAGGATCCGTAACCACATGCTGAGAAATATTTCTAAAAGACTAAAACAAAGTAAAAGGAACAACAAAGGAAAAAAAAAAATCCCCTCATACAATAGACAGCATAAGCATGGACCTCATATACTAGATACATTTACGAGAAAATTATAAAAACAACCTCTCAAATATATGCATTTATGTTTCTACCCCTCTTTTTTTTTTTTTTCTAACCCTCTATAATTATAAAATTAAAACAAAAAAAAACTAAATTTATTATAATTGCGATAATATTTCATAGATGTCTTTTTTAAGGAGGCAATCCTACAAATTATCCTCCATTTACAGTTTTACTGAGCCTATAAATATATAATAAAATACTATTAAATTTTGAACAATACAGAAATGGTATTTGATTTGAACAATCTTGAGACGTGGAATTCAAGTAAACATTATAGAATTACATGTAAAAGGAAACAAAATATAGCGGAATTGTTCTTAAAGAGATAAGTGGATTGTATACTTTTCCTAATCCCTTTCCTATCAAAAATCCAAACACCAAAAGCAGTACATAGTGGACTAGACAAAACCAGGCATTGTTTCCTCATTAGGCTCTTGTTTATTTTCAGCTATATATCGTCTACCATTGCTTACCATGTACACGCGCAATTTATCCTCTGCAGCCAACTTCTATTTGCATTAATAAAGCTATATTCGAGCAAAAAAAAACAAACTACATGGAAACAAAAGTCTTATTAAACTTACTTGCCTTTGATTTTGGGTTTATTTCAAATTTGATTCGTAGAATATATATTGTCTTACTTTATCTTTAATGCTACCTTTGATAGGAAGGAAGTGGGAGAAAACAATAATAGGAAACATGAATGATATTAAACTTCACAAATAAATGAAAGAAAAATCAATTTTATTTTCTCTCTTTCGCACTTTTCTCTCTCTAATGTGCTTTTTTCTTCTTCTTTTCCTTTTATCAAATGAAGTGTAAGGATAGAGAAGAAGATTAAAATAAAAATAAAAAAAAAAAAACTTTAAGAAAAATCTTTACTAAAAAGAAGAGGGAGGGGAGAGGGGGTTTAAACACCTGTCTCTTACCTAGAGTTCATATCTGCTGTCATATTTTTCTGTTTTGAAAAATGTATTATTAATAGGTTTTTGACAACTTATCAATTTTTCAATAATTTTTAATATTTAACATTTTTTATGATGTTAAATTTAAAAATTTAGATGATATGACATGACATTATCAGGAGATAGCTAATAAGACAATAAATCTAAGACAACAAATCTTAACTCTCGAATATAGATCTGCTATCATATTTTCTGTATCGAAGATTGTTACTTTAACATGCTTTTGATAATTCATTAAGTTATTTAATAATTTTTAATATTTAATATTTTTATAGAGTTAAATTCTAAAATTAAGATAATATAATATGATAGGAATAAAAACACAGTCAATAAAATAAAAAATCTGAAATAACAAAATTCCATTCCTCTCCCCAATTCTTGGTGGGTATTGCCTACTCTCTTGCGTTTCCATAATCATTAGCTAATGCAAAGTTCCATCAATAGTCATGTCCATTTATGCCACGCTGTTTAATCCTTTCAAATCCATCCCCGCAGACCTTAATTATGAAAACAGAATTGCAATAAATGGCCTTTGCTTAAACATTTTCTACCACAAAAATGTTAATATAAAAAGATATGGTTTTGCAATTTCCTTTCTTTAAAGATAGCCGTTCTTTAGAAAAAAAAATTAAAAAAAAATCAAAAAAAAAAAATCTAACTCTATCCCCATACTCTTCTCATGCGCACCCGATTATCTATATCGCTAGCAAGGCGTCCTTGGGAGCTAGCCGCCAATGAGAGCTCAATTGTTGCCTCCATTGCGAAAACCAATTCAATAAGAATCGTGATGAAAACCATCATCATATGTCATCCCCATTGCTCATTGCTCATGTGACTATCATTCTCGCTAGTCGCGGTGGCTATAGGTAAAGGGGCAAGGGCAGTGGCACGAGCCCTTGTTGACGTGAAAGGGGGATAGGGGCACGAGTCGGGGGAAGGGGGGTGGTTAGTAGCTAGGGCTAGGGTTTTCTTAGCTTGCATGTGGACATCAGGTTTAAATATAAAAATTTCAACTTGATTTTTGTCTTTTTTTTTTTAATTAATAAAAAATTTTAATTAGTTTTTGAAAAATAAAAGACCAAAAATCCAAATATACCCTTAATTTTGGGACGAAAAAGTCATTATCATTGTCGTTGTCGTTGTCATTGTCACTGTGCAAATCATCGTTGTTTCTCATCGTTCATGCAATGTCATTGTTGCTTACAAGGGTTATGTGGAAATGAGATAACAGCGAAAGCCGAGAGATGACTAGTAGTTACAGTTAGGGTTTTCTTTATTTTGGGATCATGGTTTTTTATTTGGGGGAGCCTTTTAAGAAGAGAAGAAAAATAAAATTAAATAAAGAAATTTTATGATAAGAACTATACCTATTTTTATTATCAGAAATACTGTGAGCAGCGTGGGCATAAAAATTTTCAAAAAAAAAAAAAAAAAAAGAAAAAGGGACTGTTGCAAAAATAATAAGCAAAATTTCTTCTTATATTTTTATTTGTATTTTTATTTTAAAAAAAGGGACTGTTACAACCAATGATCATATTCCCAAACTAGTCGCGGTTCTAGTAGCATTAATGGCCAAGACTTCCCTTTTTGCCCCTATCTTTCCTCTTATATTTTTATTTGTATTTTTTTTTTTCATTCCTTTTTTTTGAAATGCAAAGATATGGATGGATTTGGTGCTCTTCTTCCGCAAATTGCATCGAGTAGGTTTTCCATCGAATCCAAGTAGTTAACTCTCGTTGATCACAAAGCTAAGCTTTGTTCTTTTTTTTAAAGCTTAAAATCATAAAGCTAAATTTGCTTAATCATTTTTTGAAAATATAAATGTTTCTTAAAATCATATATATGTTTTTACGTTTAATACATATGTGATTACGTACATATTTTAGTGATAAGTTTATATCTTACTATAAATTATAAAATTTAAATATCCTTAATCAGAATTCTCTTCTATATAATGGCATTACTTTTTGAAACTGATAATTTTACAAAATAATTTTGATGCGTCTAGAATTCATAGTATGCATCTTGCAAGGCGTTTAGTGTAAAAATTAAAAAAAGATCATTAAGTTAATTTCACTGTCATTCTAACAAATTTTTCGTTTTGAGTTTTGTTAGGATTACTTTCACTTCCGTTTCATAAATTAAAAAAAATATATAAGAAAAAAAAAAGTGTGTTTGCACTTTATAGGATGAGAGCAAAGCTATCAAGTTTTCTTTTCTAAAGTTTGGCAATTTATGTCGCTTACCCCTAAAATATATATATATATATATATATATATTGTGCCTCGTTTTTGTAACTTGTTCAATATTTTTGTTCTCGTCGTTGCTCAACAGTAACCTTTTGTTTTGTTTTTATTCTAATTTTATAAGTAGGCATTCCCCATCTTTAAAAATAAAATTCCCCACCTCTTTTACAGTGACATACGAGTTTAATATTCGTGCATTGCACGGGAAAGAAAGAAAAAAATAAATAAAAAAACAGAATATTATATAATAAAAACAGTTGGTTAAGATAAATATTATAATTATAATAAGTATAATTCTTTTCAAAATCTCTCCCAACAATGAAGATGCAAAATCAAAATGACAATAGTACTAACAATAATAAAAACGAAAACAAAAGCAAAAAAGGAAAAAATCTTCTGTAATTATACTCATTTAAAAAAAATTAAAACAAAAATAAAGCAGAAAACAAAAAAAAAACAAAAATCTTTAAACTCAAAAGAACCGGAAAAAACTAACCATAACAAAAACATTATAACAAAATAAAATATATATCTCATTTTCTCCTTTTTTTACTGTTTTAAAAAAAATAAAATTTTTTTTATCAGGTCATATACATGCAAAAACTTAAAAAAATATATTTTTTAAAATATAAAACAAAACAAATAAAAAAGAAAAAAAAAATTGCATGCAGAATCCTTAAGAAAAAAGGGGTCTTTAAAAAATAAAACAAAATAAACAAAAAAGACACACAAAACAAAATCCGAAATAAAGATAAAAAATTTAAAGTAAAAAATCGTTTAATAAAAAAGGCAAATTGAGTAAAAACACAATACAACAATATATCAGAATCTAATATCTAAAATTTAGCGTAAAAAAAAGGCAAAAATAATATTAAGAAAAGAAAACAAACTCTAAATAGGGGTAAAACCGGTAACACATTATAGGAAAAAGAAAAGGAACTAAAAAAGATGCGTAAAACGATAATTATACTGTGTGGGCAGCTGACAATTTCTGCATAATAGGGGTAAAAATATCAACTCACTGTAGATGAAAGAAAACCAACTAAATCAGAGGGGCAAAAAAGTCTCTGCACTGTAGACAAAACAGTAAAATATGTGAGGACAAAACCGTCCTTCCACTGTAGATAAGCCAAAATCAGCACATATGATAAGAGCAAAATCGGCAGTTTAATGTAGAAAAAACAAATACTGTGCATTACTGTAGAAAAAAAAAATGTACAGCAAAAGCAACAAAAATAAAAAAAATAATAAAAATTGATGTTTATTAAACAGTGAAATATTACATCTTTTAACTGTAGCAAAGCAGCAAAAGTAAAAAAAAAAAAAAAAAAACCAAACAACTGTAGCAAAACAACAAAAGTTAAAAAAAAAAAAACAACTGTAACAAAGCACTAAAAGTAAAAAAAAAAAAAAAAAAAAAAACAACAACAATAGCAAAAGTAAAAAAAAAAAAAACAACAAAAGTAAAAAAAAAAAAAACAATAACAACAAAAGTAACAGCAAAAGTTAAAAAATAAAAAAAAATAAAAAAAACAACAACAGCAAAAGTTAAAAAAAAAAAAAACAACAACAACAACAACAAAAGTTACAGTGAAATATTGCATCTTTTAACTGTAGCAAAGCAGCAAAAGTAAAAAAAAACAAACAAAACAACTATAGCAAAACAACAAAAGTTTAAAAAAAAACTATTCACTGAACAGTAAAGTAAAAAAAAAAAAAAAGCAACAACAACAGCAAAAGTAAAAAAAAAAAACAACAACAACAACAAAAGTAACAGCAAAAGTTAAAAAAAAAAAAAAACAACAACAACAACAGTAAAAGTTAAAAAAAAAAAAAACCCCACAACAACAACAGCAAAAGTAAAAAAAAAAAAAAAGCAGCAACAGCAAAAGTGGAAAAAAAAAAAAACAACAACAACAGCAGTAGCAAAAAAACAAAACAAAAATAAAAATAAAAAATCACTATTTATTAAACAGTGAAATACAATAAAAAATTTATTGTTTATTAAACTGTACAGCAAAAGCAACAAAAATAAAAAAAATAATAAAAATTATTGTTTATTAAACAGCGAAATATTGCATATTTTAACTGTAGCAAAGCAGCAAAAGTTAAAAAAAAAAACTGAAACAAAGTAACAAAAGCTAAAAAAAAAAAAAACTATTCACTAAACAGTAAAGTAAAGCAACAAAAGTAAAAAAAAAAAAAAAAACAACCGTAACAAAGCACCAAAAGTTTAAAAAAAAAAAAACAACAACAACAAAAGTAAAAAAAAAAAAAACAACAACAACAAAAGTAACAGCAAAAGTTAAAAAAAAAATAACAACAGCAAAAGTTACAGTGAAATATTGCATCTTTTAACTATAGCAAAGTAGCAAAAGTTAAAAAAAAAAACTGTAACAAAGCAACAAAAGTTAAAAAAAAAATATTCACTGAACAGTGAAGTAAAGCACCAAAAGTAAAAAAAAAAAAAAAAAAAAAACAACCGTAACAAAGCACCAAAAGTTAAAAAAAAAAAAAAAACAACAACAACAGTAAAAGTAAAAAAAAAAACAACAAAAGTAAAAAAAAAAAAACAACAAAAGTAACAGCAAAAGTTAAAAAAAAAAAAAAAAAAAACAACAACAACAACCGCAAAAGTAAAAAAAAAAAAAAAACAGCAGCAAAAGTTTAAAAAAAAAAAACCCACAACAACAACAGTAAAAGTAAGAAAAAAAAAACAGCAACAACAGCAAAAGTGAAAAAAAAAAAACAACAACAACAGCAGCAGCAAAAGAAAAAAAAAACCACAACAACAACAGTAAAAAAAACAGCAACAACAACAAAAGTAAAAAAAAAAAAAACAGCAATAAAAAAAAACAGCAGCAAAAGTATAAAAAAAAAAAGTCAACTTAAGTCAACTACATCCCTTTAATAAGTATAATAATATGAGTGATATTAAAATAAAGACCGTAACATTAATTTCTTTAATTTTAAAAATAAAAATAATTATTAAATATTTCTCCAACGTTTTTATGACTTAAATCCAGACTCATTAGACATCAAAATTTCCATTCAAAAGACAAAAATATCAATTGAGTTAACTTCAATCGGCTAAATAATACTTATTAACGAAATTTAATGATAAATTCAGACTTTATTTATATTTGAAATTCAAATTCCTATCATTAATTTGAAAAACTCAAGTGATCAGAAAAATATGAATCCTCATCTCTAAATTAAAAAAAAAAAAAAAAAACCCTCTATAGACTAAAAAAAATATCTTAACAATATGATACCATTTTACTATTTATTACTAGTTATAGGCACATACCACGCACGTATTTAATAATTTTATTAAATAAAAAATTAATTATAAGGTATTATAAGAAAATAGTTGTTTATAGAATATTGAGGAAAAAATAATTAAGTAGTAACAAATTGAAAAGAAGTTAGCAAATCACGTAAAAAATTAATTGGGTAGTATTATGAGAAAATAATGTTGAGATGGTTAAAAAAAATTGTCTGAGTAAAGATATATTTACGAAAAATTTACTTCAGTATAAGCAAAAAAGAATAAAAATTAAAAATTAAAAATGATAAAAGAAATCAAACAGAAAAGAGATCGACACATGAACAAAAGTGAACAATAATTTTAAAGAGTAAAAAAGAAAAAAATATTTATATATATCAAAATTTTCACACAATTTGGATCGGTATTCAATTAAGGATCAAATATTAAGAAAAATAGGAGTTTAAAATCTAAGCTGGTCACGAGAAATAATAATAAATATGCATTTATATGAGAGAATTTTTTAAATGAAAAAGATAATTTTAGCAATAAAAAGAAAGAAGAAAGAGAGGAAAAAAAAAAAAGAGACAATGACATGTGTAATAAAAGGAGTAGGAGCTTTGCTTGTTGTTGTTGTTATTATTATTATTATTATTATTATTAAGATTATAAAAATGTTTTGTTAGTATTTGAATTGCGGTTATTTTTTTTTTTTGGAGAAAATTGAATTGCGGATTAATCCTACCCAAATGTGTAACTCACATAATTTTCCGTAAAAAACCACACAATGCCAATTTTTTAGGAAGGAGTCGTACTCACACTACCAGAGAGAGAGAGAGAGAGTGAGAGAGAGATGGACTAGGAATGGCGATTCACTTTCAGAGCCCCAAAAAAAAAAAAAAACAAAACAAAAGGTTAAAAAAAGAAAAGCAATTTTTGGGTATTTCTTTCTTTCGTCTTACGCTAAAGCAGAAGACAAAACGTCAAAAAAAAAAAAAAAACTAGACCCTTTTTCTCTCTTCACTCTCTCTCTCTCCCTCTCCCACTCTTCATGCAGTACTAGCGTTCTACCCTTTTCCTTCTTCCTCTGTCTCCGAGATACTCCATTGTTTCCGGTGACCCTTCTCATTCCTCAAAACTCTTTTTCTTTCTCTCCACGTTTCCGGTTCTCTCTTTAAAACTACCAGCGTTTATGTATTACCTTTTCTTTGTCTGGGTTTCCTTTTTTTGGTTCGCTTGAATGTAAAGTTTGCGTTCTTTTTCTCTTTCTCCTTATGTACTTACGTCTTTGGGCTCTTTTTCACTGTAAAGATGCGAACATTCCATTGCTTTATACTCTTTTCTGGGTTTTTCTTTTTTTGTTCGCCTGTGAATGAAGTTGCGTTTTTTGGGTTTTATTTTGGCTGAAAAGTTGCTAACTTTGCCTTGTTTTTTACTTTTATTTTTCTGGGATTTTTTTTTTGGGTTTCCTTTTTTGACAAAGTTAACTTTTTTTTTTTTTTTTGGCAACAGTGATGAATCGTCATTTGCCTGTGGCGAGAAGAACCCGTTTTCAGCAAGATGAAGGTTTTAGAGAGATACTTAAAAAGAAGGAAGATGAGAAACAGACGACGAGTCATGGTCATAATGTTAGTGAAGAAGGTACGTCGGAGAAACGACAGCATTTACATAGTAGTAATAGTGGTCGTTTTGTTGTTGGGAGAGAGAAAAGCGTCTCTGAAGTACCTGTGAAGAGCTGTTGTATTGCTGATTCTACTGTTGAAAAAGGGAGAAAACAGAGAGATGTTTGCTTTTCTGTTGAAAAAGAAAATGTCGAATGTGGAACGGAAGAGAGCCCTTTTTGTATTGATGATGATGATGATGATGATGATCCTAGTGTTTGTGATGATCGTGATTTTGATGAGGGTATTGATGATGATAAGAGTGATGGTTTCGAAGAAATCCATGGCGATGATGATGATGTTGATGGTGGTGGTGGTGGTGATGATGATGATGATGGTGATGATGATGATGATGATGATGATGAGGAGGAGGAGGAGGAGGAGGAGGAGGAGGAGGAGTGGATACCGTCATCCGGCGACAGTGAAAGCAATTCCGACGAAGATCGCAGAACTGAAAAGAAAATGAAAACTGAAGGCCCTTCTGGCTTTGAAACAAGTGACGATGATAATGAAGATGATGGTTTTTGGATGATAAGCAAGGCTGAATACGGAAACGGTCAAGAAGTAGGCGAGAGTATTGAGAGGGAAAACGAAAGAAAAAAGACTAATGAGGCTACTCCTCTTGAAGAGGAAGTAGAGGAGGTATTTTCATCAGATGGCGATAAGGGTCGGGAGATGGGAAATCATCGGGAAAGGCGAGGACGGTCTGGTTTTGGAAGAAGTGACGACGATGACGATGTTGGGAGCGATGAGGATGATGGATTTTGGATGGTGAGTGAGGAAGGAGTTGATCATGAAGAAAACAGACCAGAAGTTCGTGTGAAGGAGATGGAGAAAAAGAATGAAAAAGAAAATAGCAACTTAAGTGCTGCTGACATTGAGATTTCCAGTAGTACTAGTGATGAGGGGTTATCAGTTGGGGTTGAAGAGGAGGACGAGGACGAATCTGAGCAGGATCATTCAGTTAGCTCTGCTGAGAATACTGATTACGTGGCCCAAAGAACCCGCTCGTGCAGCCAAAGGCCAAAGAAGGAAACTAAAAGTGCGAGTAGGCCACTTCATTTCGATGCGGATGAGGAAACAGAATGTGCTGAAATAAGTGACAGCAGTGCGGAGGAGGAGGAATTGGAGAAGCCTACAACGAGGAAGCGGAAATGTGCAGAAACTCGCGAGAAGAAGGAGAAAGAGTTGATGAGGAGGAGCACAAAGAGAAAGCTCAAACGTGGAGAACACGGTTATGATGTTTTCCAAATTCTTGTGAATTCCATCTGTGACATGGGAGAAGTTCGTGTCGAAGATTTGGTGTCCAATGAGGATACAAAAACCCCCGCGGACGATGGTGATCAGCCGGTTCTTCCTTTGATATTCACATTTGGAGTCGAGAAGCTAGACCCTCCGGAGAAATCAGAATTTGACATGGAGATGGATGAGCTTTGGGCTGAAATGGACTTCGCCCAAACATATGATAGGATTGGTTCCTCGATTGATAACAAGGTAAGTTATCATTTCACTCATTAATTCTTGCCCGGTTATAAAAAGAGTTTTTTTATTTTTTTGGACACTTTGTTATAAGAATATAGTTTATAACAGACTTACTTATTTTTTTTACACCTTACTTAAACTCTTGTTTAGTTGGTAAGAAAGTTTTCCCTCTAACTTGAGCTATTGGCAATAGTTTTATTGAAGGACTGGTTCTTCTGTTCGATTTTGGAGTTAAAATTGTTTTGTGGTGGGCACTTTTGTTTGTTGGCAGATGTGTTTTTGATGCTTCACCTGAATACAATATTTTTTAAGTATTGAGATCTCTTTGATTTTTTTTTTTTTTTTCGATTACTGATTTGATTTCAAAATGTGATTGTCTTAATCCTCTATATTTTTGTCTATCTTCAGGTTGAAAAGGAAGACACTCTTCCTTCCGAGAGTTGCGGTCAAGGCCCTGAAGGGAAACACTCTCCAAAACTCGAGGAAGAAATCGGTCTTATTTGCTTGTACTGTGGAAAAGTACTATTGGAGATCAATTACATTGTACCATCATTTGTACGTCAAGCCATTCCTTCTTATTTGTGTTCATTTCGACTGATTTTGTTAGTGGTAACCTTTCGAAAATTTTCATGCCCATGAAATGACCTTACCACTTGAGGATTGATTATCTTATTTGGAATTGATTCCTCAATTGTATGAGCGGGATAATAGTATTGTTGTATGAATAAGCTCTACATTGCTTAGAGCCTTTCTATTCGGCCGTGTTAACATGAGTCTTTAATGTGATAACGCTTTCGTGAATTGGTTGACGATAGATGCAGCTTGAACACTAAAGTTCTAAACCTTCCAGGAAATGAATGTGAATGTGAATGTTTTTCATTGAATAGTGAATAAACTTTTGCTTTCCCTTGAAAGCCATGAAGGTAGTTTATTGAATGACTAGAAAGAATTTTCGTAGCTTATCCAAAGCTAAAGGCTTTTTTTTTTTTTTTTAATACTATTATCAAGTTGAATGGTTTGAGCATAGCCTCTAGCTGTACATGCTTTCCATTTATTTCTCTGTGGATCTTCAAATGCCGGACACATTTAATACTGTTTATTTTATTTATTTATTTATTTTTTTCACACTGCAGCAACAAAATCGTGGTGGAAGATATGATTTAAGAGGCCTCTGCACAAGCAGTTGCTCTTTCTTTGATGATCTCGGGTATCAAGATTCAGATTGCGAGTCACATTCTGATGAAGACTTCTGTGCTCGTGCTGAGACTGTCTGGGACATCATTCCCGGTGTTAAAAACAGCATGTATCCTCATCAGCGTGAAGGTTTTGAGTTTATCTGGAAGCATATAGCTGGAGGAATTCATCGTAAGAATTTTGAGAACATAGAAAACTACACTGGTGGGAACGGTTGTATTATTTCCCATGCTCCTGGCACAGGGAAATCCCGCCTCACGATCGTGTTTCTTCAAACTTACATGAAACTTCGCCCGAAATGCCTGCCACTCATTATCGCTCCTCGCAGCATGCTGTTGACTTGGGAGGAGGAGTTCAGAAAGTGGAAGGTGGACATTCCATTTCACAATCTCAACATTGACGACTTGTCTGGCAAGGAAGATAAAAACGTTCTCAAATTGCTAAGACATTCCGGTCGTGAAGACATTGATACAATCCGCCTTGTGAAGCTGTATTCCTGGAAAAAAGGTGGTAGCATCCTGGCAATCAGTTATACACTGTTTGAGAAGCTTGTTACAGGGCAGAAAGATGCCAAAGGCGAGGCTTTTGGGAAAATCCTTGTTGACCTTCCTGATCTGATGGTTCTTGACGAAGGCCACCGGCCAAGGAACAACCAAAGTCTTATCTGGCAGGCCTTGTCGAAAGTCAGGACGCATAAGCGCATTATACTTTCGGGAACTCCATTCCAGAACAATTTCAACGAGCTTTATAACACAATGTGTATGGTGCAACCAAAGTTTCCAGAAACGTGTGGTATGAAGCGTGGCAGAAAAGGAAAGGAGAGGAAGGAGTGGGCGGATTTAACGAAGTTCATTGGAAAATCTGATGATTCTCAAATGGTTAGATTGAAGCAAATCAAGTCGTTCATTGATCCGTTGGTCCATATACATAGAGGTGATGTGCTTGAGGAAAGTCTTCCTGGGTTGAGGGAATCGATTGTCGTATTGAAGCCATTCGAGTTGCAGAAGAGCCTCCTTCGGGAAATTGAAGTGACAAAAAGGCAGCAGTTCGTTTTTGAGAACGCAGTGTCTTTGATCTCTGTCCATCCTTCACTGCTGCTCGAGTCTAAGGTGGAGATGAGTAGTGTCAAAAGAGATGAGTTGAAAAGAGTTGGATCTAATCCCGATGCTGGTGTTAAAACAAAGTTTCTGATAGAACTCATTAAGCTTAGCACGGCTATGAATGAGAGAGTACTTGTTTTCAGCGAATACCTTTCTTCGTTATTCTTGGTCAGGGAATTTCTCGTATTTAAGTTCGGCTGGAAGGAGAAGAAGGAGGTTTTATACATTGATGGACAATGTGATATCAAGGAGCGTCAGTGCTCGATCAATAAACTCAACGATCCATCAAGCGAAGCAAAGGTGTTACTCGCATCAATTAAAGCCTGTGGAGAAGGGATAAACTTAGTAGGGGCATCAAGAGTCGTGTTGCTCGATGTTGTTTGGAACCCTTCACTTGAGAGGCAAGCCACAAGACGTGCGTATAGGCTCGGACAGAAAAAAGTTGTGTACGTCTACCACCTAATTGCATCTGGGACAATGGAAGAAGATAAATACAGTCGCCAAGCCGAGAAGGACAGGCTTTCTAAGTTGGTGTTTTCTTCTTCAGACTCAACCGGGCATCAGCAGAAAACCCATCCGAGAGTCCCGGAGGATAAGATCTTGGAACTGATGGTCCAACATGAAAATCTTAAGCCCATTTTTGAAAGGATATCATTCAAACAAAAAGATAACCAACCAATGTCATCCTCGGAACCTGATATTTGATTGTAGATCAGTTTACCCGTCTTTGAAGATTCTTTTGCATAAGGTATGTTATTTTCATGCAGCTAGTCTTTAATTCTTTTACTAATAATCAATATTATCGCATTCTTACTTTCGTATCATAATTGTCTTGCAAAAGTGATGGAACCACCGCTGGTTCAGTTGGTCAATACATCGTTTTTCTGTGTCAAGGATTCAATCAGCAGGTCGAAATTGACAGACTGACCGAGTAAAATCCCATACAATTTTTTCTCTGCTCCTCTTTTTTCTCCTTAAGCTTCTAATCCACCATCGTGATATGCTGTTCTTTAACATTGTCCTTACCGTCATTTTGAAGGCGGTCGTACTTAAAAAAATGTTCCTTTCGCTAAGCGAGTTTGAATCATTGTGTATTGCTTTTACACGAACCGGGTTCCGCCAGGATGTGAGAACAAAAGAAAGGAACATCCTTAAACCGTTGAATCAACATTCTTAAAGCTTTCGACTTGGTTTGTCAAAATGTTGGTTTTACTAAATCTTTCCTCTTCATTTGTTGTGTTTCAGATTGTTTGCTGCAAATATCTATTATTTTGATTGAAGACGACGCATTCACACGGACAGTTTTTTGGAAAAGGTGGAGGCTCATTTTTGGGTGATCTAGCTGTGGATAGTGGATACTGATACAGGCTTTGACTTTGAGCAAGTAAATATTAGAAGCATAGCTCCTAGAAACGTTAACAAATATTATGTATAGGAAGTTGAAAGAAAAGGTGAATATTGAGAAGGAAAAATAAAAAAAGATGAGTGAATTTCGGTCCCTTGTGAGTTTGAGCTAAAAGACTCGATCACGAAAGTTTTGCAGACATATGACTTATATATAGGATGACATATAAATATATTACACTCCAAGTGTAAATTTCAGTTGTTTGGGAAATTTTTTTTTTTTTTTTTTCCTTTGCTTTTGTATTATGCTTCTCTGTTTTCATGTCAACGTGATTGATAATGTGTCGGAGACATTTTCAATCCAAGCAATGTCGATGACCATTATATTTAATACGTCCTCGCAGCAAACATATCGAAATTATCTGTCGCTTGACTTGAAATGACAGTAGGTTTGAAAAAAATTTCAAGGATGTTTGATGCAAACATTTGAATCATAAATTATAATTTAATTTTTATCTTTTTCTAAAATGTCAATCTTAATTTTACAATTCATACAATTTTTTTAATTCAAACTTTAAAAGTTCATAACTTTATATATACAAATTCAAATGAGATGATTTTTCTTTTAATTGCATAAAATTTTAAGACGAATAAAACAAACTCTATATTGATATTTATATATATATATATATATATATATTTTTCCCAACATATTTCAAGTTTTATACTTTTTAACTCCAACAATTCAAACACCTCATCAAACACACAATTCAATTCAAACCCAAATACTACAATCCAAATATCAACACCAAACACACGCTTAGTCTAATTTTGAAAAAGAAGCTTGGAGTGTTTAGTATTGGATCAGGAGGGTCTCTTAATGCCTTCTTTTTTCTCTCTTCGGGATTACTTCACAAAGACTTGAGTAATGTCAGAGACACCAATTTCACTTTTAATTTTTTGAATATCAACTCACACGTCATTTTTTTATTGATAGATATAATCAATTGATGTAACAATACACTTATCAATAAAAAAACAATTTACATATCATGCAAGTTTGTACTGCAAGTAAAAATTAAAATTGATATTTATAACATTTTTCCAAAGACTAGTCATGGCAAGGAGAGGAAGGAACGCACGCACTTGGCGAGGGCATTACAACAGAGTCGTACATTGCCTTCGAGAAGGACGCATCACTCAAAAAAACAAATATATTGATTCTCTTCTAAATGATTGGACCGTAGGTGCAATGATCTCAACAAGCCTGTTTATGCAATTAAAATGCACTTTCAAACGTGGAATTGATTCCTATATAAATAGAATGCTTTATTAAAATGACCCAATGAACCTTTCAAAAATTTATTTTGCAAAATTAATTGTTCGGCGTCTAGAATTTACACTACTGTGTAAAAATTTATGAAAAAAAAAAAAACAAAGGAAAAAAACCAAAGGCCATTCTGCTAATTTCCCCCTCCAACATTGTTACTCCAGCAAATAAGTTACCATGTCGGTGTATGAAAATCCATGGAGACAGACAAAATAAAGCGACTTTTTTTTTTTTAATGAAATTGGAAAACACTAGTTAAATTGTTCAAACATTGCAGCGAAAATAATATCTCAATTAAAAGATACTAGCAACCATAACAAATTGTCAATCCATCGACTTCTGCAACATGAAAATTTAAGTAGGAAAGCTCAACATCCTCAAAATTTCAACTAAATTTTCTATCCATAACCAAACGAAGTAAAATATCCCAAACAAAGTAGAGCGCGAGGCGGTGGCAGCTCTAACTCTCAGTCTGTTCCCTCAACCTCCTAATGGTGCTTCTCACCGTCACAGCACTTGCAGTGCTGTTAAAAAAAAACAAATCACAATTAGTACCGTACCTTCAAATGGTAATACAAGGGAAAAACTTGGATTGAAATTTCAAGAAACGAGATAATTACTTCAAGGTGTAGGCACCGCCGGCTTTCACTTTGCCACAATCCTTGCAGCCCCAAATTCCGACCACCTTCCTCTTCACGGCATACTGTAACAACGAAATAAACCAAATCAATAAGGGAAACTATGATTCTCAAATCTTCAGCTCCACTTCGAGGCTAGAGCAAGAGAAAATGGAAACTAAATCAATGAAAAGAATCATAAACTTCATTTAAATACCTTTCCGCAGAACTCGCAGAAGAATTTGCTATGCTGACTGACTTCCATTTTCTTAATCTGCTTACGCAGACTGGCACCATAACGGGTGCCTGCAATTCGAGTGCAAATCAAACTTCAGAAGCTAGTTTAGAGTTCAAGCACAATAATGCGAAAGAAAAAATACTCTAAACTAGCAGAATCAAAGAGGGCGATTAAAAACCAACACTGGTCCAACATTACGTATATGAAGCCATAAGCAAAAAGCCTAAAGATTATACATTAATATTGAAAATCATGAGATAATAGCTAATCAAATCATAAATCTTGAGAAAAAAATCACATGATTTTCACATCTAACAAGCAATTTCAATGCACAACTTCGAAATCAAAACAGAGAACATAATAATCATGAGCAAGAAAATTAAAATCATAAACACTAAAGCTAAAATTACATGGCACTAACCATATTTGCCAACGATACCCGCCTTCTTTGTTCTCTTCGTCTGTGACAAAATCAATCAAATTAAAAAAAAAAAAAAAAAAGGAAAAGATGAAAAAAAAAATCGCAGAAGAAATAGTCCTTTTAGAGAAATAAAAAAACAAAAAAAATCAAATATCTGTCGCAAAACCTGAACTACTTGAACAAATACCTAAATCATTTTCACAGATTCTGAAGAGACATAAGGTTCATATAAGGACCAGTTTTCCGATAAACTAAAGGATGATTTTCCCACCAAACAAACAGATCTTAAACGCGGTAACAAAAAAACAGGTAATAACTCAAGTTTCCGATACCAAATGGACAAAGCTCATTTTTTGTATAACCAAACAACATACTAAAGAAAAATTCCTGAGATACAGACACAGAAATGCAGAGAGAGAGAGAGAGGAGAGAGAGAGTACCATTGGAGCTAGGGTTTGGAAAGTCTCCGGCTGCAAAGGGAGGCAGTAGCGGCGTCTGGTCTGAGAACGATGACAGAAACCCTAGACTGCGTGATTTGGTTCTTATATAAGCTTCCAATCCAAACTCGGCCAAATGGGCCAGACACGCGTATTATGGCCCAAAATTTGTATAAAGCCCAATCTTTACTGATTTAGTCCAGTTAACAAATTTTCTTTTAAGTTAAATAGTCATGGAAACTTTGAGCCAACAACTCCGTTGTAGTCTAGTTGGTTAGGATACTCGGCTCTCACCCGAGAGACCCGGGTTCAAGTCCCGGCAACGGAATATGTACTTTTTAATCAACTTTTATTATTATTATTATTATTATTATTTTTTGGGTGTGGCAGCCTATGAAAACCTCTCCATAACAACGTAAGATTCAAACCTTGTATATTATGTCATGTAGTACTTTGTCAGTCTATATCCAGTTATGTGTGTAACCGATAGTAACGCTCTTTTACAAAAAAGGAAAGTATACCACTTACTCAAACAAGAGAAGGGACACGAGGAGAAACGACGAGATGAGATCCTGAATAAAGAGACTCTAATCTAGACACATGCTCCAAAGTTCTACCAGATAGCAAGATACTCCTTCCATGCACAAAAGCTGCCATAATCAAGCCACCGGGATTTCAGGCATGTCGACGAGAAGCTACTGTGCTAATAAGTGGCATTTTCTGCACGGCGCGGCTTTATGGAAAAACGCTAGAAAATCCATTGTCCAAGAGGGAAGGATGGAGATGAGGAAGGATGGAGAGTATTGTATGAATCCTTTTATGTTGTTTGATAAAGGGAGGGAAAGTTAAAATGATAGATTATATATATTTGGTTAATTACTTTATTGTCCATCTCAATACTTTTTAAAAAATTATTTATAAAGGATAAAATAGTCTTTTAAATTTGCTTTTGATGGATTTGGTGGATCCTTCCATTATTGACAGGAGTAATTTAAGTGGGCCCGGATGGATAGCTCATCCTTCCAACTCTCCTCTCCCTCCTCTTTTTCCTTCAACCAGACACAGGGATAAAGCATCTCCTTCATGTCCCTCCCTCCACCCCTCTCCCTCCCTCCATCTCTCCCTCCAACCAAACGGACCCTAAGGAAAAGCCTCCGTGCATCAATCTAATGAGAGTGGTTGTATTAAGATCAGAAGATGCGCTTGTGCTACTTCGATTCGGAAAAATTGTTGTGGTAATGGTAACAATCTATCATAATACAACTTTTAAATTGAAAAAAGATTTGGGATAAGCTAGCTTCATGAAATGAGTCTTGCCCTTACCAAAATCCACTCAGAAACGTGGAAACCGTGCAAAATACTCTTCAATGAACGAGAATTCAAAATGTTAAGTTGATAACAATACACACACTTTTCATACATACCAAAGAGAGAACAGAAAGAGTATTCGGATTTGACCTCTTTCTTCCTTTCCCTTTTAATCTAAGGGCTTTCAACACTGCCTGGAAGAAATTGTATTTTTCCAATACATGACCAATAAAATTTACATGAAAAAGATACAAAACACCAACATCAAACTATTGGGGCTAGGCTAACTCAGGCACTTGGTGCCAAACTTCGGTCATAACTTACGTTAACTGTCGCTCATCCTATGTACATATTGTTGATGTCAGAAGAAGAGGGGGGGGGGGGGGGGGGGGGGGGGGGAGAAAAAAAGAGAGAGAGAGAGAAACCAATCTGCTCCTCAATCGGTCATCCTCGAAAAATGACCAAATGGGGTTCCAGGCAGGTATCTCGCATTTGCAACCCCAATTGCAAATGAAGGAAAGGAAAAATAAAAGAATCCATTAACGTTGGCATTCTTCGTGCTTCCTTGGCTTCCCATGAAAGTGCAAAATGATGCATTGTATCCGCTTCATCATGAAAGCATGATCGTGATGCCGAGTCGTGACCTGAAGTCAAACAAATTGAGCTGGTAACTCTTCCTCGTTATTTTGGTGCATTTGATCTTGGACAGCTTTCACAGCTGCTACTCTTGCTGCCGTAGCCGCTTTATTAGCCGCAGCTACAGCTTTGTTCACCCTTTCATCCATCAGCGCGATGTTTTGTGCTCTCTCAGCTGCTCGCCGCGCTTCCTGCTCACAAGATATAAGTTGGTTAAAAGATTTCATCTAGTATAGTGACTAATTCTCGCCTAGAAAAGTAAAGATTCGGCAAATTTTGTGGCTTAGTAAGGTCAGAAAGAGAGCAACAAAAGCCAGCCAAATTCATAATGATTGATGATGATAAAGTAGTTGTAACTTCCCCACTCACATTTCAGACGAGATATAACAAACCCCTTTGACCATTCTAACCAAACTCCAAAATCCTGTGTCCCAAGCTGTTTTACAAGCTCAAACCGGGAATTAAGGAAATGAAAGTACAGATTCCAGGTGTCTCAGATAATTTCATAAGCCGCATCAAGGAAAATAAATAAATAAAGATGGTACGTTTTGAGTGCTAAAGGTAAACGGTAGTTATTCGAAAACATTTAGCAGGTTGACATGGTGTTTGGCGATGCTGAAATCAACTTCATAAGCAAGGCAAATACTTAGAGGATGTTCATAACAATCGTCAACTCCGGTCTATCATCTATAAGTCATGCATTGAAAATATTCCATCAAACACAAAGGTACAAAACATAGCTACCTGAACTGCATTAAGAACTCTAGCGTGATTCACAGCTCGAGGAGATTCGGGATGTGGATTTTGCATGCTAGGACCGTTGAGGAACCCATTTTGCCAGTGGCCAGATTGCGTTTCGCCATTTCTGAAAGTGTACATACCAAGCCCCTGCCTCCTTCCTTCGTGCCAGGCACCTTCATAGTGATGTCCATTCGCAAACCGATAGACCCCAAAACCATGCATCTTGTCTGCGAAATACTCCCCAGCATAGGTGTCCCCATTTCTGAATTATAAAAAATAAAAAAAAAAAAAAAAAAAAAAAAAAAGGGCCAGCTACTAGAATTAGTGGTCACTTACAGAAATTTAAAAAAGAAAAAAAGATCGCTATTGGCATTTCTTTATTTTGCACTATGATCCGAACTCGCATTTAATATCTACTTTTTAAATTGCTTAGCACTAAAAAAGCTATACTAAAATAGAAATAGAAGATCAACTTTTAAGATATTGTAGTTCAACAGACAATGCTTTACAAAAAGTGTCCTTTTCTTCTAAGCTCATAAAGGCGATGCTAAAGTTGAATGGAATCCTTAATATTTAAGTTACACAAGGCACACCAATACCAACTTGAGAGCGCTTTTTTTAATGATAACAATGAGAAAGTATACACCATAAACATGCACACAATTGTGGACAACATTGCTGATTGCTGCAATATGTGTTGTTTATGCCAATATTATAAGAACATCGCGGTTAGGAATATACAGTTCTTATACACAGAGACATACACCTATATATATATAGATAAAGTGTGTAAAATACACTGTTTATGAAAAGTCTAAAGGTTCATCCTGATCCATAATCTGAAGATTTGGTAATGACCTTTGATTTTGAAACTGCTACATATATGAAATAAGGGGCGGATTCCAATTTTACAGGAAAGTATCTTAAAAGCAAACATGCCATTAAGGTCTAACTTCTAATAGACGGTATGATGTAATCGTAATACGTGATTAGTATCGATCAGCAGACTTGGAAATTAATAAACTGAACTCATGATCGAAAGAAACGAATTCTCAAAATAATATAATGTCTCTAGTTCAATGCAATAAAAGATGGAACTTTGTTCCCCACATTTTATAATCAAATTGAACAAAGTCACAAGTATAGAACTCAAAAAGGAAACACAAAAATGACCAATGATAGGCCAAAACCATACAAATCCATTAAAAAAAATTGTAATATACATAATGACTCAGTTCAATGCCATTAAGATGGGAACTTTGTTTCCCCACATTTAAAGCAGTACGGCCACTAGAAAGACAAAACCCACCACTAGATCAAATTGAACAAAGTCACAAACCAAGAACTTAAAGAGGAAAGACAATAATCATTAATGATCATCCATCACAAATTAATGCAAACAGGCCAAAGACCACACAACTCCATTAAACAGCAAGAACATTTTAAGCAAAAGGCAAAACATAAGCATTTGTAAAAAAGTCTTAGAACAAGGAATTGATCTATTGTACGATGAACAACACACCTTTATAAAACCATGGTTATAGAGAACAAATATACATGTATATATATTTTTTACCTGAAATGATAATGCCCAAGTCCATGTTTAACACCAAAATTGAACTCGCCAACATACTTACTCCCATCCTCACAAGTGTGAACTCCACACCCATGGCACTGCCCACTAGACCACTCCCCAGCATAAACATCGCCAGTGTAGAACCTGTAGACCCCGATTCCGTGCCGCAATCCCCGGCGATACTGCCCGCGATACCGGCTTCCCCGCGCCCACGTCTCGACGCCATAGCCGTCATACTTCTCATCAACCCAATCCCCCTCGTACCGCCCACTCATGCGGTAGTAATAAACCCCACTTCCCGAGCACTTCCCCTTGTGAAACTCGCCCTCATAGACATCCCCATTGGAATAAACCTTCACCCAAGAACCCGAATTCGTCTTCCGCTTCTCCGAGCTGGGCTTTGACCCGATCGACCAGAGGACGGGGCTGGACGAAGAGGCGGGTTCGGAGCAGGGTTTGATGGCGGGCAAGGAGCGGGTGAGGAAGAGGCGGAAGGAGAGGAGGCGAGGGAGGGCGAGGTTGAGGGAAATCAAGAGGGCCGAGAAGAAGAAGAGAAGAGAGAGAAAGTCTAGAAGGAAAGAGCGACGAGGGTTAGAGAGAGAAAAGTAGAGGGAAGGGAGAGAGAGAAGGATTAGGAGGCGGAAGTGGAGTCTAAGCAACTGGGCACACCGGAGATGGCGGAGGAGCTTCAGAGCCAGCGGCGTCGTCGTCTGGGCCATCAGGAGAGGTCGTCGTCTCCTGGGCTCGTCATGGAAGTGGGTTTTGATTTGGCTATGGCGGTGGTGGTGATGGTGATGGGGTTGTTGATGTTGATGATGACGTTGATGATGATAATTGTGTTGTTGTTGTTGTTGTTGTTGTTGTTGGGGCTGTTTGGTGGGCGAGAAAAGGGGAGAAAATTCTTGGTGTTGTGGGGTGAGGTGGGTTTGGTGCTGGTGTAGGGTGGTGGAGTTGTGGAGTCGGAGGTGGTGAAGATTATGTGGGGTTGGGTTGAAACCGGAGGAGACGCCTCTGCTTTCTTTGATGATCTGAATTTCGGACTTCTTCTGATGCATTTACATAAAGGAATCAACTAACTAACTGCTTTTTTTTTTTTTTTTTTTTTCAGTTTCTCTGTCTATAATTACATGTGTGTGTATATGTGTGTAAAGTGAGTGTTGGAAGGTGCTTGTGGTGATGATGAGGTTTACGGAAGGAGGGAAGTTAATTCCTGTGTGTGAGTATGTGGTGTTCTTGTCTTCTTCGTCTGGTATTTAATGTCTGGTTTTGTTACAGACAAAAAACCAGGTGACAATTCAAAGTCGGTTTCCGGTTTCCACCATCACCCGTACTTTGGTCATTATTACTATGTTGCCACTTTGTTTTTTATATATATATTTTTCTAAAGCCACCTTTTTTTTTTTTTTTGAAGGATTTTCTAAAGCCACTTTAATTATTAGTGTATTTGTGAAAGATAGAACATAAAAAATAAAAATAAAAATAAAGCATTTTTTTCATTGGATAACTCAAATTATATATAATTTTAATTATTTTTTAAAATTTTAACTCATTTTTACTATTTATAACTCCAACTATAATTTTTAAAATTAACTTTAAAATATAATTTTGTTATTCTAAATTTAAATTTTGTTATTCTAAATTTAAATAAGATGATTTTTTTAATTATAAAAAATTTTAAAATAAATAAAATAATATTTATAATTATATTTTTTTTCTATTATATTTTAAATTTTTACAATTGTATAACTCTAATCAATCAAATGTATAATTTCAAAATCAACTTAATTCTAATTAAAATAAAATTTCAATTGTCCAATGCAAGCGAATTAACCTAACGCATGTTTAAGATGTAGCCATGCAGCTTCAATTTAAAGCACCAGATTGTGAATATCAATTCTAAAAAATTTATTAGTTAGATAAAATAAAAAATTAAAAAAAGAAGTCCATCTTTTCAAAAAGAAGTTGTCAATTATTGACTCTTTTTTTTAATTTTCTTAATTCGAGGATTGAAATTTACAAAATAGTGATGATAATTTCTTAAATAGACAACTTAGAGGCAAAAGGGGAATCCGCATAACATTTTTTTTTAAGAACCTTCGGCATAACATTTGATCAAATCAAATCTGGCAAATTTCATAACGAAAAAAAAAAAAAAAAAAACCAAAACAAAACAAAACAAATTTGGTGTATAAGGAATAAAATTAAAAAAAAAAAAACAAATTAGGATAGGAACTATATGTTTATATTGCTTGTATTTTTTTTTTATATAAGGATCTGATACGTATATGACTGTTTTAATCATTTAAAAATTTATAAATTGACATATAAAACTGTTTTTAATCGTGAATCACCGTATCTTTAACGATAACATAAAATACAGTTTCTATCATTAAAAAAAAAAAATTCATTTTGAGTTTTGATGCTTGAGAAGGGTAGCAAAATTGTAAATCTGACAAGAGAGAAGGGTAATGATGAGAGGGTGTTGACAAACTTGTGTGAATCAGAAAGGATGCTTTGGCTCTTCGCAAACTCCGCCAGTTTGCCAAGTCACAACTTAAACAAAATAAAATAAAAAAGTGACCGCTCCTAATAACGGAACCTCCAATTAAACGGTAACCGTTCACTTTTGTCCACGTGGCGTACTCTGAGCTTGCCTTTTGGCAAAAGTTCCTCGCTTCAGTGATCAGTCGTCTACTTTACTAACGGTCAACCGGCTTCAAAAAGCTCCAGCTCTCCAACTATCCAAAAAATCCCTCCCAGGCAAAATAATATTTTTTTAATAGGTAAAAGCAAAATAATTATCCCCACTTATGCGGTGTTTGAGTTTATATCAAATTAAACTATATTTTTTTATCTTAATTTTTATTTTTTTCTGAAAATTTAACAAAATTTATAATTAATTTTTAAAAAATCAGACAACTTCAATTTAAAAATTTCATTTCCAATTAACTTATCAAACGGAGACTTAATCCTTTCTAATTTACTAATGATGAGGACAAAAAATAAAAATAATATTATACATTAAAATATAACTTTTTTTTGGGAGAATAATACAAATAGCATAATCAAATATTAAGATTTAATTTTCCTTAAAAAAAAGTTTAAGATTTAATAAAATAGCAGGATTTGAAAAAAAAAATGAAATTATAACATACATAGATTTCAAAATTTTATAAAATTTCAAAAATGCCCCCAACCCTCATTCTCTCCCAGATCTCACTCTCGTTGCCTCGTCGTCACTACACAAACTCTGGCATCATCTCAGGCGAAATCGTGGTGCAGAGGACGGAGCCTCATGATGGCGACAATCGAGACCAGGCATCGGGCAATGGTTGAAAGATCGCCAGAAACGAGCAAGAATCTCACGATTCCTCCGGCAATGTCCCCATATCGTGGGAATCTCTAGCAACAGACTCAATAATCTCCATCGAAAAACTTTCCTCGTCATCGTTGTAGTCGAAGGTGTGTATGGACTGATCTCTGTCGAGATCGGATCGCGATTTTGTGAAACGTAGCGCGGCAAAGATGATCAACGAGCAGCCACCTCCCCACGGTAACGACTTTGTCTTCGGCAACGACATGGCTACAGTGACGACGCCGACTTGGGTGGGGTTTTTTAAGAAAATATTAATTAAATTGTGTTATCAAAAAATTTTGACCCATAAAAATTAAAAGATGAAAAAAAAAGAAATTCTTATTATTTACTCGTAAATAGAGAATTTAGTAGTAAATAGAGTATTTTCGTTGTTCTAAACATTAGCAATTTATCAAATAAATCGCATATTATTTTAAGTAACTCTTAGTATTTATTTATAAAACTAATATTTATTGGTAACTCTATTATCTTTTGATAAATATAGTAAATCTAAGAATTTATTAATAAATTAAGTATTATTAATAAAATTTAATACACATTTATTAAAATAGATTTACTAAGTAAATATTATATAATCAGCCAAAAAAAAAGAGTAAATATTATATGAAATCGATAAATTTAATTATTTACAAGTAAATAATAATATTTACATGAATTTTTATAACTTTATATTTACCAATTAATTAGTTATTTTTTTTAGTAAGTCCTTTATTTACCTAATTTTTTTAGAATTCTAGTTTTTTTTTTAATAATATGTTATTTACATATAAATCTAAATATTTTATAATAAATCTGTTAATCCTAGTTTTTCACTTGTCTTTACTAAATTTTTTTAGTAAATCTGGTATTTACTAAAAAATTCAATACTAATAAATACAATACTTACTAGTAAATCCAACTATTTACTTTGTTTTCATTTATTATAATTAGTAAATATTTGGATTTCCTGTATTTACACAATTTTATAAAATTTTACGTAATTAATTTATACTAGATTTATTAGTAAATACTTGAATTTACTAGTATATATTTGGATTTATTGTGTTTACATAATAGTTGTAAAAATTTTTTGGAGTTAACATGTAATAGATTTACTAGTAAATAAGTATTTACGATATATAATGATAAACACATGATAAATTATAAAAATAATAACATATTTTTATTCTAGTAAATACTTGGATTTACTGTATTTACTGTAATAGATTTATTAATAAATATAAGTATTTATTGTATATAATGATAAATACATGATAAAACTAGTTTTGATAATACGTAAATTTTTGTATTAACATTGATATATCTTGTATTTCCCATTAATATTATCGATATTTTTTAAAAACTAATCATTCTGATTTAAGGCCTGTTTGACCATAAGTTTAATTTAAATTAAATTATATTTTTTCATCATGATTTTTATCTTTTTTTGAAAATTTTTTTTATCTTTTCTGAAAATTTTTTTTATCTTTTCTAAAAAATTACTATTAAAACTTAAAAATCTTAAACTAAACTCATTCACCAAACACTCCATTTGATAATATTGTTTGTCTACAATTTCAGAATTACTTTTTAATTTAATTTAATTAAAAATAAGTCCCAAAAAATTGAAATTAAAAAACAACCACATATGCCTAGGTCTAGGCTGCTTTCTCCAGACCACCCAGTCGCCGGAAAAATCCATTGCCGGAGAAGATGGAGTCGGAGAAGCAGCCACGGTGATGGTCGAAGATCCTTCGCCGTCGCCGACAACGACAAAGGGCCTGGGTTCGCTCGCAATCAACTTGAAATCGCGATCTCGCGATCGATCTCAAAGCTACGCCGCCGTCGCGAACTCTTTATGGCCGTCACCGAGATTGCGACGGTCTCTGGGGGGCCCAATTTCTTCCACCGTCGTCGCTTAACTCCACGCGCTGGAGTGGTACCTCGCCGGTCGGAGTATATAAAGAAAGATAGAGAGGAGAGAGAAAGAAGATGAGAGAGAAATGGATAAAAATAGAAAAGAATAATTAATTTTAACGAGAATAATAAAAATATGCAATTATTTACTATGATTTGAAGAATATGCTATTATGTACACTGGTACAATTTTTTTTTTTACAGAATATATTACTAATATTTTAAACATGTTATTTAGTATGATTTTCGATTTTTTTAAAATAATAAATGTAGTAATAACATTGGCATAACATTAAAAATCGTATTGGTGCTTTGTATTAAAAAAAGATATTGGTGTTCGACTTGACCAACATTTAAAACTTTGGAAAATAGATTTATAATTGCGCAAGTAGAATTTTAGCTCGAACGGGTTACTTTGCTTTTCATAGTATTGTTCAATATATAAATATAGATTTCTTCATCCTATAGTCCTGTCAGTTTGTTTTAAAGGGAATTAGGGAGGAAAAGTCCTCCAGGGGAGCATAAGCATGATTCTATTTTTTTCCCTCTCTCTTTTTTTTTAATAACAAAAAGAAGTCATCGTCACAAGTACTTCAGACTCTTAATTAGTACAGATCTCTGTCATATATATTATTATAAACACATAATTTACTGACAAATCAATCCAAATGACCTTAAAAGGAGGTAAGATCTTTGGTCACATAATAGAAAGGAACAATGCTAAAAATCATTAATGATATTCAACATCATATATAAAATGAAGGATGAATTTAATAATATAAGACTTAGTAGAGAAACACACCTTTTATCAATTATAGTGTTTAACATCATTGACATTTCAAATCAAATAACCATAAAAAGAGGTAACATCATTAGTCATAAAACCTCAACGAATATTGAAAACATCAGTAGTATTTAATATCATACACAATTAGAGTATGAGTCCAATAACAAAATGCTCATTAGTGAAATGCACCTTTTACGAATCGTGATGTTTAACAACATTGATACTCCATTGCATTTTTCAACCTGATAAAGTTTTTTTTGATATTCACACAAGTGACTCACAAAACCCCACAAGACAAATCAATTAGAGCTTTTGGGAGATAAAAATAGTGTATTCATAAATAAACCTATTAAATTATAATTTTGAGACAATTGTTGACTGTAAGAGAACTTATGATACTTATAAAATCACTTAAAAGTTTTCACTCTCCGTCGATAATGGGACTTTGCCGTAATGACTACCCTTTTCAACCTCAAAAAAGTTACTGGGTTAGTAATTGGACCAACAAGGGGATGGGATTCCATTGAAATGTGGTGAGATGACAATTGGGATATGGATGTCGGACATCATAGCCGGAAGTGAACCCACTTGTGTGTCTAAAACGTGCTTTTTTCTCAGACATTCACTTTGCCAGCCATGCCCGTGGACCATGGTGGTGGGGGGGCTAATCAAGAAGATTTTGTGCTCTGGACTTACACCCTTTCTTGTAGATGCTCCTTTCCACTTCAACAGCTCCGCAAAAAAAAAAAAAAAAAAAAAAAAAAAAAAAAAAAAAAGGTGTTTGTTTGTACGTGAGGTACTAAGTTGACAAAATGGTTAAAAGCTGCCTTTTTCTGTTATTGTTAGTAGACTCTCACCTTTAAGTACTAGTACTAATTATGCTACATTTTAATTTGAAAAATCATCACCATTAGTAGTTTTTCAACTAGTGGGATAGAGCGGAGAGAGGCCCTTCGGCTCCACGTTGGGCCCACTTCCTAATTATTTTTGCGGAGTTGAGGAATCGTGGAGCTTCATATATTTTCTTGAGCCAGATATTGACAAATTGCATTGTGAAAAATGTCAATTATTGTCAATGATGATACTATCACTATTAGATGTAGTAGCGTATTACAATTACCAAATGGTAGCATGAGATTCAACTATTATGCTTTTTGTCATGTGATGTTTTCTTTGTTGTGGTTTTAAATGCGTGATGATGTATTATCAATGACGATAAAGCGTGATGCTCGAAATTACTAATTAAAACCATAAGAATTGATTTGCTAAACGAATTGTATTTTTTTCCGCCAATGGACAAGTGGTTTACACTTAATCTTTCACTAAAAGTTTTGTTGATTAAGTACTAAAAGAAAGTTATTGCTATTTTTAATTTTACTTTAGGTGATAAGAGTGCTAAACCCGATAAAGTATACAAAGGTACAAAAAGCCAATTCCTGCTGTTGGAAATGCTCTGTATGGCACAGTCACTGCAAGAGAAGAGAATCAACAGCCAAAAATAAAAAAGGAGAAACTGGACAGTCCTTTTTGGTAATAAAAAGAAACTTTTTTTTTTTTTAGCAAGGTGAAAACAAATTTTTTTCTACCAAAATGGTGTGCTCTACACCAAACAGTCTTTGTATGGTCAACACGTACATGCAACAAGTCATTCAACCAATAGTTTTCTAACCAAAAAACAAAAGCAAAAGAAAAGGACAAAAAAAATTAATTAATTAATTAATTAAAATTTTTTTTTTGTGTGTGCTCTAAATAGAAAAAGCTATTCAACTAGTCTCCAAATGTTTGCTTATAATATTTTGAGTATGATAAGATTATCTCATGAAGGGTGGGCCTAATACATGAGACCCCTTATAATGGGTTCTTTAATTGTGAGAGAACTCAATTCAATCCCCATGAGTTGAACAGGTTTTCCTTAAAAACTTAAATGTAAATTTAAAAGTCAAACTTATAGACTAGATGGGTTTATCCAATGAGCATACCATATACTTGTAGTTTAAACTATTTCCAATATAAGTTGCGAACATTATTATTATACTTTCTTCTTCTTCTTCAATTTTTTTTCAAAGATTTTGTTGGATAAGATTTCTCTTTTCAGTCATGTACTTAACGTGTAGTTGGGTACTCTGAAGCACGTGCAAATCCCGATGCTGTTGGTTGAAGTGAAGAAGATACTATTTAAATTTTAAGATTTGAAAAGCATACGATCAATTATACCTATATATATATATATAAATGTATAAATGTATGCATGAAGTACTATAATTTATATTTCCAAACTTACTTCCAATTCTTATTCTTATCAAGACAGTCTTTTGCACTCAAGGCACTCATTTAAGGCTTCAAAAAGTATATCAATGGAAAACCATATATTCTATGTATTAACATACAAAACAGATCTTTTAGATTTATCAGATGTTATATTAAATTTAGGAGATCTTCTAATCAGAAAGACCATGGAAAAATCACACATATATATATATATATACATACATATTTAATTCCTAAGAGAATTCCATTTGTTTATTTTGGAAGTGATAATCTTCACCTAACCTTATCAAACTCCAAATTAATTATCTGCTTCCACTTGAAATATGAGCAAACTACATTTAACTATCAAGATTAATCCTTTTTAATTTGCCTTCGGGACAGCTCCTATACAGATAACGTGTGCTATTTAATGTTAAAATGCAAATAATTTAAAGGGAAATCCTAAACCCCAAAAGTAAAGTTATTGATTTAAGTTATGATTCCCTTACTGTGAAGTGACCCCTACAAGTATTACATTATAACAATAAATAGCCCTTCTTTTTTATTTTTATTTTTACTTTTACTTTTATTTTTACTTTTACTTTTACTTTTTTTTTTGGTGCCATCACTATAAGCTTATTAAACACATTTAAATATAGTGTAGGCCATAAGTTAACATCTCTAGCCATCAACCTTGAATCACGTATTAATTATTGGCATTGTTCATATGAATTTAATTTGTTTCCTTTTTTGGTTAGGGGTCCAGACCAACCTAAGTATTGCTGACTCATTCTCTTTTATAATTATCCAATCTCACATGTGGTAGTTAGTACCTGTCCAAACAAGACTATTGGATACCCAAATCCATCTTATTTTCTCATATAATATATATTTATATATTTATATAATATACATATGTTAAGAAACGCCCTTCACCATAACATATAAAAATAAAAAAATGTAATATGATTAAAAAGGTATCATAATAATCTGTCATAACTAAATTTCTTTATAAAACACTTAACATTATTGTTACATTAAATAAAAATGTTATATTACACTTCTTATATATAGGTATATATTTATATTTGTCTAATACTCTTGTGTATGGTCGTGAAAAACATAAGACGCTGAATTCTCCACATATGTGATTGTGAAATTTGGATGGATAAGTGTGCAATATTGTTCCTATCCCATAATGTTTTGCTTTTCTCTTTTTTATGGCCTCACATGACACCCCATTCCCTTGTCGTTGTCATGTGTATATATATATATATATGTGTGTGTGTGTGTGTGTGTATATCTCCTAATTTCCCACGTCCCCTTAATCTCTTAAAACGACATCCCAACCCCATCTTTCTAACTTTGTTGGCCCTATTCGCTTGGTTCCCCTTATCATATGAAAAAACAAAAACTAATGAATTCATCCAAAAAAAAAAAAAACGCATTCTCTCGAAAGTACTGTTAATTAATTGTACATATCCATGTTTTGGACTGTGCCAAGATGGTGAAAGGAGTATTTTCTTGACCGGAAAGCGATGGATATATATATATATCTCTTTTTCCAAAAGAGAAAGCGAATGTGGTGATTGAAGTGCTTGAGAATATAAAAGGTAAATATTATTTGAATTTTAAGTGAATTCAAGAGAGGAAATTAATATCAATTCGATCATTTCATTTGAAAATTAGGATTTATGGCGGCTTAGGATCATACGTGTTGTCTAATTCAGCCGAAGGGATTTTGTGGATAGGAGATAAAGATGAGAATTAGAATTTATAGAAAAACGTTGCTTAATGAATATAATGCAATGATGAGAACCGAAGAATAATACATGCATCACACTTAATTATGTTAGTAGATAAATCATTCCGTAACAACAATTTTACGCTCGATATTATTAGAAGATATAGAATTTAAATCTTTCAATCTTAATTAAAAAATTCAATTATTTCAAGTTATTAAATATCTATGTTACACTAGTTTATCACTTGTTTTATTTTCGAAGCCTTTCTATTCCTGTGCAAGTGGAATAGGGGTTTTGGTGACGATGTTGGTTTTTTTTTTAAATTTAATTTAATTTTTATTTAAGGCTGCTGTTGCTAAAGAATAATAATGAGAACCAAATAATAATACAAACTTAATTTTGTTAATAGATATAATCATAGAGTAACAATAATTTTATACTGATATTATTATAAGATATAGAGTTTAAATCTTTCTGCCCCAATTAAAAGAAAAATCTAACTTCTAGTTATTAAACATCCATGTTACACTAGGTTTTTCCCTTTGCTGTATTTTCAAAGCCTTCTACTCATGTGCAAGTGGAATCGGTGTTTTGGTGACAATGTTTGGTTTTGCGCACAATAGATAACGACCAAATATAAATTTTTAAATTTAAGAATGAGATATTTAAATTTTATACCTTATAATAATAAAGTCTAGTGTGCGGTTACTATTTGATTATAACATCAATTATGTAAAACCAATACATTTGGTTGAATATTAGCTGCTGCAAATAATAAATAATAAAAGCTTTGCTTAATTACTTCGCATAACCACACACATACATAATTCAGTACAAGCGGAAAAAAAGAAAAGGCACACAAATGACAAATTATACATTAATGCTAATAACATTAGAAAAATTAGATCAAGTGATCTTTTTTAATATCCAATTTGATAGATGGTAGAACTTTTTTTTATTTAGTAAAATTATCATTTATTATTTTTTAAGATTTGATCAATCACATTAAATCTGAAAAAATAACTAATAATTTTTTTGTTAAATAAAAAAAAAATCTATTAATTAAATTAGGCAACCAAAAAAATGACTCTAAGCTTAATTTTTCATGACATTATTAGTCCGTTTAGTGAAACGGTTTGAGTTGAAATTTTTAAGGGTTTGTTTGGAGATCAAATTAAAATCCAAAATTTTCAACTCAATTTTTGTCTTTTTCTGAAAAAGTTTTTTATCTTTTCTGAAAAAGTCAACAAAAATTACTATTAAAACTTAAAAATCTTAAGTCAAACTCAAACACCAAACACACCCTAAGTTTGAGTTGGTTGACTTTTTAAAAATTAATTATAATTTTTATTAATTTTTCAAAAAAAAAAAAAAACTGAGATAAAAAATACAGTTTATTGTCACGATTATTGTCACGATTCATGGCAGCTGAAATAATCGAGACATTCTGACGTTTTTCGTTTTGTGATAATGAATGAACCATATTGATTAGTCTTCTTCGTCTGTCTCTTTCTATTATTTAGCTGCAGTTGATTAGACAATTATTGAAAAATGGTTTCCATTCGCTAGAAAAAAAAAGGCCAAAATCTTTTCTCTACCATGAGCCAAGGTTTTTTCTTTTTTCTTTTTTACATATATGGCAAAAGGAAATTATTCTTATCTGATCTTTCCAAGAGGCTAAGGTATTCCTCACCGATTGTGATAACTTACAATTCGGGTGTTGGTTGGTTCTGTTAAAGATTTTGAATGTAAAAGTTTTTTTTTTTTTTTTTTTTTTTTTCAAACTCAGTATTTGATTTAAACATATAAATAATTACACTCTCGTCTTTTAAAATATTGATTGAGATTAAGATAATATACTCCTTGTTCGAGGCAGAAACCATCATTAAAGTCTCATTTGGGAAGGTTTTGGATTGAAAATGGGACTTGGTTTTAGAAATATGTATTTGGTGGAAACAAAAATTGTTTAGAGTGGAAATATGTAAAATTTTAAAATATATTTGGAAAAAAAATATCAATATGGATCTTATTTAATTTCTCTCGAAATTTCATATAATTTAAAAAAATTATATGATTTGAACTTGAAATAAGAAAGTTACTTTCAAATTTTAAGTTTACTGCAGACATTTAGAGATATAAATAGTAAAAAATAGTTTTGAATTAAAGGAAAAAAAAATCCAATTCAGATGCCAAATCTTCCCTACAAATGGACCCTAAGAATATGTAGCTAACACTTCACTCAACGTCTGTAAAAGCTTTTGTTTTTATAATGTTAGAGGGGATATACTAATATCGATTAACCCTTTTTGAAATGTTTTTAGCTAAGAAAAGTGTACATATATTATATATATATATATATATATATATATATATAGTATATAACCATATTTGTATGTATAGTGGTGTAGCATCATCACTTTGGTATGGCTCCCACACTCGTTAGATTTATTGCTCTTGCTACGGCTCCACCTTTTTGGATTTATTGTTCTAACTTTATTTCCCGGAAAACTGTCCCAAATTTAATGATAGAAGTAACACTGAGATTCAAATAAAATAATAAATCAAATAGCGAAATAATATATTAAAATAAAAAAACATTTTAGCCATCAAAATATGCATCAGCTTTCAGCAGCACCATCTAGTGATTTTGGGGTGTTTGCCCTCTCAACTGCTCCACCATTTTTATGACACCATCACGTGATAGGACACGTGCTTCCACGTAATCCAAACATTCATAATTTGATCAACTTGACAAGAAAAGACACAATATAGAGTATATTCTGCCTTGTGGTGCCAAATTACGTATAATTAATCTTTGTTATCACATGCTTTTGTGCATGATGTACAAAACAACGATAATAAAAAAAACAATATGTATACTTCAAAATAATTTTAGTCTCAAGTTTTTTTTTTTTTTTTTTTTCCTTTGCTTACTCTTGAAAAAGCATAAAACAACTTTATTTTATCTTTCTAAGACGCAAACCATGATGAAAACATAATATTATTTGATAAGATAAAAAGAAAATCGGATGGCGCAAGGTATGTCATGTCATATTTTAATGTAAATACCTATGTTTTGATTAAAAAAAAAAAAGGATGTATACAGATGTCGTATTTGATAGGTTATTACTATTTTGTACTCTCCAATTTTCTATGCTAATGAAGAATATTTTACCATTTTAGAGGTCACATTTGTTGTGACAATAATGGGATGCAACTCTTAGGATATGTGTGGTAGGAAGTCGAGAAAATAGGAAGGAGGGAATGATATATCACTCTAGGTGACGGAAATAAGAAAGGAGAAAGAGGTCTTTTCTCTTATAATTTAGTATGTAATTTAACAATCTATCTAATTTAGAAAAGATCAAAATTAGGATGTTTTGAAAGATTCAGAATCTCTTCTCTATTCCTTCCTCTTTTCTCTTCTACAAAACAACAATGAATAACAAATTCCTTCCATTAATCCTTTCACCGCTCTACTTCCATCAATTTTTCTTTTCTACCAAACACACTCTTGGCGTCTCTAGCATCACTCTGTCAATTTTTTACGATTGAGTGGTAAAATGGTAAATTCGGCCGAAGCTCATTGAATGGATAGCCACTCATGCAATTCTTAATTAGATACTTGAAAATGAATGTGAAAAAATAAAAATAAATATCATAATTTGCATATTTGTGGGAGAATAATTTACAATCCCACATGATGAGTGAAGAAAAGAAATCGCAAGTGGAAACTGGAAAAGAAAAAAATCAAGATGGATGTAAAGAGACTGTTCAGTTTTATCCACCGAAATTCTGTTCAGTGCCTCCTGGTTGGCACTTGAAAGAAAAGGCACAATTTTACAAGGAAAAAGGCTCCACATTGACCCAAATCGTTAGAAAGGCCTTACATTGAAGTAGACTAGTCCCTCACAATCTCATTTAGTGGCCCGAAAAAAAATCCCATACCACTTTCTTTTTGCAGATTTGACTAAGTTGCTAAAAGGCAATACATGACCATGCAAAAAGGCTTTTCAAAATTTTGAAAAAAAAAAAGTGCTCTTCGGTTTATGCAATTCTTTTTTTTTTTTTTTTTAAATAATTTAAATGACTATAAATTATTAAAATATTATTATAATAGTTATTTACATTAATTTTGAATAGAATTTGACAATAATTTGATGAAAAAATAATGCGAAATGAATATAAATACTATAACATCGTTTTAAATAGTTTGGGATCACTTCAACTATAAAAAAATAAAAATAATAAAACATTGCCAAATTTACGCAAACTTTCAAGACCAACCTAGTAATTTACCTAAAAAAAAAAAAAAAAACACCAGAATTTTGGGTCCATGCAAACATGCTTCAGGCATGTGACAACACCATATCTCCAAATTCTTACAAAACAGGTCCCATCTCTATCAGGATAGTGCGAAGTAATGCTGTATTCCAGCATTTCAGCACTTGAATCTACCATTAGATTTTAAAGCAATCATTCACTTGAGCAACCATTAAAAAAAAAAAAAACTAAAAGATACATTCTCATCAAAGAAGAGAATAGTAGAATTTTGAAATGGCTACCTAAAGAAAACAAAAAGACGAAAAGAAGGCACTACAAGAGTAAAAAGATTAAACCGGAAGGAAAATGCCATGACCGATAAAATTAGATAGCTGCTGACTGTAAATCTGAGGATATACCATTTTTCCAGAACATATTAAAAGAAAATTTTATATCGTGATGATACAAGGGCCTTCGGAACTTTACTGGATTCTCAAAACATCAACTGCTGGATCTCATCATATTCGTCCTTGCGTAAACTCCCGACTGGAAGAAGCTCGAAACCTTCAGGCATCATGGCTTGTGAAGCTTGAAACCAAATACACGCGGGACATAACTCTGTGATGCCTTTGTGGGCTTAAGTTGGCCGTATGTCATCAAGAACAGGTGTGGAAATGTAGTTCCAAAATAAGCTCCATCGATGTCTAGACAGGGTTAAAGTAACATTATAAATCACTGCCAAACAAAGCCAGGTGAACACCGTGTTGCACCATGTGTCAACAAAAACCATGGGAAGCTAAAGTACCGAGTGTTGATCAATAAGAAAACCAGAGCGTATTAGACATGCTACTTCAAACATATGAATAAGCTGGTTCAAAGCTGATAAATTAGGTGTATAAATCAATGACAGATCAAATATCTTATCACTTAAACCTGATATTCTTAATCTTTCTTTCCAGTAACTGTCACCTTGCGGATGTAGTTGTCTACTTTCATGAAGATTAGTCAATGCACAAGGAAGCAATTTACAACCAATAGTTAAACCCCACCCTTCAAACCGAACCTCAAGCATCTAAATGTTTATTCCCACGGAGATAAGGCGTAACTAGCCCTCTAGATTGTCATATTTATAAATGCAACTAGAAGTTGCAGCAAAAAGTTGAAAGGTCAAAAAATAGACCATCAACGAAGATTCATGTTCACGAACTGCTTAAATGAAGCTAGAAGCACTAGGTTCAACAAAAAACAAAAGGATACTGCCTTGATACTTGGATCGGGGGTAGTAGACATCTTCGCATCTGGGGCAGTATATCTTTACAGTGGTTGATCGTGGAATGTCTGCTTGGCCAACTGGAAGGCAGGGTTGTCCGCAGCAGTAGACTCTTGGGCATCTTCCGAAGTCAATGTTCTTGTACTTGTCTAACTGTAGAATTTCAATACTGTCATTCCAACGACTACAAAAAAATTTTAAAAAGCCGAAGCATGAAATATGAGTAGGGAGTCAAGAACGAAACCTCACCATGGCAGCCATGCCTTTGCTGGTCAAAATGTACCGAGCATGAATAAGACCATAAAGCATCTCTGCCGCTGACTCGATTAATTCATTTTGTTCCTCGGTAAACACGTCACCTGAATATAAAGCAAGACATCCAAATGAAATATCTATACATAACCAATTAACCCCCATACGTAATATTAGGCAGAAAGAAAAGAATTCTCAGGAAATTTCTGAGAAGAGTTGAGACCTCAGAAAATATGTTTCAGAATAATAGCTTAAATCAAATTAGCCATCTGTCAATGCCTAGAGTCCATGTATGGAATCCAAAAGATAAAATTTGCATACTTCTCAATACATGGCAAAAATAAGAAAATCAACTGACAAATATATGCCTACCATTAGAAGACTCGACGTCCAATATCAAATCAAGTGCATAATCATAGTAAGGAACTTGGCTGCTTAAGCCACAGAGATTAAAATCATCTTGAATGTAATCATCGTCAACTTCACAAAAGAATTCATTCCCTCGAAGATTGCAAAACCATGAAATCCAAGATGTGTCGTCCCCATCGGAGCCACTGACATCAGACTCTTCGCTGTCTGTTTCAGATTCCTCTACAGTAGGTTAAATAAATATCCATTAGTAAATGATGAGACTGGAACATTAGTCTATGAGAAAGTAAAGAGACTGTAAATAGTAAGAAGAAACTTCTAAACTGAACAAAGGTCCAACTGTTCTATTTTGCACTGGAGAAGATACAACAAATTATCAACCACGCAAGTATCAAGCAGACATCAAATTCAGGCTATAAAATGAAAGTATTTTATTGGTTAAGGAGCTGCTGAGCATGTCCATGTGAAGTTTCTCATGCATAAAGTGTCTTTCAAGACCAATCACTTAAGTAAAAACGAAAAACTGAACAGTAAAGTTTCTGTTGAAAATTATAAAAAAATTATAAAAAAAATAGAAAGTGAGAAGACGTCTCCTTCATGGAATGAGAGAAACACAGCCATATACACCAGCGACTCCAATATCACTTAGGCACATAATGCTGATGAACTTACCAAATAACATCACACACATTTGAAGTTATAAACATGAAGCTCCGCAATAGTCATCTATCGTGCTATTATGTCCTACAAGAAAGCTTTTATACAAGTTTGAACATCCTCTAGAAAGTCATATTTCATGAATTAAATTCCTGATAGCCTGTTGTACTCCATATCATAAATGTAAAGACACGAATAACACTAGATATGGAACACAAGCAAACTGTATTGTGCCAAGCTAGAATAAAGAATATTTGCTTCTTCAACATAATACAATTTAACACCCTCAAATTTTGTCTTCTCTCTTGGCTTGATTTTATTGGGACTACAAATGAGAAATCAGAAAGACACAGACCCACATTTCACTACCACTAGTAGGTGACGCTGACACAAATCACATGCTTATTCCATTACAAAGACTTTCATTAAGATACTTAAGAAACGAGTGTTCCTCTTACAAATACTCAAGATGCTCTTTCCATGAAAATGTATTCATTTAGCACCTCTTACATGGTATCCAGTTAAATTTGCTAATATAACTCCAATTTATATCAGTGGCACTCATCGATTAGAATACAATTGAACTGATTAACTCTAACAAGTGATGCTCAGATTTAATCTTCTCAGACACTATGAATAAGAAGATGACAAAACCATGAAAAAGTTTGGTTGTTTGCTTTTCTTTTTTATTTTCTATTATTATTATTATTATTATTATTATTATTTCCAAGGAAACATGCCAACATACTAAAATAAAGCAAAAACTCATAAACTTCCTATAAACCCCGAACCCACTGATCATCTAAGCATGACAACGGACACACCCCTTAATTTGAAGAAAGGATTTTGGTATTTTGAAAAAGGGTATATAATTGAATAAGGGTATATAATTGAATAAATAACTGATATTTGTTAGAATTACAAAGAGATTATCATGCAAAAACCTACTCAAAAAAGGATTTTGGGAGGTTTTTGAGAGGAAAAAATTTTCTAGAACGATTGGTCACTAACAAGGGAAATCCCGAAATATATATAATTTTTAACACTTTCCTCTTTACTTCCCTATATTTTCCCTTCTGTTCTTCACTCTAACTTGAATTCATATGCAAGTTTGGAACTTTCAAACAAAGAACAGAGCTTTTCATTCCATTAAACATAACGTTTTACCTCAAAAAACCGACAAGAAGAAACTACGCTTAAAAACGAGAATGATAATCGAAAACGAAACATAATTAATTTAACCCTAACCATAATACCAACCAAACACACAAATTTCTACTTAAAATCACAGACTTTCGGATTTCAATGTGTTTTCAAGCTAATCAGAAAACTAATCGAAAAATCACAACAATCTAAAACTGAAAACTTTAGAACACTAGGGTTACGTAAGAGGTCATGAAAATGGGAGAAAGAGGGCAAACCGTCGGAGCAGTTGGTTTTAGAGAGAGAGGCGGAGCGAGAGTCCCTCTGATCAGGTGGAGTCTTCCCCATGAGAACCGCCTGCGCCTGCTTGCTGTCCCTGCCGTTGATCCCCGCCGACCTAGACGTCGACGGCGACGATCTCTCCAGCTGCTTGTCCAACGCCTCGTTGATCCGCTTCCGATCAACCGGTCCCAACTCCGACTTGGACCCGCCCACTCCTCTCTCTCTGTACATTCTCCCTCCGCACCACCGACTTCTCTTCCTCTTCCTCCTCTTCTTCTTTCCTCGAAATTCTCACGCAAACATTATCCGCCGAAAACAAAAATATTTCCAAAAATAGAAACTTCGGAAAATCGAAAACCAGGAACGAAAACGAAAACGCCTTAGGGTTTTGAGAGAGGGATGAACAGAACATAACAGCTCAAAGCAAATAGCTTATTGACTCATTTTCTCTCTCTATATCTATCTATATATCTCTTTCTCCGTATAAGGAAGGATCGTTTCGAGCGAGAAAAAAAAAAAAAGAAAAAAAAAAAAACACACAGCGGCGGAGAGAGAGAGAGAGAGCGAGAGAGAGGCAATGGAGTTAAGAAGCCCCTCTAAGCGGCCTAGCGTGTGATGGCTCTGTTCAAGAACGGTGTGAGCGGACACGTGGCGAGATCAAACCGGAGAGACTGGCGACAAGGGTTGTTGCCTTGCACGTGATTAACACCCAGAGACCATCATCATTAGTTTTGGGATCAAATGGTATTTTTAAATTTTTTAATTTGTGAGGGTGACTTTTTTTTGCTGTAGATATTTTTCGCTTTTGTTTTTTGTTTTTGTTTTTTTTAATTTTGTTTGTAATTATCTATTGGGGAATTTTAAAATGGGGTAATGTTTTTTTTACCTTATTGATGGTGTAAAAAATTTTTTCCACAAGATCACTTTCTCAATAGCGGAGATTTTATGTGCACACCAAATCTACTATAAGCCTAATTACATATGAGTAAAGATAATAACTTAAAAAAAAAAAAAAAAAAGACTCATCCTTCGACATTTTTCTTCCCCAACTCTAATGTCTCCTCTCTCTCTGGCGCCGCCCCAACTCCGATGCCCCACCTCCTTTCTCCCTGGCGCCGCCGACAGGCTTCTCACAGGTCGTCAGAATCATGGGTCGTACAGTCCTTGGAGGTGATTGGGTTCACCCCCCCTCCCCTGCCACACCCGCGATCTGGGTTTCGCCCCCGCCGCACCCCCTCCCCCTCCGCCCCCCCCACACCCACCCACCCACCCACCCCCGCACCTATGACGATCTCCAGCAGTTCTTTTCCTTGTTTTGGCTATTATACACTACAGCCAATTCTTTCAGCACCTTGTCATTAAGTGGGCCCCTTTTTAATCCCCTCATTTTTGACCTTTAGATCTTACACCAGCAATAATGTAATGATGTAAAATTATATTATATCACAGTTAATTCCCCTTATTTATTTATAAATTATAATGAACTCTGAGAGAAAAAAAATCTAAAAAGAAGAGTTTTAGCGAAGTGCAATTTTTTAATAATAAACGAGAGGGTGGTCATGGGTCCACAGAACAAAAAACAGGAGCTTGACATTCCCCATGTGGGCCCCCATGTCGACAACTGCCACGTCATCATCGTCGAGCAATTAGATCTAACTTGGAAATTTGGGGACCAATTTTCTTTTATTTCAAAGTTAAAATACTGCTACTGGGATTGTCGTATGACTTCTTGTTGAAAAGTTGGTACTATCTCTCCTTAACAAGACGTTCGAATATAATAAGATAGTCAAAAATTTAATATTGTTCCCTACCCGTCGTCTGTAAATAGACAGAAACACAGTTTTAAATCATCAAATTTTCATCAAAATTCGTTAATTGCTATACTTTTTTTTTATTACATATGACATGATTATATTATGATCGTCGCGGTTCAAAATTATGTATACTAGTATATTTTTTTCATCCTCGAGGGGTTGAATTACGGCCCTTGGCGAGCAAAAGGGTCACTGCGAGGGGGTAAACATCCCTGGAGAAACAAAACCAGTAAAGTTGCTACCCAGCTCACAAACTATGGGCAATTCTATTACAGCATCTAGGCATCCAAAGACAAATATATCCCATTTTTGGTGGTAACTGAAAGGCATAGAAGCAAAAACCGAGCTACGATACCAAATGGCGCGACTTGTGACGATCATAGGAAGAGTACAAACACAAAAAATAGAGATATGCCGTTTTAATGCCAACAAAATCCGTCTCAATGGCTTCTTGTAAGAATTTGTTCTTGTATTTAGAAGAATGAAACAAGAACAAATACCACTTGCCTGAATATTTTAAAATATGAAGCATAATCCATCGTCACTCTTGTCGTGGATTCTCATTTGGGTTGATTTCTCCTCCTTGATGTTCCACCAAGTTGTTCACTTTCTCACAACTAGTTCTGTAGAATAAAAAGAGCAGAATCCACACCAAAATATGAGTATGAGCTTTTTAACGGGTTCCCAGCAAGCAACTAAAAACGAACCGCTGGTAAGATAACATTTACAGAGAGCTAAAAAAGTGTTTAGTTACAGTAAATTATACTAAAAACTTTGTTAAAACTCCAGTAAACAAAGAGGATTGATTATGAGTTGGTCCATCTAGCTAAGTAGCTTCTGCTCTTCTTAATCTTCGGCAAAGTATTTGTCCTCCGCATCATGGTTGGCTTCCCTCTGCCAGTGATCATCCAAGGTCTCGTCATTGTCTATTTTCGAGTAGTCTAGATACTCATGATCTTCCCCTAACAGAAATTTCTGCTGCATGATGTAGGTAAACTGGTCCATTTGATCTTGCATCTCTGCATCAGATAATAGTGGTCGCTCGCTGTGCTCTGCTGTGGCAGATTGAGCACCATTGCCCATGTCGTGATGATCCAAGGCCATCTGAAGGCGACAAAGTCAAATCATACCATGAGTCAATGATACAAAACACACTATGAAGTAGCAACAGAGAGCCACTATGAGAATTTTAAAACAAAAATTTAGAAGTTGATATGAGATACAATTTGACGAGTATACGAGGAGGTCAAGGATTCTTAAAAACGGACAGGGTAAAATTACTACTATAAATTTGATAGAATAATACCTAATTACTAATTCACCAAGTCTTGTTGTTTGAAACACATGATATGATAACAAAAGCCCCAAAGAAAGCTCACTGGTTTTCGAATATACAAACTAAAATCAGAACAAGAGGGCATCGAAAATCCTAGAATACATAGCTAAACATGGGATTTTCAAACATGACGACTTTGTCACTGACAAGTTGCATAGGACTTGGTTCATAGGCAAAAATATGAAATCCACAAACAATATTTGGACAAAAAAATGACGATCATTTCATCAAACATGATGGGAATGCGTGTGCGTGTGCATTATTTTAGTTTACAATGACAAGGGAGTGTTACCTCTGAATGTTTTGATCCTCCATTAACCTCTTTTTCATTTTCCTCTTCCTTTTCTTCTTCTTCTTCTTCTTCTTCTTCTTCTTCTTCTTCTTCCTCCTCCTCCTCCTCCTCCTCTTCTTTTTGGTTTCTCTCATTACCGACCCAGTCGCTCTCAGCAACACCCAACCTCTGCTGCTCCCCTCTAATCTTCGCAACCAAAATCGCTTCCTCTGCTCTTCTCAACAAAGTCTCCGACCACCTCTCCCCCGGCCTCGCCATGTTTCTGCCACTCAAATCCTGAAACTTACCTAAAAACTCATGATGCAAGTATGGTTCTCTCTCCCTCATTGCCTCCTCAGAGAAGTACTGTCCATCAAATATCAGTTTATCCAGATAGGCGCGCCTTCGGTTCTTCACCACTACCGATTTCGACCGCAACTCATCAGACGTCGGACTCATTATGCTTCTCAGATGATTCAAGTGCCAATTAACCTCGTAATTGCCTCTATGCGCATCAAATTCTTGAAGCTCTTCGGATTTTAATTTCGTTCCATAGCGTTCTGCATCAAGTGAAGGAAAATGGGTGTGCATTAATAATTATCTAAAAACTGCTGGATTAAAATTTTCATTCATAAAGTGAAAACACTGATTTTATAAAATAAGGATATATTTTTTTTTATGTTTTTATTCCATTTCTTGAGATTCTGAGAACAATTAACAATACCCAATCAAACAAATATAGCGCTAATGCAGAAATATTAGCCCTAATGCAGCAGAAAACTTCAAATCAAATTTGAATCTAAGCAATCAAATTGGAATTTGAATCTAGCACAACACGATACATATTATAGAATATATGTACAAGTATATTTCACTTTTCTCTTTATGCTGTCCTCAATTTTCTCGGAAACCAAACAGAACTTAGGGCTAAATACACGAAAGAAAACTGCTTTCTTTCTCTAGAAATTGGAAAGATAGAGAAGTGGTTGTTACCTAAGAAAACGGCGACGTCGCGGGAGAGGAGGTCGAGGAGGATGAGCTTGCGCTGGGAGGGATTAATGGCGGTGGGTTGGAGAGCTCGAGGAAAGTAAAGGTCCTCCATTAATGAAAGCCTCTCGGCTATGCTTTCCATGGCTTCTATTCGATTCTCGCCGCCGACTTTCCTATTTCCTTCCTTTTTTAAGGGAAAAAAACACAAAAACAAAACTCTCTGCGTGCGTGTGTTTGACCACTTCCCGCTATTTACATCGTAATTCGCACGGAAGAAGATATCTCCGGAGTCGAGTCCGAGTCGGTGACGAGGCAGAGTGATGAAGTTCACTTGTCCAAGGATGGAATATGGATTTATAGTTAAATAATATTTTTTAAGAAGTTTTTTAATAAATAACTGAAATTTTTAAAAATTAAAGATAAAGCTCGCAAATATGGCCTACGAAATTGGGTTATTGAGTTGGACGCAATCAATTGAAGCTTTGATTATTGAAGATATTAGAGAAGCTTTCTTATTTATAGGGGTAATATCTGTTACGGTTCTTGTGATGGGAATTCAGTAACCCATTATTTAGTTAATTACGTTTTTTTGTTGGATTGTGATGTAACATAGATTGATTCGGTTTCCTGTCTTTTGGGACCAATTGTCAAAGTTGATTTATGTTTATGAAGTGATCTAAGCTTTTCCTCAAAAAAAAAAAAAAAATCTTAAATAGTCAATTAGTGATTGACTTACGGTCAATCACGAATTAACCATAAAATAAAGGGTTAATTTCATTAATAGCACTTGTAGATATTTTATTATTAAAAATAGTATTACTTTTTTTTTCCTTCATTACTAGCACTGCCACATCATCAAAGTCTATGATATGTGGGACCCAGCAGCATTTAATGTATATCAAATTACAGGTTTACCCTCATCTCCTATAAGCTCAAATATCCCTCTCCTTCGCATGGCCCAAAAAAATTTTTCAAACCAACATCTACAGTGTTTTAGAGAGAGAAAACTGAAATCTAGAGAGAGAAAGAGTTGCCACCCACCGGAATCTTATTTTTTTTTTCACTTTTCCGTCTAGCCCCCCACCCATTTTGAAACCCAAATCTTCATATAATAGAGAGAAACTTCCATCTAAAAAAAGAAACTTCCATTTAGAGAGAGAAACTCTCACCGTCGGAAAAAAAAAATTTAACACTTCCATTTAACAAAAAAAAATCAAACAAAATCTAATATTGTTGGTCATTTTTGAATAAAAGTCATTCCTTTTATGGACCTATGTCTAAAAAAAAATTTTAAAAACAAAAATCTAACATTTTTTGTCATTTTTCAGTAAAGGTCATAACAGTTATGACCGGGTGGTCATAACGGTTATGACCACCCGGTCATAACCGTTATGACCGATAGTCTAATATGCTAGCGGTCATAACGGTTATGACCGCCCGGTCATAACCGTTATGACCGATAGTCTAATATGCTAGCGGTCATAACGGTTATGACCGCCCGGTCATAACCGTTATGACCGATAGTCTAATATGCTAGCGGTCATAACGGTTATGACCGCCCGGTCATAACCGTTATGACCGATAGTCTAATATGCTAGCGGTCATAACGGTTATGACCGCCGTTATGACCGATAGTCTAATATGCTAGCGGTCATAACGGTTATGACCGATAGTCTAATATGCTAGCGGTCATAACGGTTATGACCGCCGTTATGACCGATAGTCTAATATGCTAGCGGTCATAACGGTTATGACCGCCCGGTCATAACCGTTATGACCGATAGTCTAATATGCTAGCGGTCATAACGGTTATGACCGCCCGGTCATAACCGTTATGACCGTTAGTCTAATATGCTAGCGGTCATAACGGTTATGACCGCCCGGTCATAACCGTTATGACCGATAGTCTAATATGCTAGCGGTCATAACGGTTATGACCGCCCGGTCATAACCGTTATGACCGATAGTCTAATATGCTAGCGGTCATAACGGTTATGACCGCCCGGTCATAACCGTTATGACCGTTAGTCTAATATGCTAGGGGTCATAACGGTTATGACCGCCCGGTCATAACCGTTATGACCGATAGTCTAATATGCTAGCGGTCATAACGGTTATGACCGCCCGGTCATAACCGTTATGACCGATAGTCTAATATGCTAGCGGTCATAACGGTTATGACCGCCGTTATGACCGTTAGTCTAATATGCTAGCGGTCATAACGGTTATGACTGCCCGGTCATAACGATTATGACTGATAGTCTAATATGCTAGTGGTCATAACGGTTATGACCACCCGGTCATAACGGTTATGACCGTTACTGGAAAATGGTCAAAAATGTTAAATTTTTGTTTTTAAAATTTTTTTTTAGACATAGGTCCACAACATGAATGTCTTTTACTCAAAAATGACCAAAAATATTAGATTTTGTTTATTTTTTGTTTGTTAAATAGAAGTGTTAAATTTTTTTTTTCTGACGGTGAGAGTTTCTCTCTCTAAATGGAAGTTTCTTTCTTTAGATGGAGGTTTCTCTCTATTATATGAAGATTTGGGTTTCAAAATGAGTGGGGGACTAGGTGGAAAAGTGAAAAAAAAAAAAAGATTCCGGTGGGTGGCAACTCTTTCTCTCTCTAGATTTCAGTTTTCTCTCTCTAAAATACTGTAGATGTTGGTTTGAAAAAAATTTTTGGGCCATGCGAGAGAGAGGGATATTTGAGCTGGTAGGAGATGAGGGTAAACCCGTAATTTGATATACATTAATGTTGCTGGGCCCCATATTAAGTGCTAGTAATGAAGGAAAAAAAAATGATATTATTTTTAATAATAAAATTTCTACAGGTGCTATTAATGAAATTAACCCTAAAATAAATCACTAAATTTCATAGTCAATTAATGATTGATCATTAGTCAATCACTAATTTTCATAATCAATCAATAATTGATCATTAATCAATCATTGATTGACCAAATCTGAAAAATGACAAACGATAATTTTCCTAAATAAAAAAAAAAGTTAGACTATTTATTAGATTAGGTGATTAAAAAAAACCACCCAACCTAATTTTCCCGATGTAATATTGTGTAGAAAACTTTATGAGATAAAAAATAAAAAAGTACACGAGATTTTCCACATATATTACACTACTAATCTTAGTTCAAAATTTTGTGTTAAATCCGAGCCCCCTTGAAGAAAATTTATGGCTTCTTCCCTGGATGGAAGTATAGTGTAAATCCCAACCAATGGCATTTACATATAAAGAAATTCGTCGTTGCTTGTATTTGAACTTGTTTTGATTCATTAATAGACGTATTTCCGGTGAAATTATTCATGTATTAAATTTACCTTTAGCCCGAAATGTGTTGATAGAGGAAAGAAGAAAAATCGTTCAATAAAAGGAGGAAAAAGAAACAGAGGTTTAAATACAAAATGGTGAAGATAATTGAGAAGCTTTAATTATTCCATCTTGTTTGATATTGTAGAAGAAGAATAAAGAAAGAGGCAATAAATTTTTTGAGTGCCCATTGTATCTGTGATCTTTCTCTGCAAACTCAACAATTTTGAAACAAAAATATTTTGCTTTTCATTTTCCTTTCCCTTTTCCTTGTCCTTGTCCGAACCAAAAATTGAAAGAACAAGATAACCTTGAAGTTCTCCTCTTTTCTCCGTCAATAAGTTGGAAATAGCAAAATACAAAATTTGCTATGAGTAATGTATAATTATCATCATTATCAACAAAAAATTTATAATTATCAATTGATGAGATTGATCAACTGACCAGCTATAACGATATGAAATTCTCGTCAAAACAAAACACGGGGTTTAAATTATTTAACCCTAACCCCCTCCTGTCTGTAACTAATTTGAATATTCAAATCTCAGGGAGACACTACTTTACAGTTACTCAACATGGTTGGTTATCTCTTCTGGGCAAGATTGGGCTTGGAGAAGCTCTAGGCGGTTGAAAGGCGGAGCGAACTGCAGTATGTAATCCTCATCTGAAGACACATATTAGTAATTAGCACCTTAATGATAGACAAATATGTTCGAACAGGTTACCGGTGGAAATAGGAAAGCTAATCACGGTAATACAAAAAATTTGTAAAACTCTTGCAACAAGCATTTTCTATGGTAAGCTTTTACAAAATCAACTATAGATTGGCAGAGGGAATACAATTTAAGAAACTCACTCTCTTTAACTGTTCCATAAAGCCAGCACAGTACCTCATCAGCAAATGCTAGGCAAACTCCTCCCTGCAAACCAGTTAATCAAGTCCCGGATCAGTTTCACATAAAGCAAATAGTTCCATTCGATATATGTGAGAGAGAGAGAGAGAGATTCTCATCCGGATTAAAACAAAAAGATTTTGGGGTGTCATAAAAGTCTTCATAGTAAAGCCAATCACTGATTGTCTTTCCTGTTTTTGCGATCACTTCAGAGAATCAAAGGGACGGGACCCAAATCCGACAAATTTTAAGCAGAGAAGGAAGAAGAAAGAGTAAGGTGGGTGACTTGGCGCTCATACGCTTTGCAATAATTTGTAGAAAAGTACCTGCCAATAGTTCTTCATTTTCACTCTCTGTGTAACATCTTTGGTTCTAAGTCTCTCCGTGCGCACAAGTCGGCCTCTATCATCTCTGCACACAAGCAAGACTCTTCTTAACTGAAGAAAATTCTATGAATAGTTGAATTTAGTCTCAAAAAACTAACTTGTATAATTGAAACTTTCTAATTGAATGCGAAAGGCATTTATGCTCTCTATGAGTTGGCCTAAGGGGTTGGGGGGCTTAATTTAGTAAGATGAGAACCATGATATTGGCCATTGTAAATATTGTGAAAACTGAAAAGCACTTTTGGACAATAGATAAGAAAGCGAAGATGTTTTATCTTTCTAACCACGAACCTCACCAGACCCCTTTTTTATGCAAACGACCAGATTTAATCACGATAGACGTTCAGTATATATGCCAGTTTAAAAAAAAAATTAAAAGTACCTAAATCCAATGACAATAAAAGGGACACCAGCTAAGAACGATTGAATCTGTAGTACAAAAAAAAAAGGCAAGTTAGGAACTGGAAAAGTGAGAGACAGTAACAGTATCATAAGGAAGATACAAAACAGAAAAGCAATTGCACAGCACAATGACCGACTATCGTCTTTATTCGCAAGAAAACTAAATATACAAAAAAGATAAGAGGGAGAAAGGAGATGGGATTGGGATTGGGAGAGGGAGCATAAAGGAAGAGTTGCAAGACGATATTTGTATCAATAAAGTTATCTCAATCTCAAAAAGTAATGATAAGTCAACACTCTCGACTTCCGAGTCTGATTGAGCAAATTATAGACAGAAAATGTTAAATTAATGAAAAACAAACTTGTTGGAGGAAAAGAATGGAGAAAAAAAAATGGGAAATAATCCTCATATAGAATATGATCCATAACAATACGGAAAAACAAACGTACCCAGACCCTGAGAAGCTTTTCCCTCTCGTACCTTTCCTCAGTTCGATAGTCCAACTGCAAAGAAAGGAATACTTCCAAACTGTCAATTACGATATAGTCAAGAGATTGGAAACCAGGACAGAGGAAACGGGGAATGATAAACTGAGATAAACTGTTTAGCAACCTCACGATTCGTCTTTAACTCCACATAAAATCTCCTTCCATCATCAGTTGAATCACAACAATCCATTTCGGCACCCATCAAAATACGATGAGCCCCTAGTTTGGTTTTAATCACAGAACAGTATTCAACATTGGCATCAACATGATGTATTCCTTCTCCATCAGCTCTTCTTGGATCTTCGGTGGCAAGGCTCTCAAAACAATATCCCCAATAGCATCTATATTAGAAAGACAACGTTATGTAGATCATTATATACTGTATATTCGCAACTACAAATGAAAGAAGTATGGGAAATGATGCAACAATACACATATAGGAGGCTAGAAATACCGCTGAACAATAGCTACAGATCTAAAATTTTGATACTCGGATTACTCCCGTTAATATCATTTTGCTAGTCTTTCACTTCGTACTTTCATCTTCCTCCCATGCTTTCCATATAAATTCAATACCGCATTTATTTCAGAGCCTTATTGAAATTCACATTGAAATTCACATGATAATAACAGTATAACACTAACTTAATAGTTTTATCGAAATTAAAACACTAATAACAAGTATACAACGTGGGGGCTTTTTTTTTTTTTTTAATAAGGATATGAGAAATTCTAGTACCTTCGTCGTTCCAACTCACTTTGTGGTCTTTCTGGTAGTTTATGAACATCTAGATATACAACTCCATTCCTTTTGTGCACTCCCATCTCCCATGGCTCATGCCGAATATATGCAGTGGCCAGTATCTGCAGAAAACAGAGTAATTACTATAAGATGTGTGTAGCAACTAGCAAGTAAAATAAATAGATCATCCAGTTTTAAAGTTATACGAAAGTCACTATTTCTCTTCTGCTTTTCTTTAACGGAATCCTCGTCTTCAAATACCATGAAGAAAAAATGAATTTCTTAAATCAAAATCCCTATAACTTCGAAAGGTATGAATGAATAAAAATGTTTTGTCAGTAACTTGCGTACTTCGCTACCACAAAAACAAGCCACTCGATGATCCATTACAGAATTGGTTTCTTATTCGAGAAACTTAAAAATGTTTTCTCGTTACATTATTAGAAAAACAGCATGTCAAACAGTTATAAGTTCACAATTCGTGGAAGTTATCCACATGAAATATGAAAGAAAACTGAATTTGGTAAAAATTAAATAAAGGAACTGGCAACTACCTTATTAAGGTTGTTACGGAAAGTCTGTCAACACACAACCCAGAAAAACTACGTCAATAACTTGGAGAATTCTTAACAAAATGAAGAAAGAAAATGAAGCTTAATTAGTATCGCACCACAAAATGAATGTTTTGAAGTGGAATATTTTTGTCTCTTATGCAGGCAAGAAGGTCACCAAAACCTTGAGATCCCAATTCTGGTTTAGAGCAAAAAACAGAGTTTCCTGCAAATATCAGCGCCTCATATGCAAAACCCCAAAGAAATGCATGCACAAAGATAACAACCGATCTTTTTCTGAGTATTAAACCCTTGCACATCTCCTTAACCTAATAGGTCATCACAATACTCCAGGCATGGTACATACCTTTTTTCTCAATAAAAGTATCAAAACCCTGGTTAAGATCAGCTCCAATGTCTTCAGTAATAAGACGCTTGAAAAGCCTCTGAAATTAGGAAGGACCCATGTGAAAAAGCTCGTACTCAGCATCAGATTGTAATACACGCAATGCAATTAGATTGTCACACTCAAACAGAAGTAGTAAGTCAAGAAAGGATACGCTTACCAAGCTGCGATCATCAAAGAAGACATCTCCACCTTCTACCCGACTATAGCAAGCAACTTCACATGGCTGTTGGATAAAATTACCATGTCAGCAAAATATTCTGGTAAATAAGAAGGAGAGAATAATTTATAAGGTCGGCACCAAGTTCACGAATCACGAATAATATTTACCAAAAGCTAGCTAATAAACATGTAGGATTTTATTGCAGTTTGAAAAACAAACTGCCATGTAAAGGAGACCTAATTCATGTAAAAAATACAATACCACTAATTACACAGAAGAATCAATCTACTTTGCATCAGCCATTCAATTAAAGACAATAGCAAAAAAGTAATCAGTTGAAAACTTTGGATTGCATAAGCGAAAAATTTAAAAAAAATGATAAAACTATGTGGTATTCTCGGCACATAATTGGCGAACCACACACAGTTATACTAAAAGAAAAAACAGAAAATGGAATAAGGGGATCGACAAAACAAAAAAAGGATGGGAAAAAGGAAAACACTTGACTTACCTCCTGAAAAGCAATACATTTTCTCGAGAGCGTTTCTTCACTTTTTGAAAGCTTTAATTCCGAAACAAAGCGTTCATCACGGACATTGGCAAACTTTGAGCCATAACCAAAGTTCTGCCTCTGAGGATAAGGCCCGGGTCGGGGAAGGAGGCCTGCTCCTCCTCTATCATTTTGCTGCCAACGACCCCGGCCAAAATTCCCTCTACCCGGGTTGTTATTATTATTGCGTATCACAGGCAAAACTGTATTATGAAACAAAATTAAAGTTACAGAAGGGGAAAAAAAAACAAGAAAAACATTTTTCAGTGAAGTGCAACTAAATTACACCACTTTGAAATATTATCAGTTCATGGAGAGTTTGTAGACAAACATTACATGCCTAATTATGCAAGTTCGTCTTAATATGAATATTACAAGCCAAATTAAGCATTAATACCTACAAATGAACAATAAATTCATCAACAGAAACGGAAAATTAAACTTTTTTTTTAGCTTACAATAACCAAAAGACAATAAAAAATGAAAATTCAGCTAAAAAAGTGCGTACAAGTCCACTGATTCAGAGTTTTTTAAATTAAAAAAAAATGCACCAGAAAACTTAACAAAAATCATTTAGAAAAATCAACAATTCACTAAACCCTAAATTTGGAGACACAGAAATTAACCATGAATCAAAACCTACTTTCATCAGCAAGAAACGAGGAAAAAAAATTTACCAGGAATCGGATAAGGACTGGTGGCTAGGGTTTTGCAGTAATCTTCGTTATCGGAGCCAAACAGATCCTTCTCTTCTTCGTAGCCATAGTGGGCCCTACTACTGTTGCTGTTGTCGACCTCTTCTTCGCCGTTCTCCTCCTCTCCTTCGCTGGCGCTTCCTCCGCCGCCGCCCCCTCCGCCGCCGCCTCCGCCACCGCTGCTGCTCTGATCGCCGCCTTCGCTGCCGTTGGACGACGAAGAAGCCGCCGATGAAGAGGACGAAGAAGAGGCGGCGGATGAAGACGATGGTGACGACGGCGAGGAGGAGCGGTTGCCCTGCTGGGTATCGTCCCTGTCCTGGCCGTCATCGTCCTCTTCGCCGAAGATGTCGACGTCTTGTTCGGAGAAATCCATGGTCGGAAGTGAAGTGTGTCCGTCAAGATTTCCTCGGCAGGTCGAGAAAAACAGAGTGTTTTGCTTCAATTTTGCGGCTTCTGATTTTGTCTGTGAAGTGAACTAAAGGTTTGGTGGGCCTTGCCTTGCCCCACTGGACTGTTAATTGGGCCGCACATTGGCCCAATAACAAAGATCGAGTTTTATTACAATGAATTTTAGTGAACAAAAACGATGATAAAACGACTGTGGATAGTTGAGTTTATTTTGGGTAAATGAATAAAAAAACTCTACTTGATTCTCTTGCTCTTTTCCTCTCTATTTTTGGATCAAACAAAAAGTGCTACAAGGAATGTAGCCTAAAATCTTCACAGGTTGTTCTTAAAATGAAAAAGTAATAATAATAATAACAACAAAATAAAATCGAGAGCTGACTAAGGGGAAAAAAAAGAAAAAAGAAAAAAGAAAAAGAAACACCAACAACAAATTATGTTTGACAAATTTATTCTCATTATAGCCAAAGAGGAAATCTATATACATCACATATGATTTGAGCAACAGTTCAACAAGCGAAATCATAATATCTATAACATTAAAACTATCTAAAACTATCACTTTCCATTAAAAAAAAAAAAAGGGAATTCTACGATGGGATAAAATAGTTTTACTCCATTGACAGTGTAAAATTTTTTTGACCATTTAATTGAGATTAAAAGTTTGCATCAACATTATTATAAGATTGAAACACATAATCACACTTGAAAAATCAGGGGGGAAAAAAACTTTCTTGAAAAAACGATTACAAAGCTTAGGCTGTAAACCCAGTTTTCCACCTTCTCCATCGCCGTCTGGCGTCGTCCACTCTTCCTCCCTCTACACCCGCGGACCCCACGTGACCACCACAGCGAAGGAGATGGTGGAGAACTAGGTTTACAACTTAAGCTCTGTAATCTTTTTTTAAAGAAAGTTTTTTTTTTCCCTTGATTTTTCAAGTGTGATTGTGTGTTTCAATCTAACAATAGTATTGGTGTAAATTTTTAATCTCAACCATTAAAAGGCAGTCTATTGGTCAAAAAAAATTTCACCGTTAATAAAGTAAAATCACTTTACAGATTGTAGAATTCTCACAAAAAAAAAAAAAAAAAGGGAAAATTTTCAAAATAAAAGAAAAGAAAGGACAAAATAGTATTATTCAAGAGAAAAGTTACGGTGAGAAAGGTATCATTTCACATGTAGAAATTTAACTTTTAGGTCTGCTTTATAAATTTAAGAATAATGTTAGGAAGTGACCATGTTATCCCTAATAGAGGATCAGTCTCATAAACACTGAGACTCGTCTTTCTATTAGTATAATGTAAACGTCGATGATATTCCGAAAACATTTTTCTAAATTTAAATGCCCGACTGCTTCTGGTCGGGACTCGGGACCATTTTAAAGTATGTTTACCCATCATAGTGGCTTCCGGTGACGCTGGCAGTGGTCAAAGCCTGCATATTGTCGTCATTAGCTTCCGGATGAGAGTCGCCATCGCCGTCGTCGTCGCCGTCTTCAGGAGAGATGTGATCTACTGCACCCAATGGGACTGGGTGCACAGGAGCTTGAGCCTCTAAATCTATGTCATCTTCGTGGCGATCATAGGTGAGAGTAGAACTGATACGGAGATTCCAACTAGGTAAAGCCAAGAGCCTCACGTTGACCAGGCCAAGAAGGTGGTTCAGAATCAGAATAGAAGGATACAGGAACCAAAACAGAGTTTGGGGAAAGAAAAGCGAGGCGAGCAACGAAACAGTTAGGTGAGGAGAGAAGTTTTGTACTCTGAAGCGAATAAAGGCTGAATTGGGCGGACGACGAGTGGGGGAGACAGTAATGGAAGTGAACGAGAAGAAGAGAAGCATGAAAACGAGGAAGGAGATTTTTGTCCAAGAGGTTTGGTGGAGATTAGTAAGAACATGGAAAGCATCAAAATCCCATGGAAGAGCTTCGGATTGGAATTTTTGCAAGTTTATGAAGAAGGGAATGGTGTAACGGAGATCAAAGTTGTTCATTTTCTCTCAAATTTGGAAATTTCAGGTGAGATTTGGATGGTTGGGAGGTGAAGAGCTGTGGGAAAAGGAAGAGGATGAGAGAAAGGGAGGGGATTCCAACAATTCAGGGACAACTTTGGTTTGTTGGAGACGGGGATTGAGGGCGGTGTGCTTTGGTGGATGTGGAGAACGGGCTTTTATAGGGAACTCTTACCAGTCCCCACTGTTTTTTGATCCAACCACGATTCCTTTTTGTTTTTGTTTTTCTTTTATTTTCAAGTAATTTTTTTCAGTTTTTATATGTTTTGTGATGCTTTCAATTTTGTTTTTTTTTCTGTGAACGCACGGTTCCTACTTTTAAGAAAGATGGACCATTTGGCCGGATGACAAATATATATATATATATATGCACACACACACACACACATATATATATATACACACATACATACACACCCACACACGTGCTAAAAGTGTCAGACAAAAGAGAGAGAGAGTGCGGCAGAGCGATGAAATTCAAGAGGGGGATAAATTGGAAATACATAATTTATTTAAAGAAAAAATTAAAAATGTGTTGTAATTTATCATCTTAATATAAATATGTTATAAACTTTAATAGTACCTATGAAATATACTACATGTTACATTTTTCCTAATAAATTTCTATCTACTAATCCATGTATTTAAAAATTGTTTGAATTTTTTTATTCACTATTAGCCTTTCATAATTAATTGAAATAAAACAAATAAATAATGTTAAAAAGGGAAACAATAATATTTAAAAAAAGGTCAAATGAATTTTAATAATTATAAATATAGAAAAACTGACCCAAATATTGAAAGTGTTTTAAAGAAGTTACAAATCCTTAAAAAATCGTTTAATGAAAATTGATTGATAATAAAAATAAAAAATAAAAAGACACTCATAAAAGAAAATACTAATCCTATATTATAAAGAGATGCTCTTCTGACGCCCGACTAAATGCGTAGTAGAGTCAAAGCTTTGTTTGAATAGAAAAGTGATTTTAATTTTGTTTGTTTTGCACAAATGGGCCTACTTGATATTGTTACTTTTTCTTTCAATACATAAATGGAGGGATGATGAAAAAGATCTATGTTATTAGGATTGGCGAGCACAAGCACTTTTCAAGTATATTTTTTTTCCTTCTCATTTTTTATATATATTTTTGGACTAAATGGTATTATAAGAAGAGGTGCTCTTCCTACCCCGACTAAGCGCGTGTTAGAGTCGAAGAGTTGTTTGAATAGACACGGGCCCCTTTAATATTATTACTTTTCTTTTAAGAAAGATGCTAATGGATTATTTAAATAAATTTCTACCTAGAAATCCATATTTAAAAAAAATTATCATATTTGGATTTATCTACGTAAATTTATGGACTTTTGATATTTAAATTATAAAAATTATAAATAGTAAAACTAAATTTGATCTTTTAAGGGAAAAAATGAATTTTTTAGGTTTGGATTTAATTGGAGCTTTAGGCCCAAAATCATGCTAAATATCAATCATACCATTTTCTGTTAAAAAGCCTGACGGAGGGACCTTTTTTTTAATGCCTCTGTGTGAGCTTTCCACTTCTGGTTTTTTATTTTTTATTTTATTATTTTTTAATTTTCGTGTCTTCATTTCGACAACGGAAGAACCATTGTAGTTGACAGAGTACAGGGTTAGATTCGAGTGTTGTTTTTTCATTTTTTTTTTTTCCTGTTTTCAGAGAGTTTCATGTTTTCAACACGGTTCTATTTTCCAATGCGTTTGTGACCTGCCGATTAGCTAAGCCATGTGGAGCATTTGGCTTGGCTCAAGGATTGAAGCTAAAAAGCTTCGACTTTTAAAATGAATAATTTATATTTTTATATCATATACTGTATTTTTATTCAGAGTAGATACTTATATTTTTAAAGTTTTATATCTTTATATTATCAGATTAATTTAATTTACAAACATCCGTTAACCGTCAATTTTGACATAAAATATCCAAAATACTCTTATAAAAGAAAAATTAAATTTGATATATTCAGTTTTTTATACCACGTATTGTGTTTTTATTTATAAAGTATATCCTATATTATAAAATCATTTTTTTTAAATCATTCTACTACATTTAATATACAATTATATGTATTTTCTTAATCAACATTTCATTTTGACTATAAAATGTCCAAAATACTTTCAAATTTGAATTTCTTCAATTAATTTTCAATTTCAATTTTAACGATGTTTTCGATATTTTTATGTCCAAATTAAGTATTCATTGAGAAAAAAATAAGATATATGCATTAGATATAATGTAATGTTATAACTTCAAAATTTAAAGTATACTTTTTGATTAAAAACAAGTACATGATATGTAAATAACACTTAATTTTATTTTTTCTTTTAAAGAGTACCTTGGACAATTATTAGTTTAAATTATGTTTTGACTAAAAAATAATATAAATTTATATATTAAGCACAATATGATGGTATAAGAACTAAAATTTTGGAAGGCATTATATATATTTTGAATAAGAATAAAATATAAATTTATATATTAAGCACATGGTATAAGAACTAAAATTTTGGAAGGCATTACATATATTTTGAATAAGAATAAAATATAACATATAAAAACGTAAATAATCCTTTCGTGGATGATTTTACATGCATCGCTTTTTGTCGTGTTTTACAATTCGTTTGTGATTGTGACTGCCTATTAGCTATGTGGAGCAGCTGGCTTGACTCGAAGCTTTTAGCATTCCTCTGACGGAGCTTCGGCTTGGCTTCACATTTTGTATTGACAACCTTTGTGACTGCTATTAGCAATGTGGAGATTTGGCTTGGCTCAAAGCTAAAAAGCTAAAAGCTTTTGAAAATGAATTCACATTATGTGGCTTGTCTCTAGCTTCACATGTATGTGTTATAAAAATGCGTTTTTGACCCTCTACGTGGATCATTTGGCTTGGCTCAAAGCTTAAAGCTGAAGGCTACGGGTATAAGGCCTGGGTTTTGAAAAGATATTCCGATCTGTTATTTTATTTTCCTGTATTAAAATTCATCATCTCGATAGTATTTTGATAACTTATTAATTTATTTAAAAATTTTTAATATCTAATCTTTTTTATATGGTTAAATTCTTAAATTCAGCTAATATGACATAGTACTATTAAGCAGACAGTCAATGAGATAAGAAATCTAGGACAATAAATCTCCACTTAAAAGGGAAAGGAATCAGTTTGATGCCAACAACCGCGGTCAAAATTTCCTCTACTCGAGTTGTTATTTATTACCTATCACTGGCAACACTGTGTTGGAAAACAAGCCGATTTGGATTGCACATTAATTTTTAAAATGAAAAATTTTCTTGTTTGTTATGAATTAACTCAATTTATTTTGAGTAGGGATGCACATTTTGGGGTCGGTATGCAAAAGCACTTTTCAAGTTTTTTTTTTAATTTTAATTTTTATATATTTTCGGAGGGTGTGGCTGTGGTAAAGACTCATTGAGAGTCTCTACCATAGAGTCATTTTTTGAACCATTGATATTGAATTCTATGATCTATATTTGAGGGTGCACATGAAGAACCATAGGGATACCCATACTATAACAAATTAAGTGAAAAAGAGAAGGAAAAAAAAAAGAGAGAGAGAGAAAGGGGAAAAGAGAGAGAGAGAGAGAAAGAGGGGGGTGGGTCTTCCCTGACGCCGGCAACCTAACCCCGACGCCGGACCCCCCGAGACCCTCCCCCACCATCGGCCCCAGGCCAGGCCGCCCCCCACCGCGGCCCCCGGCAACCCCCCCCCCCCCCAGCCCTCCCCCACCGACACCCCGGCCTCAGCCCCCCCGGCGCCCCCCCATCCCAGGTCCCCCTCCCCCGACCTCCCCCCACCCACCCACCCCCGGCGCCTCTCAGCGTCCCCCCCGACGGGCCCCCCCCCACCCCCCTCTCTCTCTCTTCCCCTCTCTCTTCCCAGCCCGCGCCCCCCCTCCACCACAGGCCCCAGCCCCGGCCGCCCCCCACCCAGCTGCGGCCCCCGGCAACCCCCCCTCCCCCGCCGGCACCCCGGCCTCAGTCCCCCTGGCGCCCCCCTCCCCCGACCTCCCCCCACCCACCCCCCCCCGGTGTCTCTTGGCGCCCCCCCCCCCGACGGGGACCCCCCCACCCCCCTCTCTCTCTCTCCCCTCTCTCTTCCCTTTCTCTCTCTTCTCCTCTCTCTCTCTTCCCGGCCCGCGCCCCCCCACCCTACCCCCAGCCGCCCCCTACCCAGCCGCGGCCCCCGGCAACCCCCCCCCCCCCAGCCCTCCCCTGCCGGCACCCCGGCCTCAGTCCCCCCGGCGCCTCTCGGCGTCCCCCCCGACGGGGACCCCCCCACCCACCTCTCTCTCCCTTCCCCTTTCTCTCTCTTCCCCTCTCTCTCTCTCTTTTTTTTTTTTTTTTCACTTAATTTGTTACAATATGGGTATACCTACAGTTCTTAATATGCACCCTCAAATATAAACCGCACGATTCAAAATCAATGATTTAAACAATGACACTATGTGTAGAGACACAGACCCTTCCATTTTCGGAATATACGGTATTATAAAGAGAGATGCTCTTCCGACGCCCGACTAAATGCGTAGTAGAGTCAAAGCTTTGTTTGAATAGAAAAGTGATTTTAATTTTGTTTGTTTTGCACAAATGGGCCCACTTGATATTGTTACTTTTTCTTTCAATATATAAATGGAGGGATGATGAAAAAGATCTATGTTATTAGGATTGGCGAGCACAAGCACTTTTCAAGTATATTTTTTTTCCTTCTCATTTTTTATATATATTTTTGGACTAAATGGTATTATAAGAAGAGGTGCTCTTCCTACCCCGACTAAGCGCGTGTTAGAGTCGAAGAGTTGTTTGAATAGACACGGGCCCCTTTAATATTATTACTTTTCTTTTAAGAAAGATGCTAATGGATTATTTAAATAAATTTCTACCTAGAAATCCATATTTAAAAAAAATTTTAAAATTATCTTGGAATTTTCTGGGGGTCCTGCCCACAACACGTGGACATGAAGTGGTGAAGACCAAGTGAGGATGTATCCTGTTGTTGCCTGTGCCATTGACCGGTTTCTTTTTTAAGGGAAAAGTTAATCATTTTTTTTTTCAAAGATAATAAGATTAAGTTTGTAAAATCATTTCATAAAGATGATGACAAGTTGTTAGAATGAATGCAGTTAATGGATATAATAATGGTACTTTTATATTTTGTCAACATTTGACATTAGGGATAGAAATCATAAAAGTTTGTTAAAAAAATCATAATAGAAAGACATGTAGTAAAAAAAATTATTAGAAAGTACAAGAGGAGTGTTTTGATGTCGTTTTAGGCTTTGAAGTGCAGTTTTCCTAGTACTGTTTAGTCCCACGAAATTGCAAATTGCAAACTAAATTTAGCTCCAACAATGGAGGGAAGAAGCAATTGGACCAAAACTCCAACCATGGAGACGGAGGTTGATTCTAAAGTTGCAATAAGGTGCAAATGCGATCTTGTAGCTATTGTACGGACCGCGAAAACAAAAAGTAATTGAGGACGACAATTCCTTGGTGGCAGTAGATACAAGGTAAGTTTAGATTTTAGTTCATTTGTATTCTTTTTATGGGATGTTTAAAATATGTATTTGGGAACTATAATGAGGATTATACGTGTACAGAGTAAAGCTGAACATGGGTGTGAGCTTGATGGATGGCTAGATGAGGCTCATTATCAATTGCCAGCGATTTGACTGATAGATCTATGAAGAAGCTAATCAACTGCGACTTCAGATTGAAGCTAAAAATGATACTTCGTTGGAGTTGCATGCTAAGGTTGGTAGAAAGAACGAGGAAATTTTCTTTCTTTTAATGGAGATTAAAAACCTAGAGATGGCTTTGCTATGTATTTGGTTGTTTTGTGCTTATCAGATGTATTACTCTGTCAGATAAGGCCTTGTAGTCCTCTAAATTTGCAAGATAAATTTAAAAAAAAAAAAAAAAAAAATCCTTGTATGCTTCGCTTGGTTATGTTACTGATTTTTGGTAAATTTCTTGCTTATATAATCACTAAATTGTAAACTAATTTTTTTGTTTAGAATTTTTTAATTTTAATTTTTTTAATTATCTAAATATGTTTTTTTTTTTAATGAATACTTGCGTATCAGAGTTGTATTCATGCTCTATTAGATGGGCAAGCCTTTTGTTTGGTAGTGGAAAAGAGGGAGGAAGGAAATTAGAGGTGGGATTTTGGAGAGGAAAATGGAATTTTGATTGTTTAATAAAGAGGGGAAAAAAAAAAGGAAATTAAAAATTCATAGACCCCACCACTTTTTAATTCTTTGAACTTTGGGAAAAAAAGTAAATAGAAAATTTTTAACAAAGCAAATGTAAGAAGCGAAGCTATTTGTCATCCTAGATACCAAAAGGAAATGAGGAGAGAATTTAAATACAAAAAACCAAAGCAACAAAACGACGAGTATTGGGTGTATGCGGAATAAACAAAGAAAAAACAATTTCAAAAGAAAATGAATATAGCTAAAATAAAAGATAGAGAAATAAATAAAAGAGATTAATCAGCAAATAAAATAAAAGAGTTAAATCTCTTTTATTTATTCCTAACATGCAGTCCAATACGTGAAACATGCGCCACTTATTCCACAGATCATGCTAAACTCACGTAGCGATTTTCTTTATTCTTTGACTTTTTTCCACCACCTTCTATATCGTTATTGGTGATTTGTGACGGCTGTCAGCATGTAACTTTAACAACCTTGTAACTTTAGACAAACAATTTTTGATTTTTGATTTTTGATTTTTGTTTTTTTGTTTAATAAACAAGTAATATAACAAATAACCTTTGTTTCATTCAAAAAAACAAATAACCTTTGTTTCATTCAAAAAGACAAGTATATCGGCCCTTCGGACAACCTTGAACTTTTACTTTTCAAATTGATCACAGACGTCACAACCATGTCACTAGGGCATGCGTAATTGGGGTGTCCCGAGCCTGCAAGCTCGTGCCATGCGCCGTCTTGTTTTAACTTATAGGACATACAATGATATAAAATAATTGGTTCGGTGTCCCGAGCCTACAGGTTCGTGTCGTACGCCGTCTTGTCTGCCAGAGCGGGTGCCACCACCTTCCGAACTTCTCTTTTAATTATGGTCCACTTAATTAATTAATCAATTTCGATATTTGTGTTTGTGAAACTTCAATATGGATAGAAAGTTCTTCCTATAGTTTCAAATTCCATTTAATTGGGAATCTTCTTCTCGATGCAATAGATATTCCACCGACGTGGCTGCTTAGTTGACCGGACTGATACTCCACGTGTACGTGTACGACAATCAGGGCGGACCTAGAAAACAATTTCAGTAAAGACGTTATAAAAAAATTAGAGATGATTTTTTTTTTTTCTAAAAGAAAGATGTAATTATATAATATAATAAAATTCAATTTTTAAAAATATGAGAGCCCCCACTAATGTCAATGTGGCTCCGCCAATGACTGTAATTACATCAATATTTTTCAACTCGATTATATGTCCCGTTACGACTTATAAGTACTTCCAAAGGGCAGTGTTTTGGTCCTAAAGATGTGGCTTGTGGTGAAAGGAAAATGAGATGAAGTTCATAAATGGTGGGAGGATATACCTCAAGTCTACGACGCAAAACTTTTTTTATTTTTTATTTTCGGGCCGAATGTGTAAAGATTATTTTCTGAGTATTCATTACTCATGAAGACAATATATAGCTGATACTTGTGTGGTGCGTGTGTGTGTCTATAAATATATATATATATATATATATATATGTATGTATATACATGGAGACACATCACATACAAGACAGGATGGGAGATTTTTTCCCAAAACTAAAAGTCTCAAACATCGGCCGGACACATACAATATATATGTATTGATAAATACATGTGTGTGCGCTTGTATAACTCTATATATGCATAGATATATCATATATGTTTGACACGATGAGAAAAGCCTCTAATGTCGGCGGGTGAAAACCAAAAGGTCTTTTTTGAGCTGAAGATGGTTGATTCGTGTGCCGGACAATATCAATTACGAGTCTCAAACTCATGTTGTGACTACTAGGGATTCAAGACCTTTTTTTTTTTTTTTTTTTTTCAGTAATCAACAACAAAGCCCTTAAACTTACTTATAATTGGTTAATAATTCGTCCTTTAGCTTATAAACTTTTTGAACGCATGATTGACGATCTAAATTTTACTAAAGTACATAAGAATTCCAATTAACCTGAAATTGGATGTGTAATCTTTTTGGATAAAAAAAAAAAACACGTGACACAGTTATTGCCACATGGCTTTTTTTTTTTTTTTGGGGTCATTTTTGATACTTAGAATATTGATGCACTTTTCAACCATTTTCAAAGAGATAATATCAAAAAATTATATCACGACCGAGGCACTAAAAGGGCGACATGATGGAGTTAAAAGGAAAATTGAAAATATCCCTAGCACTATTTACCAAGACATGAAATTAACTATTGCCCTTTGTATCCTGCAAGCATAAGGTAAGCTTAGCTTACAAATATATATGAAACAACTTAACAAATAATGATAATATAAATTAGAAAAGAGTCGCATTTTGCGGGGCAAAATATAAGAAAGTCTATGGAATTAGAGTAATTAATAGTCATTTTATATATGTCTATATGAGTGAAACTGTTCGTGCAAGTACGTAATATTTGTTTTCCCGGGAAATTCGTTATTGCAAACTTCTCAGATATTTCGTCAAGTAAACGTGTCCGCAGTCACGTCAGATCCATAAAATTAGAAGGTTATTTCCCTACTCCATCCTATTTCGAATTTAAATTGATAACGGAGAACAAAAATGAGAGTAAACAAGTAGCCCCGCTGGTAAACTCGTGGAGCTAACATCAACTAGAGAAAAGGGAATTCAGAGTCTTATGCTTTGTTTAGCATTTAAGTTTAACTCCAATTAAACTGTATTTTTTCATTTTAATTTTTGTCTTTTTCTGATAAGTCAACAAAATTGATTACTAGTTTTTGAAAAGTTAACAAACTTTAACTTAAAAATTTCATTTCCAACCAACGAACCAAACGCAAGCCTAGGTTTTAAATTTGAAACCTGGTAGGATTTCTTTTAAATTAATATAATAAGTGATCATAAACACTGTCGAGAGAATCTAAAATTTCGGTGCACCACTACAAAAAGATTTATGTTCGATTTTACTAAAAAGAAACGTAGCTTGGTCAAATGGATGCTTCTTGATTTGCTCCGCTAGCTACATCTTACTTCCTCTAGTAAAGAAACAAAGTGGATGCATGCCTAGTTAAAGATTCTGCGTTGAAAAATTCTAGGAGAAAACATTCAAACAATAAAATAAAAAAAAAAAAGATTTATACTTTTGGGTATTTAATCTGGTAAAGAAGGAAGAGTCGCTCGTTTGTGACGTTAAAATCCTGTTGCGCGGAAAGCGAGCAATAACTCGTTATTTTGTTGAGTTTTTGAAGTTTAAATAGTAAATTTTGTTAACTTTTTAGAAAAGACAAAAAACTTTTTGAGAAAAAGACAAAAACTTTTGAGGAAGAAGACAAAACTTGAGTGTTGAAAACCAAGTTTGAGCTTGGTTTCCAAACATACCAGTAGTAGCAAGTTCTATTTAAATTTGTGTCAGGATAAGAAATTCTGAACAGGAGTGCCAAATTGATTGTTGGCACTATTATCTTTTTTTTTTTTTTTTCAAAAAAAATCATACAATGTCATTCCATAAGCATAGAATTAATTTTAGTTTTAGTCCCAAATTATAGGTCAAATCTCATTTTAGTTTCCGATTTTTAAAAAGTTCCAGAATAAATACTCAAACCTATCAAGCTATCTCATATTAGTTTGTTTTATCCATTTGATTGTCGAAATCTCAAAAGAAAAATATGTTTTGTTTTCTTAACAAGCGTGCCCTAAAATGCAAAAATGCAAAATTAATCCTTCACTATATTGCATATGGTCATGATCACAAATTATTTTCAATCGAGATTTTAACATTCGAATGGATAGAATAGTTGATTTGAGACATTTCATTATGAGACATTTTAATAATTAATACCAAAATAAGATGTGATGTAATGTTTTAGTGACCAAAAATGGAATTGAAACTCTATTAAGTTAATGGAATTTGAAGCGTGAGGAGATCACAGTCCATTTGACTTTTCTCACGGTTTTGAAAGACTACATCCTACTTCATTATTACTACGAACTCATGTGTAAAATCATGGGTGCTTTAGAGAATTTTCTCTCTCTCTCTCTGTGTTTAAAAATTAAAAAAATAAAAATAAAAAGAAGAGAGAAGAAAAATGAACATCAAAGAATAAGTTAACACATGTTTATGTTGACACGTAAATAGGGATAGAGCCACCCATGATCAAGTGTGGACTTCTGCTTTTAATGAATTTTTTTAACTTTACTTTTAAAACTTTATATATTTTCTTATATTTTCCCATTACATGCTAGTTCATCCTTATGTAAGTCCTTTAAAAACTATCTTCAGTGTATGCCCTTTTTGAATAACACACTGTCTCCGCTGTACGTCAAGCTATCCGCTCTAATTGCATTAATTCTTTAATTATTATGGACTTAAGATCTTAATTTGGTCGGCTTTCGAAAGCCCGCACATTATTACCGAGATGAATTGGGATCTTTTTTCCCCCTTTGCTGGTTAGATTAAATTTAGTCAATATTGGCGGCTCCTTTGGGTTACCTAATATAGCTGATCGTGGGAGATTCTTAGAAATGTTGTGGATCTAAACTCTCTGTTAGAAAAAACAAATAAAAAAAATTAAAAGAGAAAAAGAAAAAAGAAAAACCTGAATTCCTTTTCCACTTTTGTTAACAACAAAATAACATTAAGTTACGAGAACATTTAAGTTCAAGGGATAAAAACAAAATTTGTCATTATTTAATTACACTTTAATTGTTGTCATGCTAATAATTTTCATCAATTTAACTGATGGAATGAGTAAATATGACAATATTTTATAGTTTATGGAGCATTTCTACCAATTTCAAAATTCATGGAGTAAAGTTAAAATAGCATAAAAATTTAGGGAACAAATATGAAATTAATCCTAATAGTTTTTCAGAGTTTAATATGGGATATATATATATATATTTTCAGTTTTAAATTCTTAAAAGTGCAGTAGATCTGGAGGCTGAGTGCAGAGCCTTGTGAAGGAGAGAACCATGATGCGTTAACTCAGTCTCAAATCCCCTTCTGAAGTCTCTCTAGATCTGATTGTGTGTGTGGTTTTTTTTTTTTATATTAATTTACTAATTCAATAAAAATGACAACGTTAATTCTCCTTTTAACTCTCTATTAAAGCCCGTGACGTGGCCTGTTCTCATTTGTTAGACAGGGAATTGGGGTAGAAACTTTGGACAAAGGATATTCAAAAAAAAAAAATGATCATCAGGTCATCAAATCTAGCTAAGTTAAAGGGACAAAAAAAAAAAAAAAAAGAATGCATAGCGTTTTTAATAGCACGTTTGGTGTTCCAATTGTATTCAAGTGCAATTGTATTTTCTTTTTCAGTTTGAACTATTTACAGTTTATTATTATAATTTTGTAACTTAAATTTTAAAAATTTATAACTTTGTATATGTAAATGTTTTTTTTTTTGTAAATTATATAAAATTTTGAGACGAACGAAATAAGCTTCATATTGATATTTCTTTCCGAATACATTTCAAGTTTTTACATTCATTAGCTCCAGTCGTTCAAATCCGCACACCAAATACATAACAATTCAATTCACATCTAACACAAAAAAAAAAAATCAACAAGATAACACGCAGGTAATTAACCGAGAAAAGCTGAAGCGATCTCCTATCCCAAACAAGGAGAAAAACTCCTATAACGGGGTGGTACGAACGCAAGATCCGCCCACCAAATAACACCCCGTCAAACAACGGTTAAAACCTGATCACAAAACCTTTGACAAACATTTCCTTAAAAAAAACACACACACACACACACTCATGGTGGGGACCGAAGGTTTTTTTTTTTTTAATTTTTATTTTTATCAATTCAGAGGCGAATACTACGGAATCAGGGAAATGGAATCTCGTGGGGCCGACGAAGGAAATCTGAGAGCTTCTACTTTGGAAGGGCAGCCAAAATGTTTTTTAGGCTTTCTATTTGCTTTTTTTTTTTTTTTTTTTTCACACAACAGGTCGTCGGAATTATATCACATGTCTTGTTTGAGACTCCACGGCATGGTATCTAAGTGTAATACAAAGATCCTGTTTCCACCCACAAAAAGAGAAAGGTCTAATTGTACTCACAACCCAAAAAAAAAAAAAACAAAACAAAACAAAACAAAAAAACAAAAACAAAAACAAAAACAAAAACAGAGTAAAGTGAAAGCAATAAAGAAAAAAGAGCACAAAACAAAGGAAGGAGAGGCAGGCGAAAGCGACGGTCTCATGACTAGCCTTCTGCAACGGAGTCACCGTCTCCTGGGGAAACGGATATGCTGACTTGAGCCACGGGCACTTCCGACTCCACAATATTATGTGCATCTGTTTCTTCATGGCTGGTAAAAGTGGAGCTTATGTGGAGATTCCAAACAGGTAAAGCTGAGAGGTTGACATTGAACCAGCCCAGAAAGTGGTTCACTACCAATATAGCAGGATACATATACCAGAAGAGAGCCTGCGGAAACACAAGCGAACACACATGCGAAACGGCGAGGTGAGGAGAGAAGTCGCCGAATCGGAAGCGAATGAGGGCTGAGTTGGGCCAAGGACGAAAGAGGAGGATGAGAGTTATGGAAGTGGAAGAGAAGAAGAGAAGTAGGAGAACGGGGAAAGAGACCCTGGTCCAAGACGTTTGGTTGGGATATTTCAACAGGCTGAAGGCGTCCCACTCCCAGGGATGAGCTCCTAAGATAGATTTGAGGAGGTTGATGATGATCGGGATGACGAATCGGAGATCAAATCCACCTCTCATTTTCTAAAGATTGAGTGTCTGCAGAGTAGAGAGAAGAGAAGATAAAGAGAGTAGACAAAGAAATGTAAACCGCGTTTTGTTTGTTTTGGGAAGGCCAGTGAGAGGGGTTTTTATAGTGGGAGAGATGACACCGGTAGTTTTGTTTGGGGGGGGGGGGGGGGGGGGGGGGAAAGAAATGAACAACTTTAGAGAAATGAACAAGGGGAGAAATGAACAACTTTAGAGAAGTGAACAAGGGAGAAATGAACAACTTTACAGAAGTGGGAGAAATGAAGAACTTTAGAGAAGTGAACAACTTTAGAGAAATGAACAAGGGAAGAAATGAACAACTTTAGAGAAGTGAACAAGGGAGAAATGAACAACTTTACAGAAGTGGGAGAAATGAAGAACTTTAGAGAAGTGAACAACTTTAGAGAAGTGAGAAATGACCAACTTTAGAGAAATGACCAAGGGAGAAATTAAGAACTTTAGAGAAATGAACAAGGGAGAAGTGAACAACTTTAGAGAAGTGAACAACTTTAGAGAAATGAACAAGGGAGAAATGAAGAACTTTAGAGAAATGAACAAGGGAGAAATGAACAACTTTAGTTTGGGGGGGGGGGGGGAGGGAATGAACAACTTTAGAAACTGGACACCGGACAGCCACGTAATCTGTACTCATCAGTACAACTCCTCAGAAAAAAATGTATTAAAGTTTTTCCCCAAGTTGTCTATTGTAGGGTCCGTTTTTTGTAGGACAGTGCCACACTTTCTCTTCTTATTTTATCCCGTACTTTTTTTTTTTTTTTTTTGTAGGAGAGTGCCACACTTTCTCTTCTGCCACACTTTCTCTTCTTATTTTATCCCGTACTTTTTTTTTTTTTTTTTTTGTAGGAGAGTGCCACACTTTCTCTTCTTATTTTATCTCTTCTTATTTTATCCCGTACTTGTTGTTTTTTTTTTTTTTTGTAGGAGAGTGCCACACTTTCTCTTCTTATTTTATCTCTTCTTATTTTATCCCGTACTTGTTTTTTTTGTTTTTTTTGTTTTTTTTGTAGGAGAGTGCCACACTTTCTCTTCTTATTTTATGCACGTACGGGAGGGAAAGTGTTGAGACTTTGCCCTAAAGCAAGCCCTTGATTTGACGTGTTCCAGTCAAGAATTTTATGGCACCTCGGGCACCTTGAACGTAGACATTTCTTTGTCGTTTCGCAGTCGTATGGTGGGGAATGAAAGTCGTAAGTAACATTTTTACAATAAATACATGAAATAAATAATAAGTTTTAATTGCCAATGTGAAATGTACCCAGTTCAAGTTGGAAAGCAAATATACATTGGTTATTCTATATCCATACCCTAATTAAATATAATAAGATTTTATTAGATTTTGTTAAAATTAGTTTTCAAATGACTTTTTATATTATCTATCCAAACATCATTTTAGAATTTTACCTTTTTCACAATTACAAAAAAATTACACATCTAAAAAGCTATTTTAGAGTTTAAAAAAAAAAATGATTTCTCATTTTCAAGCAAGAAAATTCTTCATTTCAAAAGAAAACGAACCCTAAGGTCATATACAAGGAATAAACCATTGGTCGCTTACAAATATCCAAGAAATAAGTGGAAACGTCCTATTCTAAGTTGTTTGAATATGTTTGAAGATATTTGAAGAGTAGAGAGAAGACTGAAGAGTAGAACCAAGCCACAAGGCGTGTGATGGGCAAGGCAGTGTGAGTAAAGCCTCATGGAAAATAGGTTTTATAGCGCGAAGTGGAGACTAATTAACACCTAGATCCCCACCGACGTAGGCGGTGCCGCACAAAAAAAAAAAAAAAAAATACACCAGAAAATTTAACAAAATGACGAAGAAAAGCAAAAATTTACTAAATCCTAAATCTCCGTTTATTTCACTCATTTTGGTCTATCTTATTTCAATATTAAAATAAAAATAATCTTTATTTGAATCTAAAACCTCATCTCATTTTAAAAATAAGATGGAAAACAATCTATTTTTTCTTAATTAATCTTTTCACTTATTTTTATTCCAAACTTACTTTACACCCTAACATTTTTGTATTAAAAAATATCTTCTCTGCTTTTAGTTTCAAAATTTCATAACCTAAGCTAACGCAAAATATAGAAATCCAAACACTAACAAAATGTGTTTGACAAATTTATTTCCAACAAGACAAAAAGGAATTACAACAAATATTGTATGTCATAAAGCATTAAAAAGGAGAGCCAGAATAGTGCTGGGAATTCGGGCCGCCCGGCCTGGCCAGGCCCAAGCCCGATGGGCTTTTTAAGAAAATCGGGCCGGGCCGGGCCGGCCCTTTGAAAACACGGGCCGGGCCGATCCGGCCCGAATTTTTGAAATATAAGCCCGGCCCGGCCCGCGGGCTTAGAGCGGGCCGGGAGCGGGCCAGGCCGACCCGAGCCTAATTTTTTAATTTTTATTTAATTTAATTTTTTTTGTTTTTTCTTTTCTTTATATATATATATAATATATATAATATAAAATTATAATATATATAATTTTTTAATAAAAATTTTAATAAAAATAATATATATATAAAATTTTAATTTTTAAATAACGGGCGGGCCGAGCCGGCCCAACGGGCTTAAATTTTCGGGCCGGGCCGGGCCGGCCCGCCGGACCTAAAAGGAGAGCCCGGCCCGCCTCTTACTGGCGGGCCGGGCTTTTACCAGGCCTATAGAATTCGGGCCGGGCCGGGCCAACAACCGGGCCAAAATTACGGGCCGCGGGCCGGCCCGTTTGGCCCGGCCCAAATTCCCACCTCTAAGCCAGAATATCCGGTGACACTGCGCTTTCATTAAAAAAGGAAAAAGAAGTCGATTGTTAAAAAAAAAAAGGCAATCTTTGGTGTTGGCTATTTCGGACAGTGACGCTTGACGGCCTTGTCTTTTTTGTGTTTTTTGCGGTTTGGGGCCCTTTTTGGCGATCAGGCCCCACACGGGGCACGTAAGACAGACGGAGTGGGTTACGTCGTTTAAAAACAAGTTTATTTTGTGGAAACTGTCAAAAGTTGTTTTTTTTTTCTTGTTTTTTTTTACCACCCAAAATAGAAACCAAACAAAGGGTGCCCAAACAGCCATCTCACGTGCCGGGAGTAATTTTTAGTGGGGATGTACACTAATGATTCGTTTGAAAAACATATGAAAACTCTCCTGTATAGCACTGTCAGACCGCCAGATGGGAGAGTTCTTCTAATCTCTCTCTAACTCTCTCTTTCTCTCTCTCTAGCGGATTGTATCGCGCTTTTTCTCGAGTTGTGTCCATTTCCTACACGGATTATACTGCCGGACGGTCGTTCTACCGGAGGAGAAAGTATTCTGAAAAATATATTAATGGTAAATTATATCACAATACAATATAATGTGCTTTTGATTCTATTCTAATATAAATATTTAAATAGTACTACACCAACTTATTTTATTATTTATTTATTTATTTGTATTTGATTCTATTTATAACGATCCATATTTCATGTGGTTAATTAAAAAATAATTCAGATTATTATAACCGTTAAAATTCAGATTCTTTAAAGTTAATTTTGGTTTGATAAAATTCCAAGACAATTTGTCCTTATTTGTTTTATATTTTCTCATGTATTTTATATCATGATTTGAAATTCATACAGAGATTAGTTTTGAATTGAATCTCATTTTAAAAATAAGATGGAAAAAATATATTTTTCCAAAATTAGTCTTTTCACTTATTTTCATTTTAAACTTATTTTACATCATAACATTTTGTATTCAAAATTGTCTTCTCTCCTTTTAGTTCAAAATTTCATAACAAAGCTAACACAAAATATAGAAATCACACACTTAACGTCTGTTTGGTTTGATGATTGGAGTTAAATTTTTAAATTAGAGTTGATTAATTTTTCAAATACTAATTATAATTTTTATTAATTTTTTTAAAAAAAGATAAAAACTGAGATAAAAAATTTAAGTTGAAATTACATACCAAACAAGGCTAACAAAATGTGTTTGACAAATTTATTTTCGACGAGGCAAAAAGGAATTATGCAAAATTTCCATGTCATTAAGCATACAGACAAAGGGGAAGCCTTGACGGAGTTGGTGGGTGGGATTTGTGGGGACAAAAATGCAACGCGATTGCGAAAACGGTGGCGACCAAAGGTTTTGTATTATTTTTTATTAGTTATTAATATTAATATTATGCAACGCGATTGCAAAAATGGGTACCTGTTGGTGGACCATGGTGGGGAGCCAAGGGTTTTTTTTTTTTTTTTTAATCAATTAAGAGGCGAATACAGCGCAATCAGCGCAATACAGCCCTAATAGAGGTTCACGTGGTATGATAGATGGATTTGGCCACCGTTTCCAAACAAGTTTATCTTGTGGACACCGTCAAAAGTTTTTTCTTTTGTGGAACGGAGAGATTTGGTTTATCATAGGAGACAAAGTAAAACAATTACACAAAAAAAAAAAAAAAAGAGGAAAAATTAGAACACCAACAAAATTACAAATGTTATGAAACTTTAATATATGGATGTCATCACAAATTTTCACAATACTAACTATTAAATAATACCAAAATTCATTTAAAAAATAATATAAAAATTGTCTAGCTAAGATTTTTGTATCCATAAAAAAAATGTTGAGAGGTTTCTTGGAAATTACATGAATCTTACTTATAAGCTAAAGAATGCCTATAAGTAGCCTTTGTAACTGATGTTGGAAGCAAATGAAAAAGAAAGAAAAGAAATGAGAAAGAAGATAGAAACTATTAAATAGAAAGAATAAATATAGTTTGCTCATTTTTTGTCTCTTATTTTATTATCTGTTTCTCTGCTTCATTATCATTTTTTATAACATTATAACACATTATTAGTAAGAGTCTCTATCTTTGATATTTTGGTAAGTTAAATTTCTAAAATTAACGATTATAATAGAGTTTGCCTTGATATAATTTTTGATATGTATTTGATCTCTTAATTATCTTCATATTCGTTAGTTCCCACCATCAAATTATACTCCCACACACAACTTCTTCAAATGTCACTTATTGTTATTTGTTTTATTTTAATACTAATTATGTTTGACTTATTGGTACATATGAACATTATTTAAATATATCTATTAACAACAACATGAAAACATTTCCCCTCAATTTGATTCGTTAGTTGAATATGAAATTTTTAAATTAGAATTGATTAATTTTTTAAAAACTAATTATAATTTTTATTAATTTATAAAAAAAAAATAATAATAAAAATCGATATAAAAAATTTGAGATGTAATTAGAGTACCAAACAAAACTTCATGAATTCTACCTCATGTAACCTCTTTATTTTATAAATAATTGTCAGTACATCACATGTCTAATCTCTGTGTACTTGTAATAATTGTACAAAATTCGACCGCCGAAATAACGACCTTTTTAACTTATTTGGATCTCAAATCTCCCAGTCCCTACTGTCCCCACCCCTAATTTTTGAAAAAAAAAAAAAAAAAAAAAAAGGCAAAAAAAAAAAAAACATGTTTGCGACTATCACATCACAACATGGTACCGCAATTACATATAAAAAATCAATCACTGTACTAGTAGTCTAGCATTAGAAATAATACTAAACCAGAGTGTAAAAGAAAAGGGCAACCAGCGACGGTCTCTCATCTTTAGGCTTCGGCAACGGAGTCGCCGTCGTCGGGGGAAATGGAGATGCAGACTTGGGGAACAGGCACATGTTGTGACTCCGCATATTAAGTCAGTTTGATCAGGAGGGCAAATGGTGCAGCTTATTTGGAGATTCCAAACAGGTAAAGCTGAGAGCTTGACACTGCCGAATTGGAATCGGAACAGAGCTGCGTTTGGCGAAGGGCGTTGGGCGAGGAATATTAAAGTTATGGAAGTGAAAGAGAAGACGACTAGTATAAAAACGTGGAAAGAGCTATTTATCCAAGATATTTCATTGGGGTGGTTGTTTAACATGCTAAATGCATCCCAGTCCCATGGAAGAGCTTCTGATTTGGGATTTGAGGAGGTTTATGATGATCGGTATGACGAATCTGAGATCAAAGCCCTTCATTTTCTGAAATTTTGGGAGGTGGTTGTCGAAGTCAAAGAAGTATATAGAAGTTGGAGTGGACGGGAAGATCGAACTCGTTTGTTCTTTTTGAGAGAACCATGTTTATCTGTATATATATACACACAATCATATGTGTATATATATTTGATTCATAGTGCAAAAGATCAAAGGAATATAGTCAACTCTGCTTGTATATATATATATATATATATATTATTAGGGAGGAACGTTCCCCTTGGTAAAAAATAATATTATTAATCATTTCATATAATTTCATTCAAGTTTGCTAGTTGTTTAATATATAAGTATAAAATACAAATAATTAAGTTGAAAAATTTGGATTTGAGTTGGTGAATCAAACTCACCTTTGTTATTATAACTAACAATGGTATCTATAGTGTAATAAAAAGATCCTGTTTCCACCCACAAAAACAGAAAGTTCTAACCGTACTCAACCGGAAAAAAAAAAAAAAAAAAGAGTAAAGTGAAAACAATAAAGAAAGAAGAGCACAAAACAGAGGAAGGAGTGGCAGGCGAAAGCGACGGTCTCATGATTAGCCTTCTGCAACGGAGTCACCGTCTCCTGGGGAAACGGATATGCTGACTTGATCCTCGGGCACTTCCGACTCTACAATATTCTCTACATCTGTTTCTTCATGACTGGTAAAAGTGGAGCTTATGTGGAGATTCCAAACAGGTAAAGCTGAGAGCTTGACATTGAACCAGCCCAGGAAGTGGTTCACAACCAGTATGGCAGGATACATATACCAGAAGAGAGCCTGCGGAAATACAAGCGAACACACATGCGAAACGGCGAGGTGGGGAGAGAAGTTGCCGAATCGGAAGCGAATGAGGGCTGAGTTGGGCCAAGGAAGAAAGAGAAGGATGAAAGTTATGGAAGTGGAAGAGAAGAAGAGAAGTAGGAGAACGTGGAAAGAGACCTTGGCCCAAGAGGTTTGTTTCGGATCAAACATCATGAAAGCATCCCAGTCCCAGGGAAGAGCTTCTGAGAAGGATTTGAGGAGGTTTATGAAGATCGGGATAACGAATCGGAGATCAAATCCGCCTCTCATTTTCTAAGATTGAGTGTCTGCAAAGTGGAGAGAGGAGAAGATAAAAGAGAGTAGACAAAGAAATGTAGACTGCGTTTTGTTTGTTTTGGAAAGACCAGTGAGAGGGGTTTTTATAGTGGTAGAAACGGGCCAATAATGAATCTGCCTCGCATTTTCTGAACTGTAATTCGTTTGTTAGAATTGATATTCATAATATTTTATATATTTCTTGTTATATTATTTTGATCAGATACAATGGTTAGAATTTTACAAGCTATCAATAAAGATATCTGATAGTAGTCAAATTTTTGGGATAGGTCTCTTTGGGTATTTTGACAACGGTGGAGAGAGAAATGTTTGCAAAAGGTCAAATTTTTGGGATAGGTCTCTTTGGGTTTTTTGGGAGAAATGTTTGCAAAAGGTCAAATTTTTGGGATAGGTCTCTTTGGGTATTTTGACAACGGTGGAGAGAGAAATGTTTGCAAAAGGTCGGTTCATCCATAATTTAAGAATCTGAGATCAAAGCCCTTCATTTTCTGAAATTTTGGGAGGTGGTTGTCGAAGTCAAAGAAGTATATAGAAGTTGGAGTGGACGGGAAGATCGAACTCGTTTGTTCTTTTTGAGAGAACCATGTTTATCTGTATATATATACACACATTCATATGTGTATATATATTGATTCATAGTGCAAAAGATCAAAGGAATATAGTCAACTCTGCTTGTATACATATATATATATATTATTAGGGAGGAACGTTCCCCTTGGTAAAAAATAATATTATTAATCATTTCATATAATTTCATTCAAGTTTGCTAGTTGTTTAATATATAAGTATAAAATACAAATAATTAAGTTAAAAATTTTGGGTTTGAGTTGGTGAACCAAACTCACCTTGTTATTATAACTAACAATGGTATCTATAGTGTAATAAAAAGATCCTGTACTCACAACCGGTCTAACCGTACTCACAACCGTACTCACACCCACAAAAACAGAAAGGTCTAACCGTACTCACAACCGGAAAAAAAAAAAAAAAAACAGAGTAAAGTGAAAACAATAAAGAAAGAAGAGCACAAAACAGAGGAAGGAGTGGCAGGCGAAAGCGACGGAGTCACCGTCTCCTGAGGAAACGGATATGCTGACTTGAGCCACGGGCACTTCCCACTCTACAATATTCTCCTCATCTGTTTCTTCATGACGGGTAAGAGTGGAGCGTATGAGGAGATTCCAAACAGGTAAAGCTAAGAGCTTGACATTGAACCAGCCCAGAAAGTGGTTCACTACCAGTATAGCAGGATACATATACCAGAAGAGAGCCTGCGGAAATACATGCGAACACACATGCGAAACGGCGAGATGAGGAGAGAAGTTGCCGAATCGGAAGCGAATGAGGGCTGAGTTGGGCCAAGGACGAAAGAGGAGGATGAGAGTTATGGAAGTGGAAGAGAAGAAGAGAAGTAGGAGAACGTGGAAAGAGACCTTGGTCCAAGAGGTTTGTTTCGGATCAAACATCCTGAAAGGATCCCAGTCCCAGGGAAGAGCTTCTGAGAAGGATTTGAGGAGGTTTATGAATATCAGGATAACTAATCGGAGATCAAAGCCGCCACTCATTTTCTAAAAAACTTGGTGTATGCAAAGCTGAGAAGAGAAGATAAAAGAGAGTGGTCTGTAATTTGTTTGGATCGCAAAGAGCAGTGGCTGGAGGGGGTATTTATTGTGTTTTGTGGTGGGGGGGGTGGGGGGGTGTGGTTGTGGGTTTGATGTGGTGGGGGGCGGGGGGCGAGAAGTCTGAAAGAGAGATGTTGCGCATGCGAGTTTCCGTAGGAGGGGTATTTATGGTATGGTATTTAAGTAGTCCTCTTTTCAAAAGAGAGTGGTCAAAGAACTATGAACTGGGTTTGTAATTTGTTTGGTTCGGAAAGAGCAGTGGCAGAATGGGTATTTGTGGGGGGGGGGGGCGCGCGGGCGGAGAAGCCTGAAAGAGAAATGTTGGGGTGGGGAGGGGGAATGTCGCACGAGTTTCGTGCTTGTGGAGATCTATGTGGGTTTGTTATGTTTTTTTATAGTGTGATTTCACACGTGTGTATTTTTTTCAAGTGTGGCGTCACACGTGTGCTTTTTTTTTTTTTTTGGGCGAGTTTCCTTGTTTGTGGAGATTTGGTTTAGCTAAATTAAGCTCATAGCACGCTTAAAATGCCAAGAACCAAATACATGTAAGAACCAAATGGAATTGACTTCACTCTCTCTCTCTTAGAGCTGGGAATTTGGACCAGGCCAAACGGGCCGGTCCGCGGCCCGTAATTTAGGCCCGGTCATGGCCCGGCTCGGCCCGCATTCTATGGGTCCAGTAAAAACCCGATCCTATAGTAATAGGCAGGCTGGGCTCTCCTTTTGTCGGGCCGGTCCAACCCGAATATTTAAGCCCGATGGGCCAGCCCGGTCCACCCGTTATTTAAAATTATATATATATTATTTTTATTAAAATTTTAATTATTTTTAAAATTTTAATTATTTAAAATTTTATATATATATTATTTTTATTAAAATTTTAATTATTTTTAAAATTTTTATTAAAAAAATTATATATTAAATATTAATATTATAATATTATATTATATATATATAAAAAACAAAAACAAAAACAACCGTTGGGACCAAATATAAATATAAAAATTAATAGAAATAGTATAATAAATTTTTTTTAACAAAGTATAAAATTTTTTATTTTTTATCTAAGATAAAATATTAAGATAAATTATTAAATTATAAAAAAATAAATTTATTCAAAAATTACAAATAAAAAATAAAAATAAATAAAAATTTAAAAAATTAGGCCTGACCCGACCTGCTCTAAACCCGCAGGCAGGGCTGGGCTTATATTTCAAAAATTCGGGTCGGGCCGCCCCGGCCCGTCTTTTCAATGGATCGGGTCAGCCCGTTCCAAATTTTTGCAATAACCCACGGGCTCGGACCGGGCGACCTGAATTCCCAGCACTACTCTCTCTCTCTCTCTCTTTTTCTTTTTCCAAACTCATTTTAGTTTTTGATTGTCATCTAGTATCAATTTTCTACCATGTCAGGCGTAATATGCTTTTCTTTTTTAAAACTTTGTTGGTCTTCGAGCCTTCCTAGGTTGAGTTGTTAGTGAGTATTGTGGTTTTCCAAATGCCTGACGTGTCCTTTTTCAAATGCATGGTTGACATTGTTGAAAGCTTAATTTCTTTACTTGTTATCCCTTGCTCTTATTGGCATTTGTACTTTTGCTTGAATTGCAAAAATTAAAAAAGGAGATATGAGCTGTAATAACTGAAATGTGTAAGAATAAAAAAATGTGATGTGATTAAATTTAAGCCATTGTAATTAAAATAGACCGTGAGTCACTAATTTTGAACCATTAGAATACTTGAAATGGGTGGTTGAAGTACAAAACTCATTCACACTTCTATAATAAGTTACAAATTATAGATATAGACGTAACAAAAAAAATAACAAAAAAACAAAAAATTATAGATTTGGTTTGGCTAAATTAAGCTCATAGCACAGTTAAAAAGCTAAGCTTTTTAAAAATAACTTCACACGTGTGGCTTCACATGTTTTTATTATCCATGTGTAGATTTGGCGTGGTTGAATTAAGGTCAAAGCTAAAAGCTTAAGCTCTTAAAAATGACTTCACCTGTGTGGCTTGGCTTCAGACGTTTCCATGACGTTTGTCGCTTACAAATATCCAAGAAATAAGTGGAAACGTCCTATTCTAAGTTGTTTGAATATGTTTGAAGATGTTTGAAAAGTAGAGAGAAGACTAGAGAGTAAAACCCGTACAGGAGATTAACACAACTCGAGAAAGAGCACGATACAACCCACTATGGTCTAAGGTTTCTAGCAAAAAAGGGGTTTGATATAAAGTATGGTCTAAGGTTTCGAGCAAAAAAAACTATGTTCTAAGGTTTTGATGCAATTACGGATTCGGAGATTTGTCTTAATAAAGACACGTAGAAGGTTAAAGTTTATAAATTAAAACAATAACTTTATATGAATAAAAAGTTCAATATTTTCTACTTTAAAAAAATTTATATATTTTTTTCATGTTTACCAACATATAATAAGCATTTTATACGTGGTTTCAAGCATAAACTAATAATAATATCATACTTGATTATATCATATAATAAGCATTATATATGTGATTTCAAACATAAACTAATGATAATATCATACTTTATTCTATCAAAAAATGTAGAATTTGAATTCTCTACTCTAAGTTAAAAATATATATATTGTTACTTATTGTTATTTTATATTTTGAAAATATTGTAAAATTTGCTCTTGAACATTTCTCATAAGGTAGTCTTATAATACAAAACAAAAGTTTTTGACTTATGATCTATTGTAAGTTGTTTGTAAATTTTTAACTAAAAATTAAGTTTCACTTCTATTTATTTTACACCGTCATTTTTCCCTTTGTCAATAAATAAAAATTACATGCATCGATATTCAAATTTTGATAATTTTAAACTTAATATATCTCTTAAAAATTACAAACAAAAGTTTTAATTAAAATTTAGAAAGAAAAGTAGATAAAGAAATTGGGAGGGAAAAAACAATCAAAGGTTTGTTATGGCATAAAGATACAAAAATAATCTAATATTACTTGGGCACAAACTAAAATCATTCAAAAAAATAGTTCCCGGTGTTTTCCAATACAGTGTCGTTTCTTCTATTTTACATTTTAATAACTGTCGTTTGGCGAATCTCCATTTTCCTGGAAGGGGTGTTAGTTCTTGATCGTTTATTAATTTGCTGTCGTCTTCAAAGTCCCTGTCGTTTTCGTTAAATTTGCTAGTTCTGAAGTTTGTATCGTTTTTCTTAAGCTTTTGTTGTAGTACTTCTTATCGTTTCTAATTCGATCTGTCGTCATTTTAAGTCTGTCAGTCCTTTTGACTTTACTGTGCTTTGCAAGCATTGTCGTATATTTGATCTAATGATTGTCGTTTTACTAAACTGATGTGTTACACATAGTTGTAGCTTGTAATGTCGCCAATTTAAGTAGTCCTCTTTTCAAAAGCTCCTGTCGTATTCCAACTCACTGTCGATTTTTTGTTAATCTCGTCGCTTTTGTTAAGATTATGTACTCGGTTTATAATAAAAACTCAGCTGAAATGGCTTGTGAAATCATGTTTTTGCAATTCAGTACTGAAGGGGAAAAAATCCAAAGTAAAAAAAAAAAAAAAATTATCGTACAATTTCAAAAGATATCAATTTTTTCTTATTGTCATCCTATCCAGTTTGCTCCTGCAATTTTTTATGGAGAGATTTTTTACCGCCAAACTTGGTCGCTCTTCAACCTTGCCCATGTACTTAAAAAATTGGCCCATAAACATTAAATGCTTGCAAAAAGATCCCTTAAACTTTAAAACATTAGCAAACAACTCCTATTAAATTCCATCCATTTGAGACTGATATGTCACCGATTTAAAGAGCTAAAAGAAAAGTCAATTTAAAAATCTTAGTTATTGGAGAAATCAATAATAAACCAAACAATTAAAAATTAATAAGGTTATTTTTTACTGAACTTCTCGAATTAAATTTCATTTTAGAACTTAAACTAATTTAATTATAACTCAAACTTGAATATTAATTTGTGTTAACAGTAGGGATTTTCATTATTCTTATAACATTTCCTTAAGAGAGATTTAGTTAATAAAGAAAATACAAGAATGAATAAAATTCGTAAGAGAATGTACATACTTACAACATATATAAATTTCTATACAGGTTTGCTTTAAGGTGAGATTATGTCATGTTTTAACCGTTGCATTACTTTACTATGATCAAAAAATTTATAAGAGAAATCTTACAATCTCTATTTAACATGTACTATCTCTGCGTAGGATGTTTTTCATTAAGGATTAATTAGGCTTCGTAACTTTAACAAAGAAACCCACTGGTACTTCTCATCCCAAATATCAAGAGTCGGAGGAGGAGAGAATAAAAGAGAGGTCTCTTAGGTGCTACGGTGTGAGAAGGAGAGCAGAACATCTCTTTTGATTTTCAACGCAGAAAAGTGAAACAATGTCGGAATGGGGAGGAGGAGGACTTTTACAACGATGGAGACATAAAACTTCTGTAAAAGGTTTTAAGAATTTCGCAACGTCATATGAAATTTTTTTTTTTTTATCAACATGTTTATCACAAAAAAATAAATAGTTTTTATCAACATCTTGGTTTTGAATAATCTGATTTGTATCAAATTTTATATTAATAATGCTAGAGACACCACTCCAATCTTAATTTTTTAGTATCAACTCGTGTGTTATATTTTCATTAGTAAATATAATTAAATGATGTGGTAATACTTTAAATACTTATCAATAAAAATATGACAATTCATATGCCACATAAATTAGTATTTAAAAGTTGGAATTATTGTTGATATTTCTAACATTTTATATATTTCTTGTTATATTATTTTGATCAGATACCATGGTTAGAATTTTACGAGCTATCAATAAAGATATCTGATGGTAGAAAGGTCAAATTTTTGCAAAAGGTCTCTTTGGGTATTTTGACAACGGTGGAGAGAGAAATATTTGCAAAAGGTTGGTTCATCCATAATTTAAGAATGATCACCAATACTGTTTCCATTTATTTAGATTTCCTTTGACAAAGATGGATACGTGTTATTATTCTTTTGCAGTCAGGTCCCCTATTTTCCCAATTGTATTCTCACATATACAAAAAAGAATTATATCTGATTTTGAAGATTATAAGAACTCTTAAGGCCTGTTGGACAATTGATTTTGAATCTAAAAAGTTTTAGTTCAAACCTTTTGCGACTAAAATTTTCTCACAAATTCTAAAAAAATATCTAAAAATTTAAATAAGATAGTTGTAGTTGAAACTCAGTACCCAAAAGTGCCCTTAAAATAACAAAATCATACTATAGCGGAAACATAAAATTAACTACCCTAAAACTATTTAAAATTAATATGATCAATTTTCTCAATAAAGGAAAAAAAGAAACATCCATAATCTCAACTATATCCCTTGAAATTTATGGTTGTTTATACTTTATCAACTGAACTTTAACAATCCTTGTTTTATCTCGTGAACTTTGAATTAATTCCAATTTTGATGAAAAGCAAACAAGAAAAAAGGGATTAGTCTTAATAAATCCTTATTTTATAATCTTTACTAATTTAAAAAAAAAAAAACTGTATCATTTCATATAAATTCCTTTCATTCTACCTATTTTGAATGGAAATTTTAATGAAAAAAAGTCAAGTGAGAGTTATTCAAAATTAAGAGAAAAAGGTAATAATAGATTTTAAAATTAAAACTAAAAATGATGATGAAGTTTAGTAACACAGACGAGAATAATCCAAAATAATAATAATAATAATAGCATCACATAAATTATAACATAGCCACAATAGAAAGGTCCAAAGCTGAAAACAGAGCAAGTATAAAAGCAGGTCAAAGCACCATAATCTCGCCATTAGCTTCAACATCGGAGTCGCCGACTTGGGCCAGAGGAGCTTGAAGCTCGATATCTATATCTGCTTCAAATCGATGGCGATCATGTTCATGAGTGAGAGTGGAAAGGTAAAGCAGAGAGCTTGTTGTTGAGCCAACCAAAGAAGCGCCTGAGCAACAAGAGCATTGAAGAAAAGCAAAAGGAAGAGATTAAGATAGCAGGATACGCATACCAGAACAGAGCTCTGGGGAGGACGAGAGAGGCGACGAGTGAAAGAGTAAGGTGGGGCGAGAAGTTGCCGAACTGGAAGCGAATGAGAGTGGTGTTACTTGGCGAAGGAAGAGTCATGGGGATGTTCATGGAAGTGGTAGAGAATAGGAGAAGCATGACAAAGAGGAAGCAGAGTCTGGCCCAATTAGGCGTTGGGTTTGATAATAATAAGTCCGAATACAGGGGAAGAGGTTCGGAAGATTGGGAATTGAGTAAGTTAATGAGAAGAGGAAGGGCGTATCTCAGATCGAAGAAGCCCATTGCAACGACGACGGCAATGAAAAAAGATGAGGACTCTTTGTGTGGAAGGGGTGTGTGAAGGAGAACAGAAATATGGCTTCATTTATAATGCGGAGCTTAAACAGGGCCTTATCGGTGCCTTGACAGTGATGGAGTGTGATTTTGCAAATGTCGGTACCTTGACCGAGATGGAGTCAAATGTTTCGCAAAATTCTAAATCAAATGTTTTGCAAAACGTCCAATGGATTTTTGTTTTTGTTTTCATTTTTTTTTTTTTTAACAGAAGGTCCCATGGAACCTTGATGACGTTTGAAAGTGTAATTTCTGCGAATGTCTTGCGTGCCTGGTGCGGCTTCTTTTGAAGAAGTTTACGTCGCATTTATTTTGTCCTATATGGCCCCTCAATTACTTGCCTATCTAAATTTAACAACCTCACTATTATTTTTAATACTCAAAATCTTTTATCTAATTTTTGATATTTCAAAGTAATTTTTTTTTGAAAGTGATATTTCAAGTGATTTCTAATTAATTAAATTGTTTAAAAATTTTCAAATCTTTTTAGCCACTCATTTCATTCTTTAATATTTGAGTTCCTTGAATTAAAGATAAAATAGAGTTTTTATTTTTACTTTTAATTAGTAGGTAAAAAAAGGTAAAAACTATAGTTTTTTTAATAATTATTTGGGAGCCACATTTAAAGAAAGAAAAAAGAAAAGATTCAAAATGATTTCAAAATTTTCTAACAATTAACAAAAATATTAGAATATAATTTAAAATGTCTAAGTTAAATTATGAAACCAATTTTAAAATCTATTATTATTTGGAAGCCATAATTTATTGTTAAATGTAATGAAAATGAGATTCCCAATCCCAAGGAGGGGCTTCTGATGATTGGGATCTGAGCAAGTTAATAAAAACAGAGATGGTGTGTTGCAGATGGAAGTCGTTCATCATGGTTCTCATGAAATTGATGAAGCCACTGCTCATCCTAGTTAATACCAAAAAGACACTAGGAGAGAGAATTTAATACATTGTCTCTTGTGTTGCGGCAAGGGTACTTTTGGTATGTTCGTATATAAGAATTTTAGTATATTCGTCTATATGGTTGAATGCATGGAGACTTTTGGACACTTTTGGACATACAAATGCCTTCGGACACTTTTTCGACAAATATGTCCAAAGGCAAATATCCACCAATCACATATATGTCCAAAGGCGGCCGTGTCTAACATAGAATTTCTAACTTTATTATTTATAAACTCAAATTTTAAAAATTACTAACTTTATTATTTTAAATCTAAATAATATGATTTTTTTTAAAAAAACTACATAGAATTTCTGAAAGAAAAAAACAAGATATATATTGATATATTTTTTTCTAAACATATTTTAGGTTTTTATATATTTTTTTTACTCCAAATAGTTTTTTTTTTTTTTCCCCAAACGTACAATTCTAAAACTACATCTAGTTTAAAAATACTTGAATCTTTATTTTGTAGATTTTTTGTTTTTATTTATGAATTTATTTGCTTTTTTAGGATTCCGACCTAACCTAATTATGATATCTTGATTTATTATTTCAATTTAGTTGATTATTTATTTTTCCTAGTTGATTGTTCTTCACTTTTCTTGATACTTCTAAACAATTAGCCATTATTTAGTTGATTTGTTAATCATAATGAAATCAATGTGTCTAGTTCATTGTGTTGAGTGTCATTTATTGCATGTATGATAGGAATATACCTTCGTGATTAGTGTAATCTCTATATGAAAACCACGGACCTTATTATATTCTTACTAGTTGTAATTCACATAGGAATATAATAAGTTAGCCTCTAAGGATAGATATATTTGTTATACCTCGGGAGGAACTAGTGAATAAATTAGAGATTCTCGACTATCAACTAGGAGAATAAATCATGGCTTTTGAGATTGAAGGATCAAGATAGAGTAGTAATGGTGAAATTGGAAACCTATAGTTTTAATTAATTGAATTTTCTTCAAATTTATTTTACATTTGTTTTCTTTTAATCTTTGTTTAATTTAGTTTAATTTATTTTCCTTCAAAACTATTCCTCTTCGATTTATTCAAACAAAATTAGAGTTGAACAAACTTTAACAGTTAATAATCAGTCAATCTTCATTAAATAATACTTTTTCTCATTACTTATTTATTGCTTGTTAACAATAACGTATATTCCGTTAGAAAATATTCAACACATATGGGTGGGCTTGCCCCATCGTCTCACCTTTTTTTTTTTCCCTTCCACTTTCCGCAACACATAGTATGCAGTGTTGCAGTTTAAGCGGTCTTTAAGGATTAAAAAAATCAAAGAGCAAGAGCTGTGACAACGACAATGGCACATTTGTTTTTTGGGCTAAAAATGATAATGGCACTTGACACGCTATGGCTTGTCCCTCATTATTAAATTTTTTTTATAGCTTTTTTAAGGGAGGTGATAAGCGATGGCAAATTGGGGGAAAAAAAAAAAAAAAGAAATCCTATCTCTAGGACCTGTATTACTTTTCAAAAATCTAGTTGTTTAACTACCTATTATCTAATGATTAAACATAATCATCTTTTAATGAAAAGGTTCTAAATATTTAGAACTTTAAAATTCGAATAACAATTTAAAGAAGGTAGCTACTAGCAAATAAGGTGCATAACATTATATCTCGTTAAATAATATAAGATAGGATGGAAAATAAGCTCCTAATAATGTGGTCATAACTTTATAAATAAATCTGTAGAAGTCTAAAGTTCAAAACCGCCTATCTTCCAAGTATTCTCAAGTTTCAACAAATAAACAATTTCTTGAAATAGCTAAAAATGCGGTCATAACTTTATAAATAGATCTATGGAAGTCTTCAGTTCAAAACAGCCTATCTTCCAAGTATTCTCAAAACCGCCTATCTTCTCAAAACCACCTATCTTCCAAGTATTCTCAAGTTTTAACAAATAAACAATTTATTGGAATAGCTAAAAATGCAGTCATAACTTTATAAATAGATCTATGGAAGTCTTCAGTTCAAAACCGCCTATCTTCTCAAAACCGCCTATCTTCTAAGTATTCTCAAGTTTCAACAAATAAACAATTTCTTGAAATAATTTATGTGTTGCACTTGCACCCATGGATTTAACCTTTTATATGTCATCACCGCCATCGTCACTGTCAGAGCCACAATATCTAATCTTTTTCATACGTAATGATGAAACCTTTTCCTAACCACTTAACCAAGTTATCATAAATTAAATTAATTGATTTCCACGATTTTATTATGTCCTCTTGATGAAGTTTGCCCATATGTATGAGGAAACGAGAAATAGACCAGAAAAAGAGTTCTACAAAGAACTCGGAGGAAAATGAATTAATGAATCTATTATTACAATGGAGATAATAATATTATGGTCTAACCATTAGCTCAACTAAATCTAACCACTAGCAGCTATACACGTGTAAACTGTCTAACTACGTTCTAACAACTGCATAATCGAAAGCTAACAAACAGTCACTACACATTTGCCATACGTCATACGTGGTTTTTTTTTTCCCTCCACCTTGGAGAGAGAAATGTTTGCAAAGGCCGTCAAAAAATTTATAAGTCGGACAGGTACAGTCACAGCGGGCATATTTTTCATACGTCATACATGGTTTTTTTTTCTTTTTTTGACCACCTTCGAGAGAGAAATGTTTGCAAAAGGAAGAAAATTTTTTTTTAAGTAGGTTTTGTTTTGAGCCATCAGATCCAATCAAAAAATCTATCAATATTACTTGCATTTGTTTTAACATGATTTTGATAAAATCTATTGGTTAAAACATAACTTGTATTTGGTTCATTGGTTAGAGATGAAGTTTTTAAGTTGAAGTTGGTTGATTTTTTAAAAACTAATTATAATTTTTGTTGATTATTCAGAAAAAGATAAAAACTGAGATGAAAAAATACAGTTTAGCTGGAGTTAAATTGAAATGTCAAACAAAGTAATAGAATGTCAAGAATAATATCCTTAACGTAGAAACAGGTTGAATTTTTGCTTTTTTAAAAAAGTTGCTGTTGGAACTTTGATAAATAATTATTTTTCGTTTATCTTGTTTCAAAGGGTCTGAAACAAATAATTAGATTAATATACAAATGCATTGGAGATGATCTTATATGATTAGATAGTAAAAAAATTGAAATTATTATAATAGAGATAATAACTCAAAGAAATGCTTTTTAAGTGGCATCCGACAAATTTTTTTTTTTCCTGGGGTAATATTGTAGAAGAAATTTCAGCTCATAAAAAAACCTGTATAGATTTGTGTATTGGGTAATCAAATAATTTCTCACGAGGAAAGTATTTACTAGGTTCCGACTTGTTCTCTCTCTACTTTTGGATTGATCTATAGAAACATATACCATAAAGGGAAGAAGCAAAAGCCCCCCAAAAGAAAACACCAACATATGTTTGTGACTTGTGCACACAACAAGTCGTCGGAATTATATCACATGTCTTATTTGGGACTGCCACAGCATGGTATACTTATTATTATAACTAACAAGGTATCTATAGTGTAATACAAAGATCCTGTTTCCACCCACAAAAACAGAAAGGTCTAACTGTACTCACAACCGGGGAAAAAAAAAAAAAAAGTACAGTGAAAACAATAAAGAAAGAAGAGCACAAAACAGAGGAAGGAGTGGCAGCCGAAAGCGACGGTCTCATGATTAGCCTTCTGCAACGGAGTCACCCTCTCCTGGGGAAACGGATATGCTGACTTGAGCCACGGGCACTTCCGACTCTACAATATTCTCTGCATCTGTTTCTTCAAGACGGGTAAGAGTGGAGCGTATGAGGAGATTCCAAACAGGTAAAGCTAAGAGCTTGACATTGAGCCAGCCCAGAAAGTGGTTCACTATCAGTACAACAGGATACATATACCAGAAGAAAGCCTGCGGAAATACAAGCGAACACACATGCGAAACGGCGAGGTGAGGAGAGAAGTCGCCGAATCGAAAGCGAATGAGGGCTGAGTTGGGCCAAGGACGAAAGAGGGGGACGAAAGTTATGGAAGTGGAAGAGAAGAAGAGAAGTTGGAGAACGTGGAAAGAGAACTTGGTCCAAGAGGTTTGTTTCAGATCGAACATCATGAAAGCATCCCAGTCCCAGGGAAGAGCTTCTGAGAAGGATTTGAGGAGGTTTATGAAGATCAGGATAACTAATCGGAGATCAAAGCCGCCACTCATTTTCTGAAAACTTGGAATTTCTAATACAAGTAGTTATAACTGGAAAGGGGAGGTTAGACTATGGCGTCAGACCCGGTTTATGCGAAGCTGAGAAGAGAAGATAAAAGAGAGTGGTCACAGAACTATGAACTGGGTTTGTAATTTGTTTGGTTCGGAAAGAGCAGTGGCAGGATGGGTATTTGTAGCGGGGGGGGCCCAGAAGCCTGAAAGAGAAATGTTGGGGTGGGGAGGGGATTGTCGCGCGAGTTGGGGTGGGGAGGGGAATGTCGCGCGAGTTTCGTGCTTGCGGAGATCTGTGTGGGTTTGTGTGTTTTTTTATAGTGTGATTTCACACGTGTGTTTTTTTTTTTTTTTCAAGTGTGGCGTCACACGTGTGCTTTTTTCGCATTTGGGCGAGTTTCCTTGTTTGTGGAGATTTGGCTTGGCTAAATTAAGCTCATAGCACGCTTAAAAAGCTAATAACCAAATACATGTAAGAACCAAATGGAATTGACTTCACTCTCTCACTCTCTCTCTCTCTCTCTATTTTTTTTTTCTTTTTCTTTTTCCAAACTCAATAATTTATCTCGTTTGGCTCTTGAGTTTAAATTCAAAATTTTCATCTCAGTTTTTGTTTTTTTCTGAAAAATTTTTGTCTTTTTCTAAAAAAAATTATCTTTTCTGAAAAGTTAACAAAAATTTTCAACTCAAACTTAAAATTTTGAACCATAAGAACACTTGAAAGGGGTGGTTGGAGTACAAAACTCATTCACACTCCTATAATAAGTTACAAATTATAGATATAGATGTAACAAAAAAAATAACAAAAAATTATAGATTTGGTTTGGCTAGATTAAGCTCATAGGACAACGACAAAAAGTGTATGTTTGCAAATTAAGGTCGGTACATCCAAAATTTAAGAATTCACGACCTTGTCTTATTATCTGAAACAGAGACTTGATTTTACTTGCATTTCCTAGTCAAAGCGTCACAGCGTTGATTGCCATTTGCAATTTCGCATAGGTGTGCGTTAAAGTTTTGATCTTTGTCCCTCCTTTTGTCCTCCCCCCCCCCTTCTAGTGCTTATTAATTAGTTAAATACATAGCTAACGCTAATATTTCTTATTTTTTGTTTTGTTTTGTTTTGTTTTGTTTTGTTTTGTTTTTTCCTTTCAATAGAATGAAGATAGAAAAGAAATCAATTCTGGTACTTTTCATATTGTCATTAACAATACGTTTATTAAGAATGAATGAACAAAAATAAAGAGGGATTAAAAATGTGAAAAAAGTTATTTTTTGTTTATCTTGTTTGGTATTGCTCTCCTTTATTAATGAATTAAAATTTTACTGATTACTCGACCTACATATACATACACTAACTGATTTTTCCAAAGAGCTAGCACGAAGAGAAAATAGTGAATCTTCAACGATTAGAATACCCAAAAAAGAAAAGAAGAAGAAATATCGTGCGCTCAAAGGGTTCTTAAACAAATAATTAATAGATTTCTGAATCCTTTTCTATTCCTCTGTCTTCTATTCATTTTCTTATTCTTTTTTCTTTTAAATTTTTTTCAATTCATGTTGTTAACCTTTTCACTTGATATTGTTTACCTTTACATTTTAATTCCTATTGTTCACTTGGGATGGAGACTTTTAGTATATTCATTTATATGGTAGAATGCATGGAGACTTTTGGACAAATATCTCTTTTTTTTTTTTTTTTTTTTTTTGGTAGGAACTTTTGCACATATATTTGCCTTTGGACACTTTTAGTATATTCATTTATATGGTAGAATGCAAGGACACTTTTGGACATATATTTGCCTTTGGACACTTTCAGTATATTCATTTAAAGGTTCTAAATATTTAGAACTTTAAAATTCTAATAACAATTTAAAGAACGTAGCTACTAGCAAATAAGGTTCATAACATTATATCTCGTAAAATAATATAAGATAGTGTAGAAAATAAGCTCCTAAAAATACGGTCATAACTTTATAAATGGATATCTGGAAGTCTAAAGTTAAAAACCCCTATCTTCCAAGTATTCTCAAGTTTAAACAAATAAATAATTTTTTGAAATAGTTTTATGTGTTGCACTTGCACCTGTGAATTTAACCTTTCATATGTCATCACCGCCATCGTAACTGTCACCGCCACAGTTTCTATCTTGTTCAAACTTAATGATGAAACCTTTTCCTAACTACTTAACCAAGATATCATAAATTAAATTAATTGATTTCCACGATTTTATTATATCCTCTCGATGAAGTGTTTCCAAATGTGTGAGGAAATAAGAAATAGACTAGAAAAAGAGTGCTGCAAAGAACTCGGAGGAAAATGAATTAATGAATCTATTATTGAATAAATTGATTATTACAATGGAGATAATATTATTATAGTCTAATCATTAGCTCAACTAAATCTAACCACTAGCAGCTATACACGTGTAAACTTTCTAACTATATTCTAACAACTGCATAATCGAAAGCTAACAAACAATCACTAATCTCATTCCAGATTATACACTGCCATTGCTTATTAAAATAACTAATATTAGGGATGTCAACTCTAATATCAATTTTTGAGTATCAACTTACTTGATGATAAGTTATCATCTTTTTATCGTTAGACACTATCGGTTGATGCGACAAATCTTTTAAATACTTATTAATAAAAGAATGATAATTCACTTACCACATAGATTAAAACTCAAAAATTGAGATTGGTGTTAGTGTTCCTATTATTTTTCTATTAAAATCTATTAGTGATATTTGTATATCATAATGATTATTAGCTTACCAAAATAAATAATGAGAAAACCCCTCCCAAATTGCATAGACGAAGCCATCAAAACTTATTGGTCAAACTCCTAAATTAAGTAACTGAAAATATATAATTAATTTGTAGTGAAGAAAATAAACTGAAAAACTTATCACCTAATTGGTTTAGTTTGTTTAATTGAAATAATTAGGACAAAAAAGAATTGAGATCTTGTAATTTGTAACAGAACATTTGAGCTCATGATTTTTCTTTTTTTATTTTTTTTAATATTGTCTGCTGGGTGATTGAAGGAGTCACTATTTTCCCTTTGTTCTGGCTCTACAGAAAAATCAGGTATTTTCAACCATCAATATAATAGTGTGCAAAAAAAAAGGGCGTGCTATCAACACTATTAAGCTCTCAATACTTGTAGCATAGAATTTGAGCTCATGATTTTTTTCTCTTTTTTTAATTCTCTTCTGGGTGGTTGAGGAGTCACTATTTTCCCTTTGTTCTGGCTCTACGGAAAAATCAGGTATTTTCAACAATCAATACATTAATGTGTAAAAGAAGGGAGTGCAATCAACACTAATTAAACTCTTAGCCCAAAAAAAAAAAGAAAAAAAAAAGATTCTCGATACTTATAGTGTAAGAGCACTCTTCTGAACATCATATTCTTTTTATTAGTTTTTTGTATTTTTGAATGGTGTTTTCATTTTAATGTTAATTTTCCCAAATCAAAAACAGATATTTCATGTAGAAATCGAGAGCTTTAAAAAGGAAAAAATAAATTTTCAAGTTTTTTAGTTTTGAAACTTGCATACAATATGAATGATTTTCTGAAAATTCAATTCAGCGTGGAATTGAAAATTAAGCCTGACCAACCTTTTTGCAGTACATTTTAGTTCGTGTAACATACTAATTCGGCTCAGCTTCAGGAAGAATGAAGAGGGTAAGAAGGATAGAAAGGATTGTACAAATCCTTTATATTGTTTGATAGAAGGAAGGAGAGAGTTGAAATGATGGATGACAATTAATTGTTTAATTACTATATAGCCTCTTGAAATAATTTTTTAATAAATCTTTTTAAGGGTAAAATTGACTTTTGACATAAGTGATGGATTTGTTGAATTATTCGACTAATAGAAGGATTCAATTTTGTGGTTTGGAGGGAGACTCTCTCCCTCCACCTCTCCTTTCCCTCCCTTCTTCTTTCTAACCAAACAAGGTATGATGTCTACCTCCACCATTCTCCCTCCACCCCTCTCCCTATTTCCAAAACAATAGTGGAAAAAAGAGCAATTGTTCGATAGACCGAGCGTACCATGTAATCATGCTTATGTGATACACATGTCTAACTAACAACTGATATTTAGGCGATTTAGAAAAATCATCTCTATCATAATTACCTAAATCAAATAAAATTTATTAGAAAACAAAATGGTGGTTAGGAATTTAAGATAGAGTAGACATTGACTAATAATGTCAATTGTTTTATTAGCGGTTGTATCATGTAATGTAATACACCAGGTTTACTAAATTATTGCTCATGATATTCATTAAAAAAAAAAAAAAGAATTTCTCATGAAGAACTTACGTGCTTTTGTAATTGTAAATAGTTTCATAAAATTTGGTTAAGGGATGAGGTTGATGCAAGTGTACAATATCGTAATAAGTAATAAAACAATAAGTAAAGTATCGTTCACACAAAAATTATTACTTACTAATAACCGAAATTATATTAAATAAAAGAAAAATGAATTTTTGAATAAACTAATAGAGTTTTTGATGAATGAATTAAGTTTGAGTTGAGTTAAAATTTTTAAGTTTGAGTTGAGTTGACTTTTTAAAAAGTAATTATAAACTTTGTTGACTTACATTTTTAAATTAGAATTACTTAATTTTTTAAAACCTAGTTATAATTTTTGTTGTTTTTTCAAAAAAGACAAAAAGTGATATGAAAAATTTGAATTCTAATTAGAACACCAAATAAATGCTAAAGATCTAAGGGTTTTGACCACATTTTTTTTTTTATTTTTGGTTTTTCGCTTTGATCCCGTGAGATGTAGTTTTTTGACAACAAATTTAGCAAACCGAACGATGATAGAACGACGTTGAATTATTGGATTCATATAGATATTGGAGAATAATAACAATAATTACTTGATTCTCTTGCCTTTTATTTTTCCCCCTCTATTTTTGGCTTTTTTGGGGAGAAAAAAGTGCTCCAAAGAAGGTACAAAAAAGGCGAGTAAGGACCTAGCCCAATAATGACAAAAAATAGAATTAGAATTATAAATAACATAATGCATTAAATGATAAAGTAAGATGTTACAATAATATAACATTGACATGTATAAATGCAATGGAGATAATATTATATAATTAGATACCAAAAAAATTAAAACTAGTATAACCGAGATAATAATTCAAATATGTGCTTTTTAAGTGGCATCCTACAAATCACCTTTTTTTTTTTTTTTTCCCCCTTCCTTCCTTCCTTGCTGGGGTAATATTGTAGAAGAAATTTCAGGACATAAAAGAACCTGCATAGATTTGTGTATTGTGTGATCAAATAATTTCTATGAGGGAAGTATTTAATAGATTCCGACTTTTTCTCTCTCTACTTTTGGATTGATCTATAGAAACATGTAATACCAAAAAGGGAAGAAGCAAAGTCCCCCAAAAGAAAACACCAACATATATTTATGACTTGTCCACACAATAAGTCGTCGGAATGACAGCACGTCTTATTTGCGACTACCGCAACATGGTATACTTATTAAAGAGAATTAACTAAAAACTAGGTTTTGAACCTAGGAGCTCCTATACAAACCACCGCTCTCCTCTTTACTTAAACATTAATAGTAGCATTTACATGACACTAGTACGTAAGTTAATAAGTAAATACTCAAAGCCCGACGGAATAAATATCATCAGTAACTTCTGGAAATGGTAATATTTCCGCTCCATCTCCATGGTAAATGTCGAGCACTGCCTCCGCCGCAGGCGGTGGCTCTACATTTGCCGGCTGATCCAACTCAGAGAGCTTCTCTCAGATTCAAACCAGAAGGCGTGTTTTGAGCCGGACAAGAAGAGGAGATGAACAGAAGATCAAGATTAAAATGAGAGCAAGATAAGCGTACCAGAAAAGAGTTTATGGAAGAACAACCGAGCCCACCAGTGAAAGAGCGATGTGCGCGAGAAGCCGACCAACTGGAACCGAATTATAAGGGCTGAGTTGGTGCAGAGGTAGAGCTCCATGGAAGTGAAAGAGAAGAGGATCAGAAGCAATGAATAAACAAGGAGGTAATTGGACATGGTCCAGTTAGTTTGGTGCTGCCGATCATTCCAAGTATGGAAGGGGTCCCACCCCCACGGTGCTGGTTTGAGGAAGTTCATCACCACCACGGCAGCGTACCTTGCATCGAAACACCTCATATTTCACCTACTACTGTTTATACTCTGGTCTGAATTGGAATACAGATTCCTTATTCATTCCAATATATATGTATTTTCTAGTTTTTATTGAAATTAACACACTAATAACAGGCATAAAACGTAGGGCCCTTTTTTTTGAAGGATATGAGAAATTCTAGTGCCTTCGTTGTTCCAACTCACTTTGTGGTCTTTCTGGTAGTTTATGAACATCTAGATATACAACTCCATTCCTTTTGTCCACTCCCATCTCCCATGGCTCATGCCGAATATATGCAGTGGCCAGTATCTGCAGAAAACAGAGTAATTACTATAAGATACGTGTAGCAACTAGCAAGTAAAATAAGTAGATCATCCAGCTTTAAAGTTATACAAAAGTCACTATTTCTCTTCTTTGTTTCTTTTATGGAATCCCCGTCTTCAAATACCATAAAGAAAAACTGAATTTTTTTTATTCAAAATCCCTACAACTTCGAAACATATGAATTAGCAAAAATGTTTTGTCAGTAACTTGTGTACTTTGCTACCACAAAACAAGCCACTCCATGATCCATTATAGAATCGGTTTCTTATTTGAGAAACTCAACAATGTTTTCTAATTATACTAGGAAAACAGCAGGTCAAACAGTTATAAGTTCACAATTTGTGGAAATCATCCACATGAAATATGAAAGAAAATTGGATTTGGTAAAAATTAATAAAGGAACTGGCAACTACCTTATTAAGGTTGTTACGGAAAGTCAGTCAACACACAATCCAGATAAACTTCGTCAATAACCCATGGAGAATTCTTAACAAAATGAAGAAATAGAATGAAGCTTAATAAGGATCACACCACAAAATGAATGTTTTGAAGTGGAATATTTGTGTCCCTTATGCAGGCAAGAAGGTCACCAAAACCTTGAGATCCCAATTCTGGTTTAGAGCAAAAACACACAGTTTCCTGCAAATATCAGCGCCTCATATGCATAACCCCAAAGAAATGCATACACAAAGACAACAATGAATCTTTTTCTGAGTATTAAACCATTGCAATCTCATTAACCTAACGGGTTGTTGCAATCTCAGGACGCAATGCGCACCTTTTTTCTCAATAAAAGTATCAAAACCCTGATTAAGATCAGCTCCAACATCTTCAGTAATAAGCCGCTTGAAAAGCCTCTGAAATTAGGAATGGTCCATGTGAAAAAGCTCATACTCAGCATCAGATTATAATATACGCAATGAACATGGAGTTTCACACTCAAACAGAGGCAGTAAGTCAAGAAAGGATATGCTTAGCAAGCAACTTCACATGGCTATTGGATAAAATTACCATGTCAGCAAAATATTCTGGTAAATAAGAACAGAGAATAATTTACAAGGCAAGCACCAAGTTCACAAATATTATTTACCAAAAGCTAGCTAATAAACATAAACATGTAGGATCTTGCAGCAGTTTGACAAACAAATTGCCATGTAAGGGAAATTCCGTACCACTTATTATACGGAATAATCAATCTACCTTGCATCACCCATTAAAAAGTAGACAATAGCAAAATAGCAATCAGTTGAAAAGTTGTTTTGATAGCATGTCCATTTTCGTAGTGGAAAACTTTTTTTGTTCGAAATGAGAAAGTCAGTTCATTTTGAGAACGAAATGTTGTTTGGATGTGTAAAAAATATTCCTTCTTAAAAACAAAAGTTGTTTAGAATGAGAAGAAATGGTGTTGGGAATAGTGCAATGAGTGACAATTTTTAAAAAGATTCCAAAAGGACTCCAAAAGGGTACTATACAAAGAAAGTTTGAGAATGAGATAATTTTCCTTTTCAAAATGAGATGAATGAATGTAAAAGTTGGGAAAAACATTCTTTTGCTATTTTTCCCCCTTTCCGAGAATGAACATGCGAAACAAACGGTTGGATTGCACAAGTGAAAACTATTGAACGACAAAAAAAAAAAAAGATATAAACTTTGTGGTAGTCTCTGCACATATTTGGCGAACCAGACGCAGTTATACAAAAAGAAAGAAAACAAGAAAACGGAACAAGGGAATCAACAAAACAAATAAGGAAGGGAAAAAGGAAACACTTGACTTACCTCCTGAAAAGCAATTCTCTTGATAGCGTTTCTTCACTTTTTGATAGCTTTAATTCCGAAACAAAGCGTTCATCAGGAACATTAGCAACTTTGAACCATAACCAAAGTTCTGCCTCCGAGGATAAGGCCCGGGCCGCGGAAGGAGGCCTGCTCCTCCTCTATCATTTTGATGCCAACAACCCCGGCCAAAATTCCCTATACCCGGGTTGTCATTATTATTGCGTATCACAGGCAAAACTGTATTGGAAAACAAAAATTAAAGTACACCACTTTGAAATATTATCAGTCCATGGAGAGTTTGTAGACAAACATTACATGCCTAATTATACAAGTTCGTTTTCCTATGAATATTACAAGCCAAATTAAGCATTAACACCTACAAATTAACAATAAATTCATGAACAGAAATGGAAAATTAAACTCTTTTTTTTTTTTTTTTAGCTTACAATAACCAAAAGACAATAAAAAAACAAAATTCAGCTAAAAAAATACGTATAAGTCCACTGATTCAGAGTATTTTGAACGAAAATTTTACCAGGAATCGGATAAGGACTGGTGGCTAGGGTTTTTCAGTAATCTTCGTTGTCGGAGCCAAACAGATCCTTCTCTTCTTCGTAGCCATAGTGGGCCCTATTACTGTTGCTGTTGTTGACCTCCTCTTCGCCGTTCTCCTCCTCTCCTTCGCTGGCGCTTCCGCCGCCGACGCCGCTAATGCTCTGATCGCCGCCTTCGCTGCCGTTGGACGATGAAGAAGCCGCCGATGACGAGGGCGACAAAGAGGCGGCGGATGAAGATGATGGTGACGACAGCGAGGAGGAGCGGTTGCCGTGATGGGTATCGTCCCTATCCTGGCCGTCATCGTCCTCTTCGCCGAATATGTCGACGTCTTGTTCGGAGAAATCCATGGTCGGAAGTGAAGTGTCTCCGGGAAGATTTCCTCGGCGAGTCGAGGAAAACGGTGTTTTGCTACAATTTTGCGGCTTCTGATTTTGTCTGTGAAGGGAACAAAGGGGTTTGGTGGGCCAGTGAACTGTTGCTTGGGCCACACATTGGCCCAATCACTAATTTCCTTTTTTTTTTTCGGCTCTTTTTTTTAATAATATTTGTCACAAATTTTATGATTAAGGGTTTGTTTGGCAATAAGTTTAACTCAAGTTAAACTGTACTTTTTTTTGTCTTTTTCTGAAAAAGTTTTTTATCTTTTCTAAAAAAGTTTTTATCTTTTCTGAAAAGTCAACATAAATTACTATTGAAACTTAAAAATCTTAACTCAAACTCATTCACCAAACACCCCATAAGCTTTTTTATTTTTGATTTGTGAGATCGAGTTTTTTATTACAAGAAATTTTAGTGAACAAAAACGATGATAAAACAACAGTGGATAGTTGAGTTCATTTTGGGAATTGGAATAATGAGTGAAAAACCTCTACTTGATTCTCTTGCTTTTTCTCTCCCTAGTTTTGGATCAAACAAAAAGTGCTACGAGGAATGTATGTAGAATAAAAAAGGCGAACTACGGACCCAGCCGAAAAGCCTAAAATCTTCACAGGTTGTTCTTAAAATGGGAAAAAAAAAAACAATAATAATAATAATAACAAAATAAAACCAAGAGCGGACTGAGGGGGGAAAAAGGAAAAAGAAACACTAACAATAAATTATGTTGACAAATTTATTCTCACTATAGCCAAAGAGGAAATACATATAGATCACAAATGATATGAGCTTATAACAACTCTTAATGAAACAGTACAACGAGGGAAATCATAATATCTATTAACATTGAAACTATCACTTTCCATAAAAAGAAAAAATTCAAAATAACAGAAAAGAAAGGACTATATAGTATTATTTAAAAGGAAAAGTTACGGTGAGAAAGGCGGACTGCTTCCGGTCGGGACTTGGGGACCATTTTAAAGTATGTTTACCCATCATAGTGGCTTCCGATGACGCTGGCAGTGGTCAAAGCCTCCATATTCTCGTCATTAGCTTCCGGATGATAGTCGCCGTCGCCGTCGTCGTCGTTGTCGCCGTCTTCAGGGGAGATGTGATCTACTGCACCCACTGGGACTGGGTGCACAGGAGCTGCTTGAGCCTCTATATCTATGTCATCTTCTTGGTGGTGATAGTCATAGGTGAGAGTAGAACTGATACGGAGATTCCAACTAGGTAAAGCCAAGAGCCTCGCGTTGACCCGGCCAAGAAGGCGGTTCAGAATCAGAATAGAAGGATACAGAAACCAGAACAGAGTGTGGGGAAAGAAAAGCGAGGCGAGTAGTGAAGCAGCGATATGAGGAGAGAAATTTTCTAGTCTGAAGCGAATAAACGCTGAATTGGGCGGACGACGAGTGGGGGAGATAGTGATGGAAGTGAACGAGAAGAAGAGAAACAGGGAAACGGGAAAGGAGATTTTTGTCCAAGAGGTTCGGTTTGGATCTAGAAGATGGAAAGCATAAAAAACCCAGGGTTGGAGAGAGTTTATCAAGATGGGGATGGTGTAACGGAGATCAAAGTTCCTCATTCTCTCTCAAATTTGGAAATTTCAGGTGAGATTTGGACGGTTGGGAGGTGAAGAGTGGTGGGAAAAGGAAGAGGATGAGAGAAAGGGAGGGATTCCCAACAATTCAGGGGCAACTTTGGTTTGTTCGACTTGGGTGTGGGTTGTGGTGGGTGTGGAGTACGGCTTTTATAGTATTCTCCTCAGTCCCCTCTCTATTTGGATGTATCGACGATACCTTTTTGTTTTTGTTTTTATTTTATTTTCAAGTAATTTTTTTTAGCTTTTATATATTTTGTGATACTTTCAATTTTGTTTGTTTTGTATAAACGGGCTTGATCTTGTTACTTTTCTTTTAAGAAAGATGCAAGTGGATTATTTAAATAAATTTAGAACAAAAGTCAAATAGGAGGAAGCGCATTGAAGTAGGGGGGAGGGAGGAATGGACACACACACACACACACACACATGCTAAAAGGGTGAGATAAAAGAGAGAGAGTGTAGCGCAGAGATGAAATTCAAGAGGGGGATAAAATTGGAAATACATTATTTATTTAAAGAGAAAACTAAAAATATACTATGTTTTATCATCTTTTTAATAAAATGTTACAAACTTCAATAGTATCTATGAAATATGCTATATGTTACATTTTTCCTAATAAATTTCTATCTACTAATCCATGTATTTAAAAATTGTTTGAATTCTTTTTATTTGTAGAATATCTAAAACAATATCTATAAAAACACTGTTAGCCTTTCATAATTAATTGAAATAAAACAAATAAATAAATGTTAAAAAGGGAAACAATAATCTTTAAAAAAGGTCAAATGAATTTCAATAATTATAAATATAGAAAAATTGACCCAAATATTGAAAGTGTTTTAAAGAAGTTGCAAATCCTTAAAAAATCGTTTAATGAAAATTGATTGATAATGAAAATAAAAAATAAAAAGACACACGTAAAAGAAAATAAGGATCCTATATTATATATCAAGTATGCACTTGGTGTATAGGTTGAAATTGAATTTTTTGTATTAGAATTGAGTTAAATTGCAATGTGCGTTAGGTGAGGTATTTGAACTGTCGAAATTAGAAAGTGTAAAAATTTGAGATATATTTGGGAAAAAAAAAAATCACTATGGAGCTTGTTTCGTTCGTCTTGAAATTTTATGTAATTTAAAAAATATATATTTTATTTGGATTTACATATGTAAATTTACGGACTTTTGGCATTTAAATTATAAAAATTATAAATAATAAAACTAAAATTGATTTTTTAGGGGGAAAAAAAAGAATTTTTAAGGTTTGGATTTAATTGGAGCTTTAGGGGGAGTTAGGCATATACACTCAAACTTAAGATTTAAACTCAAATTTTTGTTTTTTTCTGAAAAAATTTTTTGTTTTTTCTGAAAAAGTTTTTTAACTTTTCTAAAAAATCAACAAAATTTACTATTCAAACTTAAAAATTTCAACTCAATTCAAACTCAACTCAAACACCAAGCACCCCTTTAGACCCAAAAACATGCTAAATATCAATCATACTATTTTCTGTCAAAATGCCTGACGGAGGGACCTTTTTTTTCGAGTAGAAGACTGCTAATGCCTTTGTGTGAGCTTTCCACTTTTGGTTTTTTATTTATTATTATTATTTTTTTAATTTTCGTGTCTTCAACGGAAGAACCTTTGTAGTTGACAGAGTACAGGGTTAGATCTGGAATTCGAGTGTTGTTTTTTCATTTTTTATTTCCGTTTTCGGAGAGTTCCATGTTTTGGAGACATTCTTGTCCAAGCGCGTGACGGCTCTATTTTCCAATGCGTTTGTGACATGCCGATTAGCTAAGCCATGTGGAGCATTTGGCTTGGCTCAAGGATTGAAGCTAAAAAGCTTCAACTTTTAAAATGAATATTTTATATTTTTATATCATATACTGTATTTTTATTCGGAGTAGATACTTATATTTTTAAAGTTTTATATCTTTATATTATCATATTAATTTAATATACAAACTTATACCTTTTTTCTGTTAACCCTCAATTTTGACATAAAATATCCAAAATACCCTTATAAAACAAAAATTAAAATTTGAAATATTCACTTTTTATACCACGTATTTTGTTTTTATTCATAAAGTATATCATATATTATAAAATCCTATTTTTTAATCATTCTATTATATTTAATATACAATTATATATTTTTTCTTAATCAACATTTTATTTTGACTATAAAATGTCCAAAATACTCTCAAATTTGAATTTCTTCAATTAATTTTCAATTTCAATTTTAAGGATATTTTCGATATTTTTATGTCAAAATTAAGTATTAATTGAGAAAAAAATAAGATATATGCATTAGATATAATGTAATGTTATAACTTCAAAATTTAAAGTATACTTTTTGATTAAAAACAAATGCATGATATGTAAATAACACTTAATTTTATTTTTTTCTTTTTAAAAGTATCTTGGACAATTATTAGTTTAAATTATATGTTGACTAAAAAATAATATAAATTTATATATTAAGCATAATATGATGATATAAAAACTAAAATTTTGGAAGGCATTATAGATTTTTTGAATAAGAATAAAATACAACATATAAAAATGTAAATAATCTGTTCGTAGATGATTTTACATGTATCGATTTATGTCGTGTTTTACATTGCGTTTGTGATTGTGACTGCCTACTGGCTATGTGGTGCAGCTGGCTTGACTCGAAGCTTTTAGCATTCCTCTGACGGAGCTTCGGCTTGGCTTCACATTTTTGTATTGACATGACAACCTTTGTGACTGCTATTAGCCATGTGGACATTTGGCTTGGCTCAAAGTTAAAAAGCTAAGACCATCTCTAACCAAATTCTATTTTAGAGTTTTACATTATTTTAGAGTATGAGAGCATTTCTAACCCATACTCTAAATATAACTTTAAATATAGAGTATGAATAGTATACTTCATATTTAAAGTATCACTGTTCATACTTTAAACTACTTTTTCTTTTTTTTTAATTTTTAATTAAATTTTAAAGTAATATTTAGATGATTATAAAAAATAATATAAATAGAATATTTTTTTTAGAGTATGATATAGAGTAAATGGGTTAGAGAGAAAATAATTATTTGAAGTGACAGATACTCTATTTTAAAGTTTCTGTACTCTAAAATAGAGTATTTGGATTGAAGATGGCCTAAAAGCTTTTCAAAATGAATTCACATATGTGGCTTGTCTCTGGCTTCGCATGCATGAGTTATAGAAATGCTTTTTTAACCCTCAACGTGGATCATTTGGCTTGGCTCAAAGCTTAAAGCTGAAGGCTACGGGGATAAGGCCTGGGTTTTGAAAAGGTGTTCCGATCTATTGTCTCATTTTTCTGTTTTAAAATTTATTCTCTCGATAATATTTTGATAACTCATTAATTTTTTTAAAAATTTTGAGTATCTAATATTTTTTATGTGGTTAAATTCTTAAATTCAGATTATATGACATGACATTATTAGGAAGACAGTCAATAAAATAAGAAATCTGAGATAATAGATCTCCACTCAAAGAGAAAGGAATCATTTTGATGCCAACAACCAAGGTCAAAATTACCTCTACGCGAGTTGTTATTTATTACCTATCACTGGCAACACTGAGTTGGAAAACAAGTCGATTTGGATTGCATATTCATTTTCAAAATGAAAAATTTTCTTGTTTGTTATGAGTTAACTCATTTTATTTTGAGGAGGGATGTACATTTGGGGTCGGTATGCAAAAACACTTTTCAAGTTTTTTTTTTATTTATATATTTTCGAAATATATGGTATTATAAAGAGAGATGCTCTTCCGACTCCCGACTAAATGCGTATTAGAACTTTATTTGAATAGAATAGTGATTTTAATTTTGTTTGGTTTGCACACATGGGCCCACTTGATATTGTTACCCCGACTAAGCGCGTGTTAGAGTCGAAGAGTTGTTTGAATAGACACGGGCCCACTTAAGATTGTCACTTTTCTTTTAAGAAAGATGATAATGGATTATTTAAATAAATTTCTATCTAGTAATCCATATTTAAAAAAATGTTTAAAATTTTCTTGGCTGTCTATAGACCCCCACTATTTAAAAAAATGTTTCAAATTTTATTGGCTATCTATATAAAAAAATGTTTAAAATTTTCTTGGCTGTCTATAGACCCTCACTATTTTCGGGGGTTCCTGCCCAACAACACGGGGACATGATGTGGTGAAGGCCCATTGAGGAAAAGTTAATCATTTTTTTAAAGATAATAAGGGTAAGTTTGTAAAATCATTTCATAAAGATGATGAAAAGTTGTTAGAATGAATGCAGTTAATGGATATAATGGTACTTTTATATTTTGTCGACATTTGACATTAGGGATAGAAATCATAAAAGTTTGTTAAAAAATCATAATAGAAAGACCATGTAGTAAAAAATTTATTAGAAAAGTACAATAGGAGTGTTTTTGTGTCGTTTTAGGCTTCAAAAGTGGAGTTTTCCTAATAAGAACTGATTTTTCCAATAAAAGTTAAAAAAGAAAAAAAAAAAAAACAAACAAACAAACAAAACAAAATAAAATAAAGCAAAACAAAACAAAAAACAACATTACATTCTATGGCTCCTTTTTCTCTCAATTTTTTGGATCAAACAAAAAGTGACCTTAACATTCTAAAAAGGATAGACAAAAACAAAAACAAAAACAAAAATAATAGTAACAATGAAAAATACAACCATCTATTCATTATTCATTCATTACAAGTCAAATAGAAACCAATACAACATTGGTGTTACCATAAAAGGTAACATTATAAGCCACTAAAAAAAAAAAAAAAAGTAACATTACAAGGAGAAAACTGTAGTGAATGTGAAAAAAAAAAAAAAAAAAAAAAAAAAATTACCACACAATTTTGACAACAGTATCATATCAAAAGTTGGAAACCAATACAAAGACAAAATTAAACTACAAACAGGGCAACCAAAGACACTTCCTTCTTCCCTTCCAAAAAAAAAAAAAAAAAAAAAAGACACTTCCTTCTTAAAGCAACAGATTCTCATCATCATATAGTCTTCGGCAATATCTATATTGTCTTGAGGCACAAGCTCTGGTGGATCCATGCGTATGTTTGCTTGAACTTGTTGACGGGTAAGACTGAAACTTAGGAGGGAAGTCCCAAGGGGGAACGCGGAGAGTTGGAAATTAACCCAGCCCAGAATTTTAAGTAGCTGAAAATCAAAATAGCAGGATACACAAACCAGAAGAGAGCCTGGGGAAAGACAAGGGAGCACACAAGTGAAACGGTAATCTGAGGAGAGAAATTGCCGACCTGGAAGCAAATCAGGACTGTGTTGGGCGAAGGACGTCGACTTAAAGTTATGGAAGTGCATGAGAAGAGGACGAGTAGGTCTCGTTTGGCGTTTAAACTCAAACTGTACTTTTTCATCTCAGTTTTTGTCTTTTTCTGAAAAAGTTTTTGTCTTTTCTGAAAAGTCAATAAAAATTTTCAACTCAAACTGTATTTTTTCAACTCAAACTCATTTATCAAACGGACCCAGAGATTTTGATCCAAGAGACTTGATTGGGATGCAACACGCTGAAAGCATCCCAGTCCCATGGAAGAGCCACTGATAGGAATTTGACGAGGTTTATGATGACTGGGATGACCAATCGGAGATCAAAGCCACTCATTTTTTGTCACAAAACTTGGAAAATGTTTCCCTCAAAAAAAAAAAAAAAAAAAAAAAAAGGCACACTTGGAAAAAGTTGTTTGAAGAGTAGAGGGTAGAGTAGAGAGAGCGAAGCTGTGTGAAAAAAGCTTCAAGGTTTGTTTGTGAGGGACAGGGATGTGTGGGAAGAAAGCCAGGGGAAGATTTGGTACTTATAACTCGCAAGTGACGGAAGTGTTTTTTCTTCTTCTTTTATCCAAGGGATTTAATTGGTAGGAAAGGGGCCGCACTTTTTCGTCTTTTTCTTATCCAAGGAAAGTGTTTTTTATCCAAGTACTGGAAGGAAAGTGTTGGAACTTATGCACCAAAATAAGCACTTGATGTAACGTTTCGTGACAAGATGTTTGAATACGTTTGAAGATGTTTGAAGAGTGGAGACAAGACTAGAGAGTAGAACCAAGCCACAAGGTGTGTGATGGCCGAGGAACTGTGAGTAAAGCCTCGTGGAAAAGGAGGGGCTTTATACAAGATATGACGGGACCACACACGTGATTGGTACATTGACCCCACCGGGTTTCTTCCTAGTTTCAAATATTTGCCAAAATGAAGAGAGAGAAAAAAAAAAAAAAAAAAGAGACCCCAATAAAAACTTTTGGATACCTTCAAAAAAAAAAAAGAAAAAAAAAACTTTTGAATAACTTATTTTAAAATAAAAAGGATATTTATTGGAATCTAAAAACTCATCTCATTTGTGATTGCAGGCATAATTTTACGATAATATCACACTTGATTACAGTAGTTCGAATCACCCTACCCCAAATTCAAAAAAAAATCATTTTATTTTAAAAATAAGATGGAAAAAAATCTATTTTTTCATAATTAATCTTTCTACTTATTTTCATTTCAAACTTATTTTACATCATAACATTTTTATATTCAAAAATATCTTCTCTGCTTTTAGTTTCAAAATTTCATAACAAAGCTAACGAAAAATATAGAAATCCAAACACTAAGCGTCCGTTTGGTTCGACAGTTAAAGTTGAAATTTTTTAAATTAGAGTTGATTGATTTTTCAAATATTGGTTATATTTTTTGTTAATTTTTTAAAAAAAAATAAAAATTGAGATAAAAAATTTAAATTGAAACTAACAAATCAAACTAAGGCTAACAAAATGTGTTTGACAAATTTATTTTCAACAAGTCAGAAAGGAATTACTTCAAATATTGCATTGTCATGAAGCATACAAAGGGGAAGCCATAATATCCTCTGACACTATCACTTTCCATTAAAAAAAAAAAAAAAAAACAATGTGCGGGACTCGTTGGAGTTGGTGGGTGGGATTTGGGGGAATTTCGGGGACTTTGGTGTGGGGGAGAAACTAGTTACGCAACGCGACTGCGAAAATGGGTCCCAACGGTGGCAACCAAAGGTTTTTTTTTTTATCCTTTTTATTAGTTATTAATATTAATATTATGCAATGCGATTGTGAAAATAGGTACCCATGGTGGGGACCAAAGGATTTTTTATTTTTATTTTTATCAATTAAGAGGCAAATACAACGGCATCAGGGAAATGGAATCACGTGGGGAGGAATCAGGCAATAAGGCCTCTAAAGGGTGCCCAAACAGCCATCTCACGTGCCGGGAGTAATTTTTAGTGGGGATGTACACTAATGATTGATTTAAAAAATATACGAGAACTCTCCCGTATGGCACTGTCGACAGTCAGATGAGAGAGTTCTTCCTATCTTTCTCTAGCTCTTTCTTTTTCTCTCTTTCTAGCGGGTTGTATCGCACTCTTCCCCGAGTTGTGTCAATCTCCTGCACGGATTGTACTGTCAGACGGCCGTTCTTCCTTCTCTTTCCCTCTAAACAACAACCGGTTTCATAGGCTAGAACCCTCTTCCGATCGAAATAATTACACAAAAGATTCATTTTTAAAGTCATGTTTCAAAATATGTCAATTTTTAATAATATTATATATGTGTTTATTTTTTAAGAAATAATTGTCATTAGTACTTATTTTGTCATTTTTACTGTAATGGACATCATTTCATTTTTATAAATATTCTTTTATTTTATTTTTTTTTTGATTTAATGATGAATATTTTTTGTTGATAAATGTGAATTACCTTTAATAAACCCAAATTAGTTATGAACATCTAAATAATTATAATAAATATAAAATATTTACTATGACGATGATGGTTCAGACCAAATAATAAACACATAAAATATTAATGATAAAGGTTGATGAAATTAAAATATTCATACTTTTCATATAAAATCCAATGAATTATTTATGAAAGACCTATTTATTTATCTCATCCACTATAAATCAAATAATTGTCATTTATGTATTAGTCCAACAAATGAAGAATAACAAATGGTATCAAATTCTTTATGAAAAAATACTATTATTTATATAAACTACTAGAAATGCAATTGAACCTTTTTTTTTTTTGATAAAGACTAATGTATTACAAGAAAGATATTTTTTCCAGATGTTCCTTTTTCTTCATTTAGCTTATTCTCATTAATTTGAAATGTGATTTTGAGAAAAAGCATTCTATTTTTTATTCATGATGAATATTTACACCTTCTTTATAATAAATCAAAAAAAATTTCATATTTTTATTTTAACCTTCTTTGGTAATTGTCTTAGATTCCATTTTTTTCGTTTCGTTTTTTATAATTATTTTATTTGTTAATTTACCATTTTTTATGAATGGTAATATTGTTTTTATAATTACTCTTTTAGATATTTATATAAATAAAAAAAAATAGACATATTTTAAATCAACATATCTAATTTGGACATCTATGTAAATAATCCGAGAAAGGAGATATTTGGTTTATTGTAGGAGACAGAGTAAAACAATTACACAAAAAAAAAAAGAGGAAAAATTAGAAAACTAACAAAATTACAAATGTTATGAAACTTTAATATAAGGATGCCTTCACAAATTTTCAAAGTACTAATTATTAAATAATACAAAAATTTGTTAAAAAATAATATAAAAATTGTCTAGCTAAGATTTTTGTATCCATAAAGAAAATGTTGAGAGGTTTCTTGGAAATTACATGAAGCTTACATATAAGCTAAAGAATGCCTAAGAGTGGCCTTTGTAACTGATGTTGGAAGCAAATGAAATAGAAAGAAAAGAAGTGAGAAAGAATAAATATAGTTTGCTTATTTTTTGTCTCTTATTTTATTATCTGTTTCTCTGCTTCATTATCAATTTTTAGAATATTATAACACATTATTAGCAAGAATCTCTACCTTTAGTATTTTGGTAAGTTCAATTTATGAAATTAACTATTTTAATAGAGTTTGTCTTACTACAATCTTTATATATATTTGATCTCTTAATTATCTTCATATCGGTTAGTTCCCACTATCAAATCATTCTCCCACACTTCAAATGTCACTTATTGTTATTTTTTTATTTTAACACTTATGTTTGACTTATTGGTACATATGAACATTATTTAAATATATTTATTAATTACAACATGAAATCATTTTACCTCTGTTTAATTCGTTAATTGTAAATAAGAATTTTAAATTATAATTAATTAATTTTTTAAAAATTAATTATAATTTTTATTAATTTTTTATAAAAAAAATAAAACTTAAGACGTAAATTTTAAATTTAAATATCAAATAAAAGCATTATTAATTCTCTGTCATGTAACCTCTCGTATAAATAATTATTAGTACATCACATGTCTAATCTCTGTGTACTTGTAATAATTGTACAAAATTCGACTACCGAAATAACGACCTTTTAAACTTATTTGGATCTCAAATCCCCCAGTCCCTAGTGTCCCCACCCCCAATTTTAAAAAAGAAAAAGAAAAAGAAAAAAAAAAAACATGTTTGCGACTATCACATCACAACATGGTACCGCAATTACATATCAAAAATCAATTAGCTTATGCTTTATATGATGATGGTTAAAAAAAAACGAAAAAATGAATGCATATCCTTCGTTCTATTTAATTATTGATATACAGTAATATAGAGTACATATATTCACAAGTTGAAATCATAACTCTAAAGATTCCAATCCAAAAGTAAGTGCATTACTACTTGAGAAAAAAGTTTATAAGTGGCAATTAATTAGGGAAAAAACTTATTCATTAGGCATATTTAAGAATTCAAGTTTAATGGTTAAAAATGTTTGAGTAGCGATGTATTTTAGTGGAAATATTTTAAAGGCGAATCAGAAAAAATAAAAAAATTTTAACCAAAAATACAATATATCTATTTTTTTTTAAAGTATTTTTTCTTAAACGGAAATTTCATTAAATTTAATAAGGAAATACAAAGACACAAAATGACCATGTATTACATGAGACAAAATCATTTAATTAAAACAGATCAATCAATAAATTTTGATAACGCTAAAAGAGAAAGACGTATGCTTAAGGCCCAATAACGGGTACATATCTCGGCATACTGAAATCGAGCACATGTAAGGCTATTTTTTATAAAACCTCGACAATCGATGGAATATCCAGATTAATCGAGGGACAAGACTCAGTAGCACTAAGGACATCACTAACTCCGTATAGAAGCAATTCTAGCGGGACCAAAATAACACGAAGACTCAGATCTGACAAACAAACAATCAACACAGAAGATGGGGAGACCACCTCCATTATTAAAATTAACAAACTGAAATATAACATCTAAATAAAAAACGACAAATACATCACCATTATTACATACAAAACTACAAATTAAAAAAAAAAAAACAAATCACCTAGAAAGAGTCATTGTAGAAAACAAGATCTATGTTCTCGAGAGAAACTGGGTTGCCAAAGCCAATTAGCCACTGCAAGACCTCTCTGTCTTGCTCCTTTCCACAATACCGATCCTCCTCTTACGGGTCTGTCTCTTTCAAAACTCTTACCATATGATTTTCACATCCATTCTTAGACCCAGAAAACCAGAGATAGTCCAAAGATTGTCACTGGACTCCAACATCAAGAGAAGAAAACGATTGAAAAACCCTAACTCTCACGAGTTAGAGAAAGAAGAGAAGAGAGAGAAGAGGAAAGTCTTTAGACTTTATTTTGTTCTGTTAAAAAAAATTTTTTAATTAGGCACATATTTGAAAAAACAAACATATTGTTTAAAAAAGGACTACATAAAAATTTTGACTTAAGGATGTATTTGAGAAAATAATTGCTATAAAGATAGATTAGGGAATACAAATATTCATAAGAAATTTAGCAAAACACAAAATAAAAAAAAAATCAAAAGAATTGATGATTAAAATAGAGACCTATCAACAGGTTACTCTTTTTTTTTTTTTTTTTTTTAATATCTGCTGTAATGTTATTAATATATATATATATATATATATATATAAGAACCAAATAGAATTGACTTCACTCTCTCTCTCTCTCTCTCTTTTTCTTTTTCTTTTTCCAAACTCATTTTAGTATATATATATATATAAGAACCAAATAGAATTGACTTCATTCTCTCTCTCTCTCTCTCTCTCTCTCTCTCTCTCTCTCTCTCTCTTTTCTTTTTCTTTTTCCAAACTCATTTTAGTTGTTTTAGATTGTCATTTAGTGTCAATTTTCAACTGATGTCATGCATAAATTGCTTTTTTTTTTTTTTTTTTAAACTTTGTTGTTTGTCAAGCTTTTCGTAGGTTGACGTTGTTAGTGAGAATTGTCGTTTTCCAAATGCTTGACGTTTTCAGTTGATGCAAGACTACTTGATGTCGTTTTTCAATTGCACGGTTGACATTGTTGAAAGCTTAATTTCTTCACTTGTTGTCCCTTGCTCTTATTGGCATTTGTACTTTGGTTGAATTGCAAATATTAAAAAAAGGAGATATGAGCTGTAATAATTGAAATGTGTAAGAAAAAAAAATACGTAATGTGATTAAATCTAAGCCATTGTAATTAAAATAGCTCGTGAGTCAATAATTTTGAACCATTAGAATACTTGAAATGGGTGGTTGAAGTACAAAACTCATTCACACTTCTGTAATAAGTTACAAATTATAGATATATATGTAACAAAAACAAAACAAAAAAAAAAAAAAGGATAATCTTGGGGGGAAAAAAAAAAGAAGCAAAAAGGGTTTGATATAAAGTAGGGTCTAAGGTTTCGAGCAAAAAAAAGTCTGTTCTAAGGTTTTGATGCAATTACGGATTCGGAGATTTGTCTTAATAAAGACACGTAGAAGGATAATGTTTATAAATTAAAACAATAACTTTATATGAATAAAAAGTTTAATATTTTCTACTTTTAAAAAATTTACATATTTTTTTTTTCACGTTTACAACATATAATAAACATTTTATATATGGTTCCAAGCGTAGATTAATGGTAATATCATACTTGATTCTATCTTATAATAAGCATTATATATGTGGTTCCAAATATAAATTAATGGTAATATCATACTTGATTTTATCAAAAAATGTAGAATTTAAATCCTCCCTCTAAGTTAAAATATATATATATATATATTTTTACTTATTGTTTTTTATATTTTGAAAATATTGTAAAATTTGCTCTTGAACTTTTCTCAAATGATAATCTTATAATACAAAACAAAAGTTTTTGACTTTATGATCTATTGTAAGTTGTTTGTAAATTTTTAACTAAAAATTAAGTTTCACTTCTATTTATTTTACACCGTCATTTTTCCCTTTGTCAATAAATAAAAAATTACATGCATCGATATTCTAATTTTGATAATTTTAAACTTAATATATCTCTTAAAAATTAAAAACAAAAGTTTCAATAAAAAGTTAGAAAGAAAAGTAGATAAAGGAATTGGGAAGGAAAAAAGAATCAAAGGTTTGTTATGGCATAAAGATACAAAAATAATCTAATATTACTTGGGGACAAACTAAAATCATTTAAAAAAATAGTTCATGGTGTTTTCCAATACATTGTCGTTTCTTCTATTTTACATTTTAATAACTGTCGTTTGGCGGATCTCCGTTTTCCTAGAAGGGGTGTTAGCTTGTCGTTCATGGTCATTTATTAATTTGCTGTCGTCTTCAAAGTCCCTGTCGTTTTCGTTAAATTTGTTGGTTCTGAAATTTGTGTCGTTTATAGACTAGTCAACTTGAGCTTTTGATTGTTGTACTTTTTTCCCCCCTTTAATGAATTGTTTTCAGGAGTTTTCTAATGTATTCTTTTCTTAAGCTTTTGTTGTTTTAGAAATTCTTTTCCTTTCTAATTCAATCTGTCGTCATTTTAAATCTGTCTTTCCTTTTGACTTTGCAGTACTTTGTAAGCATTTTCGTTTATTTGATCTAATGATTGTCGTTTTACTAAACTGAAGTGCTACACATGATTGTAACTTGTATTGTCGCCTATTTAAGTAGTCCTCTTTTCAAAAGCTCCTGTCGTATTCCAATTCACTGTCGTTTTTTTTTTTGTTAACCTCGTCGCTTTTGTTAAGATTATGTACTCGGTTTATACATTGTCGTGTATTTGCGCTGATGGGACCTTGATCCGATTATGAAATACAAACTCAGCTGAAATGGCTTGTGAAATCATGTTTTTGCAATTCAGTACTGAAGGGGAAAAAATCCAAAGTAAAAAAATATATATATATTTCTCGTACAATTTCAAAAGATATCAATTTTTTCTTATTGTCATCCTATATCCAGTTTGCTCATACAATTTTTTATGGAGAGATTTTTTACCGCCAAACTTGGTCGCTCTTCAACCTTGCCCATGGACTTAAAAAATTGGCCCATAAACATTAAATGTTTGCAAAAACATCCCTTAAACTTTAAAACATTAGCAAACAACTCCTATTAAATTCCATCCATTTGAGACTGATATGTCACCGATTTAAAGAATTAAAAGAAAAGTCAAGTTAAAAATCTTAGTTATTGGAGAAATCAATAATAAACCAAACAATTAAAAATTAATAAGTTTATTTTTTACTATACTTCTCGAATTAAATTTCATTTTAGAACTTAAGCTAATTCGATTATAATCAAATTTGAATATTAATTTGTGTTAATAGTAGGGATTTACATTATTCTTATAACATTTTCTTAAGACAGATTTAGTTAATAAAGAAAACACAAGAATGAATAAAATTCGTAAGAGAATGTACATACTTACAACATATACAAATTTCTATACAGGTTTGCTTTAAGGTGAGATTATGTCACGCTTCAACCATTGCATTACTTTACTATGATCAAAAAATTTATAAGAGAAATCATACAATCTCTATTTAACATGTACTATCTCTGCATAGGATGTTTTTCATTAAGGATTAATTAGGCTTCATAACTTTAACAAAAAACCCACTTCTCAGCCCAAATATCAAGAGTAGGAGGAGGAGAGAATAAAAGAGAGGTCTCTTAGGCGCTACGGTGTGAGAAGGAGAGCAGAACATCTCTTTTGATTTTCAACGCAGAGAAGTGAAACAATGTCGGAATGGGGAGGAGGAGGACTTTTACAACGATGGAGACATAAAACTTCTGTAAAAGGTTTTAAGAATTTCACAACATCATATAAAATATTTTTTTTATCAACATGTTTATCACAAAAAAATAAATAGTTTTTATCAACATCTTGGTTTTGAATAATCTGATTTGTATCAAATTTTATATTAGTAATGCCAGAGACACCATTCCAATCCTAATTTTTTAGTATCAACTCGTGTGTTATATTTTTATTGGTAAATATAATCAAATGATGTGATAATATTTTAAACACTCATTAATAAAAATATAACAACTTATATGTCACATAGATTGATACTCAAAAATTAAAATTATAGTTGATATTCCTAATATTTTATATATTTCTTGTTATATTATTTTGATCAGATACCATGGTTAGAATTTTACGAGTTATCAATAAAGATATCTGATAGTAGAAAGGCCAAATTTTTGCAAAAGGTCTCTTTGGGTATTTTGACAACGGTGGAGAGAGAAATGTTTGCAAAAGGTCGATTCATCCATAATTTAAGAATGATAGCCAATACTGTTTCCATTTATTTTTGAAAGGTCCCATTAGATTTCCTTTGACAAAGATGGATATGTGTTATTATTCTTTTGCAGTCAGGTCCCCTATTTTTCCAATTGTATTCTCACATGTCCAAAAAAGAATTATATCACATATCTGATTTTGAAGATTATAAGAACTCTTAAGGCCTGTTGGACAATTGATTTTGAATCTAAAAAGTTTTAGTTCAAACCTTTTGCTACTAAATTTTTCTCACAAATTCTAAAAAAATCTATAAATTTAAATAAAATAGTTGTAGTTGAAACTCTGTACCCAAAAGTGACCTTAAAATAACAAAATCATACTATAGGGGAAACATAACATCAACTAACCTAAAACTATTTGAAATTAATATGATCAATTTTCTCAATAAAGGAAAAAAAGAACATCTATAATCTCAACTATATCCCTTGAAATTTATGGTTGTTTATACTTTATCAACTGAACTTTAAAAACTTTTATTTTATCTCGTAAACTTTGAATTATTCTAATTTTGATGAAAAAAAACAAGAAAAAAGGGAATTAGTCTTAATAAACCCTTATTTTATAATCTTTAATAATTAAAAAAAAACTGTATCATTTTATATAAATTTCTTTTTTTCCGTCTATATTTAATGAAAATTATTAAAAAGAGTTAAGTGAGAGTTATTCAAAATTAAGAAAAAAAGATAATAATAGATTTTAAAATTAGGAAACTAAAAATGATGATAAAAAATTTAGGAATACAAACGAGAATAATCTAAAATAATAATAATAATACTAATAATGATAATACCAACACATAAATTATAACATAGCTACAATAGAAAGGTCCAAAGCTAAAACAGAGCAAGTACAAAAGCAGGTCAAAGCACCATAATCTCGCCATTAGCTTCAACATCGGAGTCGCCGACTTGGGGCGGAGGAGCTTGAAGCTCGATATCTGTTTCTGCTTCAAATCGATGGCGATCATGTTCATGAGTAAGAGTGGAACTCATGAGGAGGTTCCAAACAGGTAAAGCAGAGAGCTTGTTGTTGAGCCAACCAAAGAAGCGCCTGAGCAACAAGAGCATTGAAGAAAAGCAAAAGGAAGAGATTAAGATAGCGGGATACGCATACCAGAACAGAGCTCTGGGGAGGACGAGAGAGGCGACGAGTGAAAGAGTAAGGTATTAATGCAACATATTTCTCATAACTTCAAGAGTCAAGGAAAAAAAAAATGGTTGAGGATTAAATTGTCAAACTTAAAAAGTTTAAGGAGAGTCCCAAAAAAAGGCTTTATTCTCACAAAAGAAAGGGAATTCATGCTTTCGTTTAGTTATATATTTATTTATTTAGGTGATATCTTACAAGAAATTTTAGCACATAACAACATGGCGATGCTGAAGAAACAAAAAACAGAGCAAGTAGTGGTCTCATCTTTACCCCTCGTCGGTGTCTTGTGGAGAAATGGCTATGTTGACCTGGGCCACAGGCACGTCGGTCTCTATAATCTGTATATTTGTTTCTTCATGACGCGAAAGGGTGGAGCGTATGTGGAGATTCCAAACAGGTAAAGCTGAGAGCTTGACATTGAACCAGCCCAGAAAGTGGTTCACTACCAGTATAGCAGGATACATATACCAGAAGAGAGCCTGCGGAAACACAAGCGAACACACATGCGAAACGGCGAGGTGGGGAGAGAAGTTGCCGAATCGGAAGCGAATGAGGGCTAAGTTGGGCCAAGGACGAAAGAGGAGGATGAAAGTTATGGAAGTGGAAGAGAAGAAGAGAAGTTGGAGAACGTGGAAAGAGACCTTGGTCCAAGAGGTTTGTTTCGGATCAAACATCCTGAAAGCATCCGAGTCCCAGGGAAGAGCTTTTGAGAAGGATTTGAGGAGGTTTATGAAGATCGGGATAACTACTCGGAGATCAAACCCGCCACTCATTTTCTGAAAAACTTGGAATTTCTAATACAAGTAGTTATAACTGGAAAGGGAAGGTTAGACTATGGTGTCAGACCTGGTGTATGCAAAGCTGAGAAGAGGAGATAAAAGAGAGTGGTCACAGAACCATGAACTGGGTTTGTAATTTGTTTGGTTCGGAAAGAGCAGTGGCGGGAGGGGTATTTATAGGGTGGGCAGGGGGCGAGAAGCCTGAGAGAGAAAATGTTGTGGGGGAGAAATGTTGGAGAGGGAGGAGAGAGAAAATGCTGGGGAGGAGAGAGAAAATGCTGAGAGGAATGTTGAGAGGGAGGAGAGAGAAATGTTGAAAGGGAGGAGAGAGAAAATATTGGGGAGGAGAGAGAAATGTTGGGGAGGGGGCGAGAGAGAAATGTTGGGGAGAAATGTTGGAGAGGGAAGAGAGAAATGTTGGGGTGGGGTAGGGGGCGAGAGAGAAATGTTGGGAGCGAGAGAAGCCTGAAAGAGAAATGTCGGGGTGGGGAGGGAAATGTCGCGCGAGTTTCTGTTTGGGTTTGTGGGTTTTTTTTAAGTGTGGTTTTTTTTCAAGTGACGATTTGTCTTGGCTCAATTTTTTATTTTTAGCTAGGATAAAACAGAAAACCCATTAAATATTTGGGTTAAAATTAATTTTAGTAAGGATTATATGAGAATTTTTAATTTTTGATAAGTGTAAGGTAAAAAATCATAAATGGTGTAAGGTAAAAAATCATAAATTTTTTGAGATAAAATTAAAAGAAAACAAAATTTCAATTAAGACTACAGCGGGATGGAACTTTGACAACGATGGGTTAAAAAACTTCTTGAATTTTTCACAAAAGGACAACGACTGTTGATATCAAAAACCTTTGACTTAACACCCGATGTGATCACTTGATGTGGTCAGCCTTGCATAGTCACTATACATCTGGTTACCTGTAAAAGAGAAGCGTCTCGAAGTAAATTAGACACTAGTAGGGTGTCTGCTAAGGGTACTACGGTACTTAAGTCAATAATGACACTGATTAGTAAGTAGAAATACAATGAAAAAAGATGAGGTCTCTTTGTGTGTAAGGGGTGTGTGAAGGAGAACAGAAATATGGCTTCATTTATAAACAAGAGAATGATGAAAAAGGTTAGGGAAAAAAAAAAAAACTATTTTATAAAAAATTTTCAATTATGACATTCAAACAAGGAGTTAGTTTTTGCATTTTTATAAAAAGTTACTGTTGGAGTCATCCAAACAGGGAGTTAATTTTTGCATTTTTATAAAAAGTTGTCGTTGGAACTTTGACAATGGATTTTTGTTTTTGTTTTTATTTTTTATTTTTTATTTTTTATTATTTTACAGAAGGTCCCCTGGAACTTTGATGAAGTTTGAAAGAGGAATTTCTGCAAATGTCTTGCCTGCCTGGTGTGGCATCTTTTGAAAAAGTTTACGTCCCATTTATATTGTCCTATATGTCCCCTCAATTACTTGCTTATGATAGTCATCTAAATTTAACAACCTCACTATTATTGTTAATACTCAAATCTTTTATCTAATTTTTTGATATTTCAAGTTATTCTTTTTGAAAGTAATATTTTAAGTGATTTCTAATTAATTAAATTGTTTAAAAATTTTCCAATGATTTTAACCGGCTTATTTCATTCTTTAATATTTAAGTTCCTTGAGTTAAAAGGTAAAACAGAGTTTTTGCTTTTGCTTTTAATTAGTAGATAAAAAAGTAAAAACTATAGCTTTTTAATAATTATTTGGGAACCACGTTTAAAGAAAGAAAGGAAAAAAAAAAAAAAAAAGATTCAAAATGATTTCAAAGTTTTCTAACAATCCGTTTAATAAGAATGAATCAAGATTTTTCAACACCATTTTAACTTGTCAATGACTTGGATTAGCGGAAACTTCTTGGTTCATTTAAAAAAAAAAAAAAAAGAAGCGTTCTAGATAAATGTGAGAGTTCCACATGTATGTTGTTTGTCTGTTCGCGGTGGGTAAGAGTAGATGCTTATGTGGAGATTCCAAACAGGCAAAGCTGAGAGCTTGACATTGAGCCAACGCAGAAAGGGGACCAGTGCAAGTATAGCTGGATACATGAACCCGAAGAGAGCCTGGAAATTTTACCTTTTTAGAAATGTAAAATTAGTTTTCAAATTAGCTTTCAAATGACCTTTTATAATATCTATCCAAACATCATTTTAGAAATTTTACCTTTTTCACAATTACAAAAAAATTACACATCTAAATAGCTATTTTAGAGTTAAAAAAAATGATTTCTCATTTTCAAGTAACAAAATTCTTCATTTCAAAAGAAAACGGACCCTAAGGTCAGAGACAAGGAATAAACCATTTGTCGCTTACAAATATCCAAGAAATAAGTGGAAACATCCTATTCTAAGTTGTTTGAATATGTTTGAAGATGTTTGAAAAGTAGAGAGAAGACTAGAGAGTAGAACCCGTACAAGAGACTAACACAACTCGAGAAAGAGCACAATACAACTCGCTAGAGAAAGAGAAAGAGAGAGCTAAAAAGAGATAGGAAGAACTCTTCCATCCGACGGTTTGACAGTACCGTACGAGAGAGTTCTCGTATATTTTTCAAACGAATAATTAGTGTACATTCCCACTAAAAATTACTCCTGGCACGTGAGATGGCTGTTTGGGCACCCTTTAGAGGCCTTGTTGCCGCTTTGATCTTTGTTTGCTTTCTTTCTTGGGTGGTTAAAAAAAAATTGAAAAAAAAAAAAAACACTTCACTCTCTCTTTTTCTTTTTCCAAACTCATTTTTGTTGTTTTAGATTGTCATTTAGTGTCAATTTTCAACTGATATCATGCATAAATTGCTTTTCTTTTTTAAAACTTTGTTGTTTTTCAAGCTTTTAGTAGGTTGACGTTGTTAGTGAGAATTGTCGTTTTCCAAATGCTTGACGTTTTCAGTTGATGCAAGACTACTTGATGTCGTTTTTCAATTGCATGGTTGACATTGTTGAAAGCTTAATTTCTTTACTTGTCCCTTGCTCTTATTGGCATTTGTACTTTTGGTTGAATTGCAAATGTTAAAAAAGGAGATATGAGTTGTAATAATTGAAATGTGTAAGGAAAAAAAAAATGTAATGTGATTAAATCTAAGCCATTGTAATTAAAATAGATCGTGAGTCAATAATTTTGAATCATTAGAATACTTGAAATGGGATTTGAAGTACAAAACTCATTCACACTTCTGTAATAAGTTACAAATTATAGATATAGATGTAACAAAAACAAAAACAAAAACAAAAACAAAAACAAAATGGATAATCTTGGGGAAAACAAAAAAAGAAGCAAAAAGGGTTTGATATAAAGTAGGGTCTAAGGTTTCGAGCAAAAAAAAGTCTGTTCTAAGGTTTTGATGCAATTACGGATTCGGAGATTTGTCTTAATAAAGACACGTAGAAGGATAAAGTTTATAAATTAAAACAATAACTTTATTTGAATAAAAAGTTTAATATTTTCTACTTTTAAAAAATTTGTATATTTTTTTTCACGTTTACAGCATATAATAAGCATTTTATATGTGGTTCCAAGAGTAAACTAATGACAATATCATATTTGATTCTATCATATAACAAGCATTATATATGTGGTTCCAAACATAGATTAATGATAATATCATATTTGATTTTATCAAAAAGTGTAGAATTTGAATCCTCTCTCTAAGTTAATATATATATATATATATTTTGTTACTTATTGTTTTTTTATATTTTGAAAATATTGTAAAATTTGCTTTTGAACTTTTCTCAAATGGTAGTCTTATAATACAAAACAAAAGTTTTTGACTTTATGATCTATTGTAAGTTGTTTGTAAATTTTTAACTAAAAATTAAGTTTCACTTCTATTTATTTTACACCGTTATTTTTCCCTTTGTCAATAAATAAAAAATTACATGCATCGATATTCTAATTTTGATAATTTTAAACTTAATATATCTCTTAAAAATTACAAACAAAAGTTTTAATAAAAAGTTAGAAAGAAAAGTAGATAAAGAAATTGGGAGGGAAAAAACAATCAAAGGTTTGTTATGGCATAGAGATACAAAAATAATCTAATATTACTTGGGGACAAACTAAAATCATTTAAAAAAAATAGTTCTTGGTGTTTTCCAATACATTGTCATTCTTCTATTTTACATTTTAATAACTGTCGTTTGGCGGATCTTCGTTTTCCTAGAAGGGGTGTTAGCTTATCGTTCATGGTCGTTTATTAATTTGTTGTCATCTTCAAAGTCCCTGTCGTTTTCGTTAAATTTGTTGGTTCTGCAGTTTGTGTCGTTTATAGACTAGTCAATTTGAGCTTTTGATTGTTGTACTTTTTTCCCCCCTTAAACGAATTGTTTTCAGGAGTTTTCTAATGTAGTCTTTTCTTAAGCTTTTGTTGTTTTAGAATTTCTTGTTGTTTCTAATTCAATCTGTCATCATTTTAAATCTGTCATTCCTTTTGACTTTGCAATTATTTGTAAGCATTGTCGTTTATTTGATCTAATGATTGTCGTTTTACTAAACTGATGTGTTACAAATGGTTGTAACTTGTATTGTTGCCTATATAAGTAGTCCTCTTTTCAAAAGCTCCTGTCGTATTCTAACTCACTGTCGTTTTTTTTTTACCTCGTCGCTTTTGTTAAGATTATGTACTCAGTTTATACATTGTCGTGTATTTGCGCTGATGGGACCTTGATCCGATCATGAAATACAAACTAAGCTGAAATGACTAGCGAAATCATGTTTTTGCAATTCAGTACTGAAGGGGAAAAAAGCCAAAGTAAAAAAAAAAAAAAAATTTCTCGTACAATTTCAAAAGATATCAATATTTTCATATTTTCATCCTATCCAGTTTGCTCATACAATTTTTTATGGAGAGATTTTTTACCGCCAAACTTGGTCGCTCTTCAACCTTGCCTATGGACTTAAAAATTTGGCCCATAAACATTAAATGTTTGTAAAAACATCCCATAAACTTTAAAACATTAGCAAACAACTCCTATTAAATTCCATCTGTTTGAGACTGATATGTCACCGATTTAAAGAATTAAAAGAAAAGTCAAGTTTAAAATCTTAGTTATTAAAGAAATCAATAATAAACCAAACAATTAAAAAAATAAGAAGGTTATTATTGTACTAAACTTCTCGAATTAAATTTCATTTTAGAACTTAAGCTAATTCGATTATAACTCAAATTTGAATATTAATTTGTGTTAATAGTAGGGATTTTCATTATTCTTATAACATTTCCTTAAGAGAGATTTAGTTAATAAAGAAAATATAAGAATTCATAAAATTCATAAGAGAATATACATAATTACAATATATGCAAGTTTCTATACAAGTTTGCTTTAAGGTGAGATTGTGTCATGTTTCAACCGCTGCATACTGTCTCTGCGTAGGATGGTTTTCATTAAGGATTAACTAGGCTTCATAACTTTAACAAAGAAACCCACTGGTACTTCTCATCCCAAATATCAAGAGTAGGAGGAGGAGAGAATAAAAGAGAGGTCTCCTAGGTGCTACGGTGTGAGAAGGAGAGCAGAACATCTCTTTTGATTTTCAACGCAGAAAAGTGACGAACAATGTCGGAATGAGGAGGAGGAGGACTTTGACAACGATGGAGACATAAAACTTCTGTAAAAGGTTTTAAGAATTTCACAGCATCATATAAATTATTTTTTATCAACATGTTTATCACAAAAAAAAAAAAAAAAAAAGAAATAGTTTTTATCTACATCTCGGTTTTGAATAATCTGATTTGTATCAAATTTTATTTTTGTAATGCCAGAGACACCACCCCAATCCTAACTTTTTAGTACTAATTCGTGTGTTGTATTTTCATTAGTAAATACAATCAAATGATGTGATAATACTTTAAACACTTATCAATAAAAATATGACAACTCATATGATATATAGGTTAATACTCAAAAGTTAAAATTAGAGTTGATATTCTTAGCATTTTATATATTTCTTGTTATGTTATTTTGATCAGATACAATTGTTAGAATTTTACAAGCTATCAATAAAGATATCTGATAGTAGAAAGGTCAAATTTTTGCAAAAGCTCTCGTCGGTTATTTTGACAACGGTGGAGAGAGAAATGTTTGCAAATGGTCGGTTCATCCATAATTTAAGAATGATCACCACTACTGTTTTCATTTATTTTTGAAAGGTCCCATTATATTTCCTTTGACAAAGATGGATATGTGTTATTATTCTTTTGCAGTCAGGTCCCCTATTTTCCCAATTGTATTCTCACATTTACAAAAAAGAATTATATCTGTTTTTGAAGATTATAAGAACTCTTAAGACCTGTTGGACAAATGATTTTGAATCTAAAAAGTTTTAGTTCAAACCTTTTGCTACTAAAATTTTCTCACAAATTCTAAAAAAATATCTAAAAATTTAAATAAGATAGTTGTAGTTGAAACTCTGTACCCAAAAGTGCCCTTAAAATAACAAAATCATACTATAGCGGAAACATAACATTAACTACCCTAAAACTATTTAAAATTAATATGATCAATTTTCTCAATAAAGGAAAAAAAAGGAACATCCATAATCTCAACTATATCCCTTGAAATTTATGGTTGTTTATACTTTATCAACTGAATTTTAACAACTCTTATTTTATCTCGTGAACTTTAAATTAATTCTAATTTTGATGAAAAGCAAACAAGAAAAAAGGAATTAATCTTAATAAACCCTTATTTTATAATCTTTACTAATTAAAAAAAAAAAAAAAAACTGTATCATTTCATATAAATTCCTTTCTTTCTATCTATTTTGAATGGAAACTTTAATGAAAAAAAGTCAAGTGAGAGTTATTCATAATTAAGAGAAAAAGGTAATAATATATTTTAAAATTAAAATTAAAAATATGATGTAGTTTAGGAACACAGACGAGAATAATCCAAAATAATAATAATAATAATAATAATAATAGCATCACATAAATTATAACATAGCCACAATAGAAAGGTCCAAAGCTGAAAACAGAGCAAGTATAAAAGCAGGTCAAAGCACCATAATCTCGCCATTAGCTTCAACATCGGAGTCGCCGACTTGGGGCAGAGGAGTTTGAAGCTCGATATCTATATCTGCTTCAAATCGATGACGATCATGTTCATGAGTAAGAGTGGAACTTATGTGGAGTTTCCAAACAGGTAAAGCTGAGAGCTTGATGTTGAGCCAACCAAAGAAGCGCCTGAGCAACAAGAGCATTGAAGAAAAGCAAAAGGAAGAGATTAAGATAACAGGATACGCATACCAGAACAGAGCTCTGGGGAGGACGAGAGAGGCGACGAGTGAAAGAGTAAGGTGGGGCGAGAAGTTGCCGAACTGGAAGCGAATGAGAGTGGTGTTACTTGGCGAAGGAAGAGTTATGGGGATGTTCATGGAAGTGGTAGAGAATAGGAGAAGCATGACAAAGAGGAAGCAGAGTCTGGCCCAATTAGGCGTTGGGTTTGATAATAATAAGTCCAAATACAGGGGAAGAGGTTCGGAAGATTGGGAATTGAGAAAGTTAATGAGAAGAGGGAGGGCGTATCTCAGATCGAAGAAGCCCATTGCAACGACGACGGCAATGAAAAAAGATGAGGTCTCTTTGTGTGGAAGGGGTGTGTGAAGGAGAACAGAAATATGGCTTCATTTATAATGCGGAGCTTAAACAGGGCCTTATCGGTGCCTTGTCAGTGATGGTGTGATTTTGCAAATGTTGGGAAGGAGTCAAATGTTTTGCAAAATGTCCAATGGATTTTTGTTTTTTTCAATTTTTCTTTTAATTACAGAAGGTCCCATGGAACTTTGATGACGTTTGAAAGTGTAATTTCTGCAAATGGCTGCTTGGGGTGGCTTCTTTTGAAGAAGTTTAAATTTTCGTCCCATTTATTTTTGACCCATATGTCCCCTCAATTTGTTGCTTGTGATAACCATCTAAATTTAACAACCTCACTGTTATTTTTAATACTCAAATCTTTTATCTAATTTTTGATATTTCAAGTGATTTTTTTTCTTTGAAAGTGATATTTTAAGTGATTTCTAATTAATTAAATTGTTTAAAAATTTTCAAATGCTTTTTAACGGATTCATTTCATTCTTTAATATTTGAGTTCCTTGAATTAAAGGTAAAATAGAGTTTTTGTTTTTACTTTTAATTAATAGATAAAAAAAAAGTAAAAACTATAGTTTTTTGAATAATTATTTGGGAACCATATTTAAAGAAAGAAAAAGAAAAGATTCAAAATGATTTCAAAATTTTCTAACAATTAACAAAAATATTAGAATATAATTTAAAATGTCTAAGTTAAATTATGTAACCAATTTTAAAATCTATTATTTTTGGGAAGCCATAATTTATGGCTCTGACAAAGTGAAACAGAGCTTCGTGGGGATTATTGTTAAATGTATGAAAATGAGATTCCCAATGGCAAGGAGGGGCTTCTGATGATTGGGATCTGAACAAGTTAATAAAAACAGGGATGGTGTGTCGCAGATCGAAGTCGTTCATCATGGTTCTCATGAAATTGATGAAGCCACTGCTCATCCTGATTAATACCAAAAAGACACAAGGAGTGAGAATTTAATACTAGGGCCGGCAATTTCGGACACGACACGGTGACACGACACGAGAACGACATGTAATAAATGGGTTTGGACCGCACGTTTAATAATTGGGTTGAAATTGGGTCGACACGTTTAACACGAAAATAAACGGGTCGGAAACGGGCTAACACGATTAACACGTTTAACACGTTTATGTTAGAATTTTCGAACTATTCTAAAACTCTTTTATAACAAGTATAGGCCCATTTATATGTTTGATACAAGATCATAAAACAACTATTGAAGAATTTTCATTACTGAAATAACATAAATTAGAAGTTACGAAAATGTTGCTTTTGATATAAAATAATAATCTTATAATTAACTAGTTAATAATATAAAATAGTAAACGAATTATAGTTATAGTTAACTAGTTAATAATATAAAATAGTAAATCTAATTATGTATATATATTTGGATTAGGGTATTAGGGTAATCTTATAGTTAACAAAGACATAAATTTATTAGGATGTAAAACAGTAAAACTTACTCATCATTTTAAAACTACATTTTTCAAATTTGAACTTTAACTTTCCAAATTCTTATTGAACATGAAAAAAAATTCAGAAATAATATTTAAATATTCTTGTCATCATTTCTGTGTTTTTTACTTGTCGTCTTCGAATTACTATTGTAGTTTATTTTTTTGCTTGTTGTTTAAAGCAACTAAGTATTTGACAATACTATAAAATGTGTTTAATTCCAAAACAACGTTACTCTGTTTGGTAATCAATAAGTAAGTCTAGTGTGGTATTGTGGTAGTAGTACGGAATGATTGTAAATAAAAGGGACCCTCTTAAGCTTTAGTGAAAAGCTTGTTTGTGGCGTCTTTTTTCTACGAAAAGTACTTTTTGATTCGTTTTTCAAAAAAAATTAAGGTCAAAATTTTCATCAACATCTTAATATGAAGTTATCTTATTATGTAAAGCCAATCTCAAAATGGATTTTAGTAACTTAATAAAATGTCCTTTTATTACGTAACTAAAAGATACACTAATTGATTATTTATTATATGCATAATATATTAGTTATGTCATATGTGTTGATTTTTATTCAATTCACATTCAGTCATATAACAGTGCGAGATTTATAACTTATCACAAAATAAATGACCTCTACAAATGTCTTACCATATTGGAGTATCACTTCTTAATACTAATAATACACCAAAAATTACTTTTATAAATTATCAAAAAATAAAAATTGATTATATTTAATAGTTATTGAACTATAAATAAAAAAAAAAGAATTATTATTTTTGATCTGGTATCAATAAATAATAAATTATACGTGTACCCTTTCAAGTTTCAAATATATATATATATATATATATATATATTATACGTGCAAATGTGCAACGAGCCAACGACAAAAGCTAATATTTTTATTTTTATAAAAAAAGTTTAAAAAAAAAGTGAAAAACTTATTGGATAGTTGGCAGTGGCAGATATAAAAAAAAAAAAAAGAAAATATAAGAGAAAAAAAGGAGTGGGTGCCAGAAGCCTTCTGCCGTAAAGCTTGTTAACTTGTCTGTCCTCTGTCTCCTTCGTAGTTGAATTGCAGAGAAAAAAAAATTTGGATTTTAGAGAGAGAAACAGAAAGAAAGAAAGAAAAAAAAGGGTGAAGAGAGAGAGCAGTCGAAATCACCACAAATTCTTTTTCAGCTCCGTCGAAATCACCTCATTTTCTTCTTCAAAAATAAAAAATAAAAAAATTAAACCTTTCCACGGGATTCTTTTTCAGCTCCGTCGAAATCACCACAAATTCTTCAGGTCTGTTGTTCTTAACCAACATTTTCTCAAATTTTTTTTTTTTTTTTTTTGCTTTATATGTGGAATTTCTTTGCATTTCTTTACGTGTTTGGATTCCTAAAAAATGAGATAAAGCTATTGAAATTTCAAGTTTAGATGTGAATTGAAACTATACAAATTTACTGTTCAGTTTAGAGCCCTAGGTTTTTATTTTTGTTATTTTTTGGTCATTTATTGATGACGAAGAAAATAACCACGATGACTCCTTCGTAAGCATCTGGACCGTCATAGTTGTTAAAGATGAAATCGGGATAAGGGTTCAAGAAATCATTCGCAACATCACCATACGTGAATGCAATGATATTATCCTTGTTTAAACCACCCCTTACTAGAAGTTGATATGCGTAACATACGCCTGCCTCCAAACATAGACACATTAGTCAATAATAAAATTTGAACACACTTGGAAACCCAAACCCAGAGAAAGAACAAAAAAAGAAAGACAAATGAAAAATTATACATTTGTCTCGAACATAAGGTATACAGACCAAATTCTTTCACCCTAAGTTCAAAAAATATATATATAAATATATATGGTATATACATTTATTAATTACATGATGCCTATACTCTTCCCAACCCTTGGAACCAGCAATAAACCCATCGCTCTAAATTACTACTATCCCAAGAATGCTTTCTATAACAAGCTACTATCACACATATATGTATGAATAATATATTAACACACACACACATGTAAGGAAGAATTACTTCACGGCTTTCATATGTCTTAACTAAATACAAAATATTATTTATTTTAAAAGTGGAGCTCCGACATTGTTAAGATTCCTTTACTTGTAATTTTGAAGTGTGTCTGTTTGGTTGATGCAAACTCTTGATCTTGAGTGAATCTTGATGTAAAAAAAATTTTCCCTCTTTATATTTTGCAGATGGATGGTCTAGGACATGAAGTGAATCTTCAGTCTGGTACTAGTGCTATTGCTCATGCCGATACAGATGTGCCTATTGATGAAGATAAGGAAGAGGAGCTTGAAGTTATCTCTGAATATGGTACTAGTGCTATTCCCTCTTTATGTTAGTTTTATATTTTATATGAATATGATTAGTTTATTGTGTTAGTGAATTTAGAATTTTAAGTGATTTTTATCCATAATTTATGTTAAATGGGTTAGGAAGCTGTTTCGTGTTAAATGGGCCGTAAACGGGTTTTTCGTGTTAAATGGGTCGTAAACGGGTTTTTCGTGTTAAATGGATCATAAACGTGTTTGTTTTCGTGCCAACCCGTCGTGGCCCGTTTAATAATCGTGTTCGCGTGTCGTGTCGTGCTACCCGTTTAATAATCGTGTCGTGTTCGTGTTTAGATTCCTGACCCGTTTATTAATCGTGTCGTGTTCAAGTTGAGGCTAATCGTGTCGTGCCGTAATCGGGCCGGCCCGAACACGGCCCGCGAACACGAATTGCCAGGTCTATTTAATACAGTCTCTTGTGTTGCGGCAATGGTCCGTTTAATATTTAAGTTAACACAAGGGTCCGTTTGATATTTAAGTTGAATTTGAGATGAGATGAAAATTTTAAGTTTGAATTGAATTGACTTTTTAAAAAATAGTTATAAATTTTATTAATTTTTCAGAAAAAAAATAAAAAATTAAGATAAAAAATTTAAATTGAGTTTGAGTTAAACTTATTTACTAAACATAGGCTCAGTATATTCATCTATATGGTAGAATGCATGGAGACTTTTGGACACTTTTGAACATTCAATTGCCTTCGGACACTTTTTTGACAAATATGTCCAAAGGCAAATATCCACCAATCACATATATGTCCAAAGGCAACCGTGTCAACATAGAATTTCTAACTTTATTATTTATAAACTCAAATTTTAAAAATTACTAACTTTATTATTTTAAATCTAAATAATATACTTTTTTTTTAAAAAAAAAACTACATAGAATTTTTGAAAGAAAGATAAATCTAAATAATATGCTTTTTTAAAAAAAAAAAAACTACATAGAATTTTTGAAAGAAAGAGACAAGATATGTATTGATATATTTTTTTTTCTAAACATATTTTAGGTTTTTACAATTTTTTTTTACTCCAAATATTTTTTTTTTCCAAACACACAATTCTAAAACTACACCTAGTTTAAAAATATTTGAACCTTTAATTTGTAGATTTTAATTTTTATTTATGAATTTATTTGCTTTTTTAGGATTCCAACCTAACCTAAGTATGATATCTTGATTTATTATTTCAATTTAGTTGATTTTTTATTTTTCCTAGTTGATTGTTCTTCACTTTTCTTGATACTTCTAAACAATTAGCCATTATTTAGTTGATTTGTTAATCATAATGAAATCAATGTATCTAGTTTATTGTGTTGAATGTCATATGTTGCATGTATGATAGGAATATACCTTCGTGACTAATGTAATGTCTATATGAGAACCACGGACCTTATTATATTCTTACTAGTTGTAATTCACATAGGAATATAATGGGTTAGCCTCTAAAGATAGATATATTTGTTACACCTCGGGAGGGACTAGTGAATAAATGACTATCAACTAGGAGAATAAATCATGGCTTTTGAGATTGAAGGATCAAGACAGAGTAGTAAGGGTGAAATCGGAAACCTAAAATTTATTTTAAGTTTGTTTTCTTTTAATTTTTGTTTAATTTAGTTTAATTTATTTTCCTTCAAAACAATTCCTCTTCAATTTATTCAAATAAAATTAGAGTTAGACAAACTTCAACAGTTAATATAGTCAATCTTCATTAAACGATACTTTTTCTCATTACTTATTTATTGCTTGTTGACAATAACGTATGTTGCGTTAGAAAATATTCAACACATAGGGTGGGCTTGCCCCATCGCCTCACCTTTTTTGTTTTCCCCTTCCACTTTCCGCAACATCTTGGTTTTGAATAATCTGATTTGTATCATATTTAATATTAGTAATGCAAAAGACACTACTCAAATCCCAATTTTTTAGTTTCAATTTGTGTGTTATATTTTTATTGGTAAATATAATCAAATGATGTATTAATATTTTAAACACTTATCAATAAAAATATGACAACTCATATGTCATATAGATTGATACTTAAAAATTTAAATTATAATTGATATTCCTAATATTTTATATATTTCTTGTTATATTATTTTGCTCAGATACAATGGTTAGAATTTTACAAGCTATCAATAAAGATATCTGATAGTAGTCAAATTTTTGGGATAGGTCTCTTTGGGTATTTTGACAACGGTGGAGAGAGAAATGTTTGCAAAAGGTCGGTTTATCCATAATTTAAGAATCTGAGATCAAAGCCCTTCCTTTTCTGAAATTTTGGGAGGTGGTTGTCAAAGTCAAAGAAGTACATAGAAGTTGGAGTGGAGTGGACGGGAAGATCGAACTCGTTTGTTCTTTTTGAGAGAACTATGTTTATCTGTATATATATACACACATAATCATATGTGTATATATATTGATTCATAGTGCAAAAGATCAAAGGAATATAGTCAACTCTGCTTGTATATATATATATATATATATATATATATTATTAGGGAGGAACGTTCCCCTTGGTAAAAAATAATATAATTAATAATTTCATATAATTTCATTCAAGTTTGCTAGTTGTTTAATATATAAGTATAAAATACAAATAATTAAGTTAAAAAATTTGGGTTTGAGTTGGTGAGTTAAACTCACCCTTCTTATTATAACTAACAATGGTATCTATAGTGTAATAAAAAGATCCTGTTTCCACCCACAAAAACAGAAAGGTCTAACCGTACTCACAACCGGAAAAAAAAAAAAAAACAGAGTAAAGTGAAAACAATAAAGAAAGAAGAGCACAAAACAGAGGAAGGAGTGGCAGGCGAAAGCGACGGTCTCATGATTGGCCTTCTGCAACGGAGTCACCGTCTCCTGAGGAAACGGATATGCTGACTTGAGCCACGGGCACTTCCCACTCTACAATATTCTCCTCATCTGTTTCTTCATGACGGGTAAGAGTGGAGCGTATGAGGAGATTCCAAACAGGTAAAGCTAAGAGCTTGACATTGAACCAGCCCAGAAAGTGGTTCACTACCAGTATGCAAAGCCGGCACTCATTTTCTGAAAAACTTGGTGTATGCAAAGCTGAGAAGAGAAGATAAAAGAAGTGGTCAAAGAACTATGAACTGGGTTTGTAATTTGTTTGGTTCGGAAAGAGCAGTGGCAGGATGTATTTATGTTGTTGTGGTGGGGGGTGTTCGTGTTTCTGGAGAATTTGTTTGTTTGTGGAGAATTTGTTTGTTTATGCTACATTAAATAAACTTCATTGGGGGTTTGTGTTTCTTGAGTTTGATTGTGCTACATTAAATAAATGAGAATTTGTTTGATTGTGCTACATTAAATAAACTTCATTGGGGGTTCGTGCTTCTGGAGAATTTGTTTGTTTGTGCTACATTAAACTTCATTAATACTTACAAAATATATTTTTTTTGCTACATTTTCCCAATCTTTTTTTTTTTCTTTTTCTTTTTACCACTAAAAGCAAAAGTTATGTGAAACAAACTGAGGGCCCTAGTGGATCAGGCCCAATATGTTTGTTAATCCATAGTGTGGCCCAATTTGTTTGTTTGGTGGCCCAATATCCAATGCTCTTTCCTTTACTCGTTTCATATTAAAGTTACATATAAACATTTTTGGAAAAAAAAATAAATTAAAGTAAATAGCATGCTTTAAAATATTTGATATTGTTTGATCTTTTAGATCGTCAATAATTTTTCATGTAAGGGATTATTTTTTGATTTTAATAGGACTCTTTATAAGCGTTATTTTTAAATACTATTTTCTAACCATAATCAAGTTATTGATGATTGAAAATATTTATTAGAAATAATTTATTTTACAAAAATCATTTATAAGGTAAATAAATTTATTTATTATACTAATAATTTATTTATTTATTGTAAGTAAACTATTTATATGATAAATTTGTTACAAATTATTTATTAAATATGTTATTTATCTAAAATATATTTAAAACATCTTTTATATATTTTTAAAAAATTTGAAAAATACTTTTTGCTCTTTCTCCTTACAAAGAATGTATGGTCAAGATGGATTGATTCCAATAAAGCGAATTTCCTTTTTGGATAAGGTAGTAAGTGACCGAAGGAAAATAAGAAAGACAAAAAAAAAAGTTGTAATAGTTATAGAAATAGGGAGGAAGTAACCAAATTAATGCTTACACAAGCGCAACGAGAGGGGGAGAAAGGAAAGAAAGAAAGAAAGAAAGAAGAAAACTCCCAGCAAATTAAAATATTGACCTGTAATATTTACTCACAAGTTGCAAACGAAAGAGAAATTTTACAAGAAATTTTAGCACATAAAACAACAGTGGGTGGATAAGTTTAAAAATAATAATAATAATAATAATTAAAGATTGACATGTATGTTGGGTAACCAATTAAAAAATTTAATAAATTTCTCCTTAAAAAAAAAAAGCTAGATTCTGTCTTTATTTTTTTTTTAATTTTTTTTTTTCACGTCTACTTTATGATTCGTCTATACTTTATGTAAATCTCTTGCCAATGTCTAAAAGAACGAATACCCATTTTCGTCATCCCTCCTATATCGCCCACGTGTGACCAACATATTTTATGTTTTATTCTCATAAGAAAGAGGAATTACATCACATGTTTTTAATTCATTCTTGCAACATATTTGCGACTATCACAACTGTTAGAAAATATAGAGCATAAATAACGAATAAAAAGTTGAAGTATAATATAAATAAAATTGTTATACCGAAATTTAACTTTAACTCGAAAGAAATAACACACAAAGAAGATCGTCGAGGCACGTGAGACACGTTTTTTTTAAAACAGATTCGTCCCCAACGGTAAGTGCACGAGATTTCAACGGACGTCTGTTTCTCAGGATACAACGACGAGCAACGGTAGTCTAGTACGATCGAAAACCACTTCCGACGAACTTGAAACTAAAGCCTTCCCTCTATCATCAAAACTTCAAGAACCGACTAACACAAGAGAAAACGGCAGAAGAAGAAAACAAGAGAAAGAAAACTTGTGTTGTGTGTTCATCATGCTTGTGGAGGCCTCCTTTTATAGGCTCCAAGAGGAGGTGTTACAAAATCAAAATTCAATAGGTTTTAATCCGGATTAATGAGATATAATACAATCTATTAATCTTTAGATTAATTTTGGATTAATCATCCACTAATGTTGCCCATTAAACTATATTCTTAACCTTTGGAATATGAACAGATGACTGTTGATATTCTGGAAAAAAAAATCCGGAACTTATGTTGGAAAAGAAAAAAAATTTTCCAAAACAAGCTTGCGCGAAGACAAGCTCAACTGATCGATATTCGCATCGCCCACGTCGTGAGAGTTTACACATTGGGCCCCTAACCCACCGAGGTGGTGATTTGCGCCCCTTGCATGTAGGAGAGCTTCTTGAGTATACAATCTTACTCATATCCAAAAGTACAAATTCTTATAAAGTCCATCAAGCTTTTATGTTTAAGCAATGTGAGACTCTACATTTATAAGCAATTTTCTAACAAAATTCTATTATATTAGGTACACTTTGAGCATCAATTTCTCATTCACCCGAATACCATTTTGAGCGTATGAATATATGATTTCGATCTCCTCATGACGAAGAACGCAAATCCACTAAGACCCGTTATTTTTACTAAGTGGGTCCCACTCAAATTTGAACTTCAAAATGGCTCCTCAAAATGGTTTAAAACCATTTTTCCAACAACGACATGGTACAATAATTTAAACTCTTCAGTGTAGTATATAACATGGAGAGGAAACGATTTCCCACCAAAAATAACATTAAACTAACCGTAACAGAAGCCCAAAAAAAAAAAAAAAAGCAGAGGAAGTAGTGATTAGTCAATAGCCTTCTGCATGGGAGGTAACTGATCAGGGACTTCTGGTGCTGTTTTCAGGGGAAATGGCTACATTGACTTCGGGGATAGGCACTTGATGTGAGAGTTCCACATGTATGTTGTTTCTTGTTTGTCTGTTCTCGGCGGGTGAGAGTAGAGTTTATGTGGAGATTCCAAACAGGCCAAGCTGAGAGCTTGACATTGAGCCAACGCAGAAAGGGGACCAGTACAAGTATAGCTGGATACATGAACCCGAAGAGAGCCTGGAGGAATACAAAAGAACACACAAGTGAACACTTTTTGTTTATATTGTCGCTTTTGAAGCTTGTATCATTTTAAGACACTGTCGTTTATTTGAGCTAGAGCTAGTGATGCTTTGTTTCCTTAGGGCCCATTTAGGGATGTTTGCCAATCACATCTCCAAAAATTTTTTTTTAGGTCTTTTTAACTCAAATTTATTTTTTAATATTAATATTTTTAAATATTTACGATAAATTTAAATTTTAAAAATTCATAATTATATTATTTCAAGTTAAAATGAGATGAAATTTTTTTTAATTGCATAGAATTTTAAGAGGAATGAAACAATATCCATATTGATATATTTCTCCTAAACATCTTTTAAGTTTTTACACTTTTTCACTTCAAACAGATTATTTTTTTTTTAAACCAAGCACACATTTTCAAAACTCAACTTATCTTCATTTCAAAACATCTTCAATACCTCCCCCAAACATGCCATATTTCTTGCACCTGTTTTCTGATGTACTGACGTGTTTTTGATCGTTGACTTAAAAATTATTGTTGTTAGAGTATCTTCAATCTAATGCTAAATTGTTATGTCAATGGTAAATTTTTATAGTTGGATGAAAAAGTGTTCTCCAATGATGTACTATTTTTCACGTCAAATTTGTCATTTGCTACACTTTATAACAAATTTGACATAAGTTATAGCCTATATCAAATTTATCATTTAATTCATATTGATTTTTGCCTTGACTTTTTAATGTATTACTACAAGATTTCATTTTTAATTTATTTAAATACTAAAAGTTCATTTTTAAAACTTCCAAAACATAATAATATTGACAATAGGTAGAGATAGACAAATAACAATAAAAATATCGTTATACTTTGGAGTATAAAATAAGATAATACTATTTTTTAACAAATATATAGGATTTTCTTTTGGTAAGTAACAAATATAAAGGAATGCCACAATATATTTTATGCTCCAATGTATGATATGTATTTTAATTTTTACCATTATTATTATACTTTGAAATTTATAAAAGTAAATTTGTAGTATTTAAATAAATGAAAAATGAAAATATCACAAACAATTACATAAAAAAAGTCAATCCAACAATTAATAAAATCAAATATTAAATTCAAAATTAGTTATAAAATAGTAATTACAATCACTTGAAACATACATGACAACGCAGAGAACCTGAAATAATTTTATTTTAGCAACCATATTCAAACCACCAATATCCCAATATAAAAACATGATTTCTTTTTTATTTACAATACGAGACCCTGACTCCCATTTATTAAAGAGTATTTAAAGCATTCTCATATTTTCAACCTCTTCCCACACAAACATGAATAGTGGCATTTACAGGACACTAGTACATAAATTAATAAGTAAATACTCAAAGCCCGACGGGATAAATATATTAACGGAAATAATATTGTTTCTTTATTATAATTATTTTTTTCCTTTATTGTAATTATTTGTATTAATTCTTTAGGATTCTTTCTCATTGTAAGTAGTTTCCTTTTTTCTTTTTCCGTTTACTTTCCTCATTATTTTGGTTGTATATATTATTCTTGTATTCGTTTATTATCAATATACAGAAAATTCTACACAAAGTTTGTCTTCTTCTCTTCTTTTCTTTCATAGAATTTTACATGGTATCAGAGCATTGAGGTTCTATATCGATTTCCGCTGTAGCTATGGAAGAAGAGAAATCAAAGAAGATGATGGATGACTTTTCAGACCCTCTTTTGCTTCATCACTCCGATCATCCCGGACTTGTTCTCGTGTCCAAAGTCCTTGAAGGCGACAACTACGGACAATGGAGCCGTGCCATGAAGCTTGCTTTGAGTGCAAAGAACAAGCTTGGATTTATCAACGGAGATATAGAGAAGCCGACGTCTACCGACACCAAATTTCTACTATGGGAACGATGCAACAATATGGTACTATCTTGGATCCTTAACTCTGTCAATACTAATATTGCTGGGAGTATTATATATGCAGAATCTGCAAAGGATGTTTGGAATGATCTCTATGATAGATTCTCACAAGGGAATGACACCCGGATTTATCAAATCCGCCAAGAGATCGTCGAACTACGACAAGGACATCAATCCGTCTCTATTTACTATACCAAGATGAAAGCTCTTTGGGATGAATTGGCTTCCTATCACGATCCTATTTCTTGTAGTTGTGGAGGCATCAAGTTTTTGGCTGAACGAGAAGAAAAGGAAAGGGTCATGCAATTCTTAATGGGATTGAATGATTCTTTTTCGACGATACGTGGTTCAATTCTCATGATGAGTCCTCTCCCCGACACGAGAAAGGTACATGCTCTTATTTTGCAACAAGAAAGACAGGCAGATGTTGTTATCAAGCGAGACAATGGAGGGTCACATGCCAACTACCAATCTGTGACTCCTTCCAAGCCCACTAACCAAGTGGCTGCTAGTGGAAAGAAACCACTTTACCATTGCACCCATTGCGATATGGATGGACACTCCATCGAACGATGTTTCTTTCTCCATGGCTTTCCTCCTGGACATAAATTTCATGGGAAAAACGTCAAACCAAAGAAGAAGGCAGCCCACAATGCGCAAGCCATCGCTAACGATGCCACAAGCACTCAGGAAAGCAAAGTAGCCACTTTCACACTCGATGAGTATGATCGTCTTATGAGCCTTCTTCGACAAAATACCGGTAACACCCAATCTTTTGCTAATACCACAGGTATACATTCATCCCCTACTCATCAATGGATAATAGACAGTGGAGCCACAGACCATATTTCTAAATATCCCCCTGCACACAACAAAACCAACACTAAACACCATCCTTTTGTTGAACTACCTAATGGAGGGAAAGCCAAAATTAATTCCATAGGTTCCATTCATGTTACTGATGATATGACTCTTGATGATGTGTTATTTGTGCCGGAATTTAAAGTCAATTTGCTTTCTATCAGTAAACTTACTAAGGCCTTAGGTTGTAATGTGACATTTTATCATGATTTTTGTGTGGTGCAGGATTTAACTACGAAGAAGACGATTGGACGGGGCAGGCAGAATAATGGTTTATACTTCCTCTCCATGGATCGTCATCCTCCTCTAGCCAACACCACCAACCACAAATCCAACCTTTGGCACAATCGACTTGGGCATCCATCGATCCTTCCACTTCGTTTATTATCTAAAAACAATCCAGCTATTTCTTTTGATTCACATTTTTTTTGTGACATCTGTCCTTTGGCTAAACAAACTCGGTTACCATTTTCCAATAGTACTATTTCTAGCATTGCACCTTTTGATTTGATTCATTGTGATATTTGGGGGCCACATAGAATACATTCTTATTTTGGTGCTAAATATTTCTTGACTATTGTGGATGATTTTTCCCGATTTACTTGGCTATTTTTCATGCGTTATAAATCTGAAACACAATCTCTCTTACGTAATTTCTTTGCTTGGGTCAAAACGCAATATGGTTGTACTATAAAAAGTCTTCGTTCCGATAATGGGGGGGAATTTCATTCTTTACAACCATTTTTTAATGACAATGGCATTGATTTCACACATTCTTGCACTTCCACACCTCAACAAAATGGGGTTGTGGAGCGTAAGCATCGCCATTTGTTAAATGTAGCCCGAGCTCTTCGGTTTCAGGCTAATCTACCATTAAAATTTTGGGCGGAACACGTTCAAACAGCCTGTTATCTCATCAACCGATTGCCCACACCACTTCTTTCTAACAAAACTCCATATGAAACACTTTACAAAAAACCTCCTTCTTATTCACATATCCGAGTCTATGGGTGCCTTTGTTTTGCCACAAACCTTACTGCTACTCACAAATTTGATACACGAGCAAGAAAATGTGTTTTTTTGGGGTATCCTAAAGGACAAAAGGGGTATCGAGTCTATGATTTAATTGACAAAAGATTTTTTGTCTCTCGTGATGTCGTTTTTCATGAAGACATTTTTCCTTATTCTATCTTACCACAACATGACCATACCACAACCACCATACCAACCTTACCCATACCTCTCGACACACCCATTGATCTACCATCCACTACAATAGACCCAAAAATCCCAGAAATTCCACCAAATCCACTTCCAGACCTTAGCCCCATGGCATCACCTACTCCAAACCGCGGTGCTGACTATTTGGACCAACCCGTTACAGAGACCATGCTTGATACTGCAGCGACTGACCTTCAACCCAACACCTCCATCCGACGCTCCACCCGTCAAAGCCGACCACCATCTCACCTGAAAGATTACTATATAAACCATGTTCTGCCAGCACCGGACACGGCTCTTTCGGTTAAATCCTCAACTCACCATCCTTTATCAAGGTATATGTCATATTCTAACCTTTCATCTGCTTATCGTAAGTTTTCTTACACTATCTCTCACATGGTCGAACCAGATTCTTATGAGCAGGCTTGTCAGGATCCTAAATGGGTTGAAGCCATGCAATCCGAGATACGTGCTCTTGAAGCCAATAAAACCTGGTCTCTTGTCCCCTTACCTCCTCATCATCGTCCCATTGGATGCAAATGGGTTTACAAGATCAAGTATCATTCTAATGGCACAGTAGAACGATACAAAGCTCGCCTTGTTGCCAAAGGCTTTACCCAACGAGAAGGCATTGATTACACTGAGACTTTTGCTCCAGTCGCCAAACTCACTACTCTTCGGTGTCTCTTAGCCATTGCCTCTACTCGTAGATGGGGTCTCCACCAAATGGATGTTCAAAATGCTTTCCTTCATGGTGATCTCACTGAGGAAGTCTATATGCATCCACCTCCTGGTTTTCGTCGGCAGGGGGAGACTCTTGTATGCCGACTTCACAAATCTCTATATGGTCTCAAACAAGCTTCACGTTCATGGTTTCACAAGTTTCTCACAGCCATTACCAAGTTTGGTTTTCAACAATCCCGAGCTGATTACTCTCTTTTCACCAAGGTGTGTGGAACTTCTATTATAGCCATATTGCTTTACGTGGATGACATGATTATCACAGGAGACGATGAGGATGCTATCAAAGAAGTCAAGAACTTCCTTGGAACCTGTTTTAAACTCAAAGATCTTGGGTCGCTTAAATACTTTCTTGGTGTTGAAGTGGCTCGATCTCAAGCCGGTATATCCATCAATCAACGGAAATACACGCTTGATATTCTCAAGGAAGCAGGTTTACTTGGGGCAAAACCAGCCAAGTTTCCCATGGAGCAAAACTTGAAACTTAGTCCTACCGATGGCGAGTTACTTAAGGACCCTACTCATTATCGGCGATTAGTAGGGAAATTAATTTATCTCACCATCACTCGACCAGAGATTACTTTCACAGTTAATGTGCTAAGTCAATTCATGCAGATGCCTAGGCGACCTCATTTAGACTCCGTTCATCGTTTATTACGTTACTTGAAAGGTTCTCCGGGACAAGGATTACTTTTTCCTTCCAAGAACGATATGCAGTTGACAGGTTTTTGTGATGCGGATTGGGCTGGATGTATTACTACACGACGATCAGTGACCGGATATTGTGTTTTTCTAGGAAAAGCACTCATTTCCTGGAAAAACAAAAGACAAACTACAGTGTCCAAATCTTCGGCTGAGGCTGAGTATAGGTCAATGGCTTCCATTACTTGTGAGATGACTTGGTTACGATACTTACTACATGATCTGCGGATTGATCATAGACAACCTGCCACTTTGTATTGCGACAACCAAGCAGCTATGCACATTGCTGCTAATCCAGTGTTTCATGAAAGGACAAAGCATATTGAGATCGACTGCCATGTTGTACGAGAACGGATTGAAAGGGGAGAAATCAAGACGGTATATGTGTCAACCGGAAATCAAGTGGCCGATATCTTCACCAAAGCATTGGGACAAGTGCCTTTTCACTCACTACTTCACAAGTTGGGCATTCACAACATACATGCTCCAACTTGAGGGGGAGTATTAACGGAAATAATATTGTTTCTTTATTATAATTATTTTTTTCCTTTATTGTAATTATTTGTATTAATTCTTTAGGATTCTTTCTCATTGTAAGTAGTTTCCTTTTTTCTTTTTCCGTTTACTTTCCTCATTATTTTGGTTGTATATATTATTCTTGTATTCGTTTATTATCAATATACAGAAAATTCTACACAAAGTTTGTCTTCTTCTCTTCTTTTCTTTCATAGAATTTTACAAAATATCAGCAATAACTTCTGGAAATGGTAGTATTTGATCTCCATCTCCAAGGTAAATATCAAGCACTGCCTCCGCCGCAAGCGGTGGTTCTCCGTTCGCCGGCTGATCCAACTTAAGAGAGCTTCTCTCGGATCCAAACCAGAAGGCGCGTTTTGAGCCGGACAAGGACAGAAGATGAACAGAAGAACAAGATTAGTATCAGAGCAAGATAAGCATACCAGAAAAGAGTCCGTGGAAGGACAACAGAGCCCACCAAGTGAAAGAACGATGTGACGCGAGAAACTGACCAACTGGAACCGAATTATATGTTTGTTTGGTGGCCCAATATCCAATGCTCTTTCCTTTACTCGTTTCATACTAAAGTTACATAGTTACATATATACATTTTTGGAAAATCATATATATATATATATATATATATTTAAAGTAAATAGCATGTTTTAAAATATTTGGTATTGTTTGATCTTTTAGATCGTCAATAATTTTGCATGTAAGGGATTATTTTTTGATTTTAATAGGAGTCTTTATAAGCGTTGTTTTTAAATACTATTATCTAACAATAATCAAGTTATTGATGATTGAAAATATTTATTAGAAATAATTTATTTTACAAAAATCATTTATAAGGTAAATAACTTTATTTATTATATTAATAATTTATTTATTTATTGTAAGTAAACTATTTATATGACAAATTTGTTACAAATTATTTATTAAATATGTCAGTTATCTAAAATATATTTAAAACATCTTATATATTTTTTTAAAAAATTTGAAAAATAATTTTTAGCTCTTTCTCCTTACAAAGAATGTATGGTCAAACATGGATTGATTCCAATAAAGCGAATTTCCTTTTTGGATAAAGTAGTAAGTGACCGAAGGAAAATAAGAAAGACAAAAAAAAAAAAAATTGTAATAGTTATAAAAATAGGGAGGAAGTAACCAAAATTAATGCTTACACAAGCGCAACGAGAGGGGGAAAAAAGAAAGAAAGAAAGAAAGAAAGAAGAAAACTCCCAGCAAATTAAAATATTGACCTGTGATATTTACTCACAAGTTACAATCGAAAGAGAAATTTTACAATAATTTAGCACATAAAACAAGATAAGTGTAAAAAATAATAATAATAATAATAAGACTCACATGTATGTTGAGTAATCAATTAAAAATTTAATAAATTTCTCCTTAAAAAAAAAAAAGCTAGATTCTGTCCTTTTTTTCTCACGTCTATACTTTATGTTTCGTCTATACTTTATGTAAATCTCTTACCAATGTCTAAAAGAACGAATACCCATTTTCGTCATCCCCCTAATATCGCCCACGTGTGACCAACATATATTTATGCTTTATTCTCGTAAGTAAGAGGAATTACATCACATGTAGAGGAAACGATTTCCCACCAAAAATAACATAAGACTAACCGTAACAGAAGCCAAAAAAAAAAAAAAAAAAAAAAAAAAAAAGCAGAAGAAGTAGTGATTCGTCAATAGCCTTCTGCATGGGAGGTCTGTTTTCAGGGGGAATGGCTATATTGACTTCGGGGATAGGCACTTGATGTGAGAGTTCCACATGTATGTTGTTTGTCTGTTCTCGGCGGGTGAGAGTAGAGTTTATGTGGAGATTCCAAACAGGCAAAGCTAAGAGCTTGACATTGAGCCAACGCAGAAAGGGGACCAGTACAAGTATAGCTGGATACATGAACCAGAAGAGAGCCCGGGGGAATACAAAAGAACACACAAGTGAAACAGCAATGTGAGGCGAGAAGTTTCCGAATCGGAAGCGGAGGAGGGCGGCGGTGTTTGGCGAATAATTAGGATGAGGGAAGGCGAGAGTTATGGAAGTGAAAGAGACGAGGAGAAGTAGGCAAACGTGGAAGGAGATGGTTGATCCAAGGGATTTCATTGGAACTCAACACGCCGAAAGCATCCCAGTCCCGGGGAAGAGCTCTGGAGTGGGATTTGAGGAGAGGTTTATGAAGATGGGTATGAGGATTCGTAGATCAAAGCTGCCCATTTTCCTATATAGCGGTAGTCGTAGAAGAGAGTTTAGGGCAATGGTGCAGCTTGAGAGGGGACTGAATTTTATATTCGTTCGAGGGGCTGCAATTGGGAATTCCTCTTTATTTATTATTTATTATTTATTACTTACTTTTAAAGAAAAATATGATTAGTGATGTCTTCATGCATCCGACCTAATTATAATTGGATGAGCCCACTATCGATTGGATGATAAGAAAATTAACCCTGGATTTTCACAACTAACGGACCTCAGACATCAAAAACATATGACACATGATCTTTCTTATTAAAGAAAAACATATAAAAGCGAAAGCTCTGAGTAGATCTTTCTTGTTACCCTATCACCACTATCACCGATGGGAATTGGAATTCTTCTTTTGTTGTTTGTTTGTTAATTTCAATAACTAAAGTCGTTAAAGTCCAACTATGACAATAAAAAAATGCTGACGTAAATGACGTCAAAGCACACAATAAATATTCTTTTGTTGTTTGTTTGTTAATATCAATTACTAAAGCCCTTAAAGTCCGACTATGACCAAAAAAAACAAAAAAACAAAAAAAAAGAAGCTGACACGTCAAGGCACGTTATATATCTCTTAATCATTTGCAAGAATTTAACGTCGACAAAATGGTAGCAGAGCAACATGGATTTGGCTTGGTATTTGATATTGACCCAACGGACAAAAACGAGAAATGCGACGCTAGAAACATAACGAAAGGACAAAAAAACTCAAAAAGAAAGCAGCGAGGAAGCCGGGCCAACAGAAGAATAGCTTAGTGCGTGTTTTAAATTGCGTATTCAAACAAATATGTGTTGGTATAATTTTTATTAAAGCCTATTAATAAACGTAATTGCAATCACCAAAATGCCATTCAACTTGAAAAAAGCCTATTAATCTATTTATTATTATTTATCTAACAAATTTGTTATTTACTACAAATTTTTTTAGAATTTGCTATTTACTTAATATATTTACTATAACAATACTTTTAATTCTCTCTCTATTTATACTCTATTTAATAGAGTTATCACTTTTTTATCATGCAATGTCGTTTATTAAGTCTGCCAGTTTTGTTAAATTTGTCGTTTCCCTGAAGTTTGTCTATTTCATTGATAGTTTGAGCTATTGACTGGTCATGTTTCTTGAATAGATGTGTTTCAAGAGTTTCTAATGTATTGTCTTTTTTCTAAGCCCTTGTTATTTTAAAAGTTCTTGTCGTTTCTCGTTAACTGTCGTTTTTTAGAGTTTATATTGCTTCGTAGGCACTAGTGTTTGAGCTATCGATTGTCCTTCTATTTAACTGATGTTTGTAGATTGTACTTCCGCCTAGTTTTCATTCAAAAGATCCCGTTTTTTTTCAACTTATTGTCGTTTTAATTAAGATTGTGTCGTTTTAGACATTTTCGTGTATTTGACCTAATGGGATCTTGATTCGATCATCAAAGGAACTATAAACTCAGCCGAAGTGGCTTCAGATCTCGTCCCTAAAATTCAGATTCCAGAAGTAAGGCCAAACACCCAAACTGCGGATATGTTTGTTATAGATAATTCTAATATACATGCATGATGAGTGAAAAGAAAGCAATTGTATCACAGAAACAATACAACATAACTGTAAACACACATGAAACAATTTTAGAGTGGGACTGGGTCGACGCGGACACGGGGGGAGGTGGGGCAGATCTGACTCGGTAGGAGGGGATTCGTTGCTGGTGTTGGGGAAGGGGTTGGTCTTTTTAAAATTTTTTTTATTCATTAATCTTACTAATATGAGCCAAGGTGTATTATAATTATTATACATAAACAATATTTCAACCGTTTGATTACATCTCAACGGTTTAAAAATGAGCTCTATCAAATAAGGTATATAAAAGACCCTTTATACAATCTCCTAGACCACCAGTATCTCACTACATGCACATGAATTAATTCCCCGACTACATGATACCTATTACTCCTACTTATTAAAAAGAATTAAAAACATTTTTAGGTTGCGAATATGAGAGGTCCTGTACAAACCACTTTCTTCTTCTACAAACACGAATAGTAGCATTTACATGACACTAGTACGTAACCGAATAAGTAAATACTCAAAGCCCGACGGGATAAATATCATCAGTAACCTCTGGAAGTCGTAATATTTCCTCTCCACCTCCACGGTAAATATCAAGCACTGCCTCCGCCGCAGACGGTGGCTCTACGTTCGCCGGCTAATCCAACTCAGAGAGCTTCTCTCGAATCCAAACCAGAAAGCGCGTTTTGAGCGGGACAAGGACAGGAGCTGAACAGAAGATAAAGATTAAAATGAGAGCAGGATAAACATACCAGAAAAGAGTTCGCAGATGGACAACAGAGCCCACCAGTGAAAGAGCGATGTGACGCGAGAAACCGACCAACTGGAACCGAATTATAAGGGCTGAGCTGGTGCAGAGGTAGAGATCCATGGAAGTGAAAGAGAAGAGGATCAGAAGCAGTGAATAAACAAGGAGGTAATTGGACTTGGTCCAGCTAGTTTGGTATTGCCGATCATTCCAAGTATGGAAGGGGTCCCACTCCCACGGCGTGGTTTTGAGAAAGTTTACCACCACCACGGCGGCGTGCCTCACGTCGAAACACCTCATATTTAACCAACCACTCCTGTTTATACTCTGGTCTGAATTGGAGAATACATAATCCTTATTCATTCCTATATATATATATATATATAAGTATATAGGCGAAGCATGCAGGCATAATATGTTGGCAGTCCAAATCTTTGACTATACGTGAAACATGCGCCACTAATTCCACAGATCATGCTAAACTCACGTAGCGGTTTCTTTATTTTTGACTATTTTCCACCACCTCCTATATCCATATTGGTGATTTGTGATGGCCGTCAGCATGTAACTTTAACAACCATGTTACCTTAGACAAACAAGTTACATATGTAATACTTAAGGTTCGTTTGGTTCGTGAGTTTGAGTTGAGTTTTTGAAGTTTAAATAGTAAATTTTGTTGACTTTTTAGAAATGATAAAAAACTTTTTGGGAAAAAGACAAAGACTTTTGAGAAAGAAGACAAAACTTGAGTGTTGAAAACCAAGTTTGAGCTTGGTTTCCAAACATACCATTAGAGTTTAAATATTACATAGGCTCTGAACTTGATCTAAATATTTACAAAGTAAAAAGAACTGTTTAAAATAGAAATAACGGTCTTAAAAATTAGATTTTTGTTGTATGTTGAAGAATATTGTCACATTTTATTGCAAAAACAAAAAAAAAACAAAAACAAAAACAAAAACAAAATGTGCCACAAAATTTTAAATTTTGCAAAAAAAAAAAAAATCCGGTTTTTTTTTGGACATCATGTGAACATATTAAAAAATATATATTGAATATTCATGGATATTCATCAATATTGTGATATTTTTTAATATTATGGATATTAAACGGACGCTCTGGAAGGAATATCCTTCCTCACATTATTCATATCGAGACTTAAAAATACGGATAACGTTGTGAAAATACCGACTATGATGTGAACACGTTCATCTGTGTGTAATGATGAATTCTCCTCACGTGATTAACAAACTACAATCTCTAGTCATGCATAATAATAAAATAAGAATAATGATGATGATGATGATGATGATGATAATGATAATAAGAATCCTTGTTTGTAGGAGGTATTCTTAAAATTAATCATTGTTTCTATATTGGGCTGTTTGCAGTGCCGCAGTTTGGAAGTGGGGAATCGGTTATCCATAAATTTGAAGCGTTCAAATTACTTGCGTAGCTTTTTTTATTATTTCACATAGATTCTTCAGTCATGATTAGTCAAGAGTAATGAAGGGTAGTTAAGGACAATTGCTTTTAGTAGAAAATGGCCGCAGAGTGTCTTTAGAATTTTAATGTAGTGTTATCGAGGAAGGGTAATATACAATTACAATTCCATAGAAGTTTTTTAATTAGGGATTTTTTTCATGATAGGACACCTTATTTTTAAATTATTGATAAAAGCTGTTGTTTTATCTGTTAAATTATATTATATACGTTCTGATATATAATTAGAATAATTATATATTGTGCGTTGCAGATTTACACATAACACATTCAAATTATATTAATGCTAAATTTTGATATTTGAATAAGAAAAATCACTCTCCTATACAAGTTTTTATTTTTATATTAACTAGCAAATGTCATTTGGTTGCTCTTGATAATGTACTGACTTGTCATTTAATAATTACAATATTATTATTTTTAAGAAAATATATAATAAAAATCAGTTGTGCAAAATTGGACGTACACCATAACTTGTGTAAAAAATTGGTTTATGGAGGGTTCCAAAGAGGAAATCATAATAGAATTAAAAAAATTTATTCTCACAAGCCAGAAAGGAAACACATCGCATGTCCAACTTTTGAGCTTTCAATAACTCTTGATAGAACAGAATAATCGGGAAAATCATAAGATCAATCAGCTTAAAACTATTTGAAACTACTACTTTCCTGAAAAAGAAAAGAAAAAAATCTACACCATAATCTCGTCCTTAGGTTCCGCAGGGGCGTCGTCTTCCGGGGAAATGTGATCTACAGTTCTACACCAAGTTGGGGGGAGCTTGAACCTTCATATCTATGTCTGCTTCAAGTTGATAGTGATCATGAGCAAGAGTGGAATTTATGTGGAGGTTCCACACAGGTAAAGCTGTGAGCTTGTTGTTGACCCAATTCAAAAGCGCCTAAGCTGCAACAAGAGGAATGAAGAAAAGCACAGGGCAAAGTTTAGAATATTTTATTACGCTCATCTTTCTTCGTCCCAACAGCACATTTTGTGTTTCACTGCTCTCTCTCTATCACTTCTCTTCACTTGTGCTTCCTTTTAGTTACTGCTTCTTTTGTTCTTACCTTTTTTTTTTTTAAATAATCCTCTCTTAACTTGTACTTCCTTTTAGTTATTGCTTCTTTTGTTCTTACTTCCCCCCCCCCCCCCCCCCCCCATGGAACTCTTATTTTCTTAAACATATATCAGTAAAACAAATTTAGCAAACAGAAGGATGATAAAAACAACATTGAATTATTGGATTTATTTGGGTATTAGTTATTGCTATTATTATTACTTGATTCTCTTTTTTTTCCCCTCTATTTTTGGATTTTTTTTTCCCCCTTTAAAAAAGTGCTCTAAGGAAGGTACAGAAAAGGCCAATAAGGACCCAGCCCAAGCTCCAAAGCTTAAACTAGATTCGTTGTTCTTATCTTAAAATTTAAGAGAGAGAAATTTGGTTTATCAAAGGAGATAGAGAAAGGTATTAAAAAAAAAAAAAAAAAAATCCAAGAACACCAACAAAAGTATAGTGGACAGGTATATTCACACAAGCCGAAAGGGAATTACATCACACGTCCAACTTTTTAAACTTGAAGTGTTAAAGATGAGGGTGGTGAGCTGTGGGTGCGGGGGAGGATGGGCTTTTGTAGTTTTGGGAAACTTTGGGAATTGAGAAAGAGAACAAACGAGAGAGAAGCAGTGGTCGAGCTTTGATTCTTGAATTTTCAGGGAAGATTTTGGACTGTTGAGGTGAAGAGCAAGTATGGGGTAACACCTCTTTTTTATAATGGCGGAAAGGAGGAGAGATGATGAGTATAATAATCTACATTAGGCTGGTGTGAAGTGAGCAAAGCTAGCGAAGTTTAATAGAATAATTTTGTTTGTTTTGCACCCATGGGCCCACTTGATAGACTTCCACTTGATAGACTTAATTTGTTCCAAAATTATTGAATGAAAATAAAAATTATTGAATGAAAAAATAATACACGCAATGTACATAAATTGTCCTACTCAAACACAGGCAGTAAGTCAAGAAAGGATACACCGACCAAGCTGCGATCATCAAAGAAGACATCTCCACCTTCTACCCGACTATAATAGGCAACTTCACATGGTTATTGGATAAAAATTACCATATCAGCAATATATTCTGGTAAACAAGAACACAGAATAATTTACAAGGCAGGCACCAAGTTCATGGATATTATTTACCGAAAGCTAGCTAATAAACATGTAGGATCTTATTGCAGTTTGACAAACAAATTGCCATGTAAGGGAGATCTTAGTCATGTTAAAAATACCGAACCACTTATTACACAGAATAAATAATCAATCTACCTTGCATCAGCCATTAAATCATAGACAATAGTAAAATAGCAGTCAGTTGAAAACTTTGGATTGCACAAGTGAAAACTATTGAATGACAAAAAAAAAATGATATAAACTTTGTGGTAATCTCTGCACATATTTGGCGAACCAGACGCAGTTATACAAAATGAAAGAAAACAAGAAAACAGAGTAAGGGAATCAACAAAACAAATAAGGAAGGGAAACAGGAAACACTTGACTTACCTCCTGAAAAGCAATTTTCTTGATAGCGTTTCTTCACTTTTTGATAGCTTTAATTCCGAAACAAAGCGTTCATCAGGGACATTAGCAACTTTGAACCATAACCAAAGTTCTGCCTCTGAGGATAAGGCCCGGGCCACGGAAGGAGGCCTGCTCCTCCTCTTATCATTTTGATGCCAACAATCCCAACCAAAATTCCCTCTACCCGGGTTGTTATTATTATTGCATATCACAGGCAAAACTGTATTGGAAAACAAAAATTAAAGTTCTAAGGGAGAGGGGGGGCGGCGTTGCAACTAAAGTACACCACTTCGAAATATTATCAGTTCATGGAGAGTTTGTAGACAAACATTACATGCCTAATTATACAAGTTCGTTTTCATATGAATATTACAAGCCAAATTAAGCATTAATACCAACAAATTAACAATAAATTCATGAACAGAAATGGAAATTAAACCCTTTTTTTTTTAGCTTACAATAACCAAAAGACAATAAAAAAACAAAATTCAGCTTAAAAAATCCGTATAAGTCCACTGATTCAGAGTATTTAGAACAAAAAAAAAAAAAAAACTAGAAAAATTAACAAAAATGTGTAGAAAAATCAACAATTTACTAAACCCTAAATTTGAAGACAGAGAAATAAACCATGAATTGAAACCTACTAGAGCATCATCAGCAAGAAATGAGGGAAATTTTACCAGGAATCGAATAAGGACTGGTGGCTAGGGTTTTTCAGTAATCTTCGTTATCGGAGCCAAACAAATCCTTCTCTTCTTCGTAGCCATAGTGGGGCCTATTACTGTTGTGCTGTTGACCTCCTCTTCGCCGTTCTCCTCCTCTCCTTCGCTGGCGCTTCCGCCGCCGACGCCGCTAATGCTCTGATCGCCGCCTTCGCTGCCGTTGGACGATGAAGAAGCCGCCGATGACAAGGACGACGAAGAGGCGGCGGATGAAGATGATGGTGACGACAGCGAGGAGGAGCGGTTGCCGTGATGGGTATCGTCCCTATCCTGGCCGTCATCGTCCTCTTCGCCGAATATGTCGACGTCTTGTTCGGAGAAATCCATGGTCGGAAGTGAAGTGTCTCCGGGAAGATTTCCTCGGCGAGTCGAGAAAAACAGGTTGTTTTGCTTCAATTTTGCGGTTTCTGATTTTGTCTGTGAAGTGAAGTAAGGGGTTTGGTGGGCCAGTGAACTGTTGCTTGGGCCACACATTGGCCCAAACACTAATTTCCTTTCTTTTTTTTTGTTTTGCTCATTTTTTTATAATATTTATCACAAATTTTATGAGTAAGCTTTTCTATATTTGATTTGTGAGATCGAGTTTTATTACAAGAAATTTTAGTGAACAAAAACGATGATAAAACAACAGTGGATAGTTGAGTTCATATTGGGAATTGGAATAATGAGTGAAAAAACTCTACTTGATTCTCTTGCTTTTTCTCTCCCTAGTTTTGGATCAAACAAAAAGTGCTACGAGGAATGTTTGTAGAATAAAAAAGGCGAACTACGGACCCAGCCGAAAAGCCTAAAATCTTCACAGGTTGTTCTTAAAATGGGAAAAAAAACAATAATAATAATAATAATAATAATAATAATAACAAAATAAAACCAAGAGCGGACTGAGGGGGGAAAAAAGGAAAAAGAAACACTAACAACAAATTATGTTGACAAATTTATTCTCACTATAGCCAAAGAGGAAATACATATAGATCACAATATGATTTGAGCTTATAACAACTCTTAATGAAACAGTACAACGAGGGAAATCATAATATCTATAACATTGAAACTATGACTTTACATAAAAAGAAAAAAAAAGAAAAAAATACATAATAATAGAAAAGAAAGGACAATATAGTATTATTCAAAAGGAAAAGTTACGGTGAGAAAGGTACCATTTCACAACATGTAGAAATGGTATATTTTAGCCCTCGGAATTAGGTCCACATTATAAATTTAAGAAAAATATCAGGGAGTAAAAGTGACGTTAAACATTACTCACTTGAGAAAATGAGACTCATCTTTTTATTAGTATGATGTATAATATCGCTGATATTCCAAAAGCATTTTTCTAAATTTAAACGCCGGACTGATTCTGGTCGGGACTCGGGATAATTTTAAAGAATGTTATCCATCATGGTGGCTTTGGGTGACGCTGGCATGGTCAAAGCCTCCATATTCTCGTCATTAGCTTCCAGATGAGAGTCGCCGACGACGTCTTCAAGGGAAATGTGATCTGCTGCACCCACTGGGTGCACAGGAGTCTGAGCCTCTATATCTATGTCATCTTCTTGGCGGTCATAGGCGGGAGTAGAACTGTTACGGCCAAGAAGGTGGTTTAGAATCAGAAAATAAGGATAAAGAAACCAGAAGAGAGTTTGGGGGAGGAAAAGCGAGGTGAATAGCGAAATAGCGATGTGAGGAGAGAAGGCTTCTAGTTGGAAGCGAATATAGGCTGACTTGGGCCGACGACGACGAGTGGGGAAGATAGTAATGGAAGTGAACGAGAAGAAGTGAAGCATGAAAACGTGGAAGGAGATTGTTGCCCAAGAGGTTTGGTTGGGATCTAGAACATGGAAAGCATCAAAATCCCAGGGAAGAGCTTCTGATTTGAATTTGAGACAGTTTATGAAGATTGGGATGGTGTAACGGATATCAAAGTGACTCATTTTTGGAGTTTTCAAGGGAATTAACTAGCTTCAAGTGTTAAAGATGAGGGTGGTGAGCTGTGGGTGCGGGGGAGGATGGGCTTTTGTAGTTTTGGGAAACTTTGGGATTTGAGAAAGAGAAGAAAGGAGAGAGAAGCAGTGGTCGAGCTTTGATTCTTGAATTTTCAGGCTGAGGTGAAGAGCGAGGCATGGCTAATTTTTATAATGGCTTAAAAAGGGCACGAATGTCATAAAATTTATAAAAATGGTTTTCGTCGTCTTGGGAAACTTTAGGATTTGGACTAAAATGGTTTTCGTCGTCTTGGGAAACTTTAGGATTTGGACTAAAAGTTTTCGTCGAGGAACTTTTAGTCGTCATGGGAAACTTTAGGATGGGAAACTTTAGGATTTGGACTAAAAGTTTTCGTCGAGGAACTTTTAGTCGTCATGGGAAACTTTAGGATTTGGACTAAAAGTTTTCGTCGTCATGGGAAACTAAGAATGGAATAGTGAATGTTGAATGGAAATTTCTTTTACCTATTTCTCTCGGTAATCTATTATTAATATTAACAACTTCTTTTACAAAAACACCCCTTCCAATTCCACCTCCGACTGCGCAATGCAGCTTTTTCACATTTAATTTACATATACGTGGCTATCACAAACATATATATGGCTATCGTTGAAAAGTAAATAAAAAAAAGTAATATGGACTTGCTTGTATTAATATAGCGTTGAATGACTCCCTATCCTTGTGTTTTTTTCTTTTTTTTTTTATTTAAATTTTTGAAGGCACCTATCCTTGTGTATTAATTAATGACCAAAGGGATTTTTCCGGGGTTTTATTTTTTTTTGGTAGGCAATAGTTAAATTCGTTGTATTTTCAAAAAATCATACCGTAATACTATATTTTTGGGAGGCACCTATCCATGTGTTTTTTTTTTTTTTTTTGAAATATTCTTCTCAACAGTAAATCAAACCGTAATAATATTTCAACGGTAGAATTCCATCTTCACAAAATACAAGTTAAATGTTTTTGATAAGGGAAAAAAAAAAAAAAAAAACCTTTTCAACTTGTATTTTGTGAAGATGTAATACAAGTTGAGAAGTTTTTTCCCCCTACCAAAACACTACAACTTGTATTTTGTTGAGTTGAAATGTTGCAAGTCAAGGATTGGAGGACTTACCAATCTTTATGGCCAGAAGGCCATTCAAGGATTGGAGGAATATTAGATTATAGTATTTGTCTGTACAGAAATAATTTTAGTGAGATTGTCGATGATGTTAGATTATTGTGTTTGGTTGTAAATTTAAATGTTGTTTATTTATAGTAAATAGACAAAATTATCCTTTACTAAATTAATATATAATTTCAATAGAATTTAATTACAAATATAAGGACAATAATAAAATAAAATAGTTCACCCAAATTAAATTGCAAACAATACAAATAAATATTATAATTCAAAAACTAATAGAATTAAAATGCTCATCGTAAAACAAATTCATTGATTATTTAAAAATATCTAAAAATATATATGATAGATTGAGAGAACTCTTAAAGAAATTTTATTAACAGGAAAAAAAAACCTTTAAATAACAATCCCTAGATTCTAATCCTAATTCTATTCAAATTTAAATTATAAAAGATAATTAAATAAATAAAACTATGAACAAGATTTATTGCAGTGGCAGTGGCAGTGGCCGGCCAAAAATTATATATGTATATTTATATAATTTTCTAACAATTAACAAAAATATGAGAATATAATTTAAAATGTCTAAGTTAAATTATGTAACCAATTTTAAAATCTATTATTTTTGGGAAGCCATAATTTATGGCTCTGACAAAGTGAAACAGAGCTTCGTGGGGATTATTTTTAAATGTATGAAAATGAGATTCCCAATGGCAAGGAGGGGCTTCTGATGATTGGGATCTGAACAAGTTAATAAAAACAGGGATGGTGTGTCGCAGATCGAAGTCGTTCATCATGGTTCTCATGAAATTGATGAAGCCACTGCTCATCCTGATTAATACCAAAAAGACACAAGGAGTGAGAATTTAATACAGTCTCTTGCGGCAAGGGTCCGTTTGATATTTAAGTTAAGTTTGAGATGAGATGAAAATTTTAAGTTTGAATTGAGTTGACTTTTTAAAAAATAGTTATAAATTTTATTAACTTTTCAGAAAAAAATAAAATTTAAGATAAAAAACTTAAATTGAGTTTGAATTAAACTTATTCACTAAATATAGGCTCAGTATATTCATCTATATGGTAGAATGCATGGAGACTTTTGGACACTTTTGAACATTCAATTGCCTTGGGACACTTTTTTGACAAATATGTCATAAGGCAAATATCCACCAATCACATATATGTCCAAAGGCAACCGTGTCAACATAGAATTTCTAACTTTATTATTTATAAACTCAAATTTTAAAAATTACTAACTTTATTATTTTAAATTCAAATAATATGATTTTTTTTTTAAACTACATAGAATTTTTGAAAGAAAGAGACAAGAAATGTATTGATATATTTTTTTTTCTAAACATATTTTAGGTTTTTACAATTTTTTTTTTACACCAAATATATTTTTTTTTCCAAACACACAATTCTAAAACTACATCTAGTTTAAAAATATTTGAACCTTTAATTTGTAGATTTTAATTTTTATTTATGAATTTATTTGCTTTTTTAGGATTCCAACCTAACCTAAGTATGATATCTTGATTTATTATTTCAATTTAGTTGATTATTTATTTTTCCTAGTTGATTGTTCTTCACTTTTCTTGATACTTCTAAACAGTTAGCCATTATTTAGTTGATTTGTTAATCATAATGAAATCAATGTATCTAGTTCATTGTGTTGAATGTCATATATTGCATGTATGATAGGAATATACCTTCGTGACTAATGTAATATCTATATGAGAACCATGGACCTTATTGTATTCTTACTAGTTGTAATTCACATAGGAATATAATGGGTTAGCCTCTAAAAATAGATATATTTGTTACACCTCGGGAGGGACTAGTGAATAAATTAGAAATTCTCGACTATCAACTAGGAGAATAAATCATGGTTTTTGAGATTGAAGGATCAAGACAGAGTAATAATGGTGAAATCGGAAACCTAAAATTTATTTTAAGTTTGTTTTCTTTTAATTTTTGTTTAATTTAGTTTAATTTATTTTCCTTCAAAACAATTCCTCTTCAATTTATTCAAATAAAATTAGAGTTAGACAAACTTCAACAGTTAATAATCAGTCAATCTTCATTAAATGATACTTTTTCTCATTACTTATTTATTGCTTGTTAACAATTACGTATGCTGCGTTAGAAAATATTCAACACATAGGGTGGGCTTGCCCCATCGTCTCACCATTTTTTTTTTCCCCTTCCACTTTCCGCAACATCTTGGTTTTGAATAATCTGATTTGTATCATATTTAATATTAGTAATGCAAAAGACACCACTCAAATCCCAATTTTTTAGTATCAACCTGTGTGTAATATTTTTATTGGTAAATATAATCAAATGATGTATCAATATTTTAAACACTTATCAATAAAAATATAATAACTCATATATCATATAGGTTGATACTTAAAAATTGAAATTAAAATTGATATTTCTAATATTTTATATATTTCTTGTTATATTATTTTGATCAGATATAATGGTTAGAATTTTACAAGCTATCAATAAAGATATCTGATGGTAGAAAGGTCAAATTTTTGGGATACGTCTCTTTGGGTATTTTGACAACGGTGGAGAGAGAAATGTTTGCAAAAGGTCAAATTTTTGGGATAGGTCTCTTTGGGTTTTTTGGGATAGGTCTCTTTGGGTATTGGAATGATCACCAACACTGTTTTCATTTATTTTTGAAAGGTCCCATTAGATTTCCTTTGACAAAGATGGATATGTGTTATTATTCTTTTGCAGTCAGGTCCCCTATTTTCCCAATTGAATTCTCACATGTACAAAAAAGAATTATATCACATATCTGATTTTGAAGATTATAAGAACTCTTAAGGCCTGTTGGACAATTGATTTTGAATCCAAAAAGTTTTAGTTCAAACCTTTTGCTACTAAATTTTTCTCACAAATTCTTAAAAAAACAAAAATCTATAAATTTAAATAAAATAGTTGTAGTTGAAACTAGGGGTGACAATTCGTGTCACGTGTCGGGTTCGTGTCGTGTTAGAGCCGTGTCGATTTTTTTCTTCCCCGACCCGAACACGACCCGCGACACGAACACGAAACGAAACCGTGACACGAACACGACACGAACCCGTCACGGGTTGACACGACATGAACCGAAATTGACCCGCAACACGAAATTGACCCGAAATTTGACCCGAAATTGACACGCGACCCGAACTTAACCCGAAATTGACCCGCAACACGAAATTGACACGGAATTGACCCGAAATTGACACGAGACCCGAACTTGACCCGAAATTGTGACACGAAATTGACACGAAAAAAAACGGGTCCGACACGAACACGACCCGTTTTTTTTTTTTTTCGTGTCAATTTTTCCCAACCCGAACACGACCCGCCCCCTATTTTTCCCAACCCGAACCCGCGAAATTCGTGTCGTTTTCGAGTCGTGTCGTCGTGTCGCAACCCGTATTGCCACCCCTAGTTGAAACTCTATACCCAAAAGTGCTCTTAAAATAACAAAATCATACTATAGGGGAAACATAACATCAACTACCCTAAAACTATTTGAAATTAATATGATCAATTTTCTCAATAAAGGAAAAAAGGAACATCCATAATCTCAACTATATCCTTGAAATTTATGGTTATTTATACTTTATAAACTGAGTTTTAAAAACTCTTATTTTGTCTCGTGAACTTTAAATTAATTTCAATTTTGATGAAAAACAAACAAGAAAAAAGGGAATTAGTTTTAATAAACCCTTATTTTATAATCTTTAATAATTAAAAAAAAACTGTATCATTTAATATAAATTCCTTTTTTTTCGCCTATTTTTAATGAAAATTTTAATGAAAAGAGTTAAGTGAGAGTTATTTAAAATTAAGAGAAAAATGTAAAAATAATTTTTAAAATTCAGGTGGAAAACTAAAAATGACGATGAAATTTAGATAAGAATAATCCAAAATAATAATAATAATAATCATAATAACATCACATTAATTATAACATAGTATGGTGTAATACAAAGATCCTGTTTCCACCCCAAAAACAAATGAAAGCGAAAACAATAAAGAAAGAAGAGCACAAAACAGAGGAAGGAGTGGCAGGCGAAAGCGACGGTCTCATGATTAGCCTTCTGCAACGGAGTCACCGTCTCCTGAGGAAACGGATATGCTGACTTGAGCCACGGGCACTTCCCACTCTACAATATTCTCTGCATCTGTTTCTTCATGACGGGTAAGAGTGGAGCGTATGAGGAGATTCCAAACAGGTAAAGCTAAGAGCTTGACTTTGAACCAGCCCAGAAAGTGGTTCACTATCAGTACAACAGGATACATATACCAGAAGAAAGCCTGCGGAAATACAAGCGAACACACATGCGAAACGGCGAGGGGAGGAGAGAAGTAGCCGAATCGGAAGCGAATGAGGGCTGAGTTGGGCCAAGGACGAAAGAGGAGGATGAAAGTTATGGAAGTGGAAGAGAAGAAGAGAAGTAGGAGAACGTGGAAAGAGACCTTGGCCCAAGAGGTTTGTTTCGGATCAAACATCATGAAAGCATCCCAGTCCCAGGGATGAGCTTCTGAGAAGGATTTGAGGAGGTTTATGAAGATCGGGATAACGAATCGGAGATCAAATCCGCCTCTCATTTTCTAAGATTGAGTGTCTGCAAAGTGGAGAGAGGAGAAGATAAAAGAGAGTAGACAAAGAAATGTAGACTGCGTTTTGTTTGTTTTGGAAAGACCAGTGAGAGGGGTTTTTATAGTGGTAGAAACGGGCCAATAATGAATCTGCCTCGCATTTGGGACTGCCACAGCATGGTGTATCACATGTCTTATTTGGGACTGCCACAGCAGCATTGTATATCACGTCTTATTTGGGACTGTAATAAGACTGCCACAGCAGCATTGTATATCACGTCTTATTTGGGACTGCCACAGCATGGTATATCACATGTTTTTATAGGGGTTTTATTTGTGACTTGTGCACACAACAAGTCGTCGGAATTATATCACGTCTTATTTGGGACTGCCACAGCATGGTATATCACATGTTTTTATAGGGGTTTTATTTGTGACTTGTGCACACAACAAGTCGTCGGAATTATATCACGTCTTATTTGGGACTGCCACAGCATGGTATATCACATGTTTTTATAGGGGTTTTATTTGTGACTTGTGCACACAACAAGTCGTCGGAATTATATCACGTCTTATTTGGGACTGCCACAGCATGGTATATCACATGTTTTTATAGGGGTTTTATTTGTGACTTGTGCACACAACAAGTCGTCGGAATTATATCACGTCTTATTTGGGACTGCCACAGCATGGTATATCACATGTTTTTATAGGGGTTTTATTTGTGACTTGTGCACACAACAAGTCGTCGGAATTATATCACGTCTTATTTGGGACTGCCACAGCATGGTATACTTATTATTATAACTAACAAGGTATCTATAGTGTAATACAAAGATCCTGTTTCCACCCACAAAAACAGAAAGGTCTAACTGTACTCACAACCGGGAAAAAAAAAAAAAAAGTACAGTGAAAACAATAAAGAAAGAAGAGCACAAAACAGAGCAGTGGCAGGATGTATTTATGTTGTTTTGGGTGGGTGGGTGGGTGTGGGGGTGGTGTTTCGTGTTTGTGGAGAATTTGTTTGTTTATGCTACATTAAATAAACTTCATTGGGGGTTTGTGTTCCTTGAGAATTTGTTTGTTTGTGCTACATTAAATAAACTTCATTGGGGGTTCGTGCTTCTGGAGAATTTGTTTGTTTGTGCTACGTTAAACTTCATTAATACTTATAAAATATTTTTTTTTTGCTACATTTTCCCAATCTTTTTTTTTTTTTTTTCTTTTTACCACTAAAAGCAAAAGTTATGTGAAACAAACTGAGGGCCCTAGTGGATCAGGCCCAGTATGTTTGTTAAGCCATAGTGTGGCCCAATTTGTTTGTTTGGTGGCCCAATATCCAATGCTCTTTCCTTTACTCATCTCATATTAAAGTTACATAGTTACATATAAACATTTTTGGAAAAAAAAAAAATATTTAAAGTAAATAGCATGCTTTAAAATATTTGATATTGTTTGATCTTTTAGATCGTCAATAATTTTTCATGTAAGGGATTATTTTTTGATTTTAATAGGACTCTTTATAAGCGTTATTTTTAAATACTATTTTCTAACCATAATCAAGTTATTGATGATTGAAAATATTTATTAGAAATAATTTATTTTACAAAAATAATTTATAAGGTAAATAAATTTATTTATTTATTGTAAGTAAACTATTTATATGATAAATTTGTTACAAATTATTTATTAAATATGTTATTTATCTAAAATATATTTAAAACATCTTTTATATATTTTTAAAAAATTTGAAAAATACTTTTTGCTCTTTCTCCTTACAAAGAATGTATGGTCAAGATGGATTGATTCCAATAAAGCGAATTTCCTTTTTGGATAAGGTAGTAAGTGACCGAAGGAAAATAAGAAAGACAAAAAAAAAAAAAAAAAAAATTGTAATAGTTATAGAAATAGGGAGGAAGTAACCAAATTAGTGCTTACACAAGCGCAACGAGAGGGGGAAAAAGGAAAGAAAGAAAGAAAGAAAGAAGAAAACTCCCAGCAAATTAAAATACTGACCTGTAATATTTACTCACAAGTTGCAAACGAAAGAGAAATTTTACAAGAAATTTTAGCACATAAAACAACAGTGGGTGGATAAGTTTAAAAAAAAAAAATAATAATAATAATTAAAGATTGACATGTATGTTGGGTAACCAATTAAAAAATTTAATAAATTTCTCCTTAAAAAAAAAAGCTAGATTCTGTCTTAATTTTTTTTTTAATTTTTTTTTTCACGTCTACTTTATGATTCGTCTATACTTTATGTAAATCTCTTACCAATGTCTAAAAGAACGAATACCCATTTTCGTCATCCCCCTAATATCGCCCACGTGTGACCAACATATATTTATGTTTTATTCTCATAAGTAAGAGGAATTACATCACATGTAGAGGAAACGATTTCCCACCAAAAATAACATAAAGACTAACCGTAACAGAAGCCAAAAAATAAAATATGAAAAAAAATAAAAAGCAGAAGAAGTAGTGATTCGTCAATAGCCTTCTGCATGGGAGGTCTGTTTTCAGGGGGAAATGGCTATATTGACTTCGGGGATAGGCACTTGATGTGAGAGTTCCACATGTATGTTGTTTGTCTGTTCTCGGCGGGCGAGAGTAGAGTTTATGTGGAGATTCCAAACAGGCAAAGCTGAGAGCTTGACATTGAGCCAACGCAGAAAGGGGACCAGTACAAGTATAGCTGGATACATGAACCAGAAGAGAGCCCGGGGGAATACAAAAGAACACACAAGTGAAACAGCAATGTGAGGCGAGAAGTTTCCGAATCGGAAGCGGAGGAGGACGGCGGTGTTTGGCGAATAATTAGGATGAGGGAAGGCGAGAGTTATGGAAGTGAAAGAGAAGAGGAGAAGTAGGCAAACGTGGAAGGAGATGGTTGATCCAAGGGATTTCATTGGAACTCAACACGCCGAAAGCATCCCAGTCCCGGGGAAGAGCTCTGGAGTGGGATTTGAGGAGAGGTTTATGAAGATGGGAATGAGGATTCGTAGATCAAAGCTGCCCATTTTCCTATATAGCGGTAGTCGTAGAAGAGAGTTTAGGGCAATGGTGCAGCTTGAGAGGGGACTGAATTTTATATTCGTTCGAGGGACTGCAATTGGGAATTCCTCTTTATTTATTATTTACTTTTAAAGAAAAATATGATTAGTGATGTCTTCATGCATTCGACCTAATTATAATTGGATGAGCCCACTATCGATTGGATGATAAAAAAGTTAACCCTGGATTTTCACAACTAACGGATCTCAGACTTCAAAAACATATGACACAAGATCTTTCTTATTAAAGATAAACATATAAAAGCGAAAGCTCTGAGTAGATCTTTCTTGTACCATATCACCACTATCACCTATGGGAATTGGAATTCTTCTTTTGTTGTTTGTTTGTTAATTTCAATAACTAAAGTCGTTAAAGTCCAACTATGACAATAAAAAAATGCTGACGTAAATGACGTCAAAGCACGCAATAAATATTCTTTTGTTGTTTGTTTGTTAATATCAATTACTAAAGCCCTTAAAGTCCGACTATGACCAAAAAAAAACAAAAAAACAAAAAAAAAAAAGAAGCTGACACGTCAAGGCACGTTATATATCTCTTAATCATTTGCAAGAATTTAACGTCGACAAAATGGTAGCAGAGCAACATGGATTTGGCTTGGTAATTGATATTGACCCAACGGACAAAAACGAGAAATGCGACGCTAGAAACATAACGAAAGGACAAAAAAACTCAAAAAGAAAGCAGCGAGGAAGCCGGGCCAACAGAAGAATAGCTTAGTGCGTGTTTTAAATTGCGTATTCAAACAAATATGTGTTGGTATAATTTTTATTAAAGCCTATTAATAAACGTAATTGCAATCACCAAAATGCCATTCAACTTGAAAAAAGCCTATTAATCTATTTATTATTATTTATCTAACAAATTTGTTATTTACTACAAATTTTTTTAGAATTTACTATTTACTTAATATATTTACTATAACAATACTTTTAATTCTCTCTCTATTTATACTCTATTTAATAGAGTTATCACTTTTTTATCATGCAATGTCGTTTATTAAGTCTGCCAGTTTTGTTAAATTTGTCGTTTCCCTGAAGTTTGTCTATTTCATTGATAGTTTGAGCTATTGACTGGTCATGTTTCTTGAATAGATGTGTTTCAAGAGTTTCTAATGTATTGTCTTTTTTCTAAGCCCTTGTTATTTTAAAAGTTCTTGTCATTTCTCGTTAACTGTCGTTTTTTAGAGTTTATATTGCTTCGTAGGCACTAGTGTTTGAGCTATCGATTGTCCTTTTATTTAACTGATGTTTGTAGATTGTACTTCCGCCTAGTTTTCATTCAAAAGATCCCGTTTTTTTTCAACTTATTGTCGTTTTAATTAAGATTGTGTCGTTTTAGACATTTTCGTGTATTTGACCTAATGGGATCTTGATTCGATCATCAAAGGAACTATAAACTCAGCCGAAGTGGCTTCAGATCTCGTCCCTAAAATTCAGATTCCAGAAGTAAGGCCAAACACCCAAACTGCGGATATGTTTGTTATAGATAATTCTAATATACATGCATGATGAGTGAAAAGAAAGCAATTGTATCACAGAAACAATACAACATAACTGTAAACACACATGAAACAATTTTAGAGTGGGACTGGGTTGACGCCGACACGGGGGGAGGCGGGGCAGATCTGACTCAGTGGGAGGGGGTTCGTCGCCGGTGTCGGGGAAGGGTTTGGTCTTTTTTAAATTTTTATTTATTTATTAATCTTACTAATATGAGGTAATATATATTATAATTATTATACACAAATAATATTTTAGCCGTTCGATTACATCTCAACGGTTTAAAAATGAACTCTATTAATAAGGTATATAAAAAGGGTTCTTGCCACCCTTTATACAATCACCTAGACCACCAGTATCTCACTACCTACACGTGAATTAATTCCCCGACCACATTATACCTATTACTCCTACATATTAAAAAGAATTAAAAACATTTTTAGATTGCGAATACGAGAGCGACTGTTCAAACCACTTTCCTCTTGTACAAACACGAATAGTAGCATTTACATGACACTAGTACGTAACTTAATAAGTAAATACTCAAAGCCCGACGGGATAAATATCATCAGTAACCTCTGGAAGTCGTAATATTTCCTCTCCACCTCCACGGTAAATATCAAGCACTGCCTCCGCCGCAGACGGTGGCTCTACGTTCGCCGGCTAATCCAACTCAGAGAGCTTCTCTCGAATCCAAACCAGAAAGCGCGTTTTGAGCGGGACAAGGACAGGAGCTGAACAGAAGATAAAGATTAAAATGAGAGCAGGATAAACATACCAGAAAAGAGTTCGCAGATGGACAACAGAGCCCACCAGTGAAAGAGCGATGTGACGCGAGAAACCGACCAACTGGAACCGAATTATAAGGGCTGAGCTGGTGCAGAGGTAGAGATCCATGGAAGTGAAAGAGAAGAGGATCAGAAGCAGTGAATAAACAAGGAGGTAATTGGACTTGGTCCAGCTAGTTTGGTATTGCCGATCATTCCAAGTATGGAAGGGGTCCCACTCCCACGGCGTGGTTTTGAGAAAGTTTACCACCACCACGGCGGCGTGCCTCACGTCGAAACACCTCATATTTAACCAACCACTCCTGTTTATACTCTGGTCTGAATTGGAGAATACATAATCCTTATTCATTCCTATATATATATATATATATATATATAAGTATATAGGCGAAGCATGCAGGCATAATATGTTGGCAGTCCAAATCTTTGACTATACGTGAAACATGCGCCACTAATTCCACAGATCATGCTAAACTCACGTAGCGGTTTCTTTATTTTTGACTATTTTCCACCACCTCCTATATCCATATTGGTGATTTGTGATGGCCGTCAGCATGTAACTTTAACAACCATGTTACCTTAGACAAACAAGTTACATATGTAATACTTAAGGTTCGTTTGGTTCGTGAGTTTGAGTTGAGTTTTTGAAGTTTAAATAGTAAATTTTGTTGACTTTTTAGAAAAGATAAAAAACTTTTTGGGAAAAAGACAAAGACTTTTGAGAAAGAAGACAAAACTTGAGTGTTGAAAACCAAGTTTGAGCTTGGTTTCCAAACATACCATTAGAGTTTAAGTATTACATAGGCTCTGAACTTGATCTAAATATTTACAAAGTAAAAAGAACTGTTTAAAATAGAAATAACGGTCTTAAAAATTATGATTTTTGTTGTATGTTGAAGAATATTGTCACATTTTATTGCAAAAACAAAAAAAAAAACAAAAACAAAATGTGCCACAAAATTTTAAATTTTGCAAAAAAAAAAAAAAAAAATCCGGTTTTTTTTTTGGACATCATGTGAACATATTAAAAAATATATATTGAATATTCATGGATATTCATCAATATTGTGATATTTTTTAATATTATGGATATTAAACGGACGCTCTGAAAGGAATATCATTCCTCACATTATTCATATCGAGACTTAAAAATACGGATAATGTTGTGAAAATACCGACTATGATGTGAACACGTTCATCTGTGTGTAATGATGAATTCTCCTCACGTGATTAACAAACTACAATCTCTAGTCATGCATAATAATAAAATAAGAATAATGATGATGATGATGATGATGATGATGATGATAATGATAATAAGAATCCTTGTTTGTAGGAGGTATTCTTAAAATTAATCATTGTTTCTATATTGGGCTGTTTGCAGTGCCGCAGTTTGGAAGTGGGGAATCGGTTATCCATAAATTTGAAGCGTTCAAATTACTTGCGTAGCTTTTTTTATTATTTCACATAGATTCTTCAGTCATGATTAGTCAAGAGTAATGAAGGGTAGTTAAGGACAATTGCTTTTAGTAGAAAATGGCCGCAGAGTGTCTTTAGAATTTTAATGTAGTGTTATCGAGGAAGGGTAATATACAATTACAATTCCATAGAAGTTTTTTAATTAGGGATTTTTTTCATGATAGGACACCTTATTTTTAAATTATTGATAAAAACTGTTGTTTTATCTGTTAAATTATATTATCTACGTTCTGATATATGATTAAAATAATTATATATTGTGCGTTGCAGATTTACACATAACACATTCAAATTATATTAATGCTAAATTTTGATATTTGAATAAGAAAAATCACTCTCCTATACAAGTTTTTATTTTTATATTAACTAGCAAATGTCATTTGGTTGCTCTTGATAATGTATTGACTTGTCATTTAATAATTACAATATTATTATTTTTAAGAAAATATATAATAAAAATCAGTTGTGCAAAATTGGACGTACACCATAACTTGTGTAAAAAATTGGTTTATGGAGGGTTCCAAAAAGGAAATCATAATAGAATTAAAAAAATTTATTCTCACAAGCCAGAAAGGAAACACATCGCATGTCCAACTTTTGAGCTTTCAATAACTCTTGATAGAACAGAATAATCGGGAAAATCATAAGATCAATCAGCTTAAAACTATTTGAAACTACTACTTTCCTGAAAAAGAAAAGAAAAAAATCTACACCATAATCTCGTCCTTAGGTTCCGCAGGGGCGTCGTCTTCCGGGGAAATGTGATCTACAGTTCTACACCAAGTTGGGGGGAGCTTGAACCTTCATATCTATGTCTGCTTCAAGTTGATAGTGATCATGAGCAAGAGTGGAATTTATGTGGAGGTTCCACACAGGTAAAGCTGTGAGCTTGTTGTTGACCCAATTCAAAAGCGCCTAAGCTGCAACAAGAGGAATGAAGAAAAGCACAGGGCAAAGTTTAGAATATTTTATTACGCTCATCTTTCTTCGTCCCAACAGCACATTTTGTGTTTCACTGCTCTCTCTCTATCACTTCTCTTCACTTGTGCTTCCTTTTAGTTACTGCTTCTTTTGTTCTTACCTTTTTTTTTTTTAAATAATCCTCTCTTAACTTGTACTTCCTTTTAGTTATTGCTTCTTTTGTTCTTACTTTCCCCCCCCCCCCCCCCCCCCCCCCCCCCATGGAACTCTTATTTTCTTAAACATATATCATTAAAACAAATTTAGCAAACAGAAGGATGATAAAAACAACATTGAATTATTGGATTTATTTGGGTATTAGTTATTGCTATTATTATTACTTGATTCTCTTTTTTTTCCCCTCTATTTTTGGATTTTTTTTTCCCCCTTTAAAAAAGTGCTCTAAGGAAGGTACAGAAAAGGCCAATAAGGACCCAGCCCAAGCTCCAAAGCTTAAACTAGATTCGTTGTTCTTATCTTAAAATTTAAGAGAGAGAAATTTGGTTTATCAAAGGAGATAGAGAAAGGTATTAAAAAAAAAAAAAAAAAAAAATCCAAGAACACCAACAAAAGTATAGTGGACAGGTATATTCACACAAGCCGAAAGGGAATTACATCACACGTCCAACTTTTTAAACTTGAAGTGTTAAAGATGAGGGTGGTGAGCTGTGGGTGCGGGGGAGGATGGGCTTTCGTAGTTTTGGGAAACTTTGGGAATTGAGAAAGAGAACAAACGAGAGAGAAGCAGTGGTCGAGCTTTGATTCTTGAATTTTCAGGGAAGATTTTGGACTGTTGAGGTGAAGAGCAAGTATGGGGTAACACCTCTTTTTTATAATGGCGGAAAGGAGGAGAGATGATGAGTATAATAATCTACATTAGGCTGGTGTGAAGTGAGCAAAGCTAGCGAAGTTTAATAGAATAATTTTGTTTGTTTTGCACCCATGGGCCCACTTGATAGACTTAATTTGTTCCAAAATTATTGAATGAAAATAAAAATTATTGAATGAAAAAATAATACACGCAATGTACATAAATTGTCCTACTCAAACACAGGCAGTAAGTCAAGAAAGGATACACCGACCAAGCTGCGATCATCAAAGAAGACATCTCCACCTTCTACCCGACTATAATAGGCAACTTCACATGGTTATTGGATAAAAATTACCATATCAGCAATATATTCTGGTAAACAAGAACACAGAATAATTTACAAGGCAGGCACCAAGTTCATGGATATTATTTACCAAAAGCTAGCTAATAAACATGTAGGATCTTATTGCAGTTTGACAAACAAATTGCCATGTAAGGGAGATCTTAGTCATGTTAAAAATACCGAACCACTTATTACACAGAATAAATAATCAATCTACCTTGCATCAGCCATTAAATCATAGACAATAGTAAAATAGCAGTCAGTTGAAAACTTTGGATTGCACAAGTGAAAACTATTGAATGACAAAAAAAAAATGATATAAACTTTGTGGTAATCTCTGCACATATTTGGCGAACCAGACGCAGTTATACAAAATGAAAGAAAACAAGAAAACAGAGTAAGGGAATCAACAAAACAAATAAGGAAGGGAAACAGGAAACACTTGACTTACCTCCTGAAAAGCAATTTTCTTGATAGCGTTTCTTCACTTTTTGATAGTTTTAATTCCGAAACAAAGCGTTCATCAGGGACATTAGCAACTTTGAACCATAACCAAAGTTCTGCCTCTGAGGATAAGGCCCGGGCCACGGAAGGAGGCCTGCTCCTCCTCTTATCATTTTGATGCCAACAACCCCAACCAAAATTCCCTCTACCCGGGTTGTTATTATTATTGCGTATCACAGGCAAAACTGTATCGGAAAACAAAAATTAAAGTTCTAGGGGAGAGGGGGGGGGGGGGGGGGGGGGGGGGGCGGCGCGTTGCAACTAAAGTACACCACTTCGAAATATTATCAGTTCATGGAGAGTTTGTAGACAAACATTACATGCCTAATTATACAAGCTCGTTTTCATATGAATATTACAAGCCAAATTAAGCATTAATACCAACAAATTAACAATAAATTCATGAACAGAAATGGAAATTAAACCTTTTTTTTTTTAGCTTACAATAACCAAAAGACAATAAAAAAACAAAATTCAGCTTAAAAAATCCGTATAAGTCCACTGATTCAGAGTATTTAGAACCAAAAAAAAAAAAAAACTAGAAAAATTAACAAAAATGTGTAGAAAAATCAACAATTTACTAAACCCTAAATTTGAAGACAGAGAAATAAACCATGAATTGAAACCTACTAGAGCATCATCAGCAAGAAATGAGGGAAATTTTACCAGGAATCGAATAAGGACTGGTGGCTAGGGTTTTTCAGTAATCTTCGTTATCGGAGCCAAACAAATCCTTCTCTTCTTCGTAGCCATAGTGGGGCCTATTACTGTTGTGCTGTTGACCTCCTCTTCGCCGTTCTCCTCCTCTCCTTCGCTGGCGCTTCCGCCGCCGACGCCGCTAATGCTCTGATCGCCGCCTTCGCTGCCGTTGGACGATGAAGAAGCCGCCGATGACAAGGACGACGAAGAGGCGGCGGATGAAGATGATGGTGACGACAGCGAGGAGGAGCGGTTGCCGTGATGGGTATCGTCCCTATCCTGGCCGTCATCGTCCTCTTCGCCGAATATGTCGACGTCTTGTTCGGAGAAATCCATGGTCGGAAGTGAAGTGTCTCCGGGAAGATTTCCTCGGCGAGTCGAGAAAAACAGGTTGTTTTGCTTCAATTTTGCGGTTTCTGATTTTGTCTGTGAAGTGAAGTAAGGGGTTTGGTGGGCCAGTGAACTGTTGCTTGGGCCACACATTGGCCCAAACACTAATTTCCTTTCTTTTTTTTTTTGTTTTGCTCATTTTTTTATAATATTTATCACAAATTTTATGAGTAAGCTTTTCTATATTTGATTTGTGAGATCGAGTTTTATTACAAGAAATTTTAGTGAACAAAAACGATGATAAAACAACAGTGGATAGTTGAGTTCATATTGGGAATTGGAATAATGAGTGAAAAAACTCTACTTGATTCTCTTGCTTTTTCTCTCCCTAGTTTTGGATCAAACAAAAAGTGCTACGAGGAATGTTTGTAGAATAAAAAAGGCGAACTACGGACCCAGCCGAAAAGCCTAAAATCTTCACAGGTTGTTCTTAAAATGGGAAAAAAACAATAATAATAATAATAATAATAATAACAAAATAAAACCAAGAGCGGACTGAGGGGGGAAAAAAGGAAAAAGAAACACTAACAACAAATTATGTTGACAAATTTATTCTCACTATAGCCAAAGAGGAAATACATATAGATCACAATATGATTTGAGCTTATAACAACTCTTAATGAAACAGTACAACGAGGGAAATCATAATATCTATAACATTGAAACTATGACTTTACATAAAAAGAAAAAAAAAGAAAAAAATACATAATAATAGAAAAGAAAGGACAATATAGTATTATTCAAAAGGAAAAGTTACGGTGAGAAAGGTACCATTTCACAACATGTAGAAATGGTATATTTTAGCCCTCGGAATTAGGTCCACATTATAAATTTAAGAAAAATATCAGGGAGTAAAAGTGACGTTAAACATTACTCACTTGAGAAAATGAGACTCATCTTTTTATTAGTATGATGTATAATATCGCTGATATTCCAAAAGCATTTTTCTAAATTTAAACGCCGGACTGATTCTGGTCGGGACTCGGGATAATTTTAAAGAATGTTATCCATCATGGTGGCTTTGGGTGACGCTGGCATGGTCAAAGCCTCCATATTCTCGTCATTAGCTTCCAGATGAGAGTCGCCGACGACGTCTTCAAGGGAAATGTGATCTGCTGCACCCACTGGGTGCACAGGAGTCTGAGCCTCTATATCTATGTCATCTTCTTGGCGGTCATAGGCGGGAGTAGAACTGTTACGGCCAAGAAGGTGGTTTAGAATCAGAAAATAAGGATAAAGAAACCAGAAGAGAGTTTGGGGGAGGAAAAGCGAGGTGAATAGCGAAATAGCGATGTGAGGAGAGAAGGCTTCTAGTTGGAAGCGAATATAGGCTGACTTGGGCCGACGACGACGAGTGGGGAAGATAGTAATGGAAGTGAACGAGAAGAAGTGAAGCATGAAAACGTGGAAGGAGATTGTTGCCCAAGAGGTTTGGTTGGGATCTAGAACATGGAAAGCATCAAAATCCCAGGGAAGAGCTTCTGATTTGAATTTGAGACAGTTTATGAAGATTGGGATGGTGTAACGGATGTCAAAGTGACTCATTTTTGGAGTTTTCAACAAAGGAGAGAGAAGCAATGGTCGAGCTTTGATTCTTGAATTTTCAGGGAAGATTTTGGACTGTTGAGGTGAAGAGCGAGTATTGGATAACAAACTCTTTTTTGTAATGGCGGAAAGGAGGAGGGATGATGAATATAATAATCTACATTAGGCTGGTGTGAAGTGAGCAAAGCTAGCGAAGTTTAATAGAATAATATGTTTGTTTTGCACACATATGCCCACTTGATAGACTTAATTTGTTCCAAAATTATTAAATGAAAATAAAAATTATTGAATGAAAAAATAATACACGCAATGTACATAAATTGTCAAACTCAAACACAGGCAGTAAGTCAAGAAAGGATACACTGGCCAAGCTGCGATCCTCAAAGAAGACATCTGCACCTTCTACCCGACTATAATAGGCAACTTCACATGGTTATTGGATAAAATTACCATATCAGCAATATATTCTGGTAAATAAGAGCAGAGAGTAATTTACAAGGCAGGCACCATGCAAGTTCATGGATATTATTTGCCAAAAGCCAGCTAATAAACGTGTAGGATCTTATTGCAGTTTGACAAACAAATTGCCATGTAAGGGAGATCTTAGTCATGTTAAAAATACCGAACCACTTATTACACAGAATAAATAATCAATCTACCTTGCATCAGGCCATTAAATCACAGACAAAATAGCAAAATAGCAATCAGTTGAAAACTTTGGATTGCACAAGTGAAAACTATTGAATCACAAAAAAGAAAAATGATCTAAACTTCGTGGTAATCTCTGCACATAATTGGCGAACCAGACGCGGTTATACAAAAAGAAAGAGAAAACAAGAAAACGGGACAAGGAATCAAGAAAACAGATAAGGAAGGGAAAATGGAAACACTTGACTCATGGCTCATGCCGAATTTAACGTGTTCCGACAAGATTTTTGCGGCCCCTAGGGCATCATTGACGTAGGCATTTCTTTCTCTTCTTCGAAGTCGTATATTGGAGAGTGAATGTCGTAAATAACATTTTTACAACAAATACATGAAATAAATAATAAGTTTTAATTGCCAATATGGAATGGACCCAGTTCAAGTTCGAAAGCAAATATACATTGGTTATTCTATATCCATGCCCTAATTAAATATAATAAGATTTTATTAAATTTTGTTAAAATTAGTTTTCAAATGACTTTTTATATTATCTAATCCAAACATCATTTCAAAAATTTTACCTTTTTCACAATTTCAACAAAAATTACACATCTAAAAAGCTATTTTAGAGTTAATTTTTTTTTAATTCTCATTTTAAAGCAAGAAAATTCTTCATTTCAAAAGAAAACGGAGACAAGGAATAAACCATTTGTCGCTTACAAATATCCAAGAAATAAATGGAAACTTCCTATTCATATAATGAAACGGGGAATCTGTGGGCGGGGTATGAAACTGGAATTTTTTTTTTTTTTTTTTTTCTGACTGTAAGCGAAACTGGATTTTACGCTTTTTATTTGGGGAAGTCTGTACTAAAATCTTGTTTAGAGTAATTATGGACAGGACTCTATCCAATAGTTGTTAATTGATGTTTACTTAAAATGGATGATGAGATGGAGTTGTTTTATTTGAACTGGGAAGCAATGGATAACTTCCAGCAAAAAAGGAAAGTAAGGGTATTAATGTAAACCAATAAAAATGGTCTGAGATAAGGGGGGAAAAAAAAGTTCGGAGATAACAAAATTAGAAAGAGATTCCAGGGGAAAAAAAAAAAAAAAAAAGTACGGCATTACAAAGATTGGAGAGAGATTCCAAGGCCTTCCCTTGGTTCCGTCCTCAGTTTGTTCTCCTTGTTTGGATTTGGTTTGCTCTTTTTCTGCTTCTTCTTGTTTTTTTCACGTTTTGTTGGCCCCTTCTTGTTGCTTGGCTGTTGCCTTTAATGTAATCCATTTTTTACCAAAAAAAAGGAAAAAGATTCCAAGAGAAGGTGGCTATCAACTCAGGAAAGGTGACTAATGCTGCTCACCCAAGCTTTTTATAGTTCAATTTGGACACATAATATCCAAAACGGAAAACCATATGAACTCCTTTATCTCCAAATAAAATCTAAATTATTTTATTTTTTAAGCCTTTTATGATATGTTAAAACATACATAATCAACCCAAGAAATTATTTCAAAACATTCCACATGACAGAGCCAGTAATGTAGATAATCAGCTTCACCATTTGGCCTTCTCTCAGTTTTTTCTTTTTTAAATTACTATACAATACTATGTAATTGTACATATTGTAACTCAAATACACACTCAATTTTTATGTCATCCGATCATATCTGAACAGTTTAAAAACAATATCTACCGATAATTATTCTAAAAGAACCTCTACCTTAACATTTTCCTTATTTTTTATTTTTTATTTAGGAATGTTACTTTTTTGTTAGGGTAAGACTACAGTAGAGCCCTTTTTATATATCTTATTGATAAAATTTCATCTAACACCGTTCAAATTTAATCAAATGAACAATAAGTCCAATAACTAAAATAAACACTCATGTATAGGATTGCTCCAAAGAAAAAAAATTGAAGTCCCCCTGTTTCTTTGTTGGTCGAACGTGCCGGGGGGGGACTCAATGTCGCCGAATGTTGAGGTCTGGGTCCACCCGGAGGGACTCGCCGCACCGATCGTTGGGGGAGGTTGGGTTTCTCAGGTCTAGGCTGGGAAGGGGGGGCGATTCACTATCGCTGTCAGGGGGTGGGTTGGGGGAGGGGGGGGAGTCTTCGCTGTGGGGAGCCTTGCCATTTGCAGATCAAACTTTTTACGATTTTTATTTGCCTTTTTTTTTTTTTAAGGCTTGTTTTCCTTTTTGGTGATCAGGCCATAATAGAGGTTCACGTAGTACGACAGATGGATTGGTCACCGTTTCCAAACAAGTTATTTTGTGGACACCGCCAAAAGTTTTTTTTTTTTTTTAACCACCCAAGAAAGAAACCAAACAAAGATCAAAGCGGCAATAAGGCCTCTAAAGGGTGCCCAAACTGCCACCTCCCGTGCCGGGAGTAATTTTTAGTGGGGATGTGCACTAATGATTCGTTTGAAAAATACACGACAACTATGATACTACTAAATTATTGGATGGAAGAGTTCTTCTTATCTTTTTCTAGCTCTCTCTTTCTCTCCCTCTAGTGGGTTGTACCGTACTCTTCCTCGAGTTGTGCCAATCTCCTGCATGAATTGTACCATCATACAGCCGTTCTGCCGAATGGAAGAGTACTCCAAAAAATTTTTTTATGGTAAATTATATCACAATACAATATAATGTGTTTTTATTCTATTCTAACATAAATATTTAAATAGTACACTAACTTATTTTATTATTTATTCATTTATTTGTGTTTGATTCTATTTATAATGACCCATATTTTATATGATTAATTAAAAAATAATTTAGGTTATTATAATCATTATAATTCAGATTCTTTAAAGTTAATTTTGGTTTGACAAATTTCCAATGCAAATTTTTCTTATTTGTTTTATATTTTCTCATGTATTTTATATCATGATTTGAAATTCAAACAGAGATTATTTTTGAATTGTATCTTGCAAACAAATTTTTTTTCTTCTTGTTCTCCCTCTATTCTTTATTTATTTGACACTTCCTTTCTCCTCTCTATTCCTTTGATTGTTTTCTAATTTGTTGCGGATTTTGTAATGTAAGTATACATTATCGTTAACAAGTAATGAAGTAGTGAATAGAGTATCATTTTCAAGAGGATTGATTGCTTACTAATTACCGAAATTGATTAACTCTAATTTTATTTGAATAAACTAAAAAGGAATTTAAAATAAAAATAACAATAGAAATAGAAATAGAAATAGAAATAAAAAGGAAAAACTAAAAATACTAAAAATCAAGGGTTCCTATTTCACCATAACTATTTCACCTTAATTATTCAATCTCAAAAGCTATAATTTATTTTCCTAAATGATAGTCGAGAATCATGAACCTATTCACTTCCCCTCCCGAGGTCTAGCAAAAATATCTTTAGAAACTAATCAACTATATTCCTATGTGAATTAAAATCAATAAGAACTCATTAAAATTTGTGGTTTCCATGTAGCGACTGCATAAGTCATGAAAGTATATTCCTATCTCGCATACAACATATGGAATTCAATACAATGAACTAGACACATAAATCTCTTTCCGGTTTTATTATGATTAACCAATCAACTTAATAGTGACCAGTTATTTAGAAGCCTTAAGAACGGTGAAGAACACTCAATCATGAAAAATAAATCAACAACTAAATTAAAAGAATAATCAAAACATCATAATTATGCTACACTGAAATCCTAGAAAAGAAAATTAATTCATAAACAAAAATCTACAAAACAAAGGCTCAACCATTCTTAAATTACAAAAATCAAAATATAAGAACATAATAAGAAAAACCCCTTTACGGAGGTGTCACAAATCTCCAAGATTTTTCTCTAGTCTCTTCCTCATTCTCTTCTTAATTCTTCAAGATGATCTTTCATAAATTTTATAAAGAACAAAACCTAAAACTCAAGAAATATATATTTATTTTTCTTTTATTTTTCTTCGTTGGTTTCAGCTCTACCAAGCGGCCAAAGACAAGATATCTATACTAACCCTAATCTCTCCTATTTATAGACTTGTTCTAAAATTATTGAATGAAAATAAAAATTATTGAATGAAAAAATAATTATGCAATTTTCTTATTTTCTTTCCTTTTTTTTTTCTACTAAATAATTTAAAGAAAAATTAAAATCCTTTCTATCATTCCGAATTTCCAATTTTTTATCTTTTATAAATTTTCTCTGCATCCCATTTTGCTTTTCTTCTTACCAAGTCGAGTGTAAAGCGGGTAGCACTTGTAAAAGAGTATTTAAGAGTGATGTTTTACCTCATCAGTTCATAAACAGTACCTAAATTCTTTTCTTTATCCGCAATTCATATATAGTCGTCATTTTCGTTAACTCTGTCGTTTTTCAGAGTTTATGTTGCTTTCTAGGCACTTTTGTTTATTTGAGCTATTGATTGTCGTTTTAATTTTATAAGTTGTACTTCCGCCTAGTTGTCATTTCAAAAGTTCACGTCTTTTTCCAACTTGTTGTCGTTTTGACTAAATATGTCGTTTTTCCTAAGATTGTGTCGTTTTATAAATTTTCGTGCATTTGAGATGATGGGATCTTTGATTCGATCATGAAAGGAACTAAAAACTCAGCCGAAGTGGCTTAAGGTCGGATCTCTTCCCTGAAGTTCAGATTCCAAAAGTAATTGAAAAATTAAGGTCAAACAGTACCGCAACTGCAGATATATATGTCTATTATATAATTCTAATTTACATGCATAAGTGAATTGAAAGCAACTGTATCACAGACATAACAATACAACATAACTGAAAACGCACACGAAACAATTTTAGAACCCTCTATACAAACTCCTAGACTACCAATATCCTACTACATAATTATGAATTTTTTTCGCCAATTATATAAGATATACGACTCCCGCTTATTAAAGAAAAATAAAAACATTTTTAAATTTCAAACTTGAGATACTTATCAAACCACGCCTCTTTTTTTACACAGTGTATAATAGCATGTACATGACACATACGTAACTTAATATAAGTATGTAAACTCAAAGCCCTACGGGATAAATATCATCAGTACGTAGCTTCTGGAAACGGTAATATTTCCTCTCCATGGGAAATATCAAGTACTACCTCCGACGCAAGCGGTGGCTCTCCGTTCGCCGGCTGATCCAACTCAGAGAGATTCTCTCGTATCCAAACCAGAAGGCGCGCTTTGAGACGGACAAGGACAGAAGATGAACAGAAGATCAAGATTAAAATGAGAGCAGGATAAACATACCAGAAAATAGTTCGCGGAAGGACAACAGAGCCCACCAGTGAAAGAGCGATGTGACGAGAGAAACCGACCAACTGGAACCGAATTATAAGGGCTGAGTTGGTGCAGCAGTAAAGCTCCATGGAAGTGAAAGGGAAGAGGAGAAACAGGGAATAAACGAGGAGGTAATTGGCCTTGGTCCAGCTAATTGGGTACTGCCGATCATTCCAAGTATGGAAGGGGTCCCACTCCCACGGCGTTGGTTTGAGTAAGTTTATCCCCACCACGGCGGCGTACCTCACGTCGAAACGCCTCATTTTTCACCGACTCCTTTCTATACTGTTGTCTGAATTGGAATACTTGCATATTCCTTATTCATTCCAATATATATATATATATATATATATGTGTGTGTGTGTGTGTGTGTGTGCGTGAAATACCGTAGTCGGATATCATAGTCGGATCATAGTTCAGTTAGGCACCTGTGTGCCACTTGTCCACAGATCATGCTAAACTCACGCAGCGGTTTTCTTTATTCTTGAATCCTTAATGTTGGTGATTTGTGATGGCTGTCAGCATGTAACTTAACAACCATGTTACTTTAGACAAATACCCAAACACCCTTTGTTTCATTCAAAAATTAAATTGATCACAGACGTCACAGCAGTGTTGCTAATTTGTTTATTTCTGCGCGGATAAATTCCATTTGACTTCAATTTTTGAACAATAAAATAAAATACAAAACACAGACTGATCATATCGCCATTATACGTTAATAGGGCATGCATATAAGGTAATTGGTTCGGTGTTCCCAGCCTAAGGGTTCGTGTCTGCACTGTCTTATAAACATGGCCATAAATATTCATGATATTTTTAAAATTTTCATCAAAATTTCCATATTTAAGGGATACTGAAATATTTTTTTAATTAAAATATCAAGAAAATATAAACAAAAATATTGATAAAAATATCAATATCGATAAAACATATAATACAATATTTATAAAATATAAAAAAAATTAGAAATTTCGGTGAAAATTTCAGTTTGAAATTTTTAAAATTTCGGATTTCTATATTAATTTACTATATTTTTGAACATACTATAATTATCCTCTATTTTAAAAAATAAATGGTGAGAAATAATAATTAGCAACTAGCATGCTATAATGATTTTATAACTAAAAAAAAAGATATAAAATAAAATAAGATAAAAGGCAACACATAAAAACTGAGAGAATATATTATTCTAAATTTCTAAAAATTTTATACAATTTCCAATTTATGAAAATACATTAGGAAGAGATTAACAAACTTACATAGAGCATGTTTGAACCTCGAAGAACTTCTATTTGGCATTAAGAAACTAAAATGTTTCTCGTGTAAAACTTGTGTATTTATATATATTTTAATATTTATGTTATTCTAAAATATTAAAACTATATTTTAAATCTAATTTCGTAATTTTTAAAATTTTTTCTGATATTTTCACCGATATCGATTAACTCTCTGAAATTTTTGTAAAATTGAATTACTTATATTTTTACTTATACCGGTATTTTCACCCTTGACATGCATATATGGTAGTTGGTTCGATGTGCCGAGCCTACAAGCTCGTGCCGTGCGTCATCTTGTCTTAGAAGTTATTGGGATTGCATAAAAGGTGATTGGTTCGGTGTTCCGAGCCTACAAGTTCGTGCCGCGCGCTGTCTTGTCTTATAAGTTATAGGGCATGTATATATATATATATATATATATATATATATATTATATTCCATTTAATTGGAAATCTTCTTCTTGATGCAATAGATATTCCGCCGACATGGCTGTTTCGTTGACCGCAGCGATGCTACAATATTTTGCTAAAATAAATACTGGATTTCAACATGAGTAGGAATTATCTTTATCTGATTAATGAATTACGGGTGACGTATTGTTGATTGAGTCATTTTTTTGTCAATAAGTTAATTCTAGACACTTTCAATAGAATTATTATAGGAAAATGACGAAATCTGAGGGTTTTTACTTTTTAGTAATGTTCTCTTCTTTTAAAGATTATAGAGAGAAGAAATGCGAGATCATGAATTGTAATATAGCCAGTTCTTTATTTTATTGAGATGTTAACGTTATAAGATTAATTGTTACTTACTACACAATTTATACAAAAAAAAAAAAAAAAAAAAATCCAATGCTTATAATTTTTATTTTTAGCTTTTAAAGTAACTCAGGGAGTAACCTTCAGGGGAAAAAAAAAAAAAAAAAAAAAACCCTCAGGTAGTAACCAACATCGAGGTAAGAACATAGCATCCCCAAGTCCCAACAAAATTGACATTAGATTAATAAAAAAATGATAGTATCAAGTATGATCTCTTAATTTAAGCCAAACTAGCCATTAAAAAAATAATTTTAAGGAATTCCATTTTAAACTAAATTATTATCACTTCTTTGTCTTTTTATGAAAAATCAACAAAAATTTTAATTAGTTTTTAGAAAGTCAAACAACTCTAACTCAAATATTTCAACTCAAATCAGCCAACTAAATAGAAGCATGCATGTGACCTAAAAATTTTAATGTCACTTTTTAGTTATTAAAAATATACGAGAAAGTTTGTTGACGATGAAAAGTCGCCAACAACAAATAATTTGCTCATAACCTCATCATGAATGATCTATTATGAATGATCTTTGAAGTATAATAGTAAATTAACATGCAGAAAAATAGAGAAAACAAAAATTTATAGAGGATCACATTTTAAGGAATTGTTATGTTCATCAAAAGGAGAGAGGGAGAGATTTGGTTCATCAAAGGAGACAGAGGAAAAAAAAAAAAAAAGGAGGGGAAAACAAAAATTAGAACACCAACAAAAATATAGTTGACAGGTTTATTCTCACAAGCAAAAGGAAATCACAAGTACAAATTTTTAAGCTTAAAATAACTCTTTAATACAACACAACAATGGGGGAAATTAAAATTACCATAACACTCAGGGGGGAAAAAAAAAAAGGACAAACAGACAAAACAGTACAAACAGAACATGTTGTAAAAGGCTAAAGGTCAAAGCTACAAACAGAGCTAAGTAACGGTTTCCCTTGACAGTGGCAATGGCATGGTCAAAGCACCATAATATTTTCGAGGTGGTTTATGGGTGCCATGAAGTTTAGGAAGCGACGCTACTTGTCATCCTAGATACCAAAAGGAAACGAGGAGAGAATTTAAATACAAAAAACCAAAGCAACAAAACGACGAGTATTGGGTGCATGTGGAAATAAACAAAGAAAAAAAAATTTCAAAAGAAAATGAATATAGCTAAAATAGAAGATAGAGAAATAAACAAAAGAGATTTATCAGCAAATAAATAAAAGAGTTAATCTCTTTTATTTATTTCTCTATCTTTTATTTTCGCTATTTTTATTTCCCTAAAATATGTTGTTGTAGTTTTGGTAAAAGAGGGAAGACTTTGGGGAGCAATGGAGAAATAACAGAATTTAGAGTGATTATAGTAAGTTATAGCACAAATTTTAGAGATTAGCAAATTATAGCACGTATATAAATAAAAATGTAAAAAATCCTAAAAATACCCCTCCGCCAGCAGTCCTCACAGTTGTCGTCGTTCTCGAAGATCGTCGCCGTTACAGTTTTTTTTTCCAATTTCAACTATTTATAGTTTATTATTATAATTTTGCAACTCAAATTTTAAAAGTCCATAATTTTGCATATGTAGATTTTTTTTTAATTATATAAAATTTTGAGACGAACGAAACAAGCTTCATATTGATATTTCGTTCAAACACATTTCGAGTTTTTACATTGTTTAACTCCAGCCGTTCAAATCCATATACCAAATATAAAACAATCTATATACCAAATACAAAACAATTCAACTCATATCTAATACCAAAAACTCAATTCAAACTCACGTAGCAAACGCATGCTAAATGCATATATATGAATAAAGAGAAATATTAAAGTTAGGGATTTTGACCATGTTACAGCTGTCTTCAACGAGCAACAATTTTACAATGAACATTCAGACGTGCTTCATTTATTTACTACTAGTAATGGTAAAAACCGTCTGTAAGAAGGTAAGAACGAGAAGCACAACACCAGCAATAGACGAAATCAGTGCCCAGGGGTTATAGAAGTACTCACGCTTAAGCTCTCTCCGGTAAGTCGGCCAACGGCGCTGAAAATGATTCCTCTTCCAGTAATAGTACTTGAAAACCTCATTTGTAAGTCCCAGATAATAGTTGTCTTTAAGAAAAGTTCCCTGGTAGAGTCGGCAGAAGATAGCCGTTGTCTCCTCGATGTTCAACCAGGAATCGACCACGCCATTGTTGCAAAGTATCTCCACGTCCTTGGTGGTCTTAATTAGGTCCGCCATTAGAGTAACGTAGCAGGTGATCACAGAGGCACAGTTGGGGAGACACTGCTCTAATCCGATGAGGTTTCGGAACAGGCATTCCGTGGTCATGTCCTGAAAGAACAGCAACGGGATTACGAGAACGCCGTCTTTAAACTCGATATCCAATATGGAGACTCCTTCTCTTCCCTTCTTGAATTTCATCCCCATCTCGTCGAGAGCAGTGACAGGAGGCAGTCTCTGCCACCCCCAATTCTTGTCTTTCGCCTTCTCCGAAGACGAAACCAGTGAGTTCCTCAGCAGACTCAGAATATGCTTGCTCTCAAATTCTTTGTTAGTGAGAAGGGGTAAAATTGAAGGCGGCGAGAAATGGAATATGTTGTTGAAGAAATCGATGGCGAGTCGAGTCAGTGACTTGTAGTACTTATTAGGGTTTATCATGTTTGTCATGTCGAACAGACGGTCAAGCACCAGCCAAGGGATTTGGTTCTCCAGCAGGATCAAATCATGGTACAGAAATTGGAGAACACAACTGGTGGAAAACACCGGATCGTTGTCGTTGTCTCCTCGAAGATCCTCGTACGCGTTCTTGCGCAAGAGCTCGACGATGAAGCACCCGTCGAGTACCAAAACCTTCACAAACTCGTCGACGGACATGTCTATCGGTTCGGCATAGCATGCTCGAGCCTCTTCCTCGATGCTCCGAATGGTGTTGGCGATGTCCCTTAGAGTGATGCCTGCAGAAGATAGTCCGGAGATGAGGCCGTGCAGATATCTCAGCTTGATTTTCTGTGCGGTACTTTTGTGGGGTTGTTTGGCGTGGTGGTATGGCCCGATGGAAAACGCCTCAGGGACATAGGCATTTTCGTTGTGGCTCGATAAGTTGTTCGGGATTCGGAAGATGCAGTGCATGGAAGATGATGATGATGCTGATGAATTCAGGTTCAGATCAGACATCATAGCTTCTAAGTCAGTTACAGCTGGATCATGATCATGATAACCAACGTCAATCGCAACGTGATCTCTTGGAGCCTCGGACATTTTATGGAACTGACCGCTTTCCCTTCATTTTATTCAACATGATCATCAGAATTTGTATATATATATATATATATATATATGCATGCATGCATGTATAAGGTGTTTTGTTAATGATCTATAAACAAATCAAGAAACAAGTTAAGCATATCAAATATTTGATATCAAATATATTGTCTTTTTTTTTTTAAATAAATATTTTAATATGGCGATCTGATGAATTTTCTATTTGGCAGTACTGTCTTTCTTTTCTTTCTACTACTAACTAGTTCTTTTCTTCCTTCCGCAAAATCCTGAAAGAAAATTCCACACTATTATGCTTATTGTATAGAATTAGAAAGTGTAATATTCTAGCCAAAATTGGACGCGAAACTCATTATGATTTTATAATTTGCCCTTAATTTGGTTTAATATTTCTTTCAGCTAGCTAGCTATGGGTTTCAGATCATGTATGGTCTGTTATATAATATATACACATATATATTATATGTTGATGTACATGCTATTTCAGCTGCTTTTTTGCAAAACAAATCTACGTACACTAAATTGGCCCCAAACTTTCGCTTGTCGTATGAAATAAACTTTCCCAAGAAGATTCAAATATTTTAAGATATGATGAGCAAACTAATTCAAGAGGAAATGTCTTATCATTTTTCATAAGTCAAGTCTCAAGTGTTATCGTTTCTATTCTAATCATCAGGTCGGAGTTCATCTATTTAAGGAAAATTAAAAATTATTTGAACTTGTGAAGTACTAAACCTAACAACAAATTTATCAAAAAAGAAATCTATCTATAATAATAGATCGAAAAATACATGGCAGCTAGAAAAATTGAAACTTCGAGTAATTTAAAGACACTGCAATTCAAAATCATACATACCGCAACTAGAACCGACTTCTGTGCGATACGGCTGTCTGGAGAAATTCTTTCTTACTAAGAGAGAGTGGATTTTGGCTTTACAAGAATGAGTCCATTTTTTTTTTTTTTTAAATCAATCACTATACCTCTATTTAATTAAGAGAATTTATACTTAACTTCACGACAGTGCAATGAGATGTCTGACAAAATTTAAAGTGGCTTTCAGGGATTCTTGATTAATTAATTGACAAGATTTCCACTTTTGTGAAGAGATGTAAAGGATCCGAAGAGGAAATATAAATAATGAGGTCTACTGGTAAATAATCTAACGTACCTCTAATCAACGGTGTAACCTACTTATTATTTCGTTATAGATCATGTATATTAAAATATAAAGTTGTTGTTAGGAGGATTTAAATATGAAATCAATTTTTAGTGAAACAAAAATGATAAAATATAAAGTTTTTAAAAATTAAATTGAATTAAAAAAAAAAGTTCATTGCGGGGGAAACCTCTACTCGTCCGTAAAATGTCTGCGCCCCTATCTTCAATAATTAGTCTAGTGTTGAATTCTCTACCTTCGAATTCAATTTCATAAGGTTCAGTAACTTTGGTAACCTAAAAGGAAAAAGGAAAACGACAACAGCATAAACGACGGCAGCAAAAGAAGACAAAGTTGACGACAAAAAGAAACCACATAAAAACCAGAGCAATCTCAATAACGAACATCACAAGAAAATAAACAACACGAATATGGAAAACGTCAAAACGACAGCAAAAGGGAAACAACATTAAATGGATAAACCGAAAACACAAAACATGTAATATAAGTCAAAACTTTCAATTATATTATATTTGAATGCGTACTAAACTGAGAGAAAATATATGCTCTTTTTTTCCCCCCCTAAAAAAATACAAATGCATTTTTTAATTAAATATATGGCGTTATGTAATAAAATTCTATTTACTAATGTATGGAACTTCTTTGTATGCTACATGACTATGCATGGTTTCTTTGTCCCTATACTATTTAAATATCCTTCAAGAAAATTCTATTTTAATTATACATTATAGTCAGCTAACCAAGCCAACTTTGACTGGGAAACAAATGTAAGATGGCGTTTGTAGTATATACTCTAATTGGAGTTTTGAAAATCTTTTAATTAAAAATAAGTAAATGTTTGCAGTTGTATGTTGGCTAAAATGAATTGTGATAATTAAAAATTATAAAAACTTAAAACACATTTGGAAAAAATAACAATATAAATCTTATTTTATTACTCTAATCATTCTATATAATTTAATCATTTCATTTCGACTTGATATAATAAAAATTTTGGACTTATAAAATTTGAAAGTTTTTAAGAGATATTTGAATATACAAAAGAATACAATATGTGTTTTGATATTTTCGTCATATTGTATTCAAATGCAATGTGTGTTTGGGTTGTTGGTGAGAGAGAGAATATGTGATGTGATTGATAAAAATAAATAGAAAACAAGAGAGAGAGAGTATGTGATGTAATTAGTAAAAGTAAAAAAAAATAATGATAAATAACAATTATATTGAATTTATTGTTCAAATGTATTCATATTTGATTAGAATATATGAGACTCGTTGATGCACCAAACCTCCAGTTAAGAACGCTCTTCTCTATATCTCTCATTCACTCCCTCTGTTTTTCTAAGGCTGGCTCAATCCATAGTTTCTTTTTTACGTTTTTTTTTTTTTTTTGAAAAAAAAGGGGAAAATACTATGTAAGTTTATTCTTTGATTTACTTAAGTTGAAAAATGAGTGTTTTTAACCTTAAAATTTTGGCATATCATAGTAAGGTTATGACCTCTCAAGACAAAGTAAAGTGCTCTTTCTAGATATTAGAACACTCAAGGCCCGCTTAGGAGGACTTTTAGAGATAAAGTTTTGGAGATTAATTTAAAAATGTGTATTTGGTTGAAATATGAATTGAAAATAAATTATGATATAGAAAGTAGTAAAAAAAATTTCAAATGTGTTTGAAAATAAAATGCAAAAGAATTTTGTTGCTTTCATCTTATCTTTTTGAGTATTTTGATACAAGAATCATCTCATTTCTAATTGAAAAAAATAAATTTATGAATTTTAAAGTTTGAATTTTTTAAAAATAAAAAAAAAATAAATTATAAATTTGAGAGTTTTGAAATTAAGATTCGTCAAAATTCTATTCGGTGACAGAACTGTATGCCCCTTAGAGAGTGAGCCCCACCTTCTTGGGAGGCCCACGTGGGTCCAAACCCGAGTAGTGCTACGTTCATTGCGCCCCTTCATTCGCGTAGGTCCCATATACCGAACGTCGGAGCCAACAAATTAAGGACCATGATCGGTGGGAATCCCTCACAAATAGGGAGCTCTCCCCGCTTAGACCCAAAAAAAAAAAGGGGGGCGGGGAGGGGGGGGGTGTGGGTTGGGAGAGGAAAATAGAGTTGTGGCGACTTTGAAAGTCTACTCCCTCCCTTGGCTAAAGCATGTAGCACTCGTAAAACTTGTAGTTAAGGGGACGTTTTACCTTTTAAAAAAAAATTTTGTAGTTAATGTTGTTTTTTGATAAATGGAAAAGCACCTATATAACACAAATTTAAATATCATTATATCAATATAACATAAAAATTTGATATTAGATCAATATGATATAAATCATACACAAATAAAACTAAAGTTTGTGTCATGTCAACAAGGAGAGGAATTTATATTATATTAGTCAATAAATAAAAAAAAAAATATGGTTATTTAGGTAATTTTCTCTTTGAAATAAATAAATCTAAATCACAATTTTTACCCTTTAAAAGAAGGGAAAAAAAAAAAGGTGATGTCTTTTTTTCCTTTCTTTTTTTAGTGTGCGTTTGGTTGGTAAGTTTGAATTTAAATATTTTAGTAAGTAATTTTCTCTTTGAAATAGATGAATCTAAATCACAGTTTTTGCCCTTTAAAAGAAAAAAAAAGTAACGTCTTTTTTTTTTCCCCTTCTTTTTGTAGTATGCATTTGGTTAGTAAGTTTCAATTGAAATATTTTTGTAGAAGTTGTTTGAAATTTTAAAAATTAGTCAAAATAAATTTGTTAACTTTTCAAAAAAAAAAGTTGAAATTCTTTTGTTTAAATTGATGAACCAAACGAGGACTTAACTTTTAGGCAATAATAAAGCAACCAGATGATTTTTATGTGATTTGTAAAATAAAGAATACTTGTGGTTCTTTAATGACCTTAATTTGTTTTTTTTTTTTAAATATTTGTGTAATCATTCCAAATCATAATTATTTACTTAGCTTTGAGCTTGGCTCAAGTGATTTTCTGAATACTTGTATAATATCATAGCCGAAAATTTGGATTTTCATATTCCTGTTCGAGTGCAAAATTTTCAGGACCTTTGCAATTGTAAATAATTACATAGAATTGTTGGTTAATGGATGAGGCCGGGTTGGGAACTTTTCCTTTCTTTTCTCCTTGAATAAAAAAATTAAAAATTAATTGTGTCTTCACGTTATCAAACCAATGTTATAAAATAGAAGTCTTAAGTCTATTGTTATTAGTGTTGGAGTAATAAGACACATCTAGCCTAAGGATCCGCAACCTTATTCAGCATATTTTTTATTTATTTATGTTTTTATATAGTTTTTATGATAGCGACAAAGGACGTTTCATTTCAAATGACCCTGCCGAAAATGCTATCCTCGGTGTTTGACATGGCCGAAGCAACCGGCATTGCAAGGGGTACAAATGGTACAAAACTAAGGGTTCGTTTGGTGTTTGATTGAGTTTGAGATGATATGAAATTTTTAAGTTTGAGTTGATTGACTTTTTAAAAATTAGTTATAAATTTTGTTGACTTTTTAGAAAAAGACAAAAATTGAGATGAAAAATTACAGTTTAGTTGGAGTTAAATTTTGTTATCAAACGTAGGCTAAGGCTATGTTTAGGACCCCATCTCCAGATGGCAAAATACCATATAAATTTCAAAATCTCAACTTTATATTAAACTTTCTCAATCTTCTATTTCAAAAAAATTTAAACTTTAAAAATTCATAATTTTCTCATTTCAAATCAAAATAAGATGATTTTAATGTCAAATGCTTGTAACGAAAAGACGAACAAGACGACATTTATTTTGTGTATATATATATATATATATATTTTTTTTTTTTTCCAAACACATCTCAAATTTTTACGCTTTTTTCTATACTATAAAACTTTTCTCAAAGTTTTCTATTCAAACATATATTTGCAATCCAACCTCCTAATGGCCCTTTTCTACCACTATAAAAACCCACCTCTCACTGGTCTTTCCAAAACAAACAAAACGCAGTTTACATTTCTTTGTCTACTCTCTTTACATTCTCTTCTCTCTACTTTGCAGACACTCAATCTTAGAAAATGAGAGGCAGATTTGATCTCCGATTCGTTATCCCGATCTTCATAAACCTCCTCAAATCCTTCTCAGAAGCTCTTCCCTGGGACTGGGATGCTTTCAGGATGTTTGATCCGAAACAAACCTCTTGGACCAAGGTCTCTTTCTACGTTCTCCAACTTCGCTTCTTCTCTTCCACTTCCATAACTTTCATCCTCCTCTTTCGTCCTTGGCCCAACTCAGCCCTCATTCGCTTCCGATTCGGCGACGTCGCTCCTCACATCGCCGTTTCGCATGTGTGTTCGCTTGTGTTTCCGCAGGCTCTCTTCTGGTATATGTATCCTGCTATACTGGTAGTGAACCACTTTCTGGGCTGGTTCAAATATGTCAAGCTCTCAGCTTTACCTGTTTGGAATCTCCACATAAGCTCCACTTTTACCAGTCATGAAGAAACAGATGCACATAATATTGTAGAGTCGGAAGTGCCCGAGGATCAAGTCAGCATATCCGTTTCCCCAGGAGACGGTGACTCGGTTGCAGAAGGCTAATCATGAGACCGTCGCTTTCGCCTGCCACTCCTTCCTCTGTTTTGTGCTCTTCTTTCTTTATTGTTTTCACTTTACTTTTTTTTTTTTTTTCGGTTGTGAGTACAGTTAGACCTTTCTGTTTTTTTGTGGGTGGAAACAGGATCTTTGTATTACACTATAGATACCATGTTAGTTATAATAATTAAGTATACCATGCTGTGGTAGTCCCATATAAGACATGTGATGTAATTCCGACGACTTGTAGTGTGGACAAGTCATAAATAATATGTTGGTGTTTTCTTTTGGGGGGACTTTTGCTTCTCCCCTTTTTGGTATATGTTTCTATAGATCAATCCAAAAGTAGAGAGAGAACAAGTGGGAATCTAGTAAATACTTTCCTCGTGAGAAATTATTTGATTACCCAATACACAAATCTATACAGGTTCTTTTATGTGCTGAAATTTCTTCTACAATATTACCCCGGGAAAAAAAAAAAAAAAAGATTTGAAGGATGCCACTTAAAAAGCATTTCTTTGAGTTATTATCTCAATTATAATAATTTCAAATTTTTTAGTATCTAATCATATAAGATCATTTCTAATGCATTTATACATGTCAATAATGTTAAATCTAATTATTTATTTCAGACCCTTTGAAACAAGATAAACAAAAAATAATTATATGTCAAGAGTTCCAACAGCAACTTTTTCAAAAAAAGTAAAAATTCAACCTGTCTCTACATTAAGGATATTATTCTGGACAGTCTATGTTTTAACCAATAGATTTTATCAAAATCATGTTAAAACAAATGCATGTAACATTGATAGATTTTTTGATTGGATCTGATGGCTCAAAACAAAAGCTACTAAATAAATTTCTCTGATGGCCTATTGCAAACATTTATCTCTGGAAGGAGGTCAAAAAAAAAAAAAAAAAAAAAAAAAAAAACCACGTATGACCTATTGCAAATATGTCCTGCTTTGATTGTTACCTCTCCAAGTTATAAATACGTGATGTTTTGCTAGCTTCACAACAAGAGACCTATATTGTATTGTTCTTGGTATTTAGAAAGAGAAGTACCAGTAGTTTCGTCAACTTCATGAGAACCATGAGCCAGTTTGATCTAAGATACGCCATCCCTATTTTCATAAATTTGCTCAAATCTGAATCCAAAGCTCTTTTCACCACTTATAATCCCCACCAAACAACATGGACCAAGCTCTCTTTCATCTTTTTCATGCTTCTCCTATTTTCTACCACTTCAATGGACCTCCTTCGCCAAATACTATCACTCTCATTTGCTTCCAATTCGGCAACTTCTTGTTAGAGATATTGTAATATCTCTTCTACTATCATTTGATAGTAGAAACGATAAAGTCCTACATTAGAAAAGTACAAGTAAGCATAGTGGTATACGTTGAAATAAATTAAGTGTTAGAATTAATAGTATACAGTGGAGAATTTACTACTACTATGCACCACCATATGCGTGAGGGCATTTAGGGCGCACTTCACACATACGTATCATCTCAATGAGCACTTTCTTTTTGAATGCGGTGTTTTTTCATATAAAATCTGGATTACTGATCTGATTAGGTACAATCTAAGGGTCATATTTAAATGATTTTAGATTTAATTTATTATAATTTAATGGTCATAATTAAATTCTAATGACTAATGGGTATGTATGCTGAAATAGATATGTTTTTTGACTGAAAATGTACATTTTAATTTAAAAAGCATGTCTGTTATATCTATTGTAACTTTTCATGAAGAGACGTATCAAAGGTTATAAAACTCTAGTTTTTTATGTTAGTTTCATATCTTGTTCTAGAATTTAATAAGATTACTACTTATTAAATTCGTGGGTTTGTTGTATCTTGAAGGTAATTTACCAAAATACCCGATAACAAACTGTTCATAATGAGGGTAAATAAAACCTTAAGAAAAGTAATTTTTACGCCTCAAATCCTTTAATTTTCTCTTTTTCTGTTTTGTTTCTTTATTAAACAATTTTCCACCACCGATTGTTGTTCAACACTTCTCGCCGCCTCACCTCGCTCTCACTTGTCGCCTCTCTCGTCTTCCACCACCGATTGTTGTTAATATTTTACCTCTGCTTTTCCTCATTACTCTTCTTGCAGCTTAGTAGGCGCTTTTTGGGTTGGATCAACAACAAGCTCATAGCTTTACCAGTTTGGAACCTCCAAATAAATTCCACTATTACTCATGATTATGATCACCATCAATCAGAAGCAGACATAGATATAGAGGCTCAAGCTCCTCTGCCCCAACATCGTAGTGTTGATCAAATTTCCTTTGAAGACGGCGACTCCCTTGCAGAGCCTAATGACAGGATTATGGTGCTCTGACCATGCCGCTGTCGAGGGAAACCATTACTTGGCTCTGTTTTCGGTTTCGGCCTTTACAACATGTTAAGGTATTGTACCTACTCCTTTGTTTTGTTTTGTTTCCAGAAAAATGAATAGTTTCAAGTAGTTCATGGTTAGTAGAGTTTCCCCAATTGTTGGGTTTTTTTTTTTTTTTTTTTTCACACAAGTAAACACAAACACACATCCCACAGACAGATCGATTACATCCCAAAGACAAGTTGATCACAAGAGTTTTTAGGAGGAGGAATTAAGTAGATTCATAGGTAGATCCTACTATTGTTGTGTTGTATTAAAAAGTCATTTTAAGCTTGTTGGACATGTGGTGATGTAATTCCTTTTTGGCTTGTGTGAATATACTTGTCAACTATAATTTTTGTTGGTGTTCTAACTTTTCTTTTTTCCTTTTTTTTCCCCCTGTCTCCAATCTCTCTCTCTCTCTCTCTCAAATTTTAAGAATAGATTAATAGAATAACGAGTCTTTGGAGCTTGGGCTAGGTCCTTACTCGCCTTTTTTGTACGTTCCTTGAAGCACTTTTTTCTCCCCAAAAAGGCCAAAAATAGAGGGGGGAAAATAAAAAGCAAGAGAATCAAGTAATTATTGTTATTATTCTCCAATATCCATATGAATCCAATAATTCAACGTTGTTCTATCATCGTTCTGTTTGCTAAATTTGTTGTCAAAAACTAGATCTCACGGGATCAGAGCGGGGGAAAAAAAAAAGTGATCAAAACCCTTAGATCTTTAACATTTGTTTGGTGTTCCAATTAGAATTCAAATTTTTCATTTTAATTTTTATCTTTTTTTGAAAAGTCAACAACAATTATTACTAGTTTTTAAAAATTAAGTAACTTCAACATAAAAATATCATCTTTAACTAACGAATCAAACGGAGATTTAGTTTATTCAAAAATTCTTTTTTGGTTTATTTAATATAATTTTGGTAATTAGTAAGTAATAGTTCTCATATGAACGATATTTTACTTATGGTTTTATTACTTATTACGATGTTGTGCACATGCATCAACCTCATCCGTTAACCAAAATTTTATGAAACTATTTACAATTACAAAAGCACATAAGTTCTTCATGAGAAATTCTTTTTTTCTTTTAATGAATATCATGAGCAATTATTTAGTAAACCAGGTGTATTATATAAATATAAGACATGATACAACCGTTAATAAAACAATTGATATTATTAGTCAATGTCTACTTTATCTTAAATTCCTAACCACCATTTTCGTTTCTAATAAATTTTATATGGTGTGGTGATTATGATAGAGATGATTTTTCTAAGTCGCCTAAATATTAGTTGTTTGTTAGACATATGTATCACATAAGAAAAAGAAAACGCACAGAGACAAACACAAACGTCTGAAACCAAGCCACACAGGTGAAGTCATTTTTAAAAGCTTTAAGCTTTTAGCTTTGAGCTTAATTCAGCCACGCCAAATCTACACATGGATAATAAGTAGTCACAAGGGTATTGTCAATACAAATGTGCGTAGCCAAGCCAAGCCACACATGTGAAGTCATTTTTAAAAGCTTAAGCTTTTTAACTGTAAGCTCAATTGAGTCAAGTCAAATCTCCACAAACACGAAACTCCTCCAAAGTGTCTCTTTCAGGCTTCTCTTCCCCTCCACACCCCATAATTAAATGCACAAACAGATCTCCCCAAGCACGAAACTTGCGCGACATTCCCCTCCCCACCCCAACATTTCTCTTTCAGGCTTCTCGCCCCCCACCCCCCATAAATGCCCCTCCTGCCACTGCTCTTTGCGATCCAAACAAATTACAAAAACCCAGTTCATAGTTCTTTGACCACTCTCTTTTATCTTCTCTTCTCAGCTTTGCATACACCGGGTCTGACACCACCATAGTCTAATCTCCCCTTTCCAGTTATAACTACTTAGAATTAGAAATTCCAAGTTTTTCAGAAAATGAGTGGCGGCTTCGATCTCCGATTCGTTATCCCGATCTTCATAAACCTCCTCAAATCCTTCTCAGAAGCTCTTCCCTGGGACTGGGATGCTTTCAGGATGTTTGATCCGAAACAAACCTCTTGGACCAAGGTCTCTTTCCACGTTCTCCTACTTCTCTTCTTCTCTTCCACTTCCATAACTTTCATCCTCCTCTTTCGTCCTTGGCCCAACTCAGCCCTCATTCGCTTCCGATTCGGCGACTTCTCTCCTCACCTCGCCGTTTCGCATGTGTGTTCGCTTGTGTTTCCGCAGGCTCTCTTCTGGTGTATGTATCCTGCTATACTGGTAGTGAACCACTTTCTGGGCTGGTTCAAGTATGTCAACCTCTCAGCTTTACCTGTTTGGAATCTCCACATAAGCTCCACCCTTTTGCATCATGAAGAAACAAATATACAGATTATAGAGACCGACGTGCATGTGGCCCAGGTCAACATAGCCATTTCTCCACAAGACAGCGACGAGGGGTAAAGATGAGACCACTACTTGCTCTATTTTTTTGTCTCTTCAGCATAGCTATGTTGTTATGTGCTAAAATTTCTTGTAAGATATTACCTAAATAAATAAATAAATGAAAGCATGAATTCCCTTTCCTTTGTGAGAATAAAGGCTTTTTTGGAACTCTCCTAAAACTTTTTGAGTTTGACAATTTAATCCTCAACCATTTTTTTTTTTTCCTTGCTAATTAACTCTTGAATTTATAAGAAATATGTTGCATTAATAGCCCTTTTGCCGGCATCTGTTAAATTTATTTATATATTTATTTTTAAAAAATATATATGAGAAAATTTTACAATAGTATATCTATTAAAAAACAATCTCTAACTTTTGAATAAATACTAAAATAACTTACAGTTAAAGAGACCAATGAAGTGGTTAGATTGAGAAATATTTTTAATTATAAAGGATATTTAAGTAAGTTTACCACACGCCCTAACCTGTTGTAGATTAAAATAACAATAATAATAATAACAACAGCTTTCAAAAACATTGCCAAAGGAGCCATAAGTAGAACACCTTGCTTTCTCAACTCGTCGAGAAAATCTTCTGAGCGATACCTCTCTTCTGGCCATGGACTTCTCCAAACAAGTAGTCGACGCCTTTGATGAGGAGTACCTAGACAATTCTTATTCATTACCACGACTATCTATATTAAAGGATTATATTTATTAATTAAAATCACGACTTATTATCACGTAAAATTGATATTAAAAAATTAAAATGAAAAATGACGTTCTTAAAACTACTTTATATAAAAGGGTGATTCGGATTGGAAAAAAATACTTTTTTTCCCCTAATGGAATCGTTTTATTGATTAAAAAGTTTCCTCCAAGATCTTGGTCTCCAAATCGGGGGTGTCTCCCATAGACCGAATTCACAAGACATCGTGGATAGTCCCTATCCCAGTCACACGGAGCATCCGTAGGGCTATTCAATATTCTAGGAATAAAAAACAAACTCCACACTACCAAACACACATGACAAAGTAAGAGGATTAGAGAATTTCTCTAATATTAGGGCGCTTTTACTAAACCGTAAATGAATGTAATGGAAAATCTCTGATGTGAGGGCACGTTTATTAAACCGTAAATGAATATGATGGGAAAGATAATGGGATTGGAAAGTAAAGTAATAGAATAGGAAGGAGGATCATTGATTCTATTTCTAATGTTTACTTGCATATTGGATGGTGTAAAAGGAAATAATTTCATTTCCTTCGTAGTGTTTCCCTTTCATTCCCATGGTAATGTTATTGATGTAATTATTAAAATATCATTTTACATAATTAACAAAATACATTAGCAGATGTAAACTTATTAAGAGTATATGAGTAAATTTGACATGTATTTCCTTTAACAAGAAATCAATACCAAGGGTATGTAACTTGGCTTTCCCCTTCTTCATTCCATATATTGTGTGAGGACTACTAAAATCCCGTTTCTCATTGTGTAAGTACACACATGATTAAGTAAGAAAGAAAATGACTACTCACTTTCCCTTTCTGTTTGACGCAAAAGTAAACTCCAGTGTAGAGGATTGGCACAAAAACAAAAAACAAACAAAACAAACCAAAAAAACAAAAAAACAAAAAAAAAAATACAAAAAAAAAAGGAGGCACTGTGTGTCCAGTAAGCCATGTTTACAGGATTCTTATCGGCTCTTCTCTTTTCGGCACTTGTCCCTGTGCTACTTTGTTGAATTTGCCGTGGGAGCATCCGAGCAAGGGCCGGGGGCCAACATCTCTAAGCGAGGGATGATGGAAGTTCCGTATGTATCAATAAGAAGCTGACAGCTTTATCGATGGGGATCAAAATGTCACAAATGTAAAGTTTAGTAACCAACCAAACAATTAACAGTAATTAAAATATCCCGTTAAAAAGTAACATTTTTGTATATTTTATGAATTTAGCATCATTTCAACCACCAAATAAAGCACTTGGACTAAGACATAATAATAATTTAAGAATCAGTTAAACAATTAGGGCCCGCCTGGGAGACGTCTGGAGATGGTATTTTAAAAGTTAAGTTGGAAATATATGCTTGGGATGAAGACTTTTGAAAAAGTTCTATAAAATAGAAAATAGTACAAAAATTTGAAATAAGGTCAAAAAAAATATAAAATTGATCTCATATTACTCATGTCGTCATTATGAGCATTTGATGTAAGAATCATTTTATTTTGATGTGAAATGAAAAAATTATATATTTTTAAAATTTAAATTTAAAAAAAAAAGAGAAAATTTAATATAAAATTCGGAGTTCTGGATCTCGATGACATTTGCTCTCTTGAACGCAAACATGCTCTTAGCTCTTAAAAAAAAAAAAAAAATAATAATAATAATAATAAAACCTCCAATGGAAAATTCGGCCACATAAACTTATCCGGGGGAGTGCCAACAGTTCGTAGTCAAAGTCTGGGTAGTTTGTAATAAACTTAGACCTTTATGGGTATTTCTAGGGGTGGCAATACGGGTCGCGACACGACGATACGAATCGAAAATGACACGAATTTTATGGGTTTGGGTTGGGAAAAATAGTGGTCGTGTCGTGTTCGGGTCACCCAAAATTGACACGGAAAAATTCGTGTCGTGTTCGGATTGACACGAATTTTTCCGTGTCAATTTCGTGTCAAATGTCGTGTCAATTTCGTGTCGAATTCGTGTCAATTTCGTGTCAATTTCGTGTCAATTTCGGGTCAATTTCGGGTCCAACTTAAATTTCGTGTCAAATTCGTGTCAATTTCGTATCAAATTCGTGTCAAATTCGGGTTCAACCGGAATTTCGTGTCAATTTCGTGTCGTGGGTCAATTTCGTGTCGCGGGTTAATTTCATGTTGCGGGTCAATTTCGTGTCGCGGGTCAAGTTCGATTCGTGTCGTGTCAACCCGTTACGGGTTCGTGTCGTGTTCGTGTCGCGGTTTCGTATCGTTTTCGTGTCACGGGTCGTGTTCGGGTTGGAGAAGAAAAAATTCGACACGGCTCAAACACGACATGAATCCGACACGTGACACGAATTGCCACCCCTAGGTATTTCGGTCTTTTAAATTGTTCATCGCACGTGCAACACAACAAACCGCAGATATTATAAGACACCCAAAAAAAAAAAAAAAAAAATGCCACAGCACAGGAGAATAGTTTCTTAGCAGAGAAAATCAAAAGCCGACCAAAAGGTACAACCTTCAAAAACCCAATCGAAAATCTTCCCATTTTCTTTTCCCGATTGTTTCTCTCCATCTCAAAATCTCCAGATTTTCTGTGCTGGATTCCGTTTTCCTGGAAAAATTTGATGTGCCCTAAAGTAACGAACTATTCTTGTAGACATATTTACGATCTTCTTTTGTATTTCTGGTATTGGGGGTGTTTTAGGGTTTAAGGCGGGTTTTCTCTTCTTTTTGTGTTTGGTTGATCGGAAAATAAGGAAGGAAGGAAGGAATTGTAGAAGGCTTGAGACTGCGAAATCATACCTGTCCATCTGGGTAAGCAACTATATACTTTCCGTGTTCGATTCTGATAAATGGATAGATAATACTCAAATAATTGAGATGAAGTGTGGAATTTTAGGTTTTGAATTGCGTTTTTGCTTCGCTTCGTTTTTTTGTTTGGTTGGTCAGAAAAGAAGAAAGGAGGTTTAGGACTGCGAAACTGGGAAATTTTGTCTGATTCTGATCATCAGGGTGAGCAAAAAGAGGTGTATTCGGTGTTCCATTTTTGTGAAATTGATTGCACTTCGAACTAGCTATTTCGATCTTGTTGTGATGTGATGGCACTTGGGTTTATCTGGAACTTGCAAAATCTTTGGCCCTTTTCGGTGCTCAAATTCGACGATCTTAGAGCGTCCCGTGAATTGGTTCGAAAACTTCCGATACCTGATCGGACTAAACAGTTTGTCTATGCAGTTCGGGATCAGGAAAATCAATCTGTGATATACATTCTTTCTGCTCAGAGTTTATCTGAGCGGTCAGCTTTGGATATCAAGTGTTTAATTAGGGAGGTTAGGCCTGAAGCTGTGGTTGCCCAGGTGGGACTTTCTCACGGGACCGAGATACTTACTGAAGAGGGTGAATTAGCTGATGGTGTTGAGAATCCACTTCCCACTTCGTCGTTTGAGGTTCTCAGAAGATGTTTTGTGGACAAGGTTAACAAGGAGAAGTACGAGAACGTCGCTGGAAATTTGGTTTTGCAAGAGATTTTTGGCATTAGTTTTTTTGGACATCTTTTGGCGGCCAAGAAGGCAGCGCAAGAGGTTGGTTCTTCATTCTTGGTGATTGAGTCGCCGTGTTTGAAAGCTTTTGGTGGAGATGATGATACATCAGGGGATAGTGATGTGGTCAACAAGTTCCAAGGATTGGTTAGTAGTTTGGTTCCGCAGAAAGTTCTTGGTTCAGCTGTTACATTGAGTTCAAGGAGGCTTCTCTTGACTAACGATATTCAGTCACGAATGGTGAAGCTATTAGCACCGTACATGGAGATGTCCATATCAAGGTTAAGTCCATCAGGTCCAATTGCTGCAAAGGGCTCAGAGGAAATTCAGCCACAAGAATATTACGAGGCTCCACCATATGCTCAGTCTGTTTATCCGTTGCTTGTTGATCTACATGATATCTTTGCGGATCTCCCGTCTATTGGAAGGGCTCTAGCTCGTGCACAGAAGATGTTGTATGATGTAAACAAGGGGGAAGCTGTGGATAATAAAATCATGTCTGAGGTTTATACCTTTAGAATTGCAGTTGAGGGCCTGAGAATTGCTCTGAACAATGCTGGTAGACTGCCAATCAACAAAATAAGAGATCCCGACACGGTTAAGACCGATTTTTCCAAGCTTTCAGTTCAGGAAAAGTCACAGGTGCTCTTTGCACAAGCACTTCGAGCACAGACCAAGAAGTTCAAGACCATAGTTGCAGTAGTGGATGCTAGTAGTTTAGCAGGTCTTCGGAAACACTGGAACCATCCAGTTCCTTCAGAGGTTAAGGATTTGATTGAACAGCTTTGTGAAAGCGAGGAAGGCGATGAGGATATGCCAAATCAAGCAGACCGAAAGCTTTTGTTGACTGGTAAACCCGTGGTGGCAGTGGGGGCAGGTGCAACGGCAGTTTTGGGAGTTTCATCTCTCTCTAAAGTTGTCCCTGCATCAACCTTTATGAAGGTCATGACCTTCAACGTCCCCGCTTCACTCAAAATCTTTCTAACTCAAACACAGAAAGCAATGGCATTAGCCCTGGGAAAAGCTCTAGGTCCATCAAAACTTATTTCTGGAGTCAAAACAACATCGGTCTTGAAAGCAACTGCCTCTGCTGAGAAGATCCGGGCAGTTACCCATGGTGTTATAGCCTCAGCTGAGAAAACGAGCCTCTCGGCCATGAGAACAGCATTCTATGAAATAATGAGGAGTCGCCAGGTCCGGCCAATAGGTTTCCTACCATGGGCAACGTTCGGGGGTAGCGTCGCAATGTGCTCGGGGTTGCTGTTTTACGGAGATGGGATTGAGTGCGCTGCTGAATCTCTCCCTGCTGCTCCGTCCATTGCCAGTTTGGGTCGCGGGGTTGAGAGATTGCAAGAGGTGTCTCAGGAGGTGAGGCAGACAGATAGCACCAGAATACAGAAGTCAATAGAATCTCTTATGTTGAGATTGAAAAAAGTGAAGATCCAATAGCGTAAGAGATTGTCTGCATAAAGGGATTTTTTTTTTTTTTTTTTTTTTAAACCAAGTAATAGAGTTCAAATCTTCAAATGTGTATATATTAGCATACAAAGAGCGAGTCTGCATCAGGGTTTGCTTGTAGTAGTATTATTATTATTGTTTTTACTAATTTTGTTTACCTTTATTTGAAGGATTTATAGAAAAATCTTTACAGAATCTTCTCCTCAGCTGTAAATATGGAGTGTCGATTTTGAAGGAGTTACTTAAATAGCATTCTTAAATTACAGATTACTATATATTAATTTGTCTCTTAAATTATGAGAAGTTTCTAATTGAATTTTTTATTTGAATTTCTCTTCTATAACCCGAAAAATAGTCTGTGTTTTCAACAATGAAGCAAACCAAAAAACTTGACCTGCCGGTGAATTTGCAACTGCAAACTTTTAACGAAACAATGGTCACGGTATGTTTTTTGCCAAACAAAAATAAATAAATAAATAATAAAAAATAAAAAAAGAAAAGAGAAGAAGAAGAAGAAGAAAAAGCAAGAACAAAAACCACTAAAACTGAAACTAAAACTTTTAACCCATCCATTTTCCTCATGATCTTATGGCCTATTTGGAACAATAGTTGGAGTTGAATTTTTAAAGATTAGAATTGAAATGCATGTATGCTTAAAAATATGAATTGAAAATGGATTATGATACAAGAAATTGTGTGAAAATTTGAAATACGTTGGGAAAAAAATATACAAAATGAATCTTATTTCGTTCATCTTGTAATTGTGAGTATTTAAACTGAGAACCATCTCATTCGACTTTAAATAAGAAAATTATCAACTTTTAAAATCTGAATTTCATGAAAATTTAAAAGAGAGTGAGATACAAATTTGAGAATTTTGAAGTTGAAAAAACAAAATTTCTGTTGAAACCGGTGTTTCAAATGGGCCCTTAGTATGTTTTTGTTGTCGGCAAATAATATGAGGAATTGTTCCTCCATACTCTTGGACATAAATAAGCAATACCTCCGACCAAACTGGTCATGGTCATATATATATATGCTGTGTCATTCAAAATCAGAACGGATTCAATGTTCCACACCTCCAACCCTTGTTCAAAATGAACTATTCCTCACCAAAAATCTCATAATATAACCGATATTTTCTTGAAGTTTCCTTTGTTCAATCAATGCCTGCCCACTTCCTAAATGCCAAAACATATCGGAGCCGATTTGTTTGAGCCTCGGTTCTAGCTTCTGATGCCTTTAGATTCCTGTACAGATTCTTATGCAGTTTCAGGAACTCACTTCTGTATATCCATTTGTCTGCAAACATGTTGTCCTTGTTCATGTACTTGATAACCTCCATCACTCTCTCGAAGTAACCGCCTCGAAGGAAGCTCATTAGCAAGTATTCATACACATCTCTGTTTACAGACAGATTTCCACACTCCATATTCCGCTTCATGTCGCCCCACAAGACTGTAATGTCCCGGTACATTCCCAGAGAAGAATACCCGCAAACCAGATTAATGAAAGTTTCTACAGTAGGTTCGATCTGTGTCTCCTGCATTCTTCTGTATGTCCTCCTTGCATCCTCAATCATCTTGGCTTTGCAGAAAAAGTAAATAGAAGAATTGAATTCGAAAACCACCGAAGGAACTGCTTCCTCATTTCGCATTTCATGAATGAAACACTCAACTAGAGCCGATTCATTAGAAGCGAGGGAATTGTCATTTACCATCTCTGATAGACATGCGGTGACAACCATCTTATCAGGTAAATCCGCTGCCATACTATCCTCTCTCATTTTTTTAAGCAAAGCCTTTGCTTCCCTTAACATCTTTCGTCTAAAATACGCTGCCAAGAGTGACATATAAGTAGCACGGCCCACCAGAGCCCCCAAGGCTTCCATGTCGTCCAAAATGTCATGAGCAAATTCTAGCCAACCTAACCGAATGCAAGCTTCAACCACATCGGAACACATATTGGTGCATCTCGAAGAACACGACTCTTTTTGAATTCCAAGTAAAAGTTTTGACAACCGACTAGTGTTCCCTGCCCTTTTGAATCCTTTGGTGAGTTTTGCCAGAGCCCTATTGCTAAGGACAAGTTTTCCGTCCCTAAAAGTAACAAGCTCTTGGTTACTTTCCACTTTCAAGACGGTATCCTTTTGCAGCAGCTCAGGCTGAATCTGCAACTTCAACCCAGCCTTAAGATTATAAGATCCAATCGGAATAAGAAAAATCTTTTGTGGGTTCTTCTTTTCGTTTTTCTCCCGGTGCCTGCAAATATCCCATATAAGTTCACCGGCAGCATCAATGTCATTAAACTTGAAATGCAAGCTCAGCAAACTATCATAGAACTGGCGATAATGGGAAACAAACTGCGGTGAAACTTGATCAATATAGGCTTTGTATTTCTTTAGCTCATCCCTTCGACCATTCATCTCATGAATTTGAGCAATAATGATGATGGAGTGTGCATCAGCAATAACACCCGTTCGAGGCATCAATTCCATAATCTGTTGACCTTTGAAAGCTAATTTAAACCTCACACACGCATCAAGCACAAGATTGAAGATCGTTGAATCAGGTTTCATCAGCTCTGCGCGGTTTCTGTCTTTTGCACCTATTTGTAGGAAACTCTCACATATCTGAACTAAGAAATTGGATGCAAGATGTGTCCCAACTTCTGTCTTTACCATATGCAGAACAATCAACGGCAGAATATTCATCGAAGGCAACATATCTTTCTCTTGCATCAGTCTAAGAATCTTTGTGGCAGGATTAGGCAATTGAGATCGTGCTAAGGAGAGGGATAGCTTCGTCAAGACATCACGCTGCAGCAGACCTGATTTCTCTTTTGAAATTAACAAGACTAAATCACATCCTTTCCGTACCCAGTGAGGATCAGACGAATACGAAAGTTCAGTTATCAACCTACTCACGAGGGACTTCTCAGGAAAGCCATACAATTTCTTATAATCAAAAAAGTATTCCCATGCTTCATCCACTTGCTGGCACTTCAATGCTGTTTCGAGCTTTTTCAATACGACCTCTTGAGAGGAAACTTCCCAACATAGCCTCTCAGGCGCAACATCAGTGGAAAAATGATGGACGGAAGAATTTTGATACTGTAGACAATATACATTGGATACCGATGGCATCAAAAAGCGTCTAATGAGAATAAAATTTCCATCATAAGTCGATTCCAAGACAGTCCGCTGAACGGTCGAAGCCACATGAAATCCCAAGGAAACATTTCGCACGAAACGGGGTCGAATCATAACTTCTTTCAACAGTAGCAGTGCCATGAAGAATGACTAACAAAATCATGGCAAACAAAGCTAATGTTCCGCTGCTACGGAGATCTTAGATGCAAACATTTTGAAAAGTTTGCAAACACAGACACCAAAACAACATTCAAATATGCCTCTTAACCCACAACTGGTACCAAAGGTTCAGCCCACATCAGCAAAAGGTTCCAAAAGAAATTTATCCATTTCCTCTTAAATTCAACATCCGGCTAGTCATCTGCAAGTATAGTTCAAACCAATATAAAAATCCAACAAAAAATTCCAATACATGTATATATCTCTGCATGTATGTATGTCACGAAAACCAATAGGTAAACAAAACCATAATAGTAGTACAAGGTCGTAAGCTAAGCCAAAAAATGCCCTCTTTTTTTTTTCTTTCTCGTAGAGTAAAATGACCCGAGTGAAAATGAATTTTGGCTCAAAGATTACAAGTTTGGTTTCCATAAGTGTTAAAAAAAGGATGAAAGCTACAGTAGAAATATCAACTTGAAAACTACATATATATATATTTCCTCCAAATTACCTTTTTTTTTTTTTTTTTGGAGAAAAAACAATATACATCTATGAATTTAGAGGATACCCAGATGAAAGAACTCTCGGAGGAGCGCTTCAAAGACGGCGTACTATACCCAGAATCTCAGAACTGGCTTTGAATACGGCAGATAAAGTGGACCCATTTGGTTCGACCACAAAATTGCATTTGCCACTCTCTAAATCTCTTCTTTTATCTCTCCCTTTGTGCTGGGGGGACTCCGCAGTGGAGAATTTTCTTGGAGGAATTTTTGTCATGTAAGTTGGTAAATGATTTTTTTTTTTTAAAGAAATTTTTTAATAAAGATTTGAAATTTTCTAATTACATTTTTTACTCTCTAAATCTCTTCTTTCTCTCTCCTTTTGGGTTGGGAGAGTCGGCGGTGGAGAATTTATTTAGGAGGAATTTTTGTTGTATAAGTGGGTAAATTATTTTTTTCTCATTTTTAAAGAAAATTTTTAATAATGACTTAGAGTTTTCTAATCGCATTTTCCATTCTTTAAATCTCTTCTTTCTCTCTCCCTTTATGTTGAGGGGACTCAACCGGTAGAGAATTTCCTTAAAAGAAATTTTTATTGTGTAAGTGGGTAAATGATTTTCTTTCATTTTTAAAAAAAATTTTTTAATAAAAATTTGAAGTTTTCTAATCGCATTTTCCACTCTCTAATAAATCTCTTTTTTCTCTCTCCCTTTGTGTTAGGGGAATTGAGTCGGTAGAGAATTTTTGTGGGAGGAATTTTTGTTGTGTAATAGGGTAATGATTTTTTTTTAAAAAAAAAGAAATTTTCTAATAAAGATTTGGAGTTTTCTAATTGTATTTTTCACTCTCTAAATCTCTTCTTTCTCTCTCCTTTTATGTTGGGGGGATTCAACTGGTGGAAAATTTCCTTATGAGGAATTTTTGTTGTGTAAGTGGGTAAATGATTTTTTTTTCATTTTTAAAGAAATTTTTTTAATAAAGATTTGGAGTTTTCTAATCGCATTTTCCACTCTCTAAATCTCTTTTTTTTTCTCTCCCTTTGTGTTAGGGGAACTCAGTTGGTGGAGAATTTTCTTGGGAGGAATTTTTGTTGTGTAATAGGGTAAATGATTTTTTTTTAAAAGAAATTTTCTTAAAAAAATTTGGAGTTTTCTAATTGCATTTTTCACTCTCTAAATCTCTTTTTTCTCTCTCCCTTTGTGTTGGGGAGACTCAGCTGGTAGAGAATTTCCTTAGGAGGAATTTTTGTTGTGTAAGTGAGTAAATGATTTTTTTTATTTCTAAAGAAATTTTTTAATGAAGATTTGGAGTTTTGTAATTGCATTTGCCACTCTCTAAATCTCTTCTTTCTCTCTCCCTTTGTGTTGGGGGGACTCAGCGGGTGGAGAATTTTCTTGGGAGGAATTTTTGTTGTGTAAGTAGGTAAATTTTTTTTAAAGAAATTTTCTAATAAAGATTTGGAGTTTTCTAATCACATTTTCCACTCTCTAAATCTCTTCTTTCTCTCTCCCTTTATGTTGGGGGGACTCAGCCGGTGGAGAATTTCCTTGGGAGAAATTTTTGTTCTGTAAGTAGGTAAATGATTTTTTTTTATTTTAAAGAAATTTTCTAATAAAGATTTAGAGTTTTCTAATCACATTTTCCACTCTCTAAATCTCTTCTTTTTCTCTCCCTTTGTGTTGGGGGGACTTAGCCGGTGGAGAATTTCCTTGGGAGGAATTTTTGTTGTGTAAGTGGGTAAATGATTTTATTTTATTTTTTAAAAAAATTTTCTAACAAAGATTTGGAGTTTTCTAATTGCATTTTCCACACGAAATCTCTTCTTTCTCTCTCCTTTTGTGTTGGGAGGACTCAGTCAGTGGAGAATTTCCTTGGGAGGAATTTTTGTTACATAAGTGGGCAAATGATTTTTTTTTAAAGAAATTTTCTAATAAAGATTTGGAGTTTTCTAATCGCATTTTCCACTCTCTAAATCTCATCTTTCTCTCTCCCTTTGTGTTGGGGGGACTCAGCCGATAGAGAATTTCCTTAGGAGGAATTTTTGTTGCGTAAGTGGGTAAATGATTTTTTTTTTTAAAGAAATTTTCTAATAAAGATTTGGAGATTTCTAATCACATTTTCCACTCTCTAAATCTCGTCTTTCTCTCTCCCTTTGCGTTGGGGGGACTCAGCTGGTGGAGAATATCCTTGGGAGGAATTTTTGTTGTGTAAGTGGGTAAATAATTTTTTTTTAACAAAGTTTCTAATAAAAATTTGGAGGTACAGTCCCTTTCCGATACCCTATCAGTAGAACTTATTTTTAAATCATTCAGATGTAATCAAACGATTGAGATGTTGTTTGTGCACGATAATTATAATGCACCTTACTTCATTGTATTACATATTAAGAAATTTTAAAAAAAAAAAAAAAAAGAAATTAAAAAAACAAACCAACCTTCACCGGTGGAAGGTTGGGGACTCGACGTCAATCGGGCAGGACTTGTCGCTCGTCTTCCAGGAAGGGTTTTCAGTTGCCGGGGTCAGGCGGGGGTTCGTCGAGGTCAAGAGGGGTGGTTGGGGGGAGGGGGGAGTCGAGATCGGCGAAGGGGGTGATCGTCGGATGTTGCAAGGGTGAGCTAAGCCAAGATCAGGGTCAAGATCTAATGGGGGGGAAGGGAGGGGACGGCCCAAATCTGGCACCTGGGTCGCATGAGGGGAAGACGTAGGGAGATCGTCGCCAGGCGGGAGAGGCCGATCTGGCAAGGGGTTCACCGTCGGAGGGTTAGGGGGGGCTAGATCTGGCGTGGGGAACTCATCGTCCAGGGAGTGGGGGCCTGGGTCGCGGGCCGGGGGGGGGGGGGGAGCTAGGGTCGTGGGCCAGGGGGGCACTTGGGTCTCCGAGGGGCCTCATTGTCAGACGTGGGAGGCCCTGGGTCGTCGGGGGGCTCATTGTCCAACGAAGGAGGCCTTAGGTCACCGGAGGGCTCGTCGTCAGATGGGGGGCACCTGGGTCACGGAGTCGGTAGTAGGAGAGCCTGGGTCACGCGGGGGGTTGGGCGAGGCCTTGCTGGAAGAAGAAAATGATTTTTTTAAAATTTCTTTTTTAAAATTATTTTTTAGTATATAATACTATTAGGTAAGGTGCATCATAAGTCTCATACACAAGCAACATCTTAACCATTGAAATTCATCGAACGGTCATAAAGTGAGCTCTACTGATAGGGTATATAAATGAGACTTTACCACAGACTTTCCCTTTATAAAATTACGAAAAAAAAAATTTCATGCTAAAAAATGACTTTTTTAAAGTGATCTATTAGTTTTTTTTTTTTCTTGGAACATAATGATCAATTAATATTTAGGGGGAGTTTGGTGCACACACTCAAACTAAGATTTTCAAACTTTTTTTTGTTTTTTTCTCAAAAAGTTTTTGTCATTTTTCCAAACAGTTTTTTGTCTTTTCTGAAAATTCAAAAAAAAATTACTATTGAAACTTAAAAATTTCAACTCAAATTTACTATTCCCACTTATTTTTTTAATTGATAGATTATGATTAATGAATGTTTCTAAATAAAAATTTAAGGTCATTTGTTTAAATGGTGGTTTTAAAACGATCTATTTACTTAATCTTTTTATTTTTCTACTAATCAAAAAAATATTTTTATTTTTCTCTAAGAAAACAAATATTTATCTAAAAATAAAAATACATTTCAAAATCTAGAGTAGGGAGATTTATTATTTCACAAAACTCAATACCTCAATACTATAAGAAAAGTGCTTAGTAAATTGCACAGCTAGTCTCCAAGCTAATACATTTGTGACGTTTTGATTGTCATTGTTGTTGTTCTTGTTATTATACTATCATTTGTAAATAAGATAATCCTAAACTCTTAAAAATAGTATAATTTGATCTTTCTCTTTAATTTTTAAACAAAATCAATCACTAAACATCAGTGTTTGATCACTTCCACTTCCACTCTTTTGATTGTGAAATTTCTTTCACTACAAATTTTATTAAGCAAATTGTCACGTTAATAAAAGTTTAGGGAGAACTTATGAAATCCTATGTTTTTGTCTTGAGCTATATGCAAGAATGTCATAAATTTGACCCATTTTTGTATTTATATATGCCATAATATTAAAGTAGATAATTTTACCATTTCACAACACTAAGGAGATACTCAAAATATGACTCTCCACTCAACTTTTTCTTTGACGTTTGTTTTTTTTTTTTTTTAATAATCAAGTGGTAAATATTTTTGGATAAGATCATACAATCTAATAGAAATAAAAAGCAGGATATGTTATTATTGTGTATAATAATGACTTTACGATGTATAATATTGGTTTCCATAAATTAATTCTATAAAATCGTTATTTAATGTTTCTTTTATGCACGTTACATGAAGAATAAGTGCTTTCAGACAGCACTAAAATAACTAGGGTCATGAGTTACCTTTTAGTTTTTGCATATAGCAAAATAGTCTGCTGTAGAAAGCTCCCGGTCTAATTCTGATCATTTATCAGCACTCTTTTTGTCAAGAAGCTAAAGAAAAACAGTTTTTCTATCAGAAAACTTTGAAGGAAAATAGCAATATCTGTTATTAAAATAAAATAAAATAAAAATAAAAAACCCCAAATTTTTGCAATTTGCCTTGTTTTTCTCCCTAACGAAATAGTGATTTTGTACAAACGTTGGAGTGCAAGCCAGAAGAAATCATTCATTCTCAAGAAAGAAAAGAAAAGAAAAATATATTATAAGGGCGAAATCTTAAAGTATTGATAATACAGTGAAAAAAACTGACTAAAAAAAAAGATAGAAGGTGCTTTACAGATAGACCGAGAGCAGCTATAATATAAACCCCAGTCACAACCCTCCAATAAACCAATGTAGACAGCTTCCACTTTTATCAATACACATTCAACCCCTTTTTCTTGTCTTTTCTCTCACTTTTTTTTTCCCCCCCTCATTTCACAGTTCATTTCTGTTTGGTTTCAAGATACAAGTGCACACGAAGAAAATTTTTTTCCGCCCCAACTGCATAAAATCTTCCTAAGTAACAATAGTCTTATGTCGCAATCTCGTCGACCTCCGAATTAAACACGAAGCTTGGAAATGTTGTCGTAATATCCCTGCAATTAATTCAAGAAGTGAAACATGGATTACAATACTGTCACAGGTTCTAAAATGTTCATCTCCTAAAGGAAAGGTAAAAGTAATGTTTAACAAACCTCAAATATGGAAGGGTCATGATCTTTAACAATGATGGATTCTTGCAAACGAAGTTTTGCCATTCGGTTTTGTCGATTTTCCCATCTTGGTTGACATCAGCTTCCATGAAAGTCTGTCACCAGAAAACAAATAGCTTAGTTATAAATCAGAAATCTTCAAGACAAAATAGAGTAGAAAAAAGTAACTAGTAGTAATTTTAGTCGATCAAGATCTGAAACGAACAAATGGTAAAACTAGTAGTAATTAGACCCTTTATTTGCTGAACCTAAGCAAGAAAACATGTTCATTATTAAACTCAAATCGATATCGTTTACTTCACACATATGCTTCTTTCATCCAGGCTATGCAGGTCTTCATTAAGAGAAGGATATAACTGGATTTTGTACTAATGATTAAACACTTTCGATAGAAGCACCAAATCTTAAATCATTTTAAGTGAACTTAGATTTCAATAAAGTTACTCACTTTATCAAGGATTGTTTCAATGGTCTCATCGGCCAGTTTCATTTCGGATTCACAAAGAAGTGCAATCAACATTTGTTTGACCTGCACATAAAAGAGAGATGCAAAAGCAGATAAAATCAGATACAGACAAAAAAAAAAAAAAAAAAAAAAAAAAAAGAAAGAAGATTGACAGAGAGAATAGAAGTACCGAAAAACTTTTCTTTACCCTCGAATAATCATAAAAATGTGCAACTTGCCAATAGTAAACGTACATGAGTGTGTGTGTGCGTGAGAGAGAGAGAGAGAGAGAGATTAAAGCACTGAAGCTTTAACAAACAGTTAAGAATGTCAAATAAGTAAATATCGGTTGATGAAGAAAACTAAAACATTTCAAGCGATAGACTGACATAATCTACATGCTCTTATTGAAAAAATAATAACAATCTACATGCTCATGCTCAACCAGAACATATATATCAAAAATAATACCAACATACCTCTTGGCGCTCAATGAAGCCTGTATTATCCAAGTCGTAGAGCTTAAATGAAACTGCAATACAATTGTACATGTCAATTAGATCAACTAAAGCGAACCAACATAAAAATATAGAACATGGCAACGCAACATAGCAGTTTGCTCCGTGTAGTTAAATTATCTATCGTTTCAACTTACATTCAATCTTATCTTCCTGTGGAGCATTGGGATGGAAAAAATTAAGTGACCTAACAAAGTCACCAAAATCTATATATCCCTTCTGTTTCACATCAAACATATCGAAGATCTGCAAACAAAATCACTTAAATTTAAGTGTTCATACCTAAGAATAGAAAGAAAGAGAATCCACCAAACTCATAGAATCATTGATTAAACATCACAACAAAATGCATATATATGTATTTATCGAAAACACAAAATACAATACCCGATTTGCGAAAAGGTTTTCTTTCTTCCTGTTTTTGAAAAGAGCCAACTGAAACTCTTCCTGCATGTACAAAAAGAACAGTTGGATAAGAATCAGACGTAACATCTATGAATACTGTGTTAGTCATTTTTCAAACAAAGACACATAAAGAATAACATCTTTCATATAAACAAGCAGATTTTCTGAAGAAGAACCTCAAGTTCGTTAAATTTGATGTTAATTGTTTACCCATCATTTAAAAGAGCACATTTGCAAAGAACTACGAAAAACCGTACTTGTCACCAGCAAGGAAAATAAGGAACTTTAAACGTAGCTCAATTCGCAATGAGAGAAAATAATCAAGAACCAGAACAATAAGCAAAGCCAAATAAGGAACAAACTCCCAACTCCATAAGGCCTTTGCCGCAAGATACCTTGTTTATTAATCCATCATCAATGACAGAACTGCTGATGCTCTTGTATAGCTCAAACAAGGCTTCAACTTCGCTAACACTAACTGGAGATTAAAAATTAAACACATAATGAAAACTTGAAATTAACAAGAGAGACAAGGTAGCAAAGTAGTAGAATGAGCCAATGAGCTCGTTTTATTATGAATAACCGTTCTTGTGGCACTATCGCTTGAAAGGGACAGATTCTCAATTATTACATTATCAACCAAAAAATATGACATGATGAATCACTCATTTGCTTGCAAACCAGTCAAAAAAATTCTCATGTTTTTTTGTGATCCACTGTCAATTATGAGTTCCATAGATATTATATGAATTCGTGACCGGTTAAAAATCAGTAACAATGCATTAAAAATAAATAAATTCATGTTCTGAAGAATTTTAAGACCTAAACAACTTGCTCAAAATGAAAGAGAAGAAAACTTACATGCTGTTTGTGATGCGAGGACAACCGGGTCCTCGTATCCGGGGAAAGGTCTCCTTCCAGTAGACTGAAAACAGCCCATTTACTTCAAGAATGAAGAAGGTACTGCTCCTAGGATGCTTCACTACAATTCATCATCAAAACCATCTTAACCTTGCAATTCCAAAATCGGAATTCAAAGATCACCATTGCAAACTACTCAGTGAATTAAGTAAACAAAATCACAAAACTTTGACTTGATTTGTACCCTCTTATATATGTAAATATATATATATGTATATATTTTATATACGCATACATACATACATATGTACTGTCGCAAACTTGATACGTGACTTGGGAAAAAATACAATAATGATTAAAAAGAATTATGATCTCTTGTTACTCATTGGATAAACGAACAACTTAAATCTTTCATCAGTGAAATCCTCGAGAGAGAGAGAGAGAGAGAGAGAGAGAGAGAGAGAGAGATAAAAAGCAAAGTAAATTAAGAATCTATCAACTTCGGAGATAAAAATTATAAGAGAAAAATAGAAAGAAGAACAAAAATAAACAAATTAACAGATTAAACTAAAATTATGCAGATCGAACATTAAAGTTCTGAACTTTCCCCTTCTTTTTCACACTTCAATTTCTCAAGAGGAAAATCAAATCCAAGCCCTATGTAAAAAGAATAAAGAAAATAAAACCTAAATTTCAACACATTATAGAGGAAATACAAATCAAAAACTGAATCATAAGCAGGAAAATTTCACGCCAAAACATTGATAAAACTCATTAAGAAAAGAAAAACGAACAAAAAGAAAAGACATGAGGAATGCAAAAGAAACTTACCGACCAAGAACTTTGCCGGAAAATGGCGGTTTACTTCACAATCACAGAAGAGAGAGAGAGAAGAGGGTAGAGAGAGAGAGAGAGAGAGAGAGAGAGAGAGAGAACCAACTAAAAAGTTCTAGGATTTGTAGGGGGGAAAAAAAAGCTGGAAAAGAGAGGCAAAAATAAATAAATAAATAAATAAAATTTGATGCGAAAACGAAAATTCTTAGTGGGGACAGGAAAGATCAACGGCTGAGAATGAGTTTGACGAAGAAACTACAGAGAATTTGACGCTGAGAGATTTGTCTAACAGATACAGTAGAGAAGTTGGAAACGTAGCCCAAACCAAGATGACGAAAAGAAAAGAAAAAGAAAGACAAGAAAAATTGACAAATCAATTAATATATGGACGCGAGTGAGCGCACGCGACATGGGAGCGAGTGAGGCAAGTGGAGTGATTTTTAAGTTTGATGGTTTGTTTACTTCCTAGAAATAGGAAATCGGAATAAGAAATGTGAATTACTTATTTATTTTAATCCTGAAATAGGAGTGAAATTATATGAGGTCTATATTAATTTGGGATCGAATAAAGGGATTAATAACTTCAAGTCTCTCACCGAATTAGTATTCTCACTCCTGATATTAAAGTGAAATTGTTATTTTACCCCCAATTTAAAACTTATTTGATATATTTATGATTTAAAATTTATTTTGTTTAAAAGATAATTATATCATATCCTATATTTGTTTTAAATTTTTTTAATGCTGCTTTTTAAATTTTTTAATGCTCTAGCAAAATTAAAAAAAGTGAGTCATAATAAATCAACTACAAACAAAATTTTAATTTTAGAAATATATTTCAACATTATGTTTTTTTTTTAAGTAATTTTATATTTCAAAAAATTTTAAATATTTACTAGAATAAACTATTTATCTCAAAATTTAACTTTTTTATTTAAAAAATAATTTTCATAATATAATTACTATTAGCATACAAATTACTTATCTCAACATTATGTTTTTAAAAAATAAACATATATTTCAAGAAAATAGTTCTATAATTAGTAGCACAAAAAATAATCATTTTAGTATTAAAATAATTAGTATATAATCTACTTGTTTAAATTGAAAACACAAAATTAACTGAAAGGATATATAAGTAAATTTACAACAACTGATTACGATTTCTGTTTTAAATAAACACATGAATGGGATTGACCGTGATTCCGACTCCAATTCCTGAAACCCAAGTAAACCGCGTATTTTAATTCCGAATCCTGACTCCAGATCCAACTCTCTCCGAATCCTATCCACTCGGATTCATGCCTACTCCGATTACACGTAAGTAAATATGCCATTAGTTTTAGTTTTAGTTTTTTTTTTTTTAATTTTGGAATTTTGGGAAATGTCCAAATTGAATCAAATTATGAGACTTGTGAAGCCAAGAAATATTTTACCTTTTAAGTGCATGGTCTTGATTTGTTAGAAGGGTTTGCCAAAGAAAAAAAAATTAAACATACCTTTTTTTTTTTGGGTGAATCTAAACATACCTATTGCCATCTCTTGTTGAATAGCTTTAATCCTAAGAGGGTCTTGTTTCTATTTATATGTTTAAAATTGGCTGGCATGTATGTAATTAGAAAAAAAGTAGGGATGTATTTTGATTTTAAAAGAAGAAAATACAAACACCAATAATAATCTATATGAACTCTAGGAATTCATGATCATAACAAACAATCAAGGCTTGTTTGACAGAGTTTTTGTTTTTGCTTCTAGCCAGCAGAATAAGAGAAGTAAAAACTATGATTTTTAAGGTCAAAATGATCTCTAAAATTCTAATAAGTACTAAAAATATTAAATGAAGTTTACAATATCTAATTTAAATTTTGTTATAAGTTTTAAAGAAATACTTTTGCCTGAAGCCACATTTTTTAGCTTTTATAGAAACCACTTCTAGAGGCTGGAAGCTCTTTTGATAGATCATTCAAACACTTACAGAAACTGCCTTTGGACAGCTATTTTTGGACCTGGGAAGCTAAAAGGAGCTACTGGTAAGCTATGCCAAACAGGCCCTCAGCTTCATTAGCAAATTCAAATGATGTTTATGGAGAATATGTATTTACCGAGTTTTGGAAACAAACACCTAAATAGATATACTAACAGCTGAGTACATGCACGACTTTTTAATAAAACCTTTTACAATCAAGGCGTGTTTACTAATGAGTAATCTAATTTGGGAGATAAATGACGTGGATCTTACCTAAAAATAGAGAATTAATTTTCTTGATAAGGGGAACTTGACTTCTACCTATTACCTACGGAAATAAATTTCTTCCCTCAAAAAATAGGAAGTAACTAATGATATACCAAATATATCCCTATTCTTATTTAATGATTTTTTTCATTTAAGGATAATTTCGTAACTACAGTAAATATATTTTTAATCCTTCTAACTTTTAGAAAGTAAACAGTATAATAAAAAATTAATTTTTCAAGTAAATAGATTTCTTGATATATTAGTAAAAGTTTTTATCTAATTTTAAATTTTAATTTCATGTAATTTAATTTCTTTTTTCATAAAATTAATTTTTTATTTTTAAAATTTCCGATAACTAGACGTACCTTTAATGAAAAATCTAATCTATTGAAATTGAGAGAAGAACCATGTCGTTAATGATATTGGAGAAGAAGCAAACGTCATAGAGAACCATTCAAATCCTTCCACAAAAACCCATTTCATTTGGCGAGTAATTCATGATTATCTTGTAATAATGATCACATGTTGGAAGATTCTTTTATTTTTTATTATTATTATTATTTTTAAGACTTTTTATGTTGAAGACTGAAGTTTGGGAGATGAATTGTTATGAAAAAGTAAGAAAGTGATGTTGAGCTTAGATTTTTTTATTTTTTATTTTGGGATAAAATTTAGATTTGGTACGTTTATGATTGGTATCTGTCATTAGTATTTCTATTCGGCAAAGCGCTTTTTTTTTTTTTTTTTTTTGACGCATATTCGGCAAAGCATTTTTCGGCAAAAAGTCATTTGCTTTTAAACCTAATTACAGCCTTTTCCCTCAAAAAAATTTCAGCCTTTTCTCTTTCTGTGAGGGAAAGAAGTGAAAAACATTTTTATATAATAATTAAAATAAATAATAAGTTTTAAAAATATTTAGAATAAATAACAGTAAATAACAAAATTTATCAACTAAATAATTTATTTATCTTTTGTAAATATGTTATTTGTCTAATAAATTACTTTATAAATTATCTATATGCCTAGTAAATTATCTATTTAACTAATATATTGACTACTTACTACAAATATTTTAACACTTTATTATTTATTTTAATTATTTTTATAAAAATACTATTTACTACATTATTTTTTTTTTGCATTTTTCTCTTTTAGGAAATAATATTTCAATTCCGTTAAAAAAAATTAGATTCAAATTCAAAAGGGATGAATTATTTGATCTCATGATTTTAATAACGACATGGGAATGTCGATCCCATCATTTTTCTTTCGAATTATGATTAGATTTTAAAAAAAAATGGATAGTTATTTTTAAATTCGAAGTTCAGGATTTTGAAATATTTTTATATACAATAAAATCTTTGTTATTATTAGCCAAAAGCTCCTGGACCTCTCTTATTATCTTAAGTTCTCTCTTATTATCTTAAGTTTTTGTTTTCTTTTCTAATTTGGATGTCAAGATTTCAATTTTACATCTTATGTTATTATAAAATTTAAATTATAATTATAGATATAATCTAACGATAATTTTACATCATCATATAATGAAAAGTTCAATTCTTTCATTCTCATATTTTATATATATATATATATATATATAAATATTACTAAACTATAACTGTAATGATCATGCTATGTTTAGTATGTTACTTCCAAACAAAAAAAAAACCCCCCAACTTTAAAGATAATGTTGATTTTACATTTAGGATACATTATAAATTGAAAAATTAAAAAATAATCTGGGAAAATGGGGACAAAACAAGAAAAAACAAGAAAAATTATCAATTTAAAATAATGCTTTAATGGAGCCACAGAGACTCGAGAGACAATTGTCAGCATTACTCAAACAAGCTTGATTAACAACTGTCAGCATGACTCAAACCAACTTGATTATCATGATACCAAGCGTTTATTTGGATCGTAGGTTCAAATTCACAATTTAAATAACAAATTTAATTTTTGTAAGAAATAATACTATAGAAAATTTTGAAAAAATAGATTCAAAACGAGATGTCAAATAGAAACTAAACTTGTGACAAATCCATGAAAAATCTACGATTTTTTTTTGAACTGTAAGATTTTTATTATAGGTGTATGTGGATCGTTAGAATCATATCAAAATATACTTATAAAAATACCCTATAGATAGAATTTTTTTTTTCAAACCCTACAAAAAAAAAAATTTCTCAAATTTTCTATAAGGCTTCCCATAACTCATCATCCAATACAACGTCATTTTCATTGTTCCTTGAATGAAGCTTCTTAACTTGCTCTTATGTACGTAGAGGGGACCAGAAAAAATTCTGTTGGAAGTCGTGATCAACAATTCCGCACCATTAGATAGGAGGTTGGTCAATTTTCAATTACGAAAATCCGGTGAGGAGACAAAATGAAATAGCACAAAAAATAATAAAAGTTTAGTTGACCTTTATTGGTATTCGGTTATAATGGTAAAAGTTGGCTCCACAGCCAACTCTTTTGACAAAGGCGTCATTATTTGTCAAGAACTACAATTCATTAAAAAAAAAAAAAAAAATTTGTTCACATTTTTTACACAATTCTTACTTTAAACAAGATTCAAAACCTTATATGTCAAGTTAATCATTATATTTATGCTTTTTATACTTATAGTTAATCATTATATTCAAGTTAATCATTATATTCAAAACCTTATAGTTCACATTTTTTACACAATTCTTACTTTAAACAAGATTCAAAACCTTAAATGTCAAGTTAATCATTATATTTATACTTTTTTGGAGTAGGTACTCCTCACATATATGAACGTTAGATTTTACTCAAATTACGTGAAATAAAATCCAATAAAAATTCGACAGTTTAAAACAACGATATCCTACCAGCTTTGTCATCATTTTGTCAAGGTGGACATAGATTATTAGGTCAAGTTTTGAAGTCTGTCTGGAACCCTTTTTTTTTTTTTTTTTTAATTTTTCTGGTTGCTTTTCTTGTCCGTTTTTTTAGTTGAAAAGCACGACCATCATGGTGTTGTCAAAATAAGATGTACATAACAATGTCTCGATCCCTATCAATGCACATTTCCGAAGTTTTTGTCACAAGTTAAATATGATAAGATAATAAAGAAACTTTTTTCCTTTTTCTTTTCTTTTTCTTTTTTTTTTTAGAAAGAAAGCCCTAGTAGTGGCTTCCTCATCGTCTCATTTTCAGTCTCACATGCGGGATTCACTTCTCTAGGAATGGTAAGGAAGAGATATGCCTCCAACCCAATCTTTTACAGTCATCAACTCAGGTCCTACTCAGAACATTACCAATCCATTACATCTATAATCAAAGCTAAAGTAGGGATCTTATGGGAATTTTATGGGGACCAAACTTAGGTGGATGAAAAAAAAAAGGTTTAAAAAAGTGCTACACTCCTTTGCCACATCCATCCTGTGGGTGTAGATAATAAGAAGACTTGCAACTTACAACTTACAAAGAATATTTCCTAAAATAAAGGAAGATAATTACAAGAATAACTTTACTTTTATTTGAAGCATTTATTATAATTGTGTACTTTGAAAAGAAGAATCAATAAACTAATGTACTTTTACTTTTTGTGAACTACATTTCCATCCAAGGGGGGAGCAAAAAATACGTTAAAAAAAAAAAAGTAATCATTACGTCCTTAAACTAAATTAGATCTTAAAATGTAAAAATTAAATTACAGAGTTTTTTTTTTTTTTTTTAAGGTAAGTATGTCTTCTTTTATTAATTTAGCAAATCAAAAATTAAAACTGAATTGAGAAAATCAGGAACTAAAAGATAACGAGAAGTGAGGAACTAAAAGCATAAAGACAAGTGACGTGCGTCGCTTTATTAGTATATCTATTAGCAAACCCAACAATATAAGGAAAAAAATAATAATATAACATGATTTAACATAATATTATTAATTAGATATTATTTAAGACAAAAAAAATTAAACTAAGAGATTTCAATCTTTTAATATATTATATTATACATTTCACATTCTAGAAAAATAATAAGGTCTTTCAATGCATATGTAACAGGAGTGCCTGTGTATAATCCGGATGACCTTTCATATATATCTGTACACTTTTTTTTTTTTTTTTGTTGAAGAATCTATGTATAGATATAGATATAATAAAGAAAACCACTTTTTAATGAACTCGTTTACTTACCTAAAATATTTATATCAAATTTGCTTATTTTTGTCAATGATTCAATTAAAACCCCATCCATACATTTATCAAAGAATATAAGTGGCAAATAATGTAACCCATATACACTAGGTCACACACACATGAACATGTACAAAATGTCAATAATATTATTTAATTTTCATGAATATTATTTTAAAAGAAAAGATATGAATTTTAGACATTTGAATTTATTGTTATTATTATTTTTTGAGTAGTTTTGAACGGTTCTTTGTTGGTGTAGTTGGTAGATAGGATACACCCACAATCCTACCATTTTTGGTCATATCAATTTAAGTCCTTACAAATAAAATACCATAAAATTTATTTATAATCTTTTATTCGTTTTTTTAGTGGAAACCAAATCGTTCATTTAGCAAATTGTCAAAGCAAAACCGTCGCCACGATCAGAGGTTGACACTTTAGACCGATTTTAGACAAATTCAAGTGTGACGATCACTTTTGAAAATGTGATTTAATTATTATAATATAAAATTACATGTTAATTAATTGTTGATACTTGACAGTATTAGTGATGCTTCATGCTTGTTCCTTTCTTGGTGTTTAATAAATTGTCACTTTTTCATTTCTTAATTTCTTTTAACTTATAAATACTTTTCTAATACTCATATGTTTTTATTACAAATAAAACCATTTTTAATTAATTTTTGAAGTATATATATTTTTTAACTAATGGCTTGTACTCTTTGTCGGATTTGAGATCGAGTTGGCTTCCAAGAGCAAGTGTTATTGCTTGTCAATGTTCAGGGACACTTTATTTTATTTTATTTTGGGGTTGAATAAATAATATGAGTGGGACTTGTCATGTGTAAGATAATATTTAATAAATTAAAAATTCTAAGTGATTCAACTTTATTCCAAAAACTAAACAGAAAAATAAAGGGTTCTACAATGGAAAAGGCTGTCGTAGAGCTTTATTTAGAAACCTTACTGGTAGAGCTCATTTCATAGATCGTTTTATGAATTTCAATGGTTGAGATATTATTTGTGTATAATAATTATGATGTACCTTAACTCATAATATTATTACCTATTAAATTAAATAAATTAAAAAAAACCCCAGCGTTCCACCATCATCGCCCCCTCTTCCCCGGCTGGCCCCCGACCTGTGAAACTAGCCCCCGCTCCGACCTTCGGGGAAAACCAGCCAACCCCCAATGCTAGATCCACGCTGCCCAGGCCCCCTGCCGCCACCCCCCTCCTACCGTGCCCAGTCCCTGGTGACGGGACACCCCCACGTTAAATCCGTGTGACCCAGACCCACCCCTATCCCTCCAACCCGCCCAGACCCGAAGACGCAACGACCCCACCCCCTCCCCCTTCGCGCCTAGACCCCGAGATGGGACACGCCCATGCCAGATCGACCCCACCCAAACCCCCCCCCCCCCTGGCCCCCAAGATCTACATGAACCTCTGGCGCTCCTCCAACTTGCGGCGATCCCCGCCAACACAACCTCCGACAACAATCCCCTCTCTCTCGGACCTACATGAACTTCTGGCGAAATCCCGACGAAGAAGAGTTCAATTTTTTTTATTTTTTAAAAAATATTTTTTTCCTGCAATCCTATAAATCAGGACTTATTTTAGTTATTATTCGCTTTTTATATTTTATCCATTCGATTAACTTTAAATGATCTTAGATAATATCCTACCGATAAAATATATAAAAAAGTAAATACCACATATCCTCCCTTCTATAAATATATAAATAGAAACGGACAAAAATGTTTTCCTCTTCAAGATCTCCCAAACCAGCAAAGATATGGATCCCTTTGGCACACGTCCAATCAAGCCAAGCCACACAAATGAAGGTATAAGATCATATGGAGTTCATAGAAATCTGTGATTGATTTTATTTATTTTAATAGGTCTCAGTTAAACATAAAGGCCAAAAAATTATTAGCATCTCTAAGGTTCTTTTTTTTTTTTTTTTTTTTTTTTTTTTGTCGTTAGATGATTAAGAAAAAAAAATGATATAAGCTGTTGAAAAAGAGAAAAGAAAGAGGTAAAGCATTAAAAAAGAAAATGTTATGGAAGAAATGAAATTGTTTTTGTACTATGATAGAAAGAAAATTAAATGATTCGTTGGTCATTTTAGTTTTTTTTTTTTTTTTTTTTTAAGTAATTTAGCTATTAACGGAAGCTGTATTAAGTTTTTTCTCTAAAATTCTCCAATTTCGGAGTGATAAAAACTATGGGACGTAAGAATCTTTTCATTCTATTTCTCTCTCCTATCAAATAATCTACAACCAATTTGTTTTCTCTTTTGAAATCTCTCAACTATTTCTTTTCCTTTCGCTTTTCACTTCGTCCAAACATAATGTGAGTATCATATTACGGTGGAAAGATAAACAAGCATTAACATCCCAAAAAATTATTATCTTTTTCTAGAGGAATAGATCTTGAAAGTTAGGAACGGACAAGCAATATGTCACCAACTGGAAGTTTTTCTTACCAAATAAATAAACAAATAAAAATAGATCAGCAACAAAAACAAAATGAGACAAGCTGACATAGCTGAGTTTCCTATATGTTCGAGTAGTTTAAAATTTAAAAAAAAAAAAAAAAAAAAAAAAGGAAGCTGAGTTTCCTATGTCAAAATAACTCATTTTATGGTGTTCAACATTAATTACTTACTAGGTCATTAGTTCTATTAAAAAATTAGAGTTCTGTAGAGCGATTTCCGAATATTAAATTATTCTCGAATCATATAAAAACAAAACAGTAAAATAAATTTATTGAAATCTTATTGAAAATTAACAGCTAAAAAATGCATGATTTTACTAGAATACTTCTTTTATGTCCTTCTTATAGTGCATGTTTATATCCATTTATATGAGATATGGTGAGCAATTCTCCATATGATGTGTATATGGTTGACAATAAAACGGGATTTCACTATTTACAGCAAATCAACTTTAATTTAAATTTAAATTTTCACTTTTTAAAAATTCGTATCGAACTTATTTTTTACCTTTATACTATTTTGATTCAACTATTACATTTGTTTTTAATACATTTTATTTTGATGTCAATGTTATAAATTAAAGATTCAGATATTATCAACCATATAAATTGGACTCCCAAAGGACAATAATTGAACTATAAATAGTGCGCTAATGCCAAAAAAAGAGGTTTGAAGTTTGTGAGTTGACAGTAATGGTCTTACTTTCGATTTGCAATCTCAACTTGTCAACTTGTGTTGGCTTTCATTAATGTTCTGTCGCAGTTATAGGTTTGCGCTAGGTTTAACTGTTTTTGGTTTTTTATCCTGTTTCTGTAGTTCTACTTGATTTATATCTCATCTTCTTCCTCTTTATACATATATATATATATTTATATATATATATTCCTTTTCTTTCATATATAGTAGTGTTGATTCTAGCTTAACTATAATTGTTATGTTTGATAGGGTGGAAAGGAGGAATGAATAAAGTGAGATGAGAAACTAGTCGGTTGGTAAGACGGATAAGAAAAGAGAGAGAAAATATTAAATAAACAAATTGTAGTGTAGTTCACATTTTTTTATTCTTTTAAAAGTGGGTAGAAAACATAAGTCAGTACAAAAATAACTAAGATTACTCTTTAATGCTCACTTTTAAAGAGAAATAAAATAATTAATGAATAGTATAATAGTTTTACAAATCTATCATTTTCTTTCCTTCTTAATTACTTAACAACCTAAAATAAATCTGATTCATTTTTTTCATTTTCCATCTTTTTTAAGTTTTTTCACTTTCTTATTTTCTTTCCTTGATGCGAACAGAGTGAAAATTTGCCTTCAATCAGATCGGCTTGCTTCGCCGGCTTCTCTGACTTGATTCTTCTCTGAAGGCTAGGTCAAGTAACCTTCCACCAACTTAACAGATGGAGAATCACATGCATAACAAAGATTACAGATTTTAAACGAGGACAATAAGATGTTCACATGCATATATCTATTCATACGATCAGTTTTAAAACATAGACTAGGAACAACTTGTTATTATTTTTTGCTCTTATTCTTAGATAGTAAAACAAAAAACAAAAAAAAAGTGTGCGAAATAAATTCTCTAACTTTTCAATTTGTATTAGAAAACACATTTTAAAAAATGTATAAGATGTGATTGACAAAGTTTTTAAGAAGCTGTTTTTGACGTTTTAGATCTAAAAATTGTTCCGATAAGTGTTTGGATTATATAACGAAAGCTTTAAGTTATTATGGCATATGAAAAGAGCTCTTTTGATTATAATATAAGAGTTTCAATAAGACAATATAAATTTCATTTTAACATTTTTATTACTTATTCGAAAATTTTAAAAATCATTTTGATCTATTAAAAAAATGATTCCAGACGCTTACTAAAAAATCACAGCTTTTACTTCTCTTCTTTTACTGACTAAAAGTAAACGTAAAAACTCTACTAAATAGGTTCTTAATAAACCAGAAATAATATTTAGAAAAGAGAACTTTATTAAACTTTGATTAACTCCAATCCCGACTTTTGAGTACCAAAACCGTATTAAATTTTGATTACTGGAAGGGACGTCAACTCTAATCCCGACTTTTGAATACCAATTCACTTGGCAGTGCATTGTCATCTTTTCTCTGATTAATGTAATCTTTTAATTTTAAGATTTACCAATAAAAGAATGACAATGCATATACTAAACTGGTGTACCTAGTATTTTTCTAAAATATTAATACAAATTTTAAAGTCTTTTTAAAAGAGTGTTCTTGAAGATCTATATTTGTTGATTTTTATACTCTTGGAGGGTGTCTCGAAAGATGTTTGGAGATGGTGTTTTGCCGTCTAGTTACAAACATCTATTTGATGGTGTTTTTGATTTTCCAACGAAACTTTTGTATATGTCTACAGTAAACTCAAACTTTAAAATTCCATAACTTTGTTATTTTAAGTCGAAATAAGATATATTTTTATATAAAAAAATAGTTGCATAAAATTTCGAAAAAAACGAAACAAGATCCATATTAATATTTTTTCCAAACACATTTCAAGTTTTTATGCTTGTTCACTCGATACAGTTTTTTTTTCAACCAAATGCATATTTTCAAAATTCAACTTAATTCTAATCAAAATATTTTCAAAACTTTGTCTCCAATTGTTCCCAAACGGCCAAAAAAAAAAAAAACAAACAGTTCTTATAAGTAGATGTTAAGACCCAGAAGCAATCGGACGTTGAATTTCACATTTGGTCTGAAACGGAATTTGTATTAGGTTTTGGTCATCCAAACAAAGACTTTAAGTCATAATTGGCCCAACTTCAAAGCTTTCAGTGAACCAAACATTGAAGCCCAACCTAGTACGGATGAATAGTTCCTCATTTCACTTTAAACAATATGTTCAAAGAGTCGTTCTTGTGAAATTTCATCATATAAGCCTAAGTTTGAACCTCAGAAAATATAATAAAGTAAATCGATTACAGTAAATTAAATTAGGGAGAAAAAGCTTAATAGTATTTAAGAAAATGCATAAATCTTTATGCTCCTCTAATGATCCTCTATATTTTCCTTTTTTGGAATGAAATTTGTTGAGAATGTTATTGGGAAAAAAAAAATGTCATCTCTAGTATCATATAGTTAGAAATGGAGATCGGATATGATGTTTCAATTTTCATATCTCATTAGTTATCAAAATACTAAATATTAAGAAAAAACTAAACACTAAAAATACTTAACAATTAACTAAGTTAAAATACTAAATATTAACCAGAAACTAAATACTAAAAATACTTAACAATTAACTAAGTTATCAAAAATTAATTAAATGGATAATCAATAGGACAAAAAAAAAAAAGAAAAAAGAAAAAAAGAGTAGATATGAACTATTATAAAATGGTCTAGAAGATTAAATGCTTTACCGGATTTTGGTCTTTCCTTCGATAGCCTTAGATTTATAAAGAAAATGATCCTCAATGTCTTAAAGTCCATACTTTCATATTACACTTGTTAAAATGGCTGAAATCATGCGCTTAGAATACTATATTCTTTGCGCGTGAATAAAATTGACCTTTTTATATTCACTTTTGTCTGATCAAAAGGCCAATAAAATCGTTGAGATCGGTTCCAATCCATATAATCCCATTCATTTCTATTCAAAGCCTTGAATTACGGGACCTCCAAAATCACTATAGATGGAATTGAATTGAATCCAACAAACAAATATATATATATATATATATATAAATGTAACCTAAAATTGCATTTGGATTGTTAAGGTGGGAGAATATAAGCCACAAAAAAGGTAGAGGAGGACAAATAATAAATAAGAATATATAGAAAACAAGTAACTCCTCTCCCTGTCTCTCTCTAGACCACTTGAGGTGACCAATAAAGTTTGTTCTAAATTTTAATATATCCAAATCTAGTAATATATACTTATCCAAAAAAAAAAAAAATCTAGTAACATATGATATACTATATGGTTATGTAATTAATTAAGCATTTTTTTTTTTCAACCTATAGCACCTCTTCCTCAAATCTTGGTATCAGAAGCTACCAAATCTATGTATAATATATAAAATCCTTCTTCACATTCATTTTAACTTTCGGTGTTCGACCTTTATAAGGATGGGGACAACTCCTAATATTTTATGTACATTAAAAAAAAAATACAGTAAAATTGTGGAGCATCCCAATTGGGATGCATAATAAATAAATAAATAAAAAAAAAAGAATCCGAGGGGTTAAAAAAAATGTCAAATAGTCGACAGACAGACAGACAGCCTACTTTGTCTCTTGTAGATCGACCGTATAACACCTGCTTAACTCTCATGAGTAGAAAGTGAAATAATTCATGTTTTTAACATATATGTTATTAAATCATGACAATACATATATATATATATATGCGGCACAAATAATATTCGACAAGCGACCGTAACAATAAAACAACGAGGCTACAATAAAGCAAGTCATGGGAAATAATACGTTTGCAAAAGAAAACTACTTCTTTTATTTCTTTATTTTTATTATAAATAAGCAAGTCATGGTCAATAAAGACTAAAGAATCACTCAATTGGTCAAAGACTAATTTGGGGTTGGGTATTTTGGCACGCAAGTTTAATCATAGCCTTTCAATCTAGACCGCGTAATCAAAATCAATCGGATTAATTTTAAATTTGACCTCTGAAGAATAAATCTTGAGTTATTTTGCCTTTTATTATACAAAATGTAACAAAAATCTCCCCTAAATTTATTATAGGTTACAAACAGTTAATTTATAAACAGTTTTTATCATGTATGATTGTTGAGTTACAAACACGTGATTAAAATCGTTATACAAAAATGCTCCTAATTACCAACTAGTCATGTGATTTACATATGAATAAAACCCCTTAAAATTGAGGTTTTAATGAAAGAAGCAACAAAATTGCAACACTTGATTAATTGAGGGGCTAGTTTTGTTTCATCTTATGTTATAGGGGAGAAAGTGAGACAAATCCTATTTTTTAGGGACCAAATTTGAAATTAACCTAAATCAATCAAGACTAATGTGCCATGGCAAGATGGAGACTTCTGTAGCTAGGGTCCACCTCTTGCAAGTGTAACGACCGATGGTTATGATTTATGATGATGATCATGATCTTTTCTCTACCGCTCACCTCTTGTAGGTGCAGCAACCAAAGCATATATATATATATATATATATATATTATGGAGTAATTCATCAGAAAGACTTGAGAACAGTGTATGTTTATTAGGCAATGGAAATTTATCATCAGCAAGGAAATGATTGAGAGGTTTTCCATGTCTAGCTAAATTTTCTTTCGGTATACTTTAGGAGTCCCTGTATAGAGTATAATCCTAGTTAATGATCCATGCATTTATGCTGATTCAGTATATAGGCTGGAAACCGGAGTCATAGCGGTATCCGCGATAATATGTGTCTTACTCATAGATCAAGTGGATTAGAATTGGACCTAGAAATACAATGGGCATTACTTCTCATGATGAATATGGGTTTTCCGTATAATAATTGTTTAAAAACTTAACTTATCATGATTTTAATAATGAGAATGGTTCAATGATGTGGAATGCTAAACTAACTTTGCCTTTTTGGGATTCATTTAAGAGATTTTTTACTTGGAGAAATTATAGATTTTTTTGTTAATGTTTGAAATCATAAAAAGTTGCACACACGCATGCAATTTGGTCAAAATTGGTGTTCTTTAGCGTCAAATGAGGAGGAATTAACACTATTACAAGTCACAAGGGTTCTACCTTTTAGAATGGGAGGGAAAATAATGGACAAGGATGTTTCTCTCTTGATTCACCAACCCTTATCCCTTGAGCAAATCATTAATGTAGAGGGAATTTTTAAATAATTAGCTCCTGCAATCTCTTTCTTCTTTATTTTATTTTATTTTAAATTGGCTCCTAATACAATCTGAATATATGAAGACACCAAGTTTTGTCTTTCATTGATAGATATACATATAATCATTCAATGGTATCATTTTCTAAAAATCTACTAACAGAAATCAATACACAAATACGGAAGTGAAATGCATGGTTTTTTTTTTTTTTTTTTAAGAAAAAATTATTCCAAAATATAAAGAAAATAAATCATAAATCCACACACACACTACCCAATATCTTGCCCCTCTAACAGAGTAAAACCTCCAAAAGGCAGAGTCCGCATACCAATAACTAACACACCTGAAAACGCCTCACGATAGATGACGACAATCCCCATCCACAACTCTGATATGATAGCCTTCTTCATTTGTTGATGATACAAGCCCCATTACAAAATCAGCATCTGATTTGTAGATGAAATTTGATTGTCAGATACCCAAAAATATGCCGAACCTCCGATTAATAATGCTCTTTTCCATCTCTCGCACTCACCCTCTCTTCTTTGTAGGGCGGGATCAATTCATGAATGAGACTCTTTAAAAATTAGAAGGCCTAGTGACATAATGTAATTAAGTTTAGGTACTATTTATCAAAAGAAATGAGTTTTAGGGTGTACTCCATAGGATTTTACTATTATTAATTGTATTTTATTTTATTGAGCAATAGACCTAAGGTCATTTGGTTAGTAGATTTAGGGCTACCAACCGTTTTGCTAGACCCACTCTTTGCTCGTGCAACTGTCCCATGACTAGTTAGTCTATTAGGTTAATTCATCCAACGGTGGGACTAAGAAAAATAGTTTAATATTAAAAGCTAAAGTGGTGTCTATTGCTCATTTGCTTATATATAATATTGCTAGTTATAGCTCCCATATTTTCAACATAATATATGCAATATATGTATAAACTATAACATGATATTTATTCAATACAATAAAATATCATTGAAGATTATCCTCTAGAAAGGACTAGAACAAGTCATAACATAGCTGTTGAACTTGGAGTTAAAGATTGAGTTAGTAGTTCTGTTAGTCATTTAATCAAGGAGTACTGTCTAATTTTTGTATAAAAACTTTTAGGGCCTGTTTAGGAAATATTTGGAGACGGTATTTTGAAAATTGAGTTGGAAATATGTATTTGAGAAAAAAAATTTTGAAAAAATTCTGTGATGTAGAAAATAGAGCAAAAATTTGAAATGCGCTTAGAAAAATATACAAAATAGATCTTGTCTTTTTCCTGTCGTTATTATAAGTATTTTGACATAAAAATCATCTTATTTCGATTTAAAATGATAAAATTATAAAATTTTAAAATTTAACCTTTTTAAAAATAAAAAAAAATTAATGTAAAGTTATAATTTTAAAAGTCAGATGATAAAACTTCATCTTCAGACAATCCTAAACAGGCCCTAAATACTCTCTCTCCCTGGCATGGCGCATTGTGGGGGGTGTCATTTTTTTTTTTTTTTAAATATTGTCACGTCACCAAAAAACGAAGGGTAATTTGGTAATTCGAGGAGTCCACCAACCATTTTTTCGGTGGACCCCACAAAACCCAGTCCGTTAGATCCAGAAGTGATCCACTGACAGGTCGGTCCTTTCGGCTGAGGCAAGGACAGACAGAGGCACAGAAACACACACAGTCTGAAAACGTCGGCGAAGCATAAATGGAATATCCGAACCAAAACCCACATCATGAACCATCCATAATTGGATAATCTTCTTCTGATGTGTCAGTCCAACACTCGCTAGACTACAAAACTACTGACGACAACCCAACACCAGTTTCTTTCCTTTCAGTTTCCCCACAATTCAATCCACAACCTGGGACCTACCAAAAAAAAAAACCCATCATCGTGAAATAAAAGAATTATTTTCATTTATGTCTTTAAATTTTATGATTATTTTTACTTTATCTATTAATATTTAAAAACTTAAATTTTATCACCTGAATTTTAAATTAACTTCATTTTTCATTAGAATTTCAATTTAAAAACAGAAAAAAAAAAATAATTAGTGCAGTTATGTGGTCTTTTTCTATTTATTTTTAGTAAAAATCTTAATAGAATGGGTTTAGTTAAGAGTAACTCACCTATTTTTTTTGTATGTTTTTAACTCATATTTCAATAAAAATGATTAAATGAGACAATTTAAAAATTTAAGAGGGAAAAGGGAAGTTCTTAAAGTTCGTTGACAGAGTACGAATGATCCTAAAATTCAGAGGGCATAGATGAGATTAATCATTAAATAAAATAAAAATTGGATTACATTCATCTTCGCCCCTATACTTCAGGGTCATTTCGTACTAAGCAACCTGAACTTTAAAAACTCTCATGTTACCTCTAAATTTTGAACTAGTCCCACTTAATCTCTTATATTAAAACTTCAATTAAAAACAAACTGGAAACAAGTGAGTTAAATGTAGTCATATAATCTTTTTTCATTTTTTATTAGTAAAAATCTTAACAGGATGAGTTTAGCAAGACTAACTTTATTATTTTTCTGTCTATTTTTAATTAAAATTTTAATAAAAAGGATTAAGTAAGACAAAATCAAAATTTTGAAGATAAAGTTAGAAATTTTAAAATTAAGAAGATAAAATGGAAATAACCTAAGGTTCAGGGCATTGATAAGAATAATCTATAAAAATTCTAAATGAATGGCACAAATCGGAAAGCGACTGAACCTGTGGGGCCAAACTCAAAAAACAAAAGCACCGCGTGTCTAACGGGCAGTACTTGTCAGACACAGAAACAAGAAACTGACCATCTTTGCGAGCGACACTTAGAAGGGACACTTCCTTTCTTTGCATACGTGTCTTTTGGTTTTTCCTTCCCATATTAGATTTTCTCTTTTCGATTTGTTTTTACTTTTTTTTTTTTAGATTTTTAATTTTTTGGTTTTTTTGGCTATAAATAAACGAGTTGGGCTTTTGGTATCATCTGTTATCATCTGTCAGGAGGTTTTCATTTTGGAATTTTTTTTTTCCCCTCATCTGGGTTTTTGGCCTTTTCACCTTTCTCAACTTGGGATTTTGGGAATTTGGTCCTTCCAAAAAAATAACTCTCTTTCTGTCTTCTCTTTAGCTTTTGTCTATAAACTTTCTATTGATTTGAATAATCTTTGGAATTTGTTTGGTGGGTTGGTCCTTTTTTTTTTTTTCTTTTTTTTGGGATTGTTTTTGCTGTGGGGTTGGAGTTGCAATGGAGGAGAGGTATGAGCCAATGAAGGAGCTTGGTTCTGGGAATTTTGGAGTGGCCAGGCTAGTGAGGGATAAGAAGACAAAGGAGCTTGTTGCAGTCAAATATATAGAAAGAGGAAAAAGGGTAATTTTTCTCCTTTTTTTTTTTTTTTCTGTTCTGTTCTTTTTTTTTTTTTTTTTTTTTTGGGGTCAAGAAAATTATGTGCAGAAAATTGTGCAAATGTTGTTTCTTAATTATCTTAATTTTACAGAAATTTTAGTTTACAATGACATGTCTAATTTTGAGGGCTTCTTTGAAAAGAAAAAAATTTTATTATCTATGGTGGTGGGTTTGGAGAGCTACCCAAAACTCTAGCTATTAAAATCTTCATAGATGATAATAGAGATACAACTATAAATTTGAGGGTTGAATTTTAAGAACTTAATTAAGATGGATCATAGTACAGATTAATAGATTGGACTCAAAGACAGAAACTACCTATTGTTGACCTCCTAATTGACTTTTGATTTTGGTTGGTTGTGTGAAATACCTTCACAAAAACGTGCTATATCTTTTGTAAAGGCATGGTTTCTCAAGATGCTTCGATGCATATGCATTGCGTTCTCTTTTCGCGGTTTTACCTAAATTTTTTATTTATTTTTAATTTGTATTTTACTGTTATTAAGAAATGAAAAGTCCATGATTCGAACCCTGTATTTTACTGTAAATTCGCTAAGATTTTGAATCCGACTTTGGTTGCAGATTGATGAGAATGTTCAGAGAGAGATTATAAACCACAGGTCCTTGAAGCATCCAAACATTGTCAGATTCAAGGAGGTGAGAAAATCTTAATACTCGTTGTAGGTGAAATGAAAATATTTAGGGGGTGTTTGGAGGAGTTTTTCCAAATACATCTCCAATTTTTTTTATTTTTGGTCTTTTTCTTTAACTTAAAACTACTTTTCACTATTCACATTTTCAGATGTCTACAGTAAACTCAAACTTTTAAAGTTCATAACTTGGTTATTTCACGTCCAATGAACTTGGTTATTTCACGTCCAATGAGATAATTGTTTTAAAATTACATTGAATTTCAAACAGTTCATTTTTACCAAATACACATTTCCAAAACTCAACTCATCTCCAGCCTCCAATACACCGTCTCCAAATGTCTCTCCCAGACGGGCCCTAAAATGAAAAGAGCTGAAGCTGTTTATAAGGAGGATAGGCTTGAAGAATTCTGTTTTCGTTGTAGGTCTGCTTGACTCCGACACATCTAGCCATTGTGATGGAATATGCAGCCGGCGGTGAACTTTTCGAACGGATATGCAGTGCTGGTAGATTTAGCGAAGACGAGGTTGGTTTGTATGTTTCATTTGACATGCAGTGGTCAGTTTCTTGGCACATCGAGCATCTAAATTGTTCGTTCATGTCTTTAATGGCAGGCAAGATTTTTCTTCCAGCAGCTAATATCTGGAGTCAGTTACTGTCATTTCATGGTATGTTTCTTAGTTTTTCGTATTTCCTTTCTGTTTATATGCGTAGCTTACACTCCTGTTCTTATAGAAATCCGTAATTTTGCTGCAGCAAATTTGTCATAGGGATCTGAAACTGGAGAACACACTCCTGGATGGAAGTCCAACGCCGCGTCTCAAAATATGCGACTTTGGTTACTCCAAGGTCAATGATCTTTCTTTTGATCACTAGATGGTTTTCGCCGTCTTTCGGATGTGTTTGTTTCTGAGTCCTGACTTTAAAATTTTGTGTAGTTTTTATCCACTGTACTAATTTGCAGTAACATTTCATTCTTTTGTAGTCTGCTTTGTTGCACTCGCAGCCTAAATCGACTGTTGGAACTCCCGCGTACATCGCTCCTGAGGTTTTGCAACGAAAAGAGTACGATGGAAAGGTACCGGGTTTTCTATATCATTCTCCAGGAAGTCAAGAAAGTTTTTGTTGGTTTATTGGACTTTCTAGTTTAGGTACATTGTAAAAATTCTTGACAAATTTGTAAGATTATTGAGGTGGAACTAACCTGGTAGAGCTTATAGATTGCGGATGTTTGGTCCTGTGGTGTGACGCTGTACGTGATGTTGGTCGGAGCTTATCCCTTTGAGGATCCAGAAGATCCTAGAAATTTCCGAAAGACGATTGGGGTGAGTTTTTTTTTTTTTATAATTTGAAATTGAACTGAACGTGTGGTTCTTCTTTCCTTGAAACTGATTTATTGTGGATCCTGAAACAGAGAATTATGAGTGTCCAGTACTCGATACCGGACTATGTACGTGTGTCCGCGGACTGTAGACACCTGCTTTCGCATATTTTTGTTGCCAATCCCGCCAAGGTAGCACTCTATAATTTTTGTGCTACCCAAATTCTGCTGCATATCAATGACTTTTTTAAAAAAAATATAGTTTGGACCTTATTTTCTAAATTAGACCATATCTCTATGTGTAAGACCGTTTTCCTGAGGTGGGACTTTAGGGACGGTTGCTGGTTTGATCCCGTCTTATATAAAACATTATACCGTGTCTATAGGTCACCGGCCTAGACAAATTTAACTAAGGTCTAAAGAATCAAGGAAAGAAGTAAATAGTCAAACATATTGTAAAAATGGCGATTTGATTTGTCACTCTTTTGTTTGCAGAGGATTTCCATCCCGGAAATAAAACAGCATCCTTGGTTCTTCAAAAACTTGCCAAAGGAGCTACTAGAAGTCGAGAAGACAAACTACGCCAAATTGGAAAACGAAGACCCACCGATGCAAAGCGTTGAAGAAATAATGCGCATCATACAAGAGGCGAAGAAGCCGGGGGAAGGAGCCAAGGCTAGCGGCCAAGGCGCCACAACTGCTGCCGGGACTTCATCATCGGACCACGATGACGAGTTGGAGATCGATGTCAGTGGTGATTATATCGAAGCCGTTTGAAGATGGATACGCTAGAATTTGACATTGGTGGGGTTGTGATTGAACACCATGTACAGTAGATTACAAGTCAAAAAACGTGAATTGAAGATTGGGTTTATTAGTGAATTCTGAACTACATTTTCTCTTCATGTAGAAGAGGAGTTTCTTTTCTTTTCTTTTTTTGTTTTTTGGGGTCTGGTCTAAAAACAGGATTGGATGTGTTCCTTTTGTACATGTTGTATTTCTGGATTATTTCTATGCAAAAATTCCGAGTCAGAAACAGATACAGCTTTGAAATTCTCTAGCATTTGTAACAAAGGTGAAATAAGCAAAACGACGTAAAAACATATAATACAACTAAGCTGACATTTTTTTTCAAAGTAAAAGAACTTATTTTTATTTTTTTTCAATCCTGCAAATGCAATTTGAAGATTTCACAGACTTGAATTGAACATGCAAAAAATTATTAAAAAAAAATAATGGAGATTTAGCAGAAGAAATAGTCAAAAAATAAAAATAAAAAAACCAAAAAAGGGTGATCCGTTAGGTAGCTAAACCTTTCGGGGGATTGAACCCGACGTGAATCGAACACGCAACCTTCTGATCTGGAGTCAGACGCGCTACCATTGCGCCACGGATCCTTTGTGTTTCCGACTGTGTTGTAATGATATATTGGTTAAGATACATATCAGACCAAGTCTATTCCTCTCTCCAACGCGCAAACAACTTTCACTCCAAGAATTACAGTCTCGAATTCTCTCCATAGAAGATAACATAATAACTTTTGTATACAAGTGATGCAACTTAGGAGACGGTCTATATGATTTGAGTATCAAAGAAGTATCTAAACCCATTTGTTAGGCACGTCTATGGGACTCTTGGAAATAAAAGTCTAAATGGATAGTGTTTGGGGTGGGCTCTTGAGTTTGGTAGAGGGTAGTGTTTAAAAGAATTGATTGCATTTCTACATCAATTAGTATCAGAGTAGGAGGTCCTAAGTTCAAGTTCCCATTAGCACCTTCACCTTCTAAAAAAGAGAGAATGACACAGGAGCATATTTGAACTTGAGAGGTGGCCTATGCAGTTTGGGTCTTGAAGAAGTACCTGAACTTGTCAATTAGGTATGCCTATGGATTCGTAAGGGAGGCTTCAAAATAAGGGTCCAAAAGAATAGTGCTTGGGGTAGGTTCCCGATTCTGATAATAAGTGATATTTAAAGAAGTTGATTGCATTTTTACAATTAATTGCTACTTTTAGAAAGAATTATTGTGTCACTCCTCCATCAGCTTTAAGTATTTATGCATAAATATAGAAGAATCACCAAGTATTTATTTACGTACGTAGGGAAATGAACATTGTAAGAAAAACTAAAAAATCGGTTTTCCCTTAGTTAGGTGGCGTAATTGTGAGTTTCCATTGCACATCTATAGTGAGCTTTATAACCTTTTGTACATGGTGGTATTGACGGAACAAGTACAATTGCTGTTTCCTTGACTACAACAATAAAGGAAGGTGGATTAATTTGACGAAATGGACAACAAAATTAAACCTTAAATAAAGAAAAGATGCCCTGCATCATTCTTGCGTTTGTAGTCCAACGGTTAGGATAATTGCCTTTCAAGCAAAGACCCGGGTTCGGCTCCCCGTAAAACGTATGGTTTTTACCATCTTAAATAGCTCTCTCTCTCTATATATATATATATATATATATATTCCTCCCCCCCCCCCTTTTAATGAAAGGAGTTCAAGATAAAACGTAGCTTGTTTTGAGCAAGATTCCACTTTGGCATTGAAAAGTGGAATTCAGACTTCTGATTTTACCTTGTATTTGAATTCAAAACAAGTGGTTGATTTGCAATGCCCCAACCTATGCATGACAAAGCCCAAGAGAAACGCATATGTTTGAGTCAAAAATTGGAAATGTGATACAAGGAGTCACCGTTCCTGCAATTCTTTTTTTCTTTTAATGCAATGTGCAATTCATTTTCATGTGATTCTTCTCTCAAATATTGATTTCGAGAGAGGTTCCACAAAACAAGAAGCAAGACGGAAACATCAACGTGCTAACATGTGGGTTGATAAGGTGCTTGTCCTCATGATATATGGTCTGAGTATGAGTCACTCTCACAATACTGATCTGGGTATATGACAAGAAAATATGTAGCATATACTACGAGAATCGACGATGCTTCAGGATTATCTAAGGACTCTAATCTCTCTTTTCATTTTTCATTTTTAATTTTTAATTTTTAATTTTTTTTTTAAAAAGCAAGATGGAATTTTGGTCACCTTTCTTGCTAACCTAATTGGTCTAGAATTACTGGCAAATCATCTGGAACTTTGTTTCATCTCACTAAGGGAATTATAAGGGGACATTGATTCCACTTTGTAATCATACTCATAAGTTTTACTTTTACCGTTAATTAAGCTACCAAATTTTCCATTTAAAAAAAAAAAAAGAACTCTTTTCAATAAGCTAGAAGGAATCTCTTTTGTCTCCTAATCCTGCTGTTATAACGGGAACTTTAACTTTAAGGTATCCTGGTTCATAAATTAAGAGCAAATTTTTGTGATGAGTGAGTGCTATTTATTTGTTGAGTGATTTTTATAAAATTTTACAAAAGCTCACGTTGTTATCTTATCAGTAGAGCAATTTTTTTTTAGTCATTTGATTAAATTTTAATAGTCTAACACGTCACATTAAAAATCGTGTGCCATATTTCTTAAAAAAAAACAAAGAAATTAGTGCACTATATATAACTAAAGTATTCACACTCATAGATAAGACCATTAGAATTTAAATCAAATGATATTACAAAATTTACTCTATCGATATGGTAGAATAGCATACGGTATCATAAAAATTTCCTTCCATTTTTCTATTTGGTTTGCTTGAGGTTCTGGAAGTATCAAAAATCCATCTCCTAAGAGACAAACTCCATACGTTTTCTACTTCCACAAAACTAGTCTACTAGCCAAGTAAGAATCAATTTGTATGGGGGGAGGTTTTTCAAACCTCTTTTCACTTTTTTTTTTATAAATATTTTTCCTTCAATTTCACTATTTATTTTTTTCAAATCTCTATTTCTTATTTTCAAAAACCTCAAACTTTAAAAAGTCCATAATTTTATTATTTTAAGTTAAAATGAGATTATATATATTTATTTTAATTACATAGAATTTTGAAAGTGACAAAATAAGATCTATATTGTTATGTTTTTCTAAAATATTTCAAGTTTTTATACTATTTCATTCCGAATAGTTTATTTCCACCAAACACATATTTGCAAAACTCATCTTAACTCCAACATCTAAAGCTCAGTCTCCAATTCCACGGGTTAATACTTTCCATTACTTACATGGGCAAAAGGTCGAAAAGAAACAACCAAAAGAGATTTGTAATACTACTTTTGTAATTTCTAGTTGACCAGCACACTCGAATAATCAAAGCAAAAGTAAAGTAAAAGTAAAAAAAAAAAAAATTAAAAATCCATTTGACGGGTGACTGGATCATCATGAAACTGATAACTGGACCGCCATATGATAATCTAAGAGAAAGGACGAATGCACTGTAGAAAGTAAATTTGTCTTTTTAAAGGTAACTAGTTGAATTACACGACATAGATAATCAAATCAATACAAAAGCTAAAAAAATGTCACGTGATGGGTGTTGGACCCGTCACATAATGGATTGGAAAAAGAGATGAAATGACACCGTATAAGTGTCATTAGTTCTTTTAAGAGTAAATAAATAATAAATATACGTATATAAGTATAGAAGAAGTATAGATATAGATTATATATTATAACATTAGTAATGGATAACAGAATAGGATATCCTGTGAAGTGCCTTCTAAGAAAAGATATTCTGTCAAGTGCCAGCAATTTGTCAAGTGCCTTCTAAGACGTACTTATTTAAATTCTGATAATTTAATTTCACTTTAGGCGATAATTATCGTGAACACACGGAAATAAAAAGTTTTATCGGCAGATTCTTATTAGTCAAATAGGTTGAAACATGGAGTACACACAACGACAGACAACAAGGAAATAAACCATAATATATCCAACAGTCAAAAAGTTAAGTAAAAATAAAAAATAAAATATTCCTGCAAATAAATAAAAAATAAAATATCACCACATAAAAAGACATTAAAAAAAAAAAAAAAAACCCCCCTCATGGTTCTTTCCACTGTAATTACGTATCCAAAAATTAATGCAAGGCGGCGATTATTAATTTCTAGGTTTTTCACTGGAGGCAAGAAAAAAAGAGAAGAAATTAGGAACAAAGAATAATGCTATATTCCAAATTGGAATTTTTTTTAAGAGTTTAATGTGTATTTTGTAATGTATTTTTGATATAATACGAGATTGAGTAAGTCTAAAATCCTCATTACACTTAATGCCACAAGACCAAATCTTTTTAGGTACACACGAAATTAGCTAATGCGGCTAGAATCTCATTTGGATCGCTTCATTAGAGTCTTTTAAAAATATGTTTTTTTTTTTTTTTTCTTATTTAGCCCCCTCTTATTTTCTTTTTCATTTTAAAATTTTAATCTAAATTTATTAAAAAAAAACTTTCATTTTTCATTCTTCGTTTTTATTTTAAATAAACTCAAGTCTATCTAAAGTCTAAACAAATTTTCTGGCTTAGTCTCGTGATCTTAGCCAACGTCTTTTAGAATATGATTTTGGTCCACTTAGTCTTCATTCCTTAACCCATAAATAAATATATATATATGTATATATATGTATAATTGTCGTTTTCTTGAATTCAACGTATAAAATATCAAATGGTGGATTTGTGGAAGAGGATAAGATAGGAAACAAACGTACTTAACAAAACGATCAAGTCAAAATATTTAGAATTAATTTGTTGTTTCACGCATCATTCTTGCGTTTGTAGTCCAACGGTTAGGATAATTGCCTTCCAAGCAATAGACCCGGGTTCGACTCCCGGCAAACGCATTATTTCATTTTTCCTCCCCCCCTTGCTTTTCATTAAGCAGATATGGAATTGGATGAATACGAGTAAGATGAACATACCATAGGCACATTGTTTTCTATTATCAAAAAACCAAAAAAAAAAAAAAAAAAAAGAGTCGAAGTTGGTAGATACTAAAGTTGATTATTCCTTTTAGATTCAATTTCTTCCATTGAAGACAAAAGTTAAAAAGTAGTTGGCATTTGCAATATATATGCATAAGTACATACATGCATATTATATATATATATATATAAGTACGTAAACATACACATTTAAATACATATATCATACATATATATATATATATATATATACACACACACATACCACATTCAACTATGAGATGACGAGTCCAAGAAAGAGGCTGCAAAGTCAAATTTGGCCGTGATATATACATATATTTATATATATATATATATATGTGTGCGAATATATGTACAGAGATATAAATATAGAGCTGGGACTATATTAATTACAATTGTTTCGTTCTATATGCACCTTGCCCACCTAGCGTGCCCTAAGCGTACGTAATTAACGTAATTCAAAGTCAAGATCATTAAAATTTGTAACTGTTCCCTTAAATACTTTCAAAGAGATCCACAAAGCAAGAAGAAAGCAATATGGAAACATCCCTGCCCTATTCATGAAAGAATATCTTCTGTACAATCGATTTCAACTTTCTTTTTCATTGTAGGTAATTGGGCCCAGAAGTACACCATTTCTTCAACCATCAAAATACGGAACTTTGGTTCCACACTATAATCATAGGCGTTTTTGAAACTAGAGTGCTTGTAGCCAAATTTTCCTAGTGGATGGAATCTGTTAATTTCCATTTTCATAGAATTAATATTTCGTTTCACATTTCAACTCAACTCCATTTAAACTGTATTTTTTCGTATCAGTTTTTATCTTTCTTTGAAAAGTTAACAAAAATTATAACTAGTTTTTGAAAAATAAATCAATTCTAACTTAAAATTTTTTTCTTTAACCGGCGAACCAAATGCAAGCTAAAAGCATTGGAATCAATTTCTGGTCCTTTGGAACTTGTGGGTTCCTTGTTACTCATAATCAAGAGCAGAGTCAAAAATATGTTTTAGTGGGAGCGTACACCATATTTTTTTAGAAAAAATAAATTTTAGTGGGAACTATATGAGAATTTTTAATTTTAGTGGGGGACTAAATAGAAAAACCATAAGTTTTTTTTTTTTTTTTTTATAGAACCAATTTTAATGGGAGCTATGTAAGATTTTTTTTTTTTTTTTTTTTTTTGGTTTTTGCTGGGGACAAAGTATGGACTATGTGAGAATTTTTTATTTTTAGTAGAGACAAAATAAAAAAATTATAAATTTTTTAGGATATAATTAAAAGAACAAAAAATTTCAGTGGGGACTATAGCCCCATGTAAATCCGCCATTGTTTTTAACCAAGACCAGGTGTTCATAAAGATTTAGCTAATTAACATTGACGGCCAATGATAAATTATTGAGTTCTATGTTAATTTTATTTTTACAGTATATATATGTGACTCCCACTTATTAAAGATACTACTAAGTACTCTCAAGTTTCGAACATAGAAGTTTCTGTTGAAATTCCTCCCCCTTATCCGCAATGAGTTTCGTATACAATTATTTGTACTTTATGAGCATCATGGTTTATAATTAAACCTGTACATGTATGAATTATAAATTGTGTGTTTTAAGGAGTTCTCATGTCGCTCATCTTTAATTAGCTAGGGACAATTGCTTTCGAGAAGACAAATACAATTCCCTAATTACAATCGAATTTTTGAAGTATCTTTCTTTCATTCATGGTTTCGTGATGTCTTAAACCGTTATGATATCTTTTCACTACTGTTAATGAAATGATCTTTGATATTAATGTTTGGGCAAGAGGATTGAAATTTCAAATCTAAATTGACACCATTATATCTTGGCTAAATATTCACAAGTGTAATAATAATTTATAGCAACAATAGTGGTTGAAAATATGAGAAAATTAAAGTTTTTGTGGGAATAATGCATTGGGAGTGGAAGTGGCTACTGCCGTGCTTAGTGATGCGCAGTGCCACGAGGAGAGGAGGATCGGGGCGAATGCGTGCAAGCCAGTTCTGTATGGCAAGCTTCCCTCACCGCAGTGTTGTGAGCGAGTGAGGGTGAGTCACATCGAATGCGTGTGCCCCGTGATCACGCCCAAGTTGGCTGCTCTTATTGACCTCAACCGCGCCATCTGCCTCATTGAGGGTTGCGGTCGGCAGCTGCCTCGCCACTTCAAGTGTGGAAGTAAGTCCCTTTACTAATACTTTTACTCTCGCTCTACTTTTCTAAGTTCTAACCATCTACAACATCAAATACTAGTACGTAAAAGAAACTTAAAAATAATTACGGTGCTGAAACATGAAGATATCATTTGATTAATTAGTATTTAAATTTAATTTAGTGACAAATTTCTCTTAATTTTACTTTTCATTTGTCATTATTAATTTTTTACTCTTTTTTTTTTTTTTTTTGGTAATAAATTTTTGTCTTGATCTTATTCTTGTTTTGTTTTTCCCATACAGATATCACTACCCCGTGAGAGGCTGCAAAACTTAATTTGATCTTATGCTTGTTATATGATCTATTATCAAATATCCATCAATAAGTTGAAGTTGTTGTTGTTGTTGTTATGTGCATCTACCAGTGAAAAGAAATTCGTATTCTTGACATCGTTTTTTGGACGTTAATTTTAATTCCAGTGTGTGTGTGTGTGTGTGTGTTTTTGGTCGTTTGTCAAATCGTTGTCGTTTTCAGATTTGGCGTTTTCTTTTCCGTCTAGATCTTCTTTCGTCCCAAAAGTTGCAGGCATGTCTCAGCTCTTCATGTCGTTTTGGAATTCGTTTGTAACGTCATTGTCATTTTCAACTTTCATGATTGGTGTTGTGATCGTTTTCAAATGTCCCTCTCGTTTTTTGGCTTCATGTCGTTGTTTCAATGTTTTGTCGTTTGAAAAATCACCATTGTTTTGTTTGCTTTGTCTAGGATGACATTTTTACCTATGAGTGTGGGTACCCGCGAGTACCTACCCTATAAGGGGTGGGTATGGGGATAGTATAAGAGTATGACCTATGGGGTGGGTATGAGGGTTAATATAAACCCCGTGCATGTGTGGGACGGTGGTGGGGGAAGCTCCCCCATACTTGCACCCGCCCCCACTTATTATATTCACACTTAAAAAATATATATTTATATGTTTATATAAACATAATTTGAAGTTTTAGTGTTTTAATGTTTTAATACTTTTACGAATTTATTTATAGTTTTTTAGAAATTGGATTTGTTTTTAAGATTTTATTTTTATTTTTAGTTACATTTGTGATTATGTTGTCAAATTTTGTGAAAACTTTAATGAAATTTGTTTTGAGTTTTTTTTTTTAATTCTTAAATGGATAAATGAGTAGGGTATGTGTATAGCACCCCTAGTGGAGATTACCCGCACCTACATCCACATTAAATTAGGCGGATATAAGAGTGAGTATGAGAGTAAAAAGAGTGGTGAGTATAGGAGTGGGGGAAGCACCGAAGCATACACATCCCCAACCTGCCCCATGGCCGTCCATAGTTTTGTTGTATTTCACTAGTGTCGTTTTTGCTTGTTATGTTTCGTAATTTGTCATCTTGGTCTTTGTTGTCGTTTGATCAACTGTCGTTTTTCGTTTTATGGTTCTTTCTTGTTTTCTTTTTGTTGTCGTTTGTCACTAATAAAAACCAAAAAAAAGGGGTGATCCGTTAGGTAGCTAAACCTTTCCGGGGATTGAACCCGACGTGAATCGAACACGCAACCTTCTGATCTGGAGTCAGACGCGCTACCATTGCGCCACGGATCCATTGTGCAGTAGTTGTCTATTAAAATTATTATCAACCATTAATAAAGTTGCAAAGCAAATTGCTAATAATGGAAATTTTCTATTTAATGTTTTTGCTAAGAAAATATACTAATACCATTTAACAATAAAAATAAAATGTGAAAATGAATTATCCTATTTTTTATGGTATAAAGCTTGTGAAAATGACTTATATTATTTTTGGTGGTATACTGCTATTTCAAATGGTTCGTTTTTTTCCTTATAATTAATAAATTTCAGAACTTCTAGAGATAAATAATTATATTAAAATAATTTGAAAATTAACGTTGTAATGAGTAAATAAAAAACTCAATATGGCAAACAATAGCAACAAATGTGAAATTTTGACATATGTCATACTTGATGTTAAATTTGATACAAAGTATAACATATGTCAAATTTTATACTAAAAATAACACTACATTAGAGTGGTTTTGTTATTTAAATATCCTAATTCATCTTTGACACACCAAGTTGTCACTACTAAAAATGCTCTAACTCTAAACTTTATCCTCTCTTTTCCGTCTCTTTTCTTGTTATATATCTTGCTTTAATCCTTCTCTTTGTTTCTTTCTCACCCTTCTGCAGGTCATATATATCTTCTTTTGATCTTCTCATTCTCGCTTCCTTGCCTTTCTCCGTTAAATTAGAGTGCCAATGATAAATTTTGACATTTAAATAACAAAAAAACTCTTTAATAGAATGTTATTTTTATGTTAAATTTGTCATGTATTAAATTTAGTGATAAGTTTACCACCAAAGTATAATAAACATAAAATTTGATATTTAATTACTATTAGTTGGCATTCTAACTTTTTTTTTAATCTAATCATTATAGATTTTTAGCCTTAAATTATTTAAATATTAAAAATTCATTTTTAGAAATTTTAAAACTTAATGACAATGATAAAAAGTGGATAAATCGCTAGAAAAAACATTACATTTTGTAACACAAATTTCAAATAATATTTCTCACTCTCATTATATTGGAGACGGCCTTATCAAAAATGGTTCCCCCTTCGTCTTTACCTCAATCACTGTATCTAAATATGCCTTACAAAAAAAAAAAAAAAAAAGGGGGTAAGATGGGAACCACCAAAGCATTCATCATTTTAAAAGGCGTTTTCTTTCATCATTTGCAAAATGAGGGTTGTGTTTTATCAAATATCATTCGCAACATGACTATAAGGTGTTTTATATATCTTGGAATCATGCATGATCTCAAATCTCGATTAGTTCTAATAGTCACAGTTACATTCATTACAACGATGGTTTTGTTGCCAATGAATTATGATTTGGCAACCATGAATGCACAAGGCAGGGCACATATTTAGTTATTGTCATTCACTTGAGGGCAAGTTCAATACGTCGACAAAAAGATAAATAAATAAGGTGGCGTGCAGCCCCCAAGCGTGCGTTTGTAGTCCAACGGTTAGGATAATTGCCTTCCAAGCAATAGACCCGGGTTCGACTCCCGGCAAACGCATTTTGATTTTTTAGATCCAAATATTCATATCATAATTTTTTTTTTTTTTTGGATAAATCATATCATAAATTTAAGTTGATATCAGGTGACATCAATATAGCTGCATTCCAACTCGCAGAAGCTACATGTCGTTTTGCTGGAAATCAATTTTGAATATTTGTATAATGACTAATTTATCTTTTAAACCTTATTTCTCTGCATTAACTTCTTATCTTTGTTCCAGTTTTGTTTTTTTGTTTTTTTACGTTCATTATCAGTGCTATTGCCTATTAGCATCACGTTACGCATGCATGAGTCTGCATAAGCATGGAAAAGATAACCAGAGGGAGAAAAATATATTTTAAAAAAATCCTCAATTTCTTGTCAAAAGAAGAAAAAAAAAAGTTCCAAATTTCAGGAAGTAATGGCGGTACATCTCTTAAATATTCTGAGCAGAATCGCTATAAATGCATGTAGACATAGACCACACGCGTCTATAGTTCAATTGAATTCCACCTTTGATAATACTTAACCACGTTTGAGTATAAATAAGGTCGACCTATTTTTTTTTATCATGCTGTACTAGTTTAACGAATAAAAAGAAAGAGATTTTGATAGAAACTCACATATTTAAAACATGAACTTTAATTTTTCAGGAGTCATAGGTCTAATTCTGTTAAAGAAAGGTCTGCCAAACTTTTTAATTAGCTTGCTAATTAGAAACAAGCTATTTTTATTTTCGTTTTGTTAGGTGAAAAATGAGTAAATAGGACACTAGTAATTATTCTGTCTAGCTATCCCGAGACACAATAACCAGAAGAAGTAAAACGAACCAAGGCACCTTTCATTCCCAACTAGTACCTTGCAAGCATTGATTATTAATCTACGGTTTTCAGGCTAAGTTTTCATTTTGGGACAACAGATGATATTTTATTATTTAGATTTAAAAGTTTTAACTTTACATTAAAATTTTCTTTTCTTTTATTTTTAAAAAATTCAAACTTTAAAAATATATAATTTTTTCATTTTAAATTGTAATGAGATTATTTTTATGTCAAAATACTCATAACGACGAGATGAACAAATTATATATATTTTTACATATTTTTTTTTCTGAATGCATTTCAAATTTTTACTCTATTTTTCATATCACAGAATTTTTCTAAAAATTTTCATAACAAACATATATTTTCAATTCAATCTCAAAAACATCAATTTCAAATGTCCCTACAAACGGGCCTAACGATGAAGGATAATATTTGTACTTGACGTTACCAAAGCCAAGGGAATAATGTAGCCATCATTCACTGTAAGAAAGAGTTGAGCCTTATTTATCACCAAGTAATCAAGGTGAAAAGACATTTGTTCTTTTTACTGAAGGTTTTGAGTTCAAGTTATTATCGGTACGGGTGGTCGGGGGTATTTATCCAAATGAGAATTAAGGAAAACCAGTACTATTTAAAAATAACCTTCATTGTGCTGTTACCAGCTGTAGCCTTATAAAGGTTCATTAAGAAAATAAACCGGGTTTTAGAACATAATTACATAATTAAAAACGACAACTTGGCATGTGACTGCCATGACGTCGTTGTCCGTGTCCGTGACTCTGTTGTATCTTGGCATAGGGAGACCGTGGAAAACCGAAAAACAAAACAAAAAGCAAAACATTTTTTTCCTCATTTCATCAGAAGCATCATTCTGCATTGGACTTCATCATTTGATTCATTTCTCGTCATCTCCTGATTCTCTTTCAATTAAAAAAAAAAAAAAAAAAAGAAAGAGAGAGAGAGAGAGAGAGAAGCAAAAAAGAAATTAAAAAAAAAAAACTCTTTTTCGTTTTCTTTTTGTTTCACAGTCAACGCTCACGAAAGATCTCCAAAAAAATGTTCATCAAAACCCAAACCTCACGAAGATCCCTTTCTGGGTTCTGACCCTCTCCCGGGACTCTCAAATGGGTCGGCGGCACAACGACTCAGAATCCACCAAATGCTCCTCCTTCGTCCTCCTCTGCTCCGCCCTGATCTCCTGCGCTCTGGTCTACGCTTTCCTCTCCGTGGTCCTCAGGCCCAGTGACTTCTACACGACGTCGCTTTCGCACCAGTCCTCCTCATCGTCGGTCGGAGAAGAAGGCCGGCGTGACGAAGGGGATTCGTATGGAGGAGAAGAAGAGCAGTGTTGCAGAGGAATCGAGAATTTGGAGCTCTGGGGAGCTGCGGTGAAGTGGGGATCGGAATTCAAGTTCAATTCTTCTCAAGAGTGTTGCAAGGCTTGTAAGTCCATGTGTACTGGGAACGATGGGCCGTGTTTGTGCGATACTTGGGTCTTTTGTGGGAATAAGGCAGCTTGTGGCTCGAAATTCGGCGAGGTGAGTTCGATTTGTTGACCTTTTTTTTTGGAAGTGGTCAACGGCTGATTTTTTGTGGTTGTGAAGTGATTTTTGTGGTGTTGGTTTTGTTATATGTTGCAATGTTTATTTTTGTGAATTTCTGGTTTTTTGCTTTGTTGTGTTTTATTTGATTCCTTTTTCTGGCGTCCTGTTTCTGTTGCAATGGTTGATAGATGGCATTTGTGAGTTGGTCCTTATGGTGATTTAAGCTGTTCTTCGTGTCCATTTTCCTTAATAAGGTCTTGGTTTCGAGTCAGTCCGGACTGTTGAAAAAAGAAAATTAGTTCTTTAGCTTTTGCTTAGTTTTGTTTTGATTTTGAATGGTGCTGTGAGCTAGTTTTATTAAAAATGCTAAGTTTGTTGTATTGGGAATTCGATTTTATACGTTAGTTTTAAGTTATGTGTTGTGCTAAGTTTGGTTTTTAAATGCCCTGGAGGTGTGTACATTGCTGTAAAGCTATGGGTTCATATTCTACTAGGATATCTTATTTGAAAGGCATCACGTCTGTTATTTGCTCTTTGTTCTATTAGATTTGACTTGTGCAAATTAATATCTTATTTGAAAGGCCTTTAATAAGATTTGACTGGTGCAAATTACGTAATTTTCACATTATCTTCTTGTTCATCTGACTAATTCTGAGTCAAAAAAGAAATGCATTTTTCTGTTTGAAAAAATGTCCATTCTGTAGGCGTCCTATAGTGATGCATAAAATGGAATTCTTTTTTTAAACCGTTCATTGATTATTATTATATTTTTCTGGTGTACGAGTTTCAAGTTCTCTTAATATATTTTCTTGTTGCAGTGCTGGTTGAAGAAACAGAAGGATACTTTGAATCCTGATCGGCAAGAAGCAGGGGAAAAAGTTAGTTGGACTTCTGGGATTGTCTTTGGAAAAGGAGAGGTATGTTTAAGTTCTCTTGCCGCGTGTCAATATGTTTCGACATGGAGAGAGTATTGCTCTATGTTAGGTAGGATAGAAAAGAGGAACAGAGGAAGTGAGGGGACGGGTAATTGGATGGAGAACAATCGAGTAACTTGTTTGGTAAGAAGGAAAGAGGAGGGAAAGGAAAATAAGGTTGAGAATAGAAGTTTTGCGTCCCACCAATTTATTCTTTCGAATTTCGTGTCTAGTTTTGAGTGGAAACTTGAAACCAAATAGTGATAATCAAAATCACCCTTTCGTTCTTGCTTTCAAAGCACATAATACTAGAGTAGATGAATGAAATAGTAACTGTACAGATCTCTCATTTTCTTTCCTTTCTATCCATCAAACAACCAAAGGGAAAACTATTGTCCGTTATATCATTCCAATATTCTGGTTTGGAAGTTGCCCTCCCTACTTGGAAGACATGGAAATAGGTTTGGCATTTCATCTTCGAATTACAAAATAAGTTGCTTTAAGAAATTACAATTTATAACTGTTGTCAGAGTAAGAATTGTTAAATAACATTTTTTGAGTTTGTTTCCCATGTTGCAGTCTGAAGGCTTTCATAATTCTGTAGTCTTTTATAATTTCATAATTTCATAATTTCTGTACTATGTTTCTTCTTGTCTTCCTTCTGTTGTTTAATATTCCGCAATTTACTTACACTGTCAAATTGGCTAGTTCATTTATGTTCGTTTCATATTTTTCTTTTCTTTTCAGGGAATCATTGGCTTGGAAACAAAACACGGAACCCTTCATATAAAGGTAAGTAACTGTTCATGCTCTTCTGTATCACGAAGAAACGCAATACTTTTGATATGGTGATTATGATTTATAGAGTATACTGATTATGAGGCAGGAGACATTATTTTCCTCGCTTAATATTTCGGTGCATTTGGAAACAATATGTGCAACAGACGTGAATAATAAGCCCATCTACGTGATGTAGTCTTGAATGAATTAGGCTTAAGAAGGTTGAGACGGAGATGTGGAGTAATAAGAGCAGCACGGAACTGGGTTCTGGAAAACATCCATTCTAAAATGTTAAAAACCTCATAGAAAACTGAAAAGGCGTTTTGATAGATGATTTTGAGTATGCCAATAGTTTCCACGTTGTTTTTTGTTTTTTCGGTTTTTAAGGGAAGTTTCCATGTATTCTGACATGACTCATTCGATGCAGCTTTTCCCAGATTGTGCGCCTCATTCTGTAGCCTACCTTATTGAGTTGTTGGCATTGCGGCATTGCGCGGGATGTGAGTTTTATCGTGCGGAGGGTAGAGGAGAATCCTGGGATTCGGAAGGAAACCACATAGAAAAGGTAAGACTTGATTAGTTTCTTCACCCCGCCAAAAGCTGAAAATATTTTAAGTTTTGACCAACATCGAATTCGTTATCTACCTGCATCTGTATTTCTTTAGTCTTATATAATATATACCTTTGATGTTTGGAAATGTGGTCTTTTATTAGAACTGAATTTTGAAGATCCAAAAAAAAAAAAAAAAAAAAAAAAAAAGCCTAGAACAAGGTTATATAGGATTTGTATCTCATTTTTACCCACACATCTTATTCATATTGGAAAATCTATCCCGACCTGAATGCAAAGTAAACCTCTTGGTATGTTGGGATGTTGTTTGAAACTTTCTTATTTTGGCATTCTCCGAGACTAGTAAAAGCAAAAAGTCGTGGAAAATCCATTCGTCAGACAGTTGGAATTATCGACATTACTATCGGGAATACCTTGTTTACTGTATTTGTGTATGATCTACGCATTGACAACTCAAACATTGTGTCTCTTAATTTCCCAGGCTTCATTTGGTCCCCCATTCGGACTGATTCAAGGAACATTGGAAGCCATGGGAAACCCATTCAAGAAGATTCCAACTGAGGTTTGCCCCACCATTAGAAGGGGTTCGGTAGCGTGGATAGGTTCCGGTCCAGAATTCTTCATAAGCCTGGCGAACCACGAAGAATGGAAAAAAACTTACACCGTTTTCGGTTCCGTTCTTCCGGAGGACATGAAAATTGCCGAGAAAATTGCTCGGCTACCCACGAAACCAGACTTTTGGAACAATATCAATGTGTCTGTCTTGGAACAGCCAGTCCCATTGTTGTTGAAAAGAATGAAGACAAGTGTAGAAACAGAGTGAAAGTTCATACTTTTCCGTCCTTTCGATACACGTCCGATCTCTTTTTCCATACTCTCTCTGCTTTGAACCATACTGAATTCAATGTTGCACTGTCTTTCTTAGAGCAATAACACGGTTTTTAGGCTATTTGCCTGACAGTACTGTTCTTGTGTTTATGTCACATACTTCAAATTCAATCCTTTTTTTATTAATTTATTTAAATTTTATTTTAAGATCGTTAGTTTTTTTAAGGGTTGGTCTTTATGTCAAACGATGGAAAACCTTTCAAGGAACGACACTTTGTTTTTGTTGTCTGCCGGAAGGAACGACACGTTGTTGGTTACGTCGTATTGCGAATTGAAACGACAGCAAACTTTTGAACTGCATTTTAATCGGTAATTCGGATATCTATAGTTCTTATAATTTCACTTCAAACACTTTTTATTTTAATGCCCATATCCGTTAATATGTAATTCGAAAATTTAAGTAATATGTTTTAAACACTTATTTGTTAGTTTTCTATATTAAAAGTGCAAATAGCTCATTCACAAGGACTTTTCGTCACTGCTATGCGCTGTTACATAGTAATCCCGTCACCCATTATGTGGCGGGCAATCAATTGTCATGTGACAAATTTTTTTATTTGGGGTTTTATTTTGCTTATCTTGCGTGCTTGTCAATTAATTTATATCAATAACTGATTTTTTTTTAAATTTAAGAAAATTACAATTAGTTAGTGATTTGACAATATTCAATTAATGAAAGTTACATATTAACATTAATCAATTACTAATCAATTATAATTAATACGTGCTCGTTAATTAATTTATATAAATGTGATTTTTTTTAATTTAAGAAAATAATTGTTAATTAATGATTTGATCATAATCAATATAGCTTACTAATTGTAACCAATCAATAATTGGTTGATTGGCCTTTAAAAAAAAATGAAAATTTTATGAGGTGGCGGCCTAGATGGCTGTCCACTTAATTGAGGTGGGACCAACTTAAAAAAATAAAAAATAATTTTTATCTTCTCCACCTGTTATCACTTCAAACGCCGTGCGTTGTTTCAGAAGTTCAATATATTTTCTTAAAAAAAAAATAAAAAAAACAAAAAATTCATCAACAAACCAAAACAGGCAATGAGTAGCGGAATAAAAACATAAGATCCTAGAGAGGACCAGCAAAGCAAATTTTTAAACAAAACCCTCACGTCTGTTAGTTGAGGGTTTTTTTTTTTTTTTTTTGGTGGGAGAAAAGTTGAGTTGGAGTTTTGATAGATCTAATCTGGGTTTTGGCTCCGTATAAGGTGGGATACAGGAGAAGGAAGAGGGAGAAAATCAGAAAACCAAGAATTAAAAAAACAAAAATTAAAAATCTTTTTTTAAATTACTCCCAATCTCTATTAAGTGGACCTTGGATCATTTTAAAAAATTATTTATCCATGTATCCTTATTTAATTCTCGTAACAGCTAAACCCAATAATATCCAAAATGCTTCACAACTTAAAACCAAAAATAATAATAATAATAATAATAATAATAATAATAATGGTAAAATTTGCACATTACTCATTGAAAAAGAGCATCTCGTAAATTAACGAAAGAAAAATGAACTTAATTTATTAATTTTAAATATTCCAAATAATCCAACAAGTTAAACGAAAATCAATGTTTAAAATCAAATATCAAAGAAAAATATATCTTAATAACTAACTAGCAATTTTAAATTCAAATGTTCTAATATCAAATAATCACTAGATCCTTGGTCTCCAAGGAACTTGGATATACAAATCAAACGACCTTAAAAAAAAATATATCCAAACTAAAATCTATTTCCCTTGTCAAATCTTCTCTTCAATAAGATTCATGGTTGAACATCACTCATCGGGGCAAATTTCCTTGAAAACTGGCAATCGTCTAGTAGTTCTCTCAGGACCATAAAGAACTTTGTTGATCACCTCTTCTTTTCTTTTCGCATGTTTATCACTCTTGCTTCTTAGATCCGTCAATGAACTTTCCGTGTTTCGATCATCAGTTCTATCCAATAGAGAGAACCATCTCTGTTCAAGAGTACTGCTCATACTTGTTGTTTCCTTATCACTTTTTGTGTTCCGATCTTCAGTTCCATCTTCAAGATGGCTCATACTTGTTGTTTCCTCATCACTCTCCGTGTGCATTTCATGCATTAGAGCTAGCCACTTCTGTTGAAGACTGTCCATACTTTTTGTGCTGCTTGTTTTATTATGAGTTGTTTCCTGCGGTACGTCCACCTTTTTGTTACTCTCGCTTCTCTTGTTATCCATTGTTTTTCTATTTGAATTTGGATATATAAACAAAATTTGTCAAAACCAGAATTTTAGTGAAGGAAACCGACTTCAATGAACAAATAAACCAACTTTGCATAAATGATATCGAAGATATATAAAAGTTTGTGGTTTAGGTTTCTACCTTGGTGAAATTGCTTGGTTGCCAAGAAAATACAGGATGAGAAAATTGAGAGTAGTGCTAGAGAAAATTGTCTTCTGATTTCTTTTGATTTCTCCGTATTATAGAAGAGGAATAAGCTGGCTTGATACGATATTTATAAGGTTAAGAATTAATTATATTTCAAATAGGATTACAATTAGTTAGGATAGGATATATGTTGTTAGGAATTAGTTTCCTTTTCTTTCTTTTTCTCTATTTTTTTTATTAAATTTTTTTTTTCTATTTTACATGTATATTTCACATGTTTAACTTTAAATTTTGAAAAACGCGGTTCAAATATTTGGACTCATTATAGTTTATCATCAACGGGGAAAAATTGAAAGGAGTGTTTCATCAGGAAAAAAAAAAAAAAAAAAAAGTATCCAGATTTTACTCAGTAGTTGCGAAATAAAATGCAAAAAAAAAAAAAAAAAAAGATTTTCTAGTTTTCAATAGAAAATCATATTGTTATAACTTATAACCCAAAATAAAACAGAATATCATCATCATCATTATTATTAACCGTTCCACTAAGAAAATTAACAATTTGTCATTATTAGTTAAGGGAAAATTTGTCATTAATATTGTTTATTAAAAAGAGAGAGAGAGAGAGAGAGAGAGAGAGAGAGAGAGAGAGAGAGCTAGTTCTAATCCCATTTTCTCCTCAACTTCCTATGAAGCACCGAAAAAAAAAAAAAAAAAAAACCTCTGATCTGATCAATTTGTGATTTTCATGTTAATGATTCTTCGTGAATGAATCTATCATGCAAACTTGATCTACTCTAGACTTATTTGTGATGATTAATTGAAATGGCGAAAAAAACTTTTATGAATAATTACGTAAATTTATCCCGAACTATAATTCTTGTAGCACTTTAACAATTTCTGAAACATAATATCCACACCCTCCTCAAAATAAAGTGTTATAAAGAAAAAAACTCATTTGGTTAACATTTAAATACATAATTTAATCTCTCTTGTTTAACATTTATTTTGAATTTGAAAATTAATTCTTGAGAAAAAAAAAACTAATTAATGAGAAGCTAGAAAAATCTCAAACTCCTTTTAATCGAACTATTTTCCTTATAACATTTTGCTCTCGATTTTTAGAATGTAATATCAATCTCCTCCATTTACATTCCATTAACAATAATTCCCCTTTTGCGTATTCCATACTTAAGGATCTTCTTCATTTTTATAAAAAATGTCGGATTTTCTCTCCCCAACCCCCCCCCCCCCCCCCCCAAAAAAAAAAAAATCAATTTTCTTTTTTTTTTTTTTTTTCGAATGAAAAAAAACTCTCCGAATTCTTAAAATTCAAGTTATAAAAAAAAAAAAAAAACTACCACTAGATAAGGCTTTTTACATTTGCATTCATGAACACGTTGTACAATTGTTAACACTTTAAACTAATAAATCTGTAGTAATTTATTCTAATTAATAATATTGTTAATATTTTGAAGGATTTTAACATGTAATTTGTATATAAATCATTGATTAATGACGTGTCTTTATATTTCCCTATTAAATTTAATGAAATTCCCGTTTTAAAAAAAAATCATTAATTAATGACACAACTAATAATTCTTATATGTTTTAACTCAAGTATATTAAGATTAAGATCTTTAATTAATATTAAGATCTTTAATTAAATAATATCAAAATAAAAAAACTTTGAATTATATTTATTTTAATTATAAATTTAGGTTACTATTGAATAAAAAAGACCTTTTATGTTATTAATAACAATCTATATGCAAATTTAAGTATCAATTTTCATAAAAAAAAAATTAACATTATATCAATGTGATAGATTACAATAAATCTATAATTTTAATGTGTAAATTATAAAATTAAATATTAAAAATGTAAATTATAACTATATAATAAGTTTATTGTGTCTTCGTGAAAAAAAAAAAAAAAATATATATATATATATATAGATTAATAAATCTCAATAGAACATTAATTTATTAAATTAATCAAGGCATTCCCTCCAATTCAACGAATATATATATAATTTACTCCCAAACCAAAACCCCTTCTCCATTTCCCTCTCAACAATGGTGAAATTCCACGACCACATAATCTCTGACCTTCTCGAGGACCCTCCGACCAACAACGGCGGCGGCGGCGGAGGTAGCGGCCTCGTGATCCTCTCCTCCGGCCTCTCCCTCGCCAAGCTCATCTCCTCCCTCCTCCTCCTCCACTCCCCGTCCTCCGGCACTCTCCTCCTCCTCTCCCCCTCCTCCCCTTCCCTCAAATCCCAAATCCTCCACCAACACCACCACCGCCGCGCTTCCGACGGTGGCGCCCGCCGCATCTCCGAGATCTCCGCTGACATCCCCGTCCCCCAGCGCCTCTCCCTCTACTCCTCTGGTGAGGCCTTCTTCGTCACCCCCCGCATCCTCATCGTCGACCTCCTCACCTCCCGCCTCCCGGCCTCCTCTGTCGCCGCCCTCCTCATCCTCTCCGCCCACTCCCTCTCCGAGACATCTACCGAGGCCTTCATCGTCCGAATTCTCCGGTCCCTCAACCGCAGCGTCTGCGTCCGCGCCTTCTCCGACAAGCCGCACGCCATGGTCTCCGGCTTCTCCAAGGCCGAGCGGACCATGAAGTGCTTGGGGATCCGGAGGCTGCACCTCTGGCCGAGGTTCCATGTCTACGTGTCGGAGGAGCTGGAGAGAGACGCCCCCGAGGTGGTGGATGTGAGGGTGCCGATGAGCAAACACATGGTGGGCATCCAGGCGGCCATAATCGAGGTCATGGATGCGTGCTTGAAGGAGATGAGGAAGACGAACAAGGTTGATGTTGAGGATCTGACGGTGGAGAATGGCTTGTTTAAGTCGTTTGATGAGATTGTGAGGAGGCAATTGGATCCCATTTGGCATACCTTGGGGCGGAAGACCAAACAGCTTGTTTCTGACTTGAAGACTCTGAGGAAACTCTTGGATTACCTTGTCAGGTTGGTGTTCTTTTCTGGGTTTTGTTGGTCTGGTTTTGGTATGAAACTTTCAGATTGACTGATAACTAAAATAAAAGTTTAATGCTTTATTGACATGATTGTGGCATTTTAGTCCTTCAATGAGAATTAGTAATTAAAGAACCTGGATAGCCATTCGTGTTTATGGCCCGTTTGGACAATAGGTTGGAGTTGTACTTTCGGAGTTTTGTGTGTTTGGTTGAAGTGGAAATGGAAAATGAACTGTGATTTTTAAATAATTTAAAAACCTTAAATGTGTTGGGATTTTGATGGATAATATGAATCTTGTTTCATTCTCCTCATTGTTGTGAGCGTTTAGCAAAAAAGAAAAATTTTTTTTTTTCTCATTTCGACTTGAAATAAGAAAGTTATGGACTTTAGAAGTTTGAATTTCATGGAAATGGAAGAGAAATGTGGATTTGTACTGTGCTAATTGGAGTAGGAACTTTTGGAAACCAACCTCAAAAACAGAGATTGGAGACGGAGGTCCAAACGATAATGAAAGTTAAAATGGGACAGTTGATAAAAGTTTAGGAAAATTTGCAAACACGAGAGAGCTAAATTTGTGTTGAATGGTAGCACTCTGTATTGTTTAAACTTCAATAATGAAATTGCCCCAATTTTATTTTATTTTTATTTTTTATATTTAGGACTAAAGTGCTAGACCAATAAAAGATCAAGGGACAAATTGGTAAAAAGTCTAGTTTCTTTGAGGCATATGTTCAGAGTTAGTAACGGTTTTGATGATGGATTTTGACATGTTATGGGGAGCAGATATGATGCAGTGACTTATTTGAAGTATTTGGATACACTTAGAGTTTCTGAGAGTCATCGGTCTGTCTGGATATTTGCCGAATCAAGCTACAAGATATTTGAGTATGCTAAGAAAAGGGTCTATCGTTTTGTGAGGTCGGATGGTACGAAGCTAAGTGGTCCAAATAAGAGTTCGACCGGAAAAAAGAGAAAACTAAAGGAGGCTGCCGATGGTAATAAAGATAATGGTAAGGATTGACTAATTGGAATTCAGCCAGCAAGGAATATGTATTGCAGAACTGCAGAGGGTTTCTTTTCTTTTCTTTTTTTCTTTTTGTCCTTTTATCTTTTCAATGGTTTTTCTATATTGATGTTTATCTGTCATGTGCATATGTAGAAGTTGGTGGCTCCTCGTTAACAAATACGAATATTACAATTACTCTGGACGAAGTTTTGGAGGAACCACCAAAATGGAAGGTGTTACGTGTGAGTGAGTGAGTTCCTGTTTCTACGTTGTCTATTGGTATTGCTTGTCATCTTGATTTTTTGAATAATAGAGGATTTTTTTTTCTTGAAAGATTATGATCACTGAGCTTTGTTATTGATATATGTTAAGTGTTGAGGTTGCATGGTTTCATAGACATGAAATGATGAAGTCTATGATTATCGGATAGATTTATATAAATCCATGTGTTTAAATTTGTTTAGGAGGTCCTTGAAGAGATAGAAGAGGAAAGACAAAATCAGGGTTTATCAGAGGATGATAGTGGCATTGTTCTAGTGGCATGCAAAGATGAACGCTCATGCATGCAGCTTGAAGAATGCATCACAAATGGTCCAAAAAAGGTTTTCTTTCTCTTTAATTTTCTTTAAGTTTTTGGTTCATTTTCTTGTATTTTTGCACTAGTAGAATTGAAAAAAATTCTCCCATGCTTGATGGTCTGAGACATGACTCTGATCTAATGCAACATTTACAGTCCTTTTTCGTGCACATCAATTTATAATTGTAGAAATGTGTAGTTTTAGAAAGTTAATTCTTTACTGTCAAGGCTTTAACTTTACCAATTTTTATGTCGGTTTTGCTTAGGTGACAGTAATATTAGAAAATCTAGAGTAAAAGTAATTGATGCCATGATCATACATAGTTTCAGGCATTATTTGTACAAGTAGAATTACTGATTGTGTTGCTTGATACAAAATAATTTTGTATTTTGGAGAGCGTTTATGCATTCTGGAAAGAGTGGCTGGATTCCTTTTTCATCAAATTTTGTTTACTTTGGAATTTGTATTGTATAGCAGGTTAACAACTTATGAGATGTAAACAGTTTATTGTATTTCTCTTTTGAAGGTCATGCGAGAAGAATGGGAGAATTACTTGCTCAACAAAGTACAGCTGCGTGATTTACAAACACGTTTCAAAAAGAAACCAAAGGAACCCAAAGGTTTTGGAATTCTTGATGGAGTTATTCCTGTAGCACCTGCACAAAAGGCAGAGCCCAGCAGCACAAACAAGCAGGAGCATGATGCACTTGTCGCTGCGGCATCAGAAATTAGAAATCGAGTTAAGAAAGATGATTCTGTTGGAGTTGATCCTCAGCCTGAAATTATCAGCGAAGGAAGTGGAAGAGGAAAGCAAAAGGGAAGGAAAAAAAAACAGGGCGCAGCTAATAGTGGGAGTCACGGGAACAAAGATAACAAAAGTAAAAAGAAGGCAGAGTTAAATGAATCTAGCTTAGAAAATGAAGGCCAAAAAGAGGAAGGTGATGCAGGGGCTGTAGGGGTTTTTTCAGATGTAATAGGCGATGGTGCATCTACAGAAAAAGGGGTTCTGCGACGACATAGTGAGGTAGCTGATGCTACGGGATCTGGGACTGAAAGTGCTAATAAGCCAATACCTCCAGTGCACTTTTATGCTCTAGAAAGTGGTCAACCCATACTTGACGTTTTGAAGCCCTCTGTTATTATTGTTTACCATCCAGACATGACATTTGTCCGGGAAATTGAAGTCCACAAAGCTGAGAATCCCTCCAAGAAGTTGAAGGTCTATTTTCTTTTCTATGATGACTCTACGGAGGTGCAAAAGTTTGAGGCGAGCATACGACGGGAGAATGGAGCATTTGAATCATTGATTAGGCAGAAATCATTGATGATGATCCCAGTAGATCAGGTTTGTTTGTTTTGTTTTGTTATTATGTTGATATTTTCTTAATAAATACATGCATGCATTACTAGTTTTGTTCCATGGAACTATGAATGTGATAGGACTTGTTAGTTGTGTCTGTGAGCTTTGGTTAATCAGCTTGATTAGTGAGGTTGTTAGTAGTTAGTTAGTGTTGTAACTGATTAGAAGGTGTTCGTTAGCAGTGTGTTAGATGGTAGAGAGTGGGGCTATGGTCTGATTATTGGGAATTCGGAGAAACCGTGGGGAGAGTTTGCAGTCTCTCGAATACACTGCAAGTTAATCGTTCCAGTGTTTCTTATGTCTTCAAATCAACAATTACATTCAATAAAGATAATTTTTTTCTTCCACTTCTGATGCACTTATGTTTATTTTCCTTGTATATTCTTCTACTATATGGACTGTTTCTCTTCGAATTTGTTTTCTTGCATTTTGGCCTTACTGTAGTTTTAACGATTAGCGGCCATCTTTCTGATTGATGGTTGCCACATGGCTTCTTTGTCAGGACCTAAACTCCCTGGGATTGAATTCTTCTTTTGAGGGAGATGGTACATCATCTCAAAACGCTATAACCAGAAAGGCAGGGGGAAGAAAGGAAGCTGAGAAAGAAATGCAGGTACATGATTGAATTCTGTTCGGTAAATTGCTTCTGCATTGTTGCAATGTAGATGCTTTAAAACCTTGCTTCTTTTCAGATTATCGTGGACATGCGAGAATTCATGAGTAGCCTTCCAAATGTTCTTCACCAAAAGGGTATGCGAATAATACCTGTGACCTTAGAAGTTGGGGATTATATCCTTTCACCACTTATATGTGTAGAGAGGAAGAGTATTCAGGATCTTTTCATGAGCTTCACATCAGGCCGTCTATACCACCAGGTTGAAACGATGGTTCGATATTATAGGATACCTGTCCTTCTAATCGAGTTTTCACAGGATAAAAGCTTTTCATTTCAGGTAATGTAAGTCGCAAGTGTGGGGTGGCTGTATTAATAATAGATTAAAAACTCAATTGGTTTGACGCATTGTATCTATGTTTGCAGTCTGCAAGTGATATTGGTGATGATGTCACCCCCAACAATATTATATCTAAGCTATCTTTGCTAGCTCTTCACTTCCCTCGCTTGCGAATTATCTGGTCCCGCAGTTTGCATGCCACTGCAGAAATATTTGCTTCGCTTAAAGCAAATCAGGACGAACCTGACGAGGACAAAGCAATGAGAGTTGGCGTGCCCTCGGAGGAGGGCGTCATAGACAATGATGTGAGGTAATTTACTTGGTTTTGGTTTTACGTTCATATTCTACAGTCTTATACTACACTCTTAAACGTCTGATGCAGACACGAGAATTATCTTGAAAGACCTATGTTTTTAGAGCCTGTCCATACTTATCTTCCCCCTTTGGCTGTTAGCTGAGTGTGGTAGTTCATATGAAGTAACCACGCTCTATATAAAAGGTGCATGTGACATCGGGTGTGGAATGCTTTTGGGGTGCCACCAGTGTGCTACACACCACAACTAATAGAAATTAGACCTCATTTGTTGGTCCTTGGTCCCATGTTGGGGGGCGTACTTTTTATGTGTGCGATTTTGGAGACTACTAGTGCCTTTAGCATTGGTCTTATCACTGAGCTCCTAGGCCCAAATCGATTCTAGGCTCTCATTGCTTTATTCTTGCTGTGTAAATTGCAGAGCTGAAAATTACAACACATCTGCGGTGGAGTTTTTGAGACGGCTTCCGGGCGTGACCGATTCAAACTACCGGACAATCATGGATGGTTGCAAGAGCTTGGCAGAACTTGCACTTCTTCCCATGGAGAGGCTCGCTGAACTCATGGGTGGTCAGAAAGCTGCTCGGACACTTAGAGAATTCCTTGATGCGAAATATCCGACATTGTTGTGAGTTTTTTCTGCGAAGATTCACTTGGCCAAATCTTAAACAACCTGGCTTGAAGCTGACTAGTCGAAGGGACTGGTGTTGTATGAAATTTAGTGCAAAGTAGGTATTTATATTTTATGGCCACTTGTGCCTTTCTTATGTTGTATCATTGATTTCATTGTTTCAATCAATTTAATCGATTGTTTCCCGTTAGAGATAAATTACCGTGCTACGCTTTCAAACACGTTAAAAAAAAAAAAAAAAAATCTATTTTTTAATTTTATTTTCGTTTCCACCCAAAAATGTGTGTCCCAAACATAAGATTATTGTAACGTAGAGTAATGTTTAGAGGTTTGTCATTTAGATTGATTCACAAGTGAAAATATGATAACCCATTATTTATTCAAAAGATGAGAGTATGTTGGCGTCCCTAACATTTTTTATTATGATATTTAATATAGAGATTATTTTCATCTATATCCTTAAATTTAATATCATTCTCCTTTTTCCTCTTGAGCTTTAAAAACTTACTTTGTCCCATAAACTTTGAATTAGCCCTAATTGGTTTTTTTTTTTTTGATAAAATTTCAGTTAAAAACAAAAGGGGAAAAAAAGAGATAGTTAAATATAATTATGTGGTCTTTTTTTTTTTTATATTTGTTTTTAATAGAAATTCTAATAGAATGAGTTTAATAAGACTAAATCTCCTATTTTCTTGTTTGTTTTTAACCAAATTTCTAGTAAAGGTATTAAGTGAGACAAATACAAAATTTAAGAGAAAAGTGAGTTTTTAATGTCTTAAAAGTAAAGTGAAAATATCCCTAAAATTCAGAGACATGAATAAGCATAATCCTAATATAATTATGATTGCCTTGGAAAATTAGAGTTGGTCAACAATTAGGAATTAGATTTGTAATCGGATTTGAATGACTAGGTTTTTCAATTCTATTAAATAAGAGCCAAACCATCTTTTATTTTTCCATTTTTCGTTGCTATTATTCTATTTATCTTTTCATTCCCTGCTATTTTACCGGTCCGCTGCATCAACTCGTATATATATATATATCTGTATATATATCCTTTGTAGCTGTCGTTTTACCTTTGGAAGTCTGCTTATCTTGTCGTTTCTCCTGTTTTTGCTTCCCGATCTAATTTTCAGGTAGATTTTACATCAAGGAATAATTCCTTTAGGCATATAATGTACCTATTATGATAGTTTGTCTTTTTGAGACGAAGGGTTAGATAATTATTTAACTATGACATACACATGGTTTTTTTTTTTTTTTTTGGGTTTAGTTTTCACATGATATACAATTAAAATACTGATAAACATTTTGACATTTTATATATTATATATATTTTCTGATATACGTTCGTGGTTTTTTTTTTTTTTTTTTTTTCCCCCCCGTCTCTCTCTCTCTCTCTCTCTCTCTCTCTCTTTCTATTGGCATATTGCATGTGTTATATCTGTAGGACGGGGAAAAAAAAAATCACCATCAAACGTTTAAGACCTTGGCAATGGAGGACATCATGAATAATGGTGACGATGTTCATTTTCTGATCGCCGCCGACAACGACGAGCCTATTCCGTCGTCATCACGATCATTCGACGATTCTTATTTCGACAAATTTCCTGATGGATACAGATTCACACCCACAGATGAAGAACTTATTCGTTGTTACTTGAAAAAGAAGATAGAAAACATACCTTTGCCACCAAACAGGATTAGAGACGAAGACATTTACCAATTCAATCCCAACACACTAGCAGGTAATTTTTAAACTCAAATATCCAATTTTCTTGCAATCTTTCATTTATCACCGTTGTCCATCAAAATTGTCACCATTTGGTAACTTACCTCCGAAACTTTTAATTTTGATAATTTGGCCTTTGAGCTTTTTAAATTGTTACACTCTGTATCATTTGTCTTAAATTTTTGTTAAATTGGTGATTAAAAACCCACGTCTCAGGTTGCAAAGATGAAAAATTCCATTTCTAATAAAAATTTTCCAAATTTAATACAAATCCTAATACATATCTACAAAATTCAAATCTTTAATTAATGGAAAGTTAATAAAATGGAACAAATTACAATAATTTATAGAGTTCATATAGTAAATTGTCAAAATTAAAAATTTAGAGAACAATTTACAGGAGGGTGGGAGACAAAAATGCTAAATACCTTGTTTATATCGAATCGAAGACAAACAATTTTCTTTCTACCATTAAGATTATGCCGAATAAGATGTTACAAATAACTAACATTACTTTTTTTTTTTTTTTGGCCCTATCTCATCACGTTTGTTAAATATTGTTCTTGATCAACAGAGAAATACAAGCTACATAGAGAGAGTGAGCGGTATTTTTTCACACCCACACACAAAAAGTACGAAAATGGATATCGTCCAGCACGGAGTGCCGGAGGTGGGTGTTGGAAGGCGACCGGAAACGATAAAATTGTGTTGTGCCCTACTACCCGACGGGAAGTTGGATATAGGAAATCGCTAGTGTTTTACGCCACACCAAAACCAGTAAAAGAATCAAAAACTGATTGGATCATGCATGAATACAGACTCAATGATTCTAAAAGGAGAGAAAATAACAAGGGCAAAAAGAATAAGAAGACTAGTGTGCATATTGATCATGCTGCCAAGGAAAAAAAGCAGGTATTAAATTATTATTATTATTATTTTTTTATGTTTTTTTCCAAAAAAAAACAAAAAACTTATAAGAATTATAATTTTAAACTATTTATAGATATTGTTGTTTCAGAAACTGCATTAAATATGTTATTTAAAAAAAATTTATAATAAATAACATATTTTAAATAAATAAAATATTTATGATAAATAATTTAATTATCCAAAATATATTATTTACCTCAAATATATTTTTTAAAATATATGCTATAAATAATTTGAGAAAAGTGCTATCTATTTTTTTTTTACCCTTATTGTTTTAGACTTTAGTCATTGGATTAATTTTTTAGTGATTAGATATGTGCGTATTCACGTTAAAAATTTATAGCGCGAGATACAAAACTGCTTTCAATCATATATTATAATATCAAAAAGCTGATCTTTATTACTAAAAAACAACAGTATCTGTCAGTAAAATAAAAGAATAGAACTCCTATATGTTTGATTGTTATCACTTTATTCCGAAGTTCAAAATTTTTTTTTTTCCTATTTTTGATCCCCTTGTAGGAAATGCTGGATGTGTGGGTACTTTGTAAGTTGTACAAGAAGAAGCAACCTTCTACGACGACTAAATTAACCAGAAAGAAAGGGAAAACGACAAGCAGTACAAGTGAAAATGAGAAAGAAAATGCCGTTAAAGTTGAGGATCAAGATCAACGGTTGGAAGGCCAGGAAATTTACTTCGTGACAGAAGAACTATCCTCTAGTTCGGAAGAATTATCATCATCTAGTACTTCAGAAGGCGACGTATTTTTGTCGAGAACAGCATCGGAAGATCTTCGTCGGAATCAGACACTCATTCTTTTGGGTCTTAAAAAACGTTACGTTTGACTTAATATTTGATTAGTTTGATCACAATCTGTTGATATATGTGGAAATGGAATGTTATTGTGTACGCTTTTGGCCAAAGGCGAAGCCAGAAATATATTCTAGTAGAAGTATATATCAAATATTTTTTTTTAAGATAAAATAAATTTTAATGTGGACTATGTGAGAATTTTAATTTTAATGAGAGCAAAATAGTAAATGATCAAATAATTCATCACTCATTGTATCTTAATTTTTCATTCTTTTTTTTGGCCCCCCTCAAGGACTATCATTGTTTTTTTTTTTTCCCTTCTAATTGTATATGTGATGTAATATCCAAATCGAGTAATGAATTAGGGACACTAATTTTAATCATAATTTTTTAAATAGAAATTCATGTACCAATTTTTATTGGTAAATGCAATCAATTGATGTGATTATATTTTAAACATTTATCAATAAAAAAATGACAACTCATATACCTCATAGGTTGGTACTCAAAAGTTGGGATTAGAGATAGTATCCATAGCATTTTTCATCCAAAAATGATATAGAAACAGTTAATATGTGTATATATATATATATATATATATATATATATATAAAAGATTACTTTAGGGTCATTGCCATTTCACTCCCTGTATTAATTTAAAAACGTTCACTTTGCTATATGAACTTTGAAATTGATCTCATTTTATCTTCTATCAGAATTTCAGTTAAAAATAAATAAATAAATACATAAATAAGGTTAAGTACATCCAGGTCTTTTCATTTTTTTTTAGTAGAAATTCTATTAGAATTAGCTTAGCAAGACTAATTCTCTTATTTTCCATTTGTTTTAAACTGAAATTCAAGACAAAGTAAGAGTTATCTTAAAATTCAATGGCATAGATATAATAACCTACGTTTCCCTTTGGTATGATATTATCCGTTTTGGATCTCGTGCATACATAGTTTTGCTTTTAGGTGTTACCCCAAAAGGCATCATTAAGAGGTGGTCTCTTTACTTTGAACCATCATATATATTCATTCTCAAGTGATACGAGGCTGTGCAACTTATCTTTTTTCTTGTAAGAACTAATGACTGTCACAATAAATAAGAATAATTCATATGTGTGTGTGTAAACAAAATATTTTGGGTACTTTGATTACGAAAAGGACTTGAAAGTCCTTCACATTTTAAAAATTAAAATTTAGAGAAAAATTAGAAAAGAAAAGATGTCTAAGCAGTGACGCGTTGAGAAATATTAATTGGACATCTTTTATTTACAATAAAGAAAGCAAGAAATAACATATATCTTGTTTAACCTTAATTTCGTATCTATGAATCCTTAATTTTTTCTTCATCAAATTTTTAAAATTGTTTGACAATCCTAAAAGATGTTCGAAGTGGAACAAAAAAAGAAAAAAAGAAAAAAAAGAAAAAAAAAACAAGAAGAAGAAGAAGAAGAAGAAATTGCGGTGGATAATCCTTTATTTTTAAGCTTACTTTAAGTAAATGTCTCTAGTTTTCTTTTTTTTTTTTTGTTAAATGAAAATAAAAAAGTGGTCATTAAGAAATAGAAAATCGTATATTATTTTTTGGACAAAAATATTGATGGATCTTGATTAATCAACAATTGATTAATTAGTCATTAATTAGTTTTTGAAAGACTGTACAGTTTATCAAAATAACTTTTTTGAACTTAAGAGGTGAGGAGATCGAACTCTACACCTTTTAATAAAGACATGTGTAAAATTATCGATAGATTATACTTTACAACCATATAATTTACTGATTCTTAACTATGTAAGTTATTTATTCTTGATTTTAAGAAATTATAAATTTATACTATATATAATCTCACAAGACTTGGGATTTTCACTAAAAATATACTTTGAAAAGTGCCTAATTTTGACATATTACAGGTATAGCATAACGATAATCTCATATCTTTGATTTCATTCATAAAGCATATAATTTAAATTCCCCATCCTTAATCTAAAAAAATTGTCGCTTTTTCACCTTCCCCATGAAAAAAATGTCTCCGGAAAAGTCAATATAAATATCAAATAAGTTTTTCTAATTATTATTATTATTTTCATTTTAGTTTCTTACTGAGTGAAACTAAAATAATAATAGTAATAATGAAAGAGAAATGAAGACAAGACAACACGTTATTCCACCCTTTTTCCTTTTTCTTTTTAGAGATTTTTGTTCTTACTTTTTTCTTTTTTTTGGTGGAAATACTTTTTCCCATTTGCCAACTGAAGTATCACACGAACTCCTTCATTCATACATTTGTGCATCATTTATTTGTGTGACATAATAATTTATATTATCATTTCATTTCAAATTATATTTTATCTTAAAAAAAAACTGAAACTCTAAGTTTAATTCTAAATTTTTGTACCAATTAAAATTGTCATTATTTTATTGATAATTATTACTGTATAAATTATTAATAATAAAAAATTATATTTATCAGTAAAAATATGATAATTAACTTGAAATTGATATAAAAATTGATATTAAAATTATGGATGATTTGACCTATCAATATGTGATTGGAAAAGAATAATTTTGTTGTCATGAAATAGATCATACGAGTCAAGACTAATAACCTCAACGTCAATATGTCATGGTCTACACCATTGATGGAAAACATTATGAACAATACAAACACGACCTCAGAGTCATTGGTTTCATATATATATATATATATATACACATATACATATACATACACACACACACACATATATATACACATGTACTGCTGTTTGGCGGTCAAAGATGGATGAAGTTGCAAAATTGGAAACATTTTCTTCAATTATTAGGTATCAATTATGAGCTACAATTCTACCGCGCCGACTTCTCCCTATTCACTCCCTATTCACCACATGAATAAAGCATAATTGCGCATGCGATCCCCACTACATGAAAAAGAAAAAACCTAAAAAGCTTTTTATGAGAACGTATGTACCCCTATTATTGTCATCGATAGCTTGTATATATTTAGTATTTTGTAGGTTTAGAAAAAAAAAAAAAAAAAGGATTGTAAGTATAAACTAGAGGTAATTACAAACCTAATATGTTATATTGTAGAGTTCGAATCTCCATATTAAAATTTAAAAACCGAAAAAAATAAAAAATAGAAATAAAAAAAGAAAGAAAAGAGTTCAACGTATAAGTTGTTATATTAATTAGTATATACCCGTTTAGTGACCTCTCCCCGTAGATAAAAGTTTGAGTGGAATAACATTGGTACTACTGGAGTCACTTGAAAATTCCATTGATTTTTGTTTTTGTTTTTGTCTTTTTTAAAATTTGATTTTCACATATATGCTTTTACTGAATTTTCTTACGTAAAAATAGAAGGCTGGTTTCGTCGTTGATAAGGATATAACATGTCAGTTAATGTGTGTATATATTCATAACTTTACGTTTTGAGAATTGTTTCCATGATCATTATTAGTTGTTGCATCTCAAAGGATTGCCTCAATCATCTTCGCATGCAAGTACAATTGTTTATATACAATCTTATTATACTTGATATGGATCGGAGGTCCAAACTAGTGTTCATTATTACTTGATATGGGTGAAGATCACATCAATCATCTTGACCACCCCCGAAAAGGAGTTTGATCTTGGCATCTAGCTAGCCTTCTATCATTACCGTCATGATGTGATCATATATATATATATATATATATATGTATATATCTCAAAAATATATGAACCAAAATGGAGGAAGGAAAGCTCAAGAAACATAGAAAAAAAAAAAGACATTAAATTCTGTCAGATTGAATCCTTGTATTACTACGGAGTCCACCATTTTGTGAGGTATATTGGGTCAAATCTCATTGTTAAAAAAAATATAAAAGGGTCTAATATAATTGAAGATAATTACTCTCTCTTTGCATTAAAAAAGAACACGTTTCTTTTTGTTCATAAATAGTTATATTTCTATCTGTTATGGTAATTCCTTTTTGCTTTGCCGAGGCATGTACATTTATGACAACCCCAAAAACCATACACCAAAAAAAAAAAAAAAAAAAAATCCAAAACCTTCTTTAAACTTGAGTAATGACAGACAGAACTTGGATATTCTCTAACTTAATTTGCTGAACCGACGAATTCACTTGATCATGATGATCATGATCATTATTAACAAGTATCTGATCAGTATCCTCCGCTTGGTAAGTCTGGTGGACCCCATAAAGCATATAGAACAAAGTGATCAGAGCCGTCCAAATGGAAAATCGTTGAAAGGAACGCATCTTGAGACTGGCCATGAGGAATATGTTAAGGAAGATAGATAGGGCTGGAGGCCACGGCATGTAGGGCACGGACCACGTCCCGGCGGGGTAGTTAGCGAGGGAATTAGGCACTGCGTAGTGGAATAGAGCCGTTATGGTGAGAGCTGCTCCACCGAATAGCGGTAGGCCCCACGACCACCAATGTTGATGCTTGCTGTGCCATGAGAGGGAAAACCCTAAGGCGGCGGAGGAAAGGAGGAAGAGGAAGAGGAGGATTTTGGAAGGAGGGTTTTTGCCAGTGATGACGTACCGGCGGTAGATGAGAGCGTTGGCGACGAGGAAGAACACGACGAGTGTGCCGATGGAGATCATTTGGAGGATCAAGTCTAGGTCTACAAAGAGTGCTATTGATGCCGTGCAAAGTCCTACATTCAGATCATGAAATTAATTGTCATTTATGAATGAATTGAGAAGTCAAAAAAAGGAAAAAAAAAAAAAAAACTATACCAAAGTAGTATTGATCACATAATAATAAGTAAATTATGCGTTTACTTTCGAAATTGATAAGTTATTTAGATTCAGAAATGCGAATAAATTAGATGTGTAAGTTTCTGTGAATATATAGGAGTGATTAAAATCACTAATTATTGCTAATGATTCTAACTCTAACATCTGGAAATCACCTTTCCATTTCACTATTTCTTTCCTCTTGTCTATTTTGTTTTTGTTTGTTTTTAGTTATTTTTAATGATGCTTTTTTTTAATACCTTGTAGCTTCGTTTCTGTGCGTGATTCGACGTGTTAAATTAAAATGAAGTCAAAACATGATTGGATGGCATTTGAGAAATAACACTTCAAGTGGGGTAAAGCAAATTTTACTCCCAAGTATAGCCCTAAGTAACCAATAAACAAAATACCGGGTTTCGCTTTTAAAAATCATGGACGCGGTTAAATATATATGTAGTCCTAAAATATTAAATTAGCTAGCAAGAAGGAGAAAATTAGTCACTAAAAAAAACTTAATTAATAAAATTGAATGAGTTAGAAAAACCTATGTTCTTTCTATGTACTTGAGGGTATGTTTGGTACGAAGAAGAGCAAATAGAAAGGAAGGAGTAACACTTAGATGAGGGAAATGAGAAAGGAGGGAGCGATGTTATTTCTCTTTAATTTGTTGTTTGGCATGAAATTTCTTTAATAATTTCTCTAGTTTAGAACAGATAAAACTTCAGATGTTTTGAAGGATTAGGAGTTCTTCTCTTAATCATTTCCCTGCTTTTTTCTCTCTTACCAAATAGTTATGAATACCAAAATCATTTCACTAATCCTTCCACCCCTCTTCTTTCTTCCACATTTTTCTCCTATCAAACATGCTCTAAGGGTATGTTTGGTAGGAATGAGAGAAAATAAAAAATTAGTGGTAGATCATCTAGGTGAGAGAAATGGAGGAGCAATATGTTCTTTTTCTTATGTTGTTTGGTTTGAAATCCCTTCAACAACTCTTCACTTAGAGATCAAAATTGGGGTGTTTGAAAGAATTTGGAGTTCATTCTTTAATCCCTTAGTCATTTCTTTCCTATCAAACAACAATATAAATGTTGAAATTTTTTCACTAATCCCTCCATCTCTGATCTCCTTCCTTCCACTTCTCTCTCTTGCCAAACACACTCATTAAGGAAACCTACTTGTGAAATTCACACACTAGGCCTGAAAAATTAGTGGCCAGACAGCACATATTTGTATAACATATGTGTGTGTATGTGTATATATATACATATATACATATAAGAGTTAATTAGAGGAATTACCGAGGAAGAGAGTAGCGTTCAAGGGTGTGCCAGTAGAAGGATGAACCTTGGCTAACCAAGAGGGAACCAAACGAGCCCTTCCAATAACACAAAGGTACCTGGCTTGGCCTAACATGGCCACCAGCAGAGATGCCATTATTCCCAAGCTTGCACCTGCCCCTACCACATTGCCTCCCCATTCCCATCCTATGCTTTTGAAAGCCGTTGAAAATGGGGTTTCTTTTTTTATCTATTTTATTAATCAAAAAGAAAATCAATTACTAAAATTGCATATATATTTATATATATGTGCATTTGCAGAAAAAGTCTTGATCAATAACTTTCTTTTTGTCCTTTCGTTTTCTGTTCATGTGTGAAAAGTCAACCTTAACTTTATTAATAGAACCTAAATCCTACTCCATCCCTCAATAAATCTCCCATTCATATCGACCTTTTAACTATTATATTTAACGAAAATAATGTAAACATTACATAAAAATTTATAAAATAAATGATAAAAAATATAATCTATCAATAATTTCATACTTTACTCTATCATTAGATATAAAGTTTGAATTTCTTCACCATCAATTTAAAAAAAAAAAAAAAGAAAGTAAAATTACTATTTAGACACAATTATTATTATTATTATTATTATTTTAACGGTATTGAATCTATAGCTTTCACTTATTAGAAAGAAATGAAAACACTCGTTAGTTTTAAATCTGAAAGTTCATATGCAAATCATCTCCCTTCCCATTTGTTGAGTTAGCCCAACGATACTATCATTTAGACACATGGTTATATTGAGATACACACACATATATTTGTATGTCTAGATTAATTACTAATTACCTTAGTGTAAGGAACCATTAGACACAAAGACAAGGCCATGAGGCAGTAAATGACAGAGCTAATGACAACCGAACCGACTATGCCGATTGGAAGGACCTTTGAAGGATTTTGGATCTCTTCAGCCATGGTTGAAGCTGAATCATATCCTATATACCCAAAGTATACTATTGCTGCTCCATCAATAATCGGTTTGACTCCAAAAGGAGCTATTCCATGCGGCTTTACCAAGTTTTCGGCACTTCCATTGTAGAAGCCTCCAATTATTATCAGCCCAAAGAATATCACATGAAACACGGTCATCACCAAGTTCAACATTGAACTTTCCTTTGTGCTGTAATACATACATACATACATACATACATATATATATATAATCACAAAAGATGAAAAGAAACACCAGTCACTATCAAGATCCACTAAGAGAATATATACAAATAGTATTACCTTATAACTATTAAAATTATGTTGATGAATATTATAATATAATACAACTAGAAAACAACCATCTATAAAGATGACAAAATAAATGATTTTGTTTTGCTCAGTGGAAACTAAAACTGGACAAGAAATTGTGTGCTTGCTAAAGAAAACACATCTAAAAAAGAACTAACAATTGATCTCTAGAATTTAATGAGAAATGAAAACAATATCTAATTTTGAATGTGAGAACTCCTATTTAAATTGCCCTCTTCTTACCCGTTGAGCTAGCTATTCTCAGCGGGGTTGTATTAAGCACAAAGTTATGAGAAATAAGTAGATGGGCAAAAGAGACGAGATAGCTGAAAATTAGACCTCGATATAGGCAAAGAGTGATAGGAGAAGGATATGAAAATACTCTCAGGTTGACCGTGAGAACTACTATCCATTGAGCCAGCTAGTGAATAGATGGGCAATAGAGACAAGATATAGCTGAAAATTAGACCTATTACATAGGTGAGAATGAGGAAGAGATTATGAAAACACTCTCAAGTTTTGAACGTGAGAGCTCCTATCTATTGAGCTAGTCCCTACAGGGTCGTATCGGCGAAAACGGAAAAAGAGGAATTCGAATCCATTAAGCATAAAAGTTATGGAACAAGAAAATGAGTAAGATGGGCTAGAGAGACAAGATATATAGCTGAAAATTAAACCTGTGACATAGGCAGAGAGTGAGGAGCAGAATAAGAGCAACAGCCGGGAAATCCAAGTAATTATAGTTGTCCATCAGCCCTTCCACTTCTACTCTCCAAGCTTTTGAATTGTTTTCTCCGAATGCAGTGGACAGGTATGCTGTGAAACTTCTTGCTGCTCCAGCGTTTGACAGTACATATTCCATCAGTATGTTTGCCCCAGCAAAATACCCCACAAACTCTCCTGTTTTCCAACCATTTTATAAAGAAGAAATTAGGTAGTTGTTAGTTAAAAGAATAACTATTATAAGTCGAATCAAATTTATCCACATATTTCTCTAATATCTAATCAAGGTCTCAGGTTCAAGTCCGCCATCTTTCGGTCTGTATACTTGTAGAATCTGCCTTAATAAGTGACAACCTAGTTGGGATGTTCTTTCTGACCTGCTAACTTGATACCAGTTGTCTTTTTTCGCTGGTTAAAAAATAATAACAAATTTGAAAAAAGAAATTAAGTGTCCAACTAAATTTATATACCAAAGGTTAATCTCAGGTAACTGAAGGCACCGCCGGCGACTGGGATTTGGACCGAGAATTCGGCGTAGCACAAGGAGGAAAGAAGGGCTGATATACCAGCGATGAAATAAGAAATGAAGACGGAAGGACCGGAGTGAATAGCGACTTCGCCGGTGGTGACAAAGACGCCGACACCGAGCATTCCTCCCAAACCAAGAGCTAATAGGTCATGCCACTTGAGTTTCCGTTTCATGTCAGCACCGGACCTCTGCCTGACTTGGTTCAGCTCCTGGTCAGGCGTCCATGTGGCTAGCATTCTCTTCCTCAGCCTGTGGGGTGTTTGGAATAGGGAATTTAGATAGTTAGAGAAGAAGCAAATGTTATTGTTGTTGTTGTTGTTAGTTGGTGCAGTACTAATTTGGAGAGAACTGGCCATATTAATGTTGTTTGTGAAAGAGAAAGAATGTTGTGTTTTGGCTACTTCCATGAGATGAGATGGGATAGCTTTGGAGGAGGCTCTTAAATGCATTTCATCTTGAGAGAGGGAGTGAGAGATGATGAGAGAGAAAGGGCTAAATTGCTTGATTCTTCTCTCACACACACTAAAGGGGGGTAATTTTTTTCTACATTTACTCAAAATTAGTACCTATAATGGCCTTTTCCATGTGCGAAATGACGATTATACCCCTCATCAGATCTTGTTAATTAATACTCAAAACATATCAATAGTTTACTTTATATATGTGCATATATATATATATATATATACATATTTATAAATAAAAGAAAACAAGCTCATAGTCACACGCAATAAACAATAACTTTTTTGAGTGTCCCAAGAGGCCAAAAAATAAAGAGGTATTCTAATTTGGTGTGGGAAGGAAGCATGCAGAGAAAAAGGTGTTTAAAAAAAGAAAAAGGCCAAGCCATTTTGAATTGAAATGAGCTTTAATATTGTAAGCTGAGGAATCAAGTACAACATATATACACACAAATTTATATACATATAAATTATAGAAATTTCGTACCGAAGAAGGGAGTGAGTTTGACCCAATTATATATATATATATATCTTTTGGAAGTTGCTTTGCTATGTAGTCTCTTTAAAGTTTGAAAAGAGATGACAAGCATCCTATACACACTTTGTTAAAAGCAAGTAATTAATAAAAGATTCTTCATGACACCAGTCTTAATGAGAATAACTGGACTGTATTAGATGATTCCTCAATTACAAGAATTCACACCACTGAGGATACAGTTGTCATCAGTGTGGCCTGCTTAAGCCTTTAGTAGTAATTTGAAGCCAAACACGTATTAGTGCACTATCATTTTTGTTTTTTTGTTTTCTGTTCTCCTAGTTCCAAAATCTGGTACCACCTTGTATATTTCATCTATATATATATATATATACATATATATATAAGAAGATGACATGATTATCAAGTTAATGGAGCCAATTTTTTTTTTGTTTAAACAATGGCATTAAAATTCTGTTCGAGGTGCCAAACGAGTGGTTTTGGCCCCTCTTTGCCACACACATTGTCCCATAGAGAGAGAGAGAGAGAGAGAGAGGAGCTTTGAAGTACATTAATTTATTTTCGCTGCTTTTATTAGGAAAATGCTAAAGATGTCAATAGTGTTTAATATCATGTTATTAATAAAAGATGAATTTTTTTTTAATAATAATAGAAGGTGGATTTCACAATATGGATCTACAGGTGAGGTTCACTCTTTATTAATTGTGGTATATTTAAAGTGAAATCTCTGTATAGAGACCGCATAACTTTTTTTTTTTTTTTTTTTAAAGAAAAAAGTGTTTGATAGTGTTCTCATACCCCCTACTCATCGTGCACTTGGAAATATAATGAAAGCACATCTGGAACATTAATGAGTAATTCTTTTAGGAAATGTCACTTTTAAGATTGGATCTCAAAGTGAGAATACGGGAATCTGAAATTTGGTATTGAGAATAAGAGAAACTTAAAAAAGATATTACCACCACTATTATTTGAGAGCATATTTGTCTAATTCTCCCAAAATGATTTTATATGTGCTTTTCATTTTTACAGTAGCTGTGTCCAACGTTCTAATGCTTTAGCATCCTTTTCTTCTAGACCCAAAATCAAGCTGTTGCTAATCGTGTTACAGTAGCTTTGTAAAGAATGAAGCAATTACGAACCGTGTCGAGCTTGCATATATTGGAGGCACTGTTAAGTAGTTAGAGATTTGAAAATCATTTGTAAAAAATTAACTATATATTTTATGTACGTATGTATCTGTCTATATATATGTACGCGTAATATAATATTTAGTTGAGATTTAGGTTCCATCTTTTTTATTAACCTATTAGAGGAGTAGCTCAAACGATAATCCATCCATCCATCGATCTTCCTCAAACGCAAGAAGATCACAACTCCATCGAGAACTCCACCTCATCAGAGCCCCATGTTATCGTGAAACTCTCTTCGGGGTTCATATTGCTCATATATACATATAGCTACATTTGAAATTTGACTATGATAATATTTGTTGGATCTTGAGATTTTATACGAAAAGGTTAATTGAGTAGCCCAAAATCATTTTAAACACATTCCAATTTCATGTCAAGTCAATGTGAGACTTTTGTTTACCTACACTCCTACCAATTATCAAGTACTCAAACTTCCGGAAAAAGGTAGCATACATATAATGATCTTTGTTCATAACAATTTTGCATGAACTCTCTAGGCTTTGTTTCATAGTGTAAGTTTGACGGTTTATTTATTTGTTTATAATAAATAGAGAAAGTATGACAGATATCATAGACCGTAGCACATTTCAATTAGATTCGCACACTGAACGTGCACGGCCTTTTGAATCATTTCATAATGTTCTTAGTTCATTATTAATTGTTTGAAATAAAGTCTGCATTACCAGAATCAAATCAGATAGCAAAAGCAATTGATTGGTAAATAAATCCAAGCATCTCGAATATATCTTTCCATTTGCAAACAAATTAACTCTCCTGAAGATTATGTCAAAATTGCGCATGCCCTCTTGACTAGCTCTCTAGGTTCTCGAACCTTAACCCTTTTCAAGGCTACTTCTAGGGTATATGCCATGGCATTTTCTATCGTTCTAGATTCATTTGGCTAAAGAGAATTTGTTTTTTCAGCCAATCCCATTTACTTTTTTCTATGTTTTTTTTTTTATAAATATTTTGGGTGAGTGATTTTTTTTTTCTCTCTACGATTTCAAGTCCAAATAAATGGATAAATCAAGCACATATTAATATTAGCTAGGGTTTGTGGGAATTTGGGTCATAGTGTCAATTCCGCCGATAAGGATCCTATATCCTTAAAAAGAAAGTAGCCCAAGGTCTTCTTTTCTTAGCTTTTTGTTGTTGTAAAAAATTAAAATTAAAAATAAAAAAAAAGGTTAGGAATCAGTTTGGATATATAGTTCATGACGGTTATAAGATATAATATTGAAATCAAATTGTATTAATACACCACCATGAGAAGATTATTTGAACTAGCACCTTTGATGATTTCTTTTATTTTCTTTTATTTTTTTCCCCTCTATTCTTTTCTTCCACGTATTAAATTTCAACTTGATGTGTTAATTTATGTGAAGTCAAAAAGGTTTTCCCCTAAATATGAATCAAATCCAATCTTTTAGGCTTTTGCATCCATTGGAGATGGAGAGGAAGGACAAAAAAAATGTAGTACTTATATATTTCTTTACATATATATACTTAAAATTATATATGAAGGTACATTTTTAATCGTCATCATCTATCCGTCATTCCTCCAAGTCTCTTCTATATATATACTTATACATATATGTGTGTGTGTGTGTGTGTGTGTGTGTGTACATATATATTTAAAGCATCCATAGCTAGCTGCACGAGAATATTAGCAAAAGGATATGGATTGAAAGTGGTCCATATATATGGACATATATACTTTATACAAACACACGCGGCAGAGTGGGGATCGACATCCAAGATTTATACTACTTTGGGACAATTTTATTTTTATTTTATTTTTTTCTGTCGACGTCTACATAGGGTTTTATATCTTAATAAAATTTGAGGAAGAAAGTCGTCTTGGCATTCCAACCAAAAACATATTTGTATATAAGTGTACTTATATATATATATATATATATATGTATGTATGTATATAAGATAGAAGAAGAAGAAGTGATCAACATCTTGGCATTAGTGTAATTTTAAAGATTATTACTTAATAGTAAGAGATGATCATCAGGAATATTTAGTGGTTTATCTGAATATTACGGATCGTGCTTCTTTTTCAAAGAGAAATCATGAAGAAAAGCGTAAGTTATTGGTGCTAAAGTTCAACTTCAACTGACGGAGTTTGCTACACACATACGTAATAATATATATATATATATATATATATATATAGTTAATTAAACCAAGTTGCTCTTTAGCAAAATAATAATAACAATAAATAAATAAACCAACTAGCTTTTGTATCTGCACTGCATACTTTTTTTTTTAAAATAAAAAATCTCCTCCATATATATATACATGTATATATTAATCTTTTACTTAAGTCTCCAGACCTTGTTTAGTGTGGCTTTTCTTCCTCTTATTTACAAGAAAATATTAAAGGGTCGATTTATTTGTGGAAGTACGCAATCCATATCTTAAAATTCTTTTCATGAGATCAAAATTCAGCTGGGCAGAGAAAAGCATTATATTCTAACTAGAAAATAATTAGAAAAAGATATATAATAAGTGGAAAAGGTAAACGCCCCAAAGAATCCAATCAAAAGCATCATAATTAAGCACTGGCTGACTTAATTAAAGGCAATTATTTTTGCAACTTGGCTTTCAAATATTAAAAAAAAAGAAAAAAGATAAACAATGAATTCACAGTCAGAATGGCCCCCATACTTTGATCCTTCTTCAAAATTTCAAATCTCCACAACATATATGTGGAAAACTCCAAAATATAGTTAACTATTAATTAGCTATTGGAATATTGGATATAAAAAGCATTTAAAGTCCTATACACATATATATATATATATATTTATATATATGTTGTATATGGTATAAAACGACATGAAAGAGACTAGAGTTACATTTCTTGCCACTAGATAGGATTGGTTATTAAAACATATCACATAGTAGCAAGCATATATTCATGTAGTAAGAAAAGTACAAGAAGCTAGAGAATTGATTTTAATTATATGCTTTTACCAATGTGAATTTGGTTGTTGTTGATCACTACTATACATACATACATACATCCATACATAAATATATATATATATATATATATATATAAGTATTTGAGAGCCATCTGCTTTAGATTTTTCCACAAGTGGGTCATCCGCATTTTTGTGTGTCGTACTGGTGTGTTATTTGTTGGTTTTATTTCTAAAAGGAACCTAATTCACAAGGTAAAAGTAATTTAGTTTATTTTTAATAATTAGCAAAAGAGATAAGTACGAAGAAATGAAGGTATAAAAATAGAAAGAAAATTGTTTTTTTAAAAAAGGATTACTTGTGTAGGAACAAATGCTGTTTTTTGAGAGGTAGACGGAGATATGAGAATGGATAAAACTTATAGATAACAGAACCATTTGGACTTTATTAATTAATAATTAGTGTGTAGCATTCTTATAATGTAATTAAGTAGGTAAATGAATTCTTCAGTAACTATATATTGAATTTTTCCGTAAGTCTTTAAATATTATTTATTCGTGGGTTAAATGGGGAAGCAATTTTGTTTTGTTTTGTGTGTGTGTGTGTGTGTTTTTTTTTTTTTTTTTTTAAAGAAAGACACGTATGCTAAGCAAATGGGGAAATTTCTTCTCATAAAAAAAAATGGAAATCCCTTCTTAGATAATGGTAAGAGAAAGAAACATAAATAAAAATTAATTACGAGAACATCTTTATACGTTGATTACATCTGTTAGTTTTTTCATACTGTTTCCAGTTGCCCTCTGGATTTTACTAATAAAATAAAATAAAATAAAATAATATTACAATATGTAGAAATAAAGAATACCACCAAATTAGGTCCAGAGGCTTAAATCAAGAGAACACCATAAAAAAGTTATATTAAAAAAAACCCAAAAGAGAAGAGCCTAAAGAATTAAAAAACTAACGAAATATGAAAAACATCGGGACTAAAAAAGATTTACCCTCCTAATAACATAGAATTAAAAAAAATGGAAATCCCTTTGGTTTATCACGTATCTATAGCAGTGAATTATGCTTATCGTCAAATTGAATAACTCATCATTACTATCTTCTTATGGTTGTGTTTCATCTTTTTCTTCCTTTTGATGAAGCTATATTATTATTTTTTAAATAAGCAAAAGACTTAAAAAAGAAAAAGAGAAAAGAAAAGAGAAGGAACGTAACAAACTTAACTCATAAAAGATCTAATTATAATACTTTAAAAAAAAAAAAAAAAACAACCAAACCAAATGTAAACTAAACAAAATAAGGAGAACCTCCCTAAAAGAATTGTATTTAAAATCCTTCCCACAGTTCTAAGTTGACAAGATGACTTTTTGTTGAATAATTTTTTTTTCCTCAAAATTTTCAGATGAATTTGCCAATTTACCCGAAAATTTGATATAACAATTTTCATCTCTTACTGAGTAATTATATGAGTACTGATTGTTGATGTATCGTCCGTTTCAAGGCTTCAAACTCTCGATCTTAAGAAGATCAGTTTTTGCCTTCTAAATCCTCCCATTAATATTTTATAGTCACACATATCTTATACAGAGCTTTTCATTGATATCCAATCTCGATGAGTGTTTCCTGTTAAAGCCAAAAAATCATAGCTTCTGGCAAAAAGTCTTCTGAGTAGACTTTAAAATTTCTAATAAAATTTAAATTTCAAACTTTATTTTAAAATTTTTATTACTTATTAGAAAAACCTTAAAGATCATTTTGATCTCATAAGTTATTTGGTTCCAAATACGTACTGAAAAACTACAGCTTTTGCTTCTTTTTTTCTGCTAGTTAAAAACAAAAATAAAAATTCTGTCAAACGGATCCTTAGAGACTGATCAACAGAAGGTGTGTTAGGGAGTAACTAGGGCTAGTTCAAATAGGCTAGTCCTACACTTGCATTAATGTTGTCTTGTGAAAGACATAAATTAGTGAAGACTGATCAATATTTGAGATCGGATAAGATGATCATAATAAAGTGAAATAAGAGAATAATGCTAAGACATATACACTCGTTTCCTTTGAAAGAGTTGTATGGCACAAGCAAACGAAAAGGACCCCAATTGCTAAAGAGATTCATGACTTGGGTATATCATTGCTCAATTTTTATTTATTTATTATTTTTTTTTACCTCTCATACGATCTGATCTCTACCCATTAAAATCATAATTAGCTAGATATGATTAGCAATTATAATGCTATAATTTTCCTAAGAGTACTAGGTCTCCCTTTAATGCCAAAAAGATATCCTCTTTTTTCCATTGCCATCACATTAATATTGATTCTTATTATTATTATTATTATTTTTTAAAGAAGTCCACATGCACTGAAGCTAGCAAATTAAAACCCCTTAATAATGTCTTCCAATTTGGTGTTGTGTGCGGTTGGGAAATGCCAACACAGCTTCTCACATGTTCAAATATTATAAAGAGGGGAAAGTGAAAGCATTTGTTATGGTGTATAATTACATCTTCATTCCTTCCTTAGTTTATTAATTTATTTTAAGCAGAAAGCCAAAATTCATGGGTCACAAATGGGTATAAAGTTGCTCCTCATAGGCCTTTGATATGAGGAAATCAATTCTCTAAAAGTCACTTATTTTCTTGTTTATTGGATATGGTATAGTGACTCTAATGACTGAAGATCATGGGATTCATTCATTAGTACTGATCTTCGGCATGTTATAAGATGCTTTTTGGCTTTTTGTGCCCTAAAATTATTTCTGAAAGTATTTAAATGATTTGTTAGAAGATCTAACTGGCCTTTGATATCAGGAAATCAATTCTCTAAATGTCACATATTTTCTTGTTTATTATATATGATATATGGACTCTAATGACTGAAGATCATGGGATTTATTAGTACTCTTCGACCCGTAATAAGATGCTTTTGACTTCTTACGTCACAAAACTATTTTTAGAAGTATTTGAATGATTTGTTAGAAAAGCATCTAGTCAAAGTCACAGAATGTGGGTTTCAAAAAAAGCTTTTCTAAATAGACTTTAAAATTTGAATTAAAATTTAAATTAGACATTATAAACTTCATTTTTATTAATTATTAGATAAAACTTTAAAATTATTTTGACCTCATAAACTCTTTTAAAAATGTGGTTTCAAATACTTATTAAAAAGTCAAAACTTTTGTTTTTCTTCTTTTGTAGACTAAAAGCAAGAACTTTGTTAAACGAGTCTAGTTAAAATTGTTGTGCTTTTTATAAAAGCATGCGTTCTTTATACATACTTAAAGTAGAAGTAGAAACAAAAGCAAAATATAAAAAGCTACAAAGTCTAGATTCTCCAGTACATTATTTAAAATCTACATTGGCAGTACAAAGTGCTTTTGTACACTTTCACTGAACAACTATAAGTTTTGTATCGTTTTTTAATACAAAGTGCTCTTGGCTATCTAAATACGCACACAGATGGGGATACAACTTGTTCCAAGAACTAATTCGATTAATTTAAGCATTTCTTAAATAAATAAATAAAAAAGAAAAAGAAAAAGAGATGATTGACTGCATTTTTCCAGTCCCCTCACACCATAGGATTATAATATAATATAAATGTAAAAGAAAATATACAGAAGTTGCTATCATCTCCTTTAACCACTGACCTGCCATTAATTTTAATAATTATCCAATATATAGTATAACAAGTAGGAGTAGCCTACATATAGTTTCCTATTTGGGCTAAAACATTTGTATAGTGATCCTTTTCGGATCCAACAAGAAGCATATATAGTATTTTATCAACTCTTAATTAAATTTACATTCTAATGGAAGCTTTATCGTGCCCATGAACATAAAGTCACTAACATATGTAACATCATCTACACAATATATATACACATATATACACACACACACATATATATATATATACACTTTAATCTTTCTGTTTCTTAATTCCTTGCTCAAATAATTTGCTCTTCCATCTTAGGGTTATTGGCTAAAAGATAAGGTGTCCACAAGCATGATTCAAATGTCTAAATGAAGTGCACTCTCCACAAGAAAAGAGGATTGCAAACATATACAAATGGGTATATAAAGATCATATTCATGGTGGAAATCAATAACATATATATGTATAAATTATGAAATGAAAGTTATGAAAAGAGGACAAAAAGCGACCACCCCATGTCAATAAGAGCTCGAAATTGATACAAGACAAAAGGAGAGTTTTCTAGAGCTCATTAAGTTTCTGTCCTCTACTGAAAACCCTTCTTCTCTATTAATTATCATCAAATTTCAAGACAAATATAGGCATATATTTATATATATATATATATATTATATGTAGATTATAGAGACACACACACACACAAATCTAATTTTATCAAAGATGGTCTGCCATGATTGAAAAGAAACACATAATATCCACCTGCAAAACAGAAGGGCATTAATATATAATAATTAATTATAATCGTCGTGATCCATGTGCTAAGCTCCAATTGATCTGATAGTTTCTTTCTCCCATGGGTAGCTCATCGCCAATGGAACTACTTGCCCTTATTTGCATGAACTAATTTTTTCATGTATATACATGTGTGTATGTATTAATTAAAATAAAAGGTAAAGTTTACGTGTCTATCACATGCTGTAGATCAGCAAATCCATCTTTTCCCTTTATTATGACTTTGACACATTATAAATGTGTATTTAAAATAAATCACAATGATATAAATCAATAAATAGTGTATCAAGATATCTCGATTAAATCAGTACATTCATAACCTTCATTATTTATCCACCCCTTTTAACATTCCGAGTACTTTAATTTTTATATGTATACGTGTATCCTAGACTCTAGAGGTGTGCATATGCATGTTTTGGAATCTTGGCAAATTCTTTTGACGTTATCTACAAACACGAATTATGAGAGCAGAAACCACAAAAGGCTTATGCATATATCTATATATATAGAACCTTTAGCATAAAAAGTAATCAATACTTTTAAGTCTCGACCATTAGAGTTGCCATTTTAACAAGCTCTTAGATATTTGTCTTCGTTTTTTCACCAACATTTTTTTTTTTTTTTTTTGGTCTTTCCAGGTAAACGCCACGAAATTCAAAAGAGTGGAGTTGCCACTTGCCACTTGCCACCATAAGGGCATTTGATGAAGAAAGTGGAACAGTTACATTTCGTGTGTATTGTCACTTTATGTTGCTTCTTTTCTTTGTACTTTAAAGTCAATCACATCACATCGGCAACTTCACTCGTTTGTATTCTAGTTAAAAGTGCATATACATACATACATAAATACACACACACACACACAAAGTAATGAAGTTTTGGTCCATAGGAATCAACGTCCTTTTCTTCCTTACCACTAAAGTTGCTCAGTCACACAGTGTTCATATGCTTAAGGTTTTTTCCATTTATCCGATATTAGTATATAAGGAAAGAAGAAAAAAGAAATATGCGGTACATCTCTTTATCACTATTATTTTCTTTTAATGTATTATACATAATTTATAGATAAATTGACCATAAGAACTTTTGAATTAAGTAACACGATGATCTATTCTCATAAAATAACCATAATGATCTATTCTCACAAAATGATTCTATTCAGACAATTATTAACTGACTATAAAAGGGACTTGTAGATACTTATTTATCATAAGTAAACTTCACTTTCCGACTAATTTAAGACTCGACTAGGAAGGTCTTTTTGTTTGAACTTCACTCTATTCAAACAATTACTAGCTGCTTATTAAAAGGACTTATAGACACTTACATATCATAAATGAACCTCACTCTCCAGCTAATTTGAGACTTTTTTGAAACCGCTCTGTTTATAAATTATATACGTTTTTCTATTTCTGTGTATTCGTCAATAATTAGAACCTTTACTGAGTAGGAGCGCATCAGAAATGAGATCTCCAGTTGAAATGCAAGCTGTCATGAACTGACATCTACAGAACCACAGGAAAGAATTGACTTTGTTAAAGAAATTTATACGCACCTTATTAACAGTTAGGGCCAGAAAATATCCACCCACTTTTGGACAAAATTTGGCGCCTTAATATATATTTTTTTCCCCCTACAAATTAAAGTTGACTTTACTGATAATATTGCTTAATGATCTAGGAAATCTTGGTGAAATTATTGGGATGATAATTAATATAAATATGGTATCTTTTGTCACAAAGATAATCAGATTTAATATGATCATTAGGCTTCCCAAAAGGAGATCTATCCCGGGATAATATTGATCCAATTTGGGTGACAACAAATTATAATAATGTCAAGACATACTAATAATAATAGTGATTGACTTTTTAACTTTGTGACTAATAAAAACATTAGCTTCAATTAATTGTAGAACTCTGGAAATTTGTTAATTATGACGTCATATTTTGGAAGAGTTAACCTCAGATTTCATCATCAGTCATCACCATATAAAAAACTGAGAATAAGAAGCTTCGTCACCATGCATTAAAAATAAGAAATTGTTATTGCAATTGTTAAAATAAAAATAAAAAAAAACTAAAATTATAATACGATAAATAAACTGAATAAAAAGGGTTTAAATAGCAATGAGGCAAAAAATTATTTCGTTCTTACTAATTGAAGAAATAAATAAATCCGAATGTAAATATAGTATAAATCCAAATTAATGATAATTTAGTTAACTCTAATATCTGCCCTCACTCTATTAAATTAATACATTGGATTCAAGAACAAGCATCATTTGGATTTTGGAAGAATAACACTTCTAATAGTAATACGAACAAATACGATATAGTTTCTTTTTAGGTTGAAATATATAGGAACAATATAGCTATATTTATAACAGACTACTAATTTTCATGTAAGAAAAAACACGTCGTAAATCAATAAGGCAGTGTTTTCTCAAAAATAAAATAAAATAAAGCTGAAATAAACATTACAAAAAAAAAAAAAAAAAAGATCTTAAACATCAAAATTGATATTAAAAAAATTCATTACAGTAAACAAATAAGAAAATCATTGATTCAACCAAAAAATATAGAGAATTTTTTCAATATTTACTCTCCTATTGGCATGCAAATAACTGGATAACAGTGACAAATTCTAGCTCCATAAGAAACCAATTTTCAGCTCCTCCAGTACCATATATAGGTCATTCTGATTGCTACGATAATGAATCTGCAGCCTAAAATCTTTCAGATCTAACTCTAGAAGCCTCAAATATAACAAGAGCCTGCACAAAAACACAAAAAAGCGAAATCTATATAGAATTAGATAGGGATCTGTATAAATCACCCATCACCACTATGTATTAAGTTCAGAATCTCAAGCAAAGGAATAAGAAATTTGTTAAATTTGGTAAACTTATAATTGGATCCTGCTTGACATTTCCAATCAATATTATTGGCCAGGATATTGGAAATGCAGACATCATCTTGTGGGAAGAACATTCTGTTCCAACAAACAGAAAAGAAAGCACCTCATTTTGTTAAGTAATAAATACAGGAAGCCAAAATTTTAATTATTAGCCTAAGCTGTTCATGTGTACCATAACATAATATGTTGCTAATATTACTGATTAATTAATTAGTGAGAGATAGAGCTAATCAAAGAGGGAATTGGATGACCAACATGAAAACCCTTTAAGAAAGGAGGGGGAGGGGAATTTTGTGACAAAATTAATGCCACTAATGATGGCTTTTGAGAAAAGTAGCTAAATAAAAGAGAGAGAAAAAAGATGAAATCCTTTTTATTGTACAAAATAAATAAATAAATAAATAAACATGATGCTTATCAAAATATTCTCATTTGGGCAAGGTTTTGATATAGAGAGCATCCCACCAAATCTGTAAGGGGAAAATTACTAGGGGGCCAAAGGAGTGGTGGGAGAAATTGGGTCGGTGGTGGTAGTGGTGGGTTTCATAATATTGGTAATAAAATATTTATGTATATATATATATATATATTTAAAGTCTTGTTTTCAATATCGAATACCATCTAATTCTTATAACTTTTTATTTAAAAAGTTATAATAATTAATTGATTTATATATAATTTTTTTATAATATGATTATTTTTTATTTAAAACTTTATCACATGATATTAATTAAAAATATTATATTAAAATTACCTAATTAATATAACATATCATTAAAAAAAAGTACAAATATCATATAAAAAGAATGCAGATAGTAGCCCCTCCTTATATACGTGTGTTTATATGTATGGGATCCACAAAAAAATGATTCATTCCTAGGAGGTCAGTCAGGTGCCACGTGGAGGCATTATTAACCATACGTTGAAGGAACCATGGCCCCACCATGATCTTTTGTTTATGGGGGTGCCACGCCAGTGATGGCAAGGGAAAAGGAAAAGGATTATTAAACAGACGCAATTTTGATCATGATAATGTTTGATAATCTAACTCAAAGGTTGTTTGGATAAAAAGAGATTCTGAAATTCTCTACTATCTTCACTCAAAAGGAGTACAAGCAATTATGAAACATTATCCATATTAAAACCATTGCCCTGTAAAGAGAGGAAGATTCCTTAATGACTTGAAACCCATTTTGATTAAAATTCGGCAAGATTAGCAAATATCACATTCATTATATTAATCTTTACCAAATTTTAGTTCCCACTTAATTTGGCAAAACTTTCTACGATATGGTATTCTTATTATTAATAGTGCACATTTCTAAAAAAATTAAATGTGGTCAGAGTCGTATATTCAAATACAAAAAACATATATACAAAACTAAAATAATTTGATGAAAGATCTGACGGGTCAAAATAGTGTTTACTGCAGGATATTTTTTTCATACTTTCTGCGAGAATTCTCATAATTTGACTTCTCTATCAGGTCATAAGTTTCCAATACTAGGTGCTTAGTATTACTCTTCACTGAAAAATCTGTAATTTTGCTTCATATTTTGGCTTCTTTGTTTTAAAAGCCTATAGAACGCCACTCATCACCATTTAGCCTAAACACATCTTATAGGATTAGTATTACCAGAATGGAAGTTGATCAAAATCGAACTAAAATTTAGCATCATTTGAAGTTTTTGTTAATAAATTTATCATAAATTAAGCAAGCAAGTTGAAAGTGTCTTTGGACTACAGAAACAAGCGCGATAAATGTCAGATTGTTCTAATATGCACATACTATGTCTTACACAAAATCATGTCGAATCTCAAATGGGACTACAAGGGATTCCTGTTCACATCTTTGTACAGCAGATATCGCGAGCGGGTTTTACCCAGTGCAGCATACCTGAAAAGTTTGCAAATTGAATCATCATCTGAAAATCAATCACAGGAAAAGGATTTTTTTCAACGTCAAAAACAAGGTACAATACGGGATTTCGAATGTTTCATACCATTGAGGCACGAACGGTGCCATCCAAATCACATCACCAGCCTGAACAGGGTACCTGTCAAACATTAAAATCGACGGAAAATCCAATCAAAACAGATGTCGCAACGGAAACGATCAATTATCAAGCTAAGAACAGCAAGGAGAATGAGAATCTGGTGAAAAATGGAAACAATTAACATGAAACTCTAAACCGAAATATAGTGCTAAAATGACATTATTTGCTGCTTCTGATGAAATATTAGTTCTTCCGAAATGTTTGGGAATGATAGACGACAAAATGAAATATGCAGATCCTAGTACCGTCTCTGCCTTAAAAATAAAACTCTTACCAGCTATCGCCCAATCGGTAAATTCCCTGTCCCTCCAAAAGCAATAAACCATGCTGATTATAATGGACCTCCTGAAAAATTAAATAACCATGCATACATAACATTAAAGATCATGATATTTGGCAAGAGAAAATAGTATCCTTGAAAAGCTGGAGTGACCGAGAAAACTAGAGAAATTCACCAGACATATTCAGTAGTTAAAACCGTACTCTTCTCGTACCAAAAATACTAACGGTAACAGAAGTTTCATCTATTTTTAGTAAACAATAGGCCAAACTTTAACCCAAATCAAAGTTGGAGAACGTGCTTTATTCAAATAAATGTACTAGATTCGATCAGAAAAGTCACACAGGGATACCTTAACGTTAAGGTATTCCCCGGGCTGAAAATCCATAATCTGCAAAGACAAGATTCAATCCAACAGTGTTAAACAACAATTAAAAGAAGGCCACAACCATGGAAACGTGGATTTGAGCTGAACGACGAAGACGGCTTACATGGACATTGAAGTCATAAGGCAGAGACGTGGGCAGAAGCTTCCTCAGCTCAAAGATCTGACAGCGGGTAAAGAAAAGTGAACAAATAAACCAAACAAATAATGAATCTAATGATAGTATATATCAACAAATACACAATATCATATCACTTGCAATAACGAGAAATCCTGAGAACTTATGTTGAAAATTTCCCTTCCTACAGATTTTGTATGAAGGACTGATGACTCCGAAACACAATTATGCATGAGAACTTCTGATGAATTTTATTTCAACTGAAAATGCGTGAGAGAGTAGAAGTAAAATTCTTACGAAATGCATTTACTTACCTCACCAGGAGTTTCAAGAAGCGGCTGCTGATCTGTTGAACCTACAATCTGCTCGGTAACATGATTCTCTAAAGAAGCATATCTAACAGAATAAAGCATATTAGCCACTTCGAAGAGTACTACTAACACCATTAAATAATAAAAATAAAATAAAATAAAAGAGGTTTGTGGACAAATGAAGCTCCCTCCTAATCTTGTCCCTTGTTTTGAAAGGTGATTTTGTGAACTTTGTTGCTGGGCATGCCATGAAAGATGGCACAGGATTTGGAGGGACAAGATGAGAAATCTTCACTCGAATCATTAAATTTAAAATGTGGTTAAACTAACCTTCTCTCAAAGACTATAAGGGTAGCAGGTTCGTCACACTTGAGTGAATGTTCAAAGTTGGGAGGTAAATAAGCGTATGAATCAACCTGTAAGTAAATATCAGGAAGGTCGGACTTCTGTTTAGCATTTTCCCACAATCCATTAGAGCATCATGCATTACTAATAAATTCAAATCCAACAGTTTATCTAGATATTATATACATTGAATATCATCTGCGATGGGAATACAAGAAATCCAGTTTGATTAAAAACACAAGATAGGTCTAAAAAAAAGCATATAAAAAGATAGTTGCAAAACGGGGATAGCTCCAGTGTTAAACTACTATATCAAACCTAGCAAACGACAATATGGCTGCCAAAATGCTCGACAATTCATGAGTCGTTAACAAATAATTGAAATCCTAAAGGGAAAATTTAAGCATCGATCCAGCTTTTTACCTTGAGTTCGTGGCTGACGCCAGAAACATTAGTCATTATCACAGAACCCTCAACCACAAATATGAACCTAGTAATATAAATGCAAACAAAAATAATAAGCTGAAATACAAGGGAATGAATCCAAGTAAAAAGTATTTAAAAAACAGGAAATGCATTGTAACATGTTAAAAAAAGACACAATAACAAGGAAAGGAGAGGAATTTCACACCTCTCAACATCAAAAGAAGGGAGTCCAGACTGTGAATTCCCTGCAAAGTTAAAGCAAAAATCAGATACCTACAAATTAAAAACAAGTTCCAAACTGATTCAAGGCTAACGTTCAAGTGTTCAACGAACCTTGCATCTTTGCAAGGTACATCACAAAGTGCGCACCGATGGCCGGTGTAATCAAATAGGCTGCTGATGTGTTTGTCCTGTCACAGCAATTCCAATTACTGCATCATCAAACACAAGACAATCTTTCTAATTACACGAATTATATAATAATGTAGCGCCGAATATATCTACCAGTCAGGTAAAGGACTGAAGACATGACTCTCAGGTGTTATCAAAGCATGGTCTCTTTTATAAACACTGCGTGTGAAACCTGGCAAGTCTGTCAAGAAAAAATCAGTATTAACCTCAAAGATTTTAACTTCTCATCAGCATCATTGCACTTGTGAATAAAGTTCATAACTGAAACAGGGAAAAGTTTTTTAAAATCAAAGTTCATGGAATTCTCATTAGGAGAATTCTGCTGTAGTCTGTGCACATGTGCGTGTGTCTGTGTGTGTAAAGGTCGGACACAATTTCTAACCGTCATATATTAATCAAAAACTGTTCTACTAAGATTCTAATGTGATGTGACAGTTAAAAACTACATATTACTACGATCAAAAAATTCTGCTACGGATATAAAGCCATAATCTCCATGGGAAACATCAAAAAAAGAAAAGTTCACAATTTGACAACATTATAAAGTTTCCTTTTAAAAATAAATAAATAAATAAAAAGTTTTGGGACACCTTTAAAATCAATTTTTCTCGATTGCCCATGTAGTATTTTAAGAAAAAGAATCAAACTTTGATGCGTACTACTACTGACCTTGAAGATGAGAAGGAGAAAGAGTGGGATTGGTGACCTTCCAATACAAATGCTTCGATTCTGAAGGCGACCTAATCACAGAACCCGCAGAGCAAAACCCATCTTCTGCCACCACCACCATTCCGAGCAGACCTGAAAAAACAACATTAAAGATTCAGTGCCAAAGTAAGAAAATCCAATGAACTAAAACTGGGTTTTCTTTAAATTTTTCCAAAAACAGAAAAAAAAAAAAAAAAAAAAAAAAAATAAGAAGAAGAAGAAGAAGAAGAAGAAAAATAAATAGTGGGGGTGCACATAGAGCGATCAAAAGGGCGAGAAGAGCTTGTGGCGAATGCATTGTGGGATGGAAGTGTTCTGTTCTGGTGAGTCCGATTTTTTTTTTTTTTTTTTCAATGGGAAGGACTAAAATGGTGAAAAGTGGAGGTGGGTTATATGGAGACGACAAATAAGCATCAGCTCTCCAGTCTCCACTGCCCAATGGGAAGCTGGCAAGCCACTGGGAGTTTCTTTTGTTTTGTTTGGTGACTTGGAAAATGCTGAACTGAAGGGGGTGATGGTTTTGTGGTGAAACGCACCAACCTTTCCACGTACTAGTTCTTGTCGTTTTGTTTGTTTTCGTGTTTTGTTTTTCAAAGAGTTTGTTTCACATCTCAATTAACTCTAATAAACTATGCTTTTTTATCTCAATTTTTATTTTTATTTTTTAAAATTAATAAAAATTATAATTATTTTTAAAAAATCAACAGACTCTATTTTAAAAATTTCATATCCAACTAGTAAATCAAACGCAAGCAAAGAAAATAAAATATTTTGATAAATTATCTAAATAATCACATTTTTTTCATCTATTAACAAGTCAACATAAACTTCCTCATCTTGATCAACATGACACAAATTTTAGTTTACTTTAGTTTAATTTTGTGTTATATTAATCTAATGTTATTTTTTTATATCATATTAATATAATGATTTTTAAATGTGTGTCCTTCAAGTACTTTCCCCTAGAAAAATATATTATCACTCTACAATATTCGAATGGATTTTGGATTATAGACTTGATATTGCTTTTAGATATTATTTTCTTTAATTATTTTTTAATCGATGATCTAAATAGATCATTAATCTATTGTATTTTTATTAAATTAACACATTTTTTAGTTTGATCTAATTATAACATGATGATTAAAAATTATACCTTGTAAATAGGATATTTTTCATGTGGAAAGTATCAATATATGATGCTAAGTTTCTGTTTCCTTAAAATTGATTTATCAATTCACATTAATAGGGGCGCAACATCTTAATGTTGAGAAAAGGAAAAAAAATTAATTTATCGGCTTTTTCAATAATATAGAGCGAGTGAGTACTTTTAAGATAGGTAGATATTTCGAGGGAGAAGACTTTTTAAAGAGACAAGGTACTCTTATGAGAATCTTTACAAAAAATTGAAATAGGTGATTTGTCAGTGATTCGATTTGCTATAGGGATCGAGAGATTTAATTTCTTTCCTCTCTTGCGGGTTGAAAGGATGTCGATGGCTCCATATCAACTTCTTTGGTCTGGTTGCAATATATTGTTTTTTTAAAGGAAAATTATCATTCAAATTAATTAAAGATACAAACACCAATATAAAAAATAAAACAATCATGTGATACAAAAGACATAATCATCGATTAAGACCAATTCCATCAGTAAAATTTGATGAAGCTTAATGAGGAGGATAGAAACCGAGATCCGATGACGGGAAAATTCTTCGAATTTCTCGGTAATCCTATAATTGAGCATGTACAAAGCTCTTTTTAAAAAAACATCTACAATCGATAGAATATTCTGATTGATCGAGAAACAGTTACTCGTAGCACAGAGACTGTAACAAATTTTGTCTAGCCATAATACTAACGGAACAAATAGAAATATACCGCTAAAAAACAACTCAAGTAGAACACACATAAAAAAACAAACTAGAAGTAGGGGAACTACCTCCTTTATTGTAAAATTAAAACTAAAACACAAAAACAAAATATTAAAATAAAATAACATCGACGGTAAAATTCTCGCCTCACGTGGAATAACCACTCCGTCGCGCGCCACAACTCAGAAGAAATCAATTCACTCGAGATAAGAGATCGTCACGCCAACTATCAAATCATCAAGGTCTTGCTGGATCCCAAACTGTCTGAAGCTTGTCGAGCTAGATCTGGTTGAGAAACTCCTAACTAGGACCTTCCGACTCCATATCTAGTGAAATCACCAAGCTACCGATCACCCTAGCCAATCTCGATAGTGGCGGCAGAAGTACCACACAAAGGAAAATCCTAGTATGTGAGAAATTTGAGAGAAAAAGGGGTAGACAGAAAAGGAAACCTTATGCTTTGATTTTCATATAAATCCATTATTCATCATAATTGTTAGATAAATAATTAAAAATTGTTAGAGTTCTCCTTTTAACTTTGTCATTAAGGTTTTATTTTTATTATTTTTTTATTATTATTTTTTACTTTTTATTGGAAGCCAACAATGTTTTGATCTTCTTCTTCTTTTTTAAGTACACATTTTAAAGGAAATGACTGCAGTAGAGCCCCTTTTATATAACTATCGGTAAAGCTCATTTTTAAACCGTTAAAATGTTATCGAACGGCTAAAATGTTATTTATGTATAATAATTATAATACACCCCCCAACTAGATCTACCCCCTCCCCCCCCCCCCGGGTCGGCGTCGACCCATTCCTTCCCCCCCCCCCCCCCCCCCAACCAGATCCCCCCTCCCCCCCACGTCGACCTAGTCCATCACCCCCCGGCGCTGGCAACGGACGCTCCCTTCTTCTGACCAAATCTGCTTGCGCCCTCCCCCGGACGCCAACGACGAGGCCCCCAGCCCCTCTGTAAACGAGATTTTAAAAAAAAAAATTATTATTGTTTTATTTATTAATCTATACTAATATGAGGTAATGTATATTATAATTATTATACACAAACAATATTTTAGCTGTTCGATTATATATTAATGATTTAAAAATGAGCTTTACCGATAGAATATATAAAATGAGCTTTACCACAGACTTTTCCCATTTTAAATGTCTTATATAAAAAAGGGTAAAGCTGCGGTAAAACCCTTTTTATATACCCTATCGATAGAGCTCATTTTAAAACCATTCAGATGTAATCAAACGACTGAAATGTTACTTGTGTACGGTAATTATCATACACTTTACCTTACAGTACTATTTGACTAAGAAATTAAAAAATTATAAAAAAAAGAATTATAAAAAAATCTACCTTCACCGGTGGAAGGTTGGAAGGGAGGGGAGGTTTCCGTCGCGGGGGTCGGGAAGGAGGAAGGGACTAGGCTGGTCGGCGTTGGGGAGGGGGGGCGGGGCACCTGGGCTCGAGCGTTGGGGGAGGGACTGGGTCGACGCCGACAAGGGGTGAGGGTGGGGGGGAGGGGGGGGGGGAGGCAGGGCATATATGGCTCAGGTGGAGGGGGTCCGTCGCTGGCGTCGATGGGGAAGTTACTGGCGTCGGGGAAGGGGATTGGTCTTTTAATTTTTTTTTAAAATTTTTATTATTTATTAATCTATAGTAATATGAGGTAAGGTGTATTATAATTATTATACATAAACAATATTTTAGTCATTCGGTTCAATTTTAACAGTTTAAAAATGAACTCTATCAATAATATATATAAAAATGGTTTTATTGTAGTCATTCCTTATAAAAAAAAAAAAGTACACATTTTAAATGCCACGAAGGAATGTTTACTAATGGTACATGTCCTACTTGTTTTACTTTTGAAATAAAACCACAAACAAAAAAAAAAAAAAAATCTCAAAAGACAAATTCATCAAACGACAATAAATTTTAGCATATCTACGACAATAGTTTTTTTTACGTCACTTTCACAAAAAAAAAAAAAAAAAAAAAAAAAAAAATTCAGGGTTTATGATTCTGAGCCTAGGGTTTATCAGAAGTCTTAACCGTCCGATAGAAATAAAAAAGGAACCAAAAAAAAAAAAAAAAACTGTTGAAAATCAACTACTGCATTTCTTTTCTCTCCCGCTCTCTGATCGGAAGAGGGAGGGACAATACTCTCTGCAACCATTTGAAGAACATGGCTGCAAACGACAGAGAAGCTACCTCTTCTCTCATCACCTCTCTCTGGAACAGCTTCCGTCAAGTTCCACCGCCTGCAATTCCGGCGGTTCTGGATTGCCTACTGGCTTCTACTGGCTTATCTCCGTCGACCCTTTTCACTTCACTCATTGACACTTCTCCTGACCTCACTAAGGTACCCCCAGTTCCATCAAAATACCCTGTTTTTTATACGTCTATATTTGTCTGTTTGGTTCTAGAGAAAATGGGTAGTGAGTAAGTAAAGACGTTATAGACATTCTCCGATTTGAAAGGGAGTTTTGGAATCTGCATTTTGAGCAATACCCAGTTTTTTGTTAGGCTTTATTTAGTCTGTTCGTAGATGGAGACGTGAAATTTAACGAAATTTGTGGAATTTGCATTTTGAGCTATACCCAGTTCTTTGTATGATTGTTTCTTTTATTTTGAGGTCAGTTTTAACGTAATGATAGAGTATATAAAGAGCTTGAGATGGAGCGTTTTTGGTTAGTTTTGCCCGGTTTTCGTTTTTAATAGATGTTGGTTGGTTGATTGAGCTAATTTAACCATTTTTATTTAGGACTTAAGCGAAGGCAACAAGTTGGATTCTGACAATAAGTATAGCTACCTGGCGTCTTTTGTCACCGCACTTTGCCACCTTTTAAAGAAACTAGGTGAGTAAGGGTTCCTGGGCAAATCAAAGAAATGTTTTATTTTGGCTGTGTTTTACTACACTTGTTTTGCTTGTTTTCTTGGCTGCCAAAATGTTTGGGACAAGTATTGTCCTCTTTTTGGGAAGATGTTTGTATATACAAGCGTGTGGATGTTTGTCTACCTCAAGTTTCTATAAAATTTCTATAATCATTGTGTCATATATTTGCGACCGGGTTATTTGTTTCTGCTGTGATGTGTTGTACTCTTCAGAACTTTTGAGGGGATGACCCATATGTAGTATTTTAATTGAGCTGTATGGATGTTGTTAACTATGTTGGAGGATCGGAAATTTGGATCTCTCCATAGCATTTCTTTTCCAATTTGTTAGTAATTGTTTCTTGCAAACTTGTCGCATTATAGTTATTACACTCGTATGATTTTTTTTTTTGCGCTTTTTATTAAAAGAAATATTATTTAATTGGTGTTTTTAAGTTGAAAGAGGGGCTTTTACTTGTTAGCTTTCAAGGGTGCAGGTAATAAGTTGGTCTGAACCTGTCTATCAATAACTTTTCTCTGCAGGCTTTAACCACGATGCTTTAAAATTATTTATTTGGAGAATTTTTCTCCCATTGATGAAGGAACTGCATACTCTTAATCGTGAATTGCTTATCCAGGTAGACAGTAAAAGCTTGACTATGACTATAAGTTCTTGTTTTAGCCCTTTTGTATTGAATCCTTCCTTGTTGACTGTTCTGTTGCATGAAACTTTGTCATTAGGTCGCAGAATCATTCGTTATTGTTCTGGTTGAGACAGATAGCTGGATGGTTGCTGAGGCAAACCTGGTTCCATTTTTATTGAGATCAGTTTATCATTCTTTGGGTATGCTTAAAAATGAAGAATCAGAATATAACATTTTAGGTCGTTCGGAGGTGGATAAGGAACACTGCCAATATCCAACTTGGTCCCTCACACTGCCAGTTTCATGCCACATCCTAGCCGTAATGCTTGATGTTGCCCTTTCAAACCAGAAAATAGCTGTAACAACAGAATCGATAGTGGCTAATGGTCATGTTAATGCTCAACATTTTGCTGGTAACTTAATTTGGAGTCTTTGTATTATGGCTGAACATATGCTTACAGAAAGCTTGGAACACCGCGCTTGTGCAATTAGCTTTCTTCTCCCGATCATTTTCAAAGCATTTGCTGCCTATCCCTCCTTTGAAGTTTTGGTTGAAGGCGACAAGTGTACGCTTTCCAGGTAATCTCTTTAACTTCTTCCAAACGTGTTTTTCTTACATATATTGTTCCTATTAACAAGCATTCATCATTTTTACACGCTTCTAAATATATCTGATTGACATCCAGGAACTTTTTCTTTGTGAAAATTTGGAAGTGCTGTAGAACACTATTTTCTCTTGGACCTGTAGAGAGAAGAGATGCCTATAGTGTGCTGTCTCTGTATTTGTCTTTCTTGCCTTGTGATGCTGATAAAGTTGCAGGACTGGATATAAGTGCTGACAAGGAATTTTGGGAAGAAATTAAAAGAGGCCTGGTGAGTAGCATTATCTTTTCATCATTTCTCGATAAATCACTTTTATTTCGTTGTCAAGTAACTCAAGTTCATAGAGGCAGACCTTTAATTTTTTTAATTTTGGTGTTACTGATCAGATTGATAAGGAGGGCTCCGTGAGGAAGCAATCATTACACATACTCAAGAAAGTATTGCATATAAATGGAAATGGAGGGGGGCACTCTTCTGGCGTTTCCGAGACTACTCGCAAAAAACATTCTACTCCTCAGGGTATGACAAAGAGGGAAGCATGGGCTGAAATGGAAGCGAAGTCATTGGGTGTTGGGAGAGTTTGTAACCCAACAGAGCCTAATTTGAACAGCCAGCAGAAATGGGAAGCATTCGTACTACTATATGAGATGCTTGAAGAGTATGGTACTCACTTAGTTGAAGCAGCTTGGAATCATCAGGTAGTCTGCCTTATTTTTGTTTTATATATTAATGTACTTATTATTGCTATTATTATTATTTTTATTTCTTTTGTGTGTGTGTTCTTCTTGTTCTTATGTGCCAAAACTTATTTCTAATAAACATAACAAATGGCTTTAAATAAGCTAAAAGGATTGAGTACGTTCTTTTGGTATTTTTCAACCTTTTCTGAGATGCTCATTCATGTATAGAATTTTGTCGTAGGTATCCTTGTTGCTCCAATCCTCTACCTTACATGTAAATTTCGTGAGCTCAGATGGTGGAGGACCTCGTCAAAATCAACTTGGAATGCCAGATGAAATCTTTAGTTGGTTAGCGATTTTGTGGGAGCGAGGACTCCATCATGATAATCCACAAGGTAATGGTCACTCTTAATTATAATTGTGACAAGTAGTTAGATATATGGCAGTATATATGTATAATTACATACTTATTTAGCAAAAGGTAATATTCTAGACAGTCTTTTCGGTCTTCTCATATGTTGCTTATGTGCAGTTAGGTGCTTGATCATGCAGTCAATTTTTGGCATCAAGTGGAAGGATTATGGAAACTTTGCGAATTCAGTACCTGAAACTTTTATTCTTGGTTCATTCTTACAAGCATTAAATGATCCTGTGCACCACAAAGAATTTGGTTTGTATTTTCAGATTTTCATCCAGAAACCGTCAGGATTTTTTTTTTTTTTTTGCACCGTATAATTAATAAATAGAATACTATTTTTATGCTCCTAAGATAAACGAGTGCTCCCATTTTTAAAATAAGGAATCAGTACTTTCAATGTCATATTTCATTATGTTGACTTCCTTTTTTGTTCTTCTTGTAATAGGTGTAAAAGGAGTATACTCGTCAAGGACAATTGAAGATGCAGCTCAGTTCTTACACCTATATGCTAGTTGCCTCAGTTTGAGGTATTCAATCTCGTGCCTGAAAGTTTTTCCTTTTAATATGAGCTCAAATTTTTCGGAACCTTTGTTTAAAATTCCTAATGTTTAAGGCTTTAACTTAGAAGATATTTTATTATTCTAACAAATCAAATTCAGATTCTTGTTTCCATGATAATTTAAGATTCCTATCCATGTATAAAAGAAAAAGGCATGCGGATTCTTGATATTGTTATTTCTTTTGGAAAAAAGATGACATTGAGTGCTCCTTCCAAATTGCTACAGGAAGTGGATTGCTTTTCTGAGCAATTTAGCATCTGCTGCCAGGCAGCATTCATTTAGTAGAGCCGGATTGATGGGCCTTGCTGAATGCATAGCTTCAGCTGCTCATCGAGTTACAACACATGATAATGACGGCAAAGCAGAAGGGGGTCAAGACGTGTTTAACTCAGAAAGTTTGCTTCAAAATGAAAATATTATTCTACTTGATGCTTTGAGGTTTATTATTGAGAGCAGCAAACAGCATTTCAATCCGAATTATCGACTCCGAGGTCTCAAATGACTAAATTGATTGGGTTGTTATGTTTTCTCATTTACGGATTAACTTTGATATGAAATAATCAAAAGTCGAGAGGATAACTAACCGGGTATTATTTTGATTACTCCAGTTTGTGAGAAAATCCTCGAGACTGGCGCTTCAGTGGTGTGTACATTTGACGTGCCTCTTGAGGTACTATTGCACTTTATTTCAATATTGCCTCGGGAATTTACTGATTATGGTGGTAAGTCTGTGTGTGTGTGTGTTTTTTTTTTTTTAATAAAAAAATATATATATTTTGATCTGTAAAGTTAGTTTTCTGGCACATGCATTTCTTAAAATTCCCATGTGGACATTCATATATACATGTCTGTTCATGTACATGTAATCTCTCTCCATCTCCTCGATTTCTAGGTTCATTAAGAGTCAAAGTACAAGAATGGCTTATGGGGTGTGGACGGAAGCATTGCAGTGTCAACTGTTCCAATGTGGAGTTAAAGTTTCCGAACAGTCTCCATGACTTCCCCAGCAGGTTTTGTACTTCTCATTATTCAGGCAATGCATTTGCTACTTATGATGACGGAGACTTGGATGCATGGGAATCTGAAGCAAGAAGATGGGCAAGAGTACTTTTTCTTGCAATCAAGGAGGAGCGTCATCTGATACCCATATGGACGGTGTGCCTTCACTTAATTTTTTCCCCCTTTAATCTTTTTAATTATTTCTGCCACCAGAAGTTTCTGACATATATGATTGATACTGATTGTTTATGCAGTTCATTCAAAATCATATTGCTACTGTCCACAGTCAAAATAAGAATTCGGAGTATGTACCTGTTAAGTTTCTCATCATTACCTTGAGCTTGGTTATGGAGCTTCAGATTATGCAGGAAAGAACCACCGAATATGGTATCAAGTTCAGAACCAGATCGGAATTTGGCTCACTTGAAACAATAGATACATTAAGTTATGCAGATGCTGCTACTTTATATCAGAGGTTCACTAATGTTTTCCTCTCCGTCATGGTACTGGGAACTGATTGGACTGAGCTTTTAAGTGTTTTGATTATCTATTTCTTCCTCTTTAAGCTTTCTGTTTATGGTTCCGTGGCATGCTAATCTGTTCATCTGACTTGCAGGAGGAGCTAATCTTGTTTGCAGACTCGTCTTGTTCAGTATTCTCTTCTAGCATTATGGTGCAGGATGCCCTCCCCAGTTCTGTGAAAGGAAAACTTGGAGGCCCGAGTCAACGCCGGTTATCTTCCTCTACCACCACTGCTGTGCTTCAAGCTGTATGATTCTTTGCACAAATCATATTTAGTTGACTTGATTCTTTGTTTTCCATTTATTTACTTAGTTTGCTGTGATTTTGAACTTTTTTGGTGTCCAGTTGGTCGAGTTTATTCAACTAATACACGTTTCTTTTTTGGTAACCTTTCTTGCCCATGAATAAACAGATAAAGTCTGTTAAGACTGTTGCGCTTATATCATCCTGGTGTGCACAGTTTGAAAGTGGTTCTTTGCTAAATTCTGCTTTCAAGCTTTTGTGGAAGTTTTACCAAAACACTATTTCATCTCCAGCTCGTGATTCAGAGGTATGTTGCAAGTATATTGATTTTGCTTTAGCAAGTTATCTTCGGATTTATGCCTTAGTGAGGATTTGCCATTCCAACTTTCAAGATTTTGCTGTTTTTTATAATCTAATTTCATATTTTATTATTTTGCAACAAAGCAGATGGGAGCAGAAATTTGTCTTGCGGCATATGAAGCATTATCTTATGGTCTTAGAGCACTAGCATCTGTGTTTTCTACTCAAACTCTGGATTTTGTCAGTGACAATGACAAGCAGTTACTATCAAAAGTAGAGGGCAAACCTTTGTTAGATTCCTTGGTTCTTTCTTTCCTTCAGAACGTCAACGATCTTCTTTCTGTCGGAGTTTTGGTACGAACACGACGTGCGGTTCTAATGCATTGGAAGGTAAATAGTCTTGTATTTGCTTAAAATATTCCTGTAATTTCTGTCCTATCTTTCTCTCTTTGGGCCATGCTGCCATAAATCTTCATATATGTGTGGCTAAATATAGTCCATTTATGATGGTATCTGGTGGTGAAGTAGTATGGGTAAAAGATGCTAACTGACTTTCTTTTAATGATGCAGTGGCTTTGCCTAGAATCTTTGTTATCGATCCCTGGCCATGCTGTTAAAAATGGGCTGCACTTAAAGGACAATAATACTTTCTTCTCAGATGCTGCTCTGAGTCAGATTTTTAATGATCTTGTTGAGAAGTAAGAAATGATTAGCTTAATTTTTATTTTTAAAGTCTTCAAACTAGATTTTTTCTTTTTTCAGCCCTGCTGTGCAATAGATGTGTGTCTGTTTATGCCTAAAGTTTGCATGCAACGAGATCATTACTATTATTCTTTGTGAAATGTGTATATCTTTAACTTTGCTTCTTTTTAATTTCTTAATGTCTTGTAGATACTCTTGTTTCTCGCTGTTTAAAGTTGTTTTTGTGGTTACAATAGTGGGTAACTACAAACGGGGGATTGTATTATTGACTTGTCAACTTCCATATTGTGCAGCCTCGAGAATGCTGGAGAAGGTTCTGTTTTACCTATTCTGAGATCAGTCAGACTAGCTTTGGACCTCTTTGCTGAAGGAAAGTCGGGTTCACTTGTCTCCTCTTGCAATGGGGTTCAAGCCCAGGTTTGCTTCCTAAATCCTATATTGGATGGGTGCTTCTCTATGAGCTTGTGGCCCGTCTGTAATTGTACAGAACAGCATGTTCTTACTGATAATAGAAATCCTAGGAGAGTGACTTTTTGCACAGCATGTTAACTTTCGGAAATACATGCATTCTTCATGTTGAATCACCGTTTGAAATAAGAGAAATTAGTAGTTCCCATTCATTTGAATGTTATACTTAATTCAGATGATATGGAATTTGGTTCGTTCTTCTTGGATATTGCATGCCAGCTGCAACAAGCGAAAGGTTGCACCCATTGCAGCACTTTTATCCTCTGTTCTTCATCCTTCCCTGTTTGCTGATGAGAGCATGCATACAACTGAGAAGGCACCTGGGCCTCTCAAATGGGTATGTGTTTGTGTATTTATATGTTGCTTTCCGTATTCCAATATGTATGTATTTATATATTTTCCCGATTCCTGTTGAAAGTCACCTAATTTAGCATTATAACTTAATACCTTGACAGTTCATTGAAAAAATTCTTGAGGAAGGCACAAAAAGCCCGCGCACTATTCGTCTTTCAGCGCTACACTTAACAGGAATGTGGCTGTCAAATCCTAGATTTATAAAGTATTATGTGAAGGAGTTGAAACTTCTATCACTCTATGGTTCCGGTGTGTTATGCGCTCCTCTTGACTAGTGATCCTTTTGTGGGTTTCTATTTTTTTGGTTATATAACTTGAGCATTGCCTTTCCAGTTGCGTTTGATGAAGATTTTGAAGCTGAATTAGCTGATAATCAGGATACAAGGATTGAGGTTTCCTTATTGGCAAAAAGCCCCGATCCTGAACTGAGTGAGGTAACCTCTTTAATTTTAAATCTGTCACAGCTATTAAATACGTTATGTGAATGGTCTTTTGTTCTGTGATTGTTTGTTTTTTCGTTTTTGAACACATATTTTAACTTTGAAGTTTTTAAAGTTGCTATCAAGGCAACTCCAAGCTAATTTGATTTCTTCAAGAAGTAACATGATTTTGTCTTTCGTCAATTTTGTATTTGTTTTCTATCTTAATTTCTTTTCTTTTCGAATAGAAGTTCAAGGAAGAAGCTTAGTAAGATATTAGAAACCGGTAAGACGAGTTTGTATGTCAAAAGGAATTGATTCTGACAGTGGCTGTTCGAATGATATTCATGACCCATCCAGGTTGTTTTTACCTTTAGAAGTTAGTCTGTCTTTTGACTTCGTGGCTTTTCTTGTTAGGCCTTTATCAACACCGAGTTGTATGCACGCGTGTCAGTCGCTATTTTATTCTACAAGTTAGCTGATTTAGCCGACTTGGTTGGATCAACCAACGAATGTGGAGAGTGCCTTGCCACATTGGAATCTGGAAAACTGTTTCTCCTTGAGCTTCTTAGTTCTGCGGTAATTATATTTTGCAGTGTGCATTTTAAGTTTGAAATTCTTACACTGACCTCTAAAAAAAATTTCAAAGAGTTGTTTGCATTATATACTGTACGGCTGGATGAAATTTCTATTGAGTTTTCCATGATTATGGAACTATGCATTTTTGTTAATAACTGTTAATTTTTTGACGTAGATAATGTTTTTTGACTTGTTTTTCAGATCTTGATCAATAAATAAACAAGTCATAATCTGTCTTTTCATAATAATGATCTTTATTGCTAAAATAAGACATGAATAGGCCTTTCCTTTTTAAGAAACCCTATTGAAATCTTGTGAAGATGAGATTTTGATCTCAAGTATTTGGTACAATATTCAGAAATTTTACCAACTGAACTAGATGAGCGTAACTTATTTTAAAGTGTGTAGTATTGGAGGACTGAAAACTCTTTTTTTATTTTTTATTTTATTTTTCTATTTAATTGAATCTTGTTAGTTAACAAGTTCTCAGTTGCGAGATTGGCCGAAATTTTAATTGGGATGTTGAAATCAGACATCTTAGCGATGCATGTTAAGTTTCCCATTGCAATATCGTCATTTTGATTCAGTCATGTATCCATGTAGGTAAACGACAAGGATCTTTCAAAGGAGTTGTATAAGAAGTACAGCGCGGTGAGTATCCATACATTCCACAGATGGACTGCTTAGCTACATGTCCTTATGTCTATAAATTGGGTTCTTTTTTCTTTTTGTCCCTCAAAAAGTAAAAAAAAAAAAATAATAATAATAAATAAAGGAATAAACGAATTTGCTTTAGAAGTACAAAGCATATTGTTTAGTAAAAAAGTAACCATACACATCCCAACTCAGTTGAATGGCACATCCCCTATTTCACATCTCGACTCACCAGAGTTAGGATGTTTAGGATTTTTCTTAGTAAAATATAAAGCCAACGCGCAAGTGGAACATCTGAGCATGCTTTGAATGCCCACCGATCAGATTATCTATTCACTCTTTTTTTTTTTAATCCTTATTTTTGTTTTTGTTTCTGATTTTTTTTTTAACTTTTATTTTTGACAGATACATAGACGCAAAATACGTGCCTGGCAAATGATATGTGTTATGTCACAGTTTGTCTGTGAAGATATCGTTGGCCAAGTCACACATCAATTGCACATATCCCTTTCTGTAAGTAAATTTACATCATAATGATTGGTAAAGTCTCATTTATAATTAATTGAACTACAATTGACTAAGCTCACTTACTTTCAGGTTTTCATGTATAGCCGTACCCTCTTCATAATGAATTATACTTATAAAGTTGATTAACGAATTTGCAGAGAAACAACTTACCTGCTGTTCGCCAATACTTGGAGACATTTGCAATTAATATATATTTGAAGTTCCCATCATTAGTAAGGCATTTATTTTATTTTATTTTATTTTAGGATTACTGTTAAAGATGGGTTTATCTGCTTTAGTTATACCATTGGTTCCACAATTGGAAAATCACGTACTAATTTTGATGTCATTATTTCAATCAGGTTGGAGAGCAGCTAGTTCCTATACTACGAGATTATGACATGAGGCCACAGGTAAACTTGTTTTACACAACTTTTAATTAAACCAATTCTATGTCAATATTTGGACGACAGATATTTGGTCGTCTATTTGTTTTTATCCATTTATTGGAACAACTTATCAGCAAATGGTTCTTAATTAACATAATATGGCAGTTGATCTGACTTTGTTTCTATCAAGAGTTTATAAACTTTTTTATGATTTTAATCGGCTTATAGGCAGTGGCGGTGCCCCCAAAAAAAAAAATAATAAATAAATAAATAAGTGGACGCACCACGGAAAAATATGGAGATAATTTTCATTGGATGGGAATGTGGTTGTGTATTTCAACTACCGAGTATGGAAAAAATTTTATTTTTGTTATAAAATGGGGGCACAACTGAAATTAAGAGAAATTTTAGGTATAATACTCAGAATTCTAGGACATGAGTGGAGGCACGTGATCCTCTTTCACACTAATACGTAGCTCCGCCACTGATTACAGGAGACCTGTCATTATTTGCCCATTTAAGTTGGAAACTTTCTTTTTTTTTTTTTAAATTTTAAATGTCACATGAATGCTATTAACATTCAGACGTCAAATGCAGGCACTGTCTTCTTATGTATTTATAGCAGCTAATGTGATTCTCCATGCATCTGAAGCAGTTCAGTCCAAGCATTTGGATGAGTTACTTCCTCCTATAGTTCCCGTATTAACTTCCCATCACCATAGTTTACGTGGTTTCACCCAGGTTTTTAAATTTTTTATCATTTATTTCGCAACATCAATTTCACTGATTAAACAATAAGTTGCGTTACTTTTTTTCTTTGGTTCTATTTTTTTGATATTAGCATGTTTTCTGATTCCTGGTTTATTGATAATTCTGCAGTTACTGGTATACCAAGTCCTTTCCAAGTTTTTTCCTCCATCAGATTTTGAAGCCGTTTCAACCATGCCTCTAGAAAGGAGGTGTTTTGAGGATTTGAAAACATACCTAGCAAAAAACTCCGACTGCATGCGGTATGCAACTTTGATTCTGGTTCTGATTCTAATTCTCTTCTACTTACACACACACACACACACACACACACACATTATTATTATTATTTTGTAATCTAGTGTTGCAAGTGCTCATTGATAGATACAGTCTGAAAAGTAGCAATGTATGCATAATTCATTAAATGGCAACTGAATTTGGTGGAGTGGTAAGGCTGCTCGTCCTCAAGGTCTGGGTAAGGTCCATATATGCCACTCGGGAATGCACTCCTACCCTGGGGTTATCTGAGTACACCACCCTCTATCCCTGTAACCCCTTTCTTCTATAGCAGGGGGAAAAAAATAAGTCTCTGAAATCAGGAAATTTACCTGAAATGATGGACAGTAGCAAATATGTTCACTGCTACCAAACAACCAAAGTGGTAAATGCAAGACACAGGTCCATTGTCTACTTTTCTGTGAATTTACATGTGACGTCAAGTCTGCAGCGAAGCACTTGTAAAAGAAATTGAGTCATCATAGCTATGTTCATGATTTGTGGAAATACTGCATGTTTCTAATTGTGTACGCGATTCGTAAAAATGTTTGACATATGATTTTGGAATGCTTATTTCAGCTTACGAGCATCAATGGAAGGATATCTTGATGCCTATAACCCCACCATCTCTGTCACGCCTGCTGGAATTTTCATCAATCGTGTTGAGGTTGGAAACATTAGTTGAAGTTGAATTCATTTTACTATGTTCAAGTTACTTTATTTTTTATTCAATATGGTATTTTCAGGCTCGTTCTGTAAATTATGTGTACATATAGTTAATCTAGCTTTTTGCCACGTTAAAGGAACTGGAGTTTGAATGTGTGCCAAAATCTCTCATGGAGGATGTGCTCACCTTTTTAAATGTAAGCTTCTTGCTATTTTCGCTCTTATCTTTTTCTGCATGGTTCGCCTCTTATACTTCATTTTCACAGGACGTGAGGGAAGACCTTAGATGCTCAATGGCAAAGGACTTGGTGACTATCAAGAATGAGAGTTTAAGAAGTAATGAGGATCATAAGCATTCGGAAATCTCGTTTAATGATGATGATGAAAACTTGCACACCCCACGGCCCGAGGATATGGTGTTGGATTTTCAGAAGAAAATTACTCTTTCTAAACATGAGAAAAAAGATGGTGATGTTAATTCCCTCTTGGGCCACAAAGAGAGTTACAAACAACTTGCGGGTAAGTATAAGTTGTGTATGCTAAAATTTTATCACTGTAGCTTTCCGATCCTATCTCTTTAGTATACACCTTTTGGATGGGGCTTCATCTCTTTTTTTATTTTTTATTTTTAATATATATTTCCATAAAATTTGTACCTGCTATGACATGATTCAATATATTTTTGACAGAAATTGAAAAGGAAGATCAGCTTCTTGATCAGTTGTTGCATTCTAGGAGTCTGACTATGGAAAGATTTAAAAACAGTCGACAAGAATTTATTCTGGTGGCATGTCTGATCGATCGCATACCTAACCTTGCCGGGTTGGCACGGACATGTGAGGTGTGTCTATGGAGTTGGTTTGTTTGTTGTTTCTATTTTTTCAATGTATGTGTTCGTTCTTGTCCTTTGGCACAATTCATCAGCTTAATATCTACACATTCGATTGTTTATACCAGGTATTTAAGGCATTAGGTCTGGCCGTTGCCGATGCAAACATTGTACATGATAAACAGTTCCAACTCATCAGGTATGATATAAACGCACTACCTTTTGATAGTATTTACTATACCTCTACTTCTTGATTTCATTATGATGGCTTCATATAATTTCTTGAGATTTAGTTTAAGAGTAGAAAATGTTGTTTTTGAATTACGATAAACGTTTTGTTTTCCAGCGTGACAGCAGAGAGGTGGGTTCCTATCATCGAGGTCCCAGTGGATAGCATGAAGATTTACCTGGAGAAAAAGAAGAAAGAAGGCTACTCTATTTTGGGATTGGAGCAAACTGCAAATAGTATACCGCTTGATCAGTACACCTTCCCGAAAAAGACGGTGAGTCGCTTGTACAACTCAACTTGGTTATGATTTTCCTCCAGTATATGGAGAGGGTATTTCAGACGAGGAGACAAGATGACTAAGTTTTTCAGTTTATGACACTAATTTTCTTGCTCTACTAATTTTCATCCTACTGCTCATTTTTTCGGTATAGTATTAATGAAACGTTTTTTCTTACCAAAAGTTGTTATCGTATCGCCAGGTACTGGTTCTTGGGCGCGAAAAGGAGGGTATTCCTGTGGACATAATTCATATTCTGGATGCTTGCATTGAGATTCCCCAGTTGGGTGTAGTGAGATCTCTCAATGTACATGTCAGCGGTGCTATTGCGCTTTGGGAGTACACTCGACAGCAGAGATGATGATAACCCTTCGTCTTCGAACAAGGTGAATGCCTTTCGACTTCAAACAAGGAACCTCACCTCACAATGCTCGGTCGCATTGCAAAGTATGAAAATCTAAAAACTGTTTTAACCCAAATAGTCATCCTTTTCCATGATTATTTTCTTTTTTTTGGTAGAAAGAGTAGATCCAGCGAGATCAGAAAAAAGCTGATGGTAGTAATGTAATCATCAGCTATTTTGTCTACATACTAACACGAGTGTCTAGACTATAGAGTTTTTTCACAGGTTCTTTTATACTAATAATTTCTCCTGTATGATTTCCTAGATCTTAAACAAACATTGATCTTTATTCACACACACATCATGGTCTTCTCATGGTGAAAAGGTGCGAAATGCATAAGTCATTAGCCGGGAAGTTAAAAATCCACGGCTAGCTGACAACTACAGGAAAAAAAAAAAATTTGTTCGATCTCACGTTTTCTTTTTTCTTTTCTTCCTTCTGGTTCTTGTTCTTGATGTTCTTATTCTATATCACAGCTAATCAGAGGCAGGTCTAATCACAGGGACCTCTGACATTGAGATAAACAACCAAGATTTGCAACCTCACCGGAAAAAAAAAAAAAAAAAAAAAGACGATGATGACAACGACAACGACAATTGAAACTTCACCTGTCCTTTCTTGATGCTAAGAACAGTTTGTAGAAAATCCCTCGCTGCTTTTGTACCTGTAAGAATTGTGATTTGGATTAGACTACGAATTGGGACGTGCAATCTTAAGAACGAATTTGCGTTTCATGGAACTTCCACCGTTTACCTGTAAGCTTTTTTTAAGAGCTGTTATCTTATTGCCCGTGGTAAAACTCTTGGTCTTCTTGTTTCTCTCCTTCCCAGTTCGAAGGCTCAGGAGTTTGAAAAAGTTTGGAATCGTTATTTTACAGTTGCCAAGGCAAGTAGGGTTTCTGCCGTCTTTCGAATTCCGTCGAATATGTATAACCTTCATAAAAACAAGAACTGCAACTGTATTACATATTATACTAACATTCATCTGAACAAGAAATTTCCCTCAAAACCAAAAAACCGAATCTAAACTGGTGTAAGGTAAGAATGAGGGTGGTACTTTGGTTTCAGGAGTTTGGTTGTTGGAGGGATTTGGCAATGGAAGTGGAGGTGTACGCGCTGGTGGTCTCGCGGATTGGCGGAGATCTTGAGAGTACTGAAGTAGCTCGGCTCTCCGGTTAATGAATATTTTACCTTCAGCACCATGCCCATAATGAATTACCTCTCGCTTGACGGTGTGATGAACGTGGTGATGGTGGTGGTGGCGGGGGTGGCAGTGATGATGATGGTTCGCCACGACTCTCCCCGGCCTCTCTACGTGCCTCGTCACTATCACCTCCTTCACTTTTTTGCAGCTTGTTGCCTGCAATGCAAAGCACCCTTGTGAATATCTCTATGAGATGAGAGAGAGAGAGAGAGAGAGATGATTACGAAGATTTTACCATTTCGGGTTCGAAAAGTTCAGGGGAAAAGGAGAGAAAATGAAGAAGAATTTCTTTAGGATTCGAGAGGAAAAGGATTTGCCTTGTGAATAGGATTTTGGTGAGTGCAAAGAGGTGTTTGAAGAAAGATGTTTGTCCATAGAGAAAGGCCAACATGACTCCTTTGGTTGGAACGAAAATAAATTCGTATTAATTAATTACTTAAACAATGTTCCTTGTACTTTCTTGGCCAATATGTTAAACAATGTTCATAATATAGAAATCCTAATGTGGTCTTTTAAGGAAGGAGATTTATTATCTTAAACATAATTATGTTGTCGTTTCCTCCACGTGGCAATCTCATTGATGTAGATATTTCACCTAATCCAAACCATCCAAAATTATTTTCTCTGATAAAATTCTTGAGTGCTAGTCAATCAGTGCAACATTAAAGTAATGGAATGTGGAAGAAAGTATCTAAGGTTAAATTTATTAAATTAGAGAATAAAGAAGATAGTATCTTTGATCTTGATTTAAAGACAAATTAATGCAAATTAAAAAAAAAGAAAAAAAAAAACTAAGTCAACACATCAAAATTTATAGGATAAAATGTCTTATTCTGCAATTAGGTACTTTTATCAATAGAGCGTCTTGTATATATTACAGTAGCGTAGCTGATAATAATAATAATAATAATAGTAATAATAACAATCACCGAATGAAAAATATATTAGTTTTCATTAAATGGTGATATAATTTTAAGAAGTACGATTATAGTTTTTTTACTAATAGGGACACAATAAATCTTAGAAAAATTTTAAAATTTCACGAGAACGCACCTCTTAGCTGGCTTCACCATTGTATAAAAGTGAAGAAGGCGACAAAGTTTTGTTTTGTTTTGTTTTGTTTTTGTTTGTTTGTTTGTTTTTTTTTTTTGGTTTTGTTTTGTTTTTGTTTTTTGTTTTGTTTTGTTTTTGTTTTTGTTTTTGTTTTTTTGTAATGGTACTGGTAGTGGCGGAGGTGTTCAAAACCGAGTGGGGCTATTAGCTTACCATCCCCTATTCATATATATTTTTACCCTAAATTTTTTTTTTTAGTTTTTCTACTTCGTCTTATTAAAAATTAAAAATTCTTATATAACTCCACTTGAATTAAAAATTCTTATATAGGCCTACTAAATTTAATTTTACCTAAAAAATTTTATAGTTTTTATGCTTTTCTCCACTAAAAATTAAAAATTATTACATAGTCCACTAAAATTTTACCTTTTAGTTTTTATACTTTTATGCTTTTTGTAAAAAATAATAATAATGATGTTGATGTGCGCTTCCATTGATATATATCTCTGACTCCGTCCTTGGGATGATCATATTGAATTCATTTCCCCTCTCAAATATAAATCAATAGTTCAATATTAATTTTGTAAATACCCTTCGATGTGGAAATAAAAACCTTTCCCCTTGACCGTGTGGATGAGTTTTGCCATTTTCTTGGACGCAGTCCCACCAGATAACGAGATAACGAGATTTATGGTCAGATTTTGATGCCATCTTTGTAGTACTTTCAACCGTTTGAAGCAAACACAACAATTTGTAATAGGCTATAGCAAATTGGACCTTCATATCATTTGTGAAAAAAAAACACACACACACACACTAGCTAGCTGAAGAAATTATGAAAAAAATACTAAAATATTGTCTTCTCAAACTTTTCATCCATAAAAATTACAGATTACAAACTTGGATTCTTATGAATATCTACTCTAATATGTGTTTTGTTTTGTCAGCTGTATGAAATAAATTTTTAGCAAAAAGGTACAAGAATTGAATAGGCTAACGAGAGCTAAAAGTTTTATCTTCGTATGAAATTGTTAGACGCTTAATGGTTTATTATTATTATTATTATTATTATATATCAGATTTAGGCACGTATGAATTAGTGGGCACAATCCAAAGGCACAAAAAGAAAGAAGTGTCTCTTTGATAATGTGAAAAATTGTATTCGTTTTTTGTGACTCTTTGCTTATGTATTATGGATTTGAAATTGAAATTGAAACTGATATAAGGTTCTTATTATTTTCCTTTATTTTTCTCTGTGATATCTAATATTAGTATCCAAATTCAACATCTCAATCTATTAGTTAACATATTTTTAATTAGGATTGGCCTAATTTTCTAAATTATTTAGCTAGAATGATCACTACTTTTCTTTTAAAAAAAATAAGAACAGATAATCATGAATGCTTATGATAATGATTTTGATTTGGAAGTCGGTCTCATAATGGTTTGTCATAGTTGTGTGTAATCAACAACAATCCTGAATCCTGTTTAGCAAAAGAATTAGTAGCTATCCTGAATAATAATAATAATAATAATAATAATAATAATAATAATAAAAAATTGACCTTTGCTGATTCAATTCAATATCAATCTTACGGAAGGCCAAAAAGAGTTAGTTTTAAGTTTTTTAAATTTAAAAAAAAAAAGAGTATTATGGGTCATTATCAATAATGTAATTTGTTGCATTTTAAAAAAATAATGTAATTGCTGAAGTTATGACAATGTTTTTCTTCTTCTTTTGCACAAGTATGACAATGTATTATAATTGATCCCCATTTATAGTGCTGTATATCTTCTATATCTTATTTTAATAATAATATATACAAAAGAGTCAAAGCCTCTTCTTTCTTTTTTACGGATGTTATTTCCTCATTTGTTTTTCTTTTTTCTTTTTAATTCTCTTTCATTCTTTCACTCTTCCTTTTCTTTCTTTTTTTTTTTTTTGTTTAATTGCTAAAATTTTTTATTCTTTACTTTATTCAAAAAATTCTCCACCATACTCATTATTAATATATTTTTTTCATGATCATCTCAAATCCCCAATTACTATTTTCACAATATTTGATATATATATATATATATATATTATTTTTTATACTCTTTAAAATTATTCTTCACTTCCGACCATATACTGATATCTTTTCTGCATGTTTTGTTTTATTATTTTAAATTTTTATTTTTCATTCTTTTTTGTCCATATTAAAATATAATTTTTTAAAATGTATCTTTATTCAAATATTTTTTTATGACCATCTCAATTATTATTTTCTCATATCACTACCTAATTAATTTTTATGTGATTCGCTAACTCTTCAATTTCTTTCTATTTAAATATTTTCTCCTCAATGTTATCTGAACAACTATATTATCTACTTAAATATTTTTATGTGATTCGTTAACTTTTTAATTTCTTTCTATTTAAATATTTCTCCACAATGTTCTCTAAATAACTATTTCTCATAATACCTCATAATTAATTTTTATTTAATAAATTAATTAAGCACGTGCAGACACGTGCCTACAATTAGACTATATATATATAAGTCTCAAAAGTATAACTCCTACATTTACTTCACGTGTCCTATATTTTCATCCTCCTCCTCCTCCTTTTTTTTCCCTTTCTTCCTTTGGCCTTCTCCGTTTCTTTCTTCTCTTCCTTTTTTTTTTTTTTTTTTTTGGCTTTCTCTGTCTTTATCCATTTACTTTTTTTTAATTATGTTTTTTTTTTAATTTTCCTATATCTACTTACGCTATTTTACCTCCTTTTTATATCACAAAATACATTTTCTTTCTATGTTATTCTTATTATGTAAAGGATTCCTCCCCCCCCTCCCCCCCCCCCCTCCCCCCCCAAAAAAAAAATATGCTCATTTAGATACCTTTCTTCCATCTTTTGAAATATATCACAAAATACATTTTCTTTCTATTTTTTTTTTCCCAAAGATATGCTCATTTAGATAAGTTTCTTCCATCTTTTAAAATATTATTTTACTGTGTGATTTCTTATAACTACTTTGCTTTTATTATTGAAATATTTTTCACAAATGTGCTCCTATTTGAACATCTTTTTCTTCTAGACTTCTACATGTGTGCCATAGTTAATTTTCTATGCAATAATTTCGTTTATTTACTCTTCAAACATTTTGTTCACTTATTTTGGTCTTATCATTCTTCCTTTCATTTTGCCCTATTAACATATTTTTCTCAAATACATCCAAACTTTTCTTTTCTTTTACTTATGTTGTTTCCTACTTTTGATTTTTTAACCTTCTTACATTTATCTTTTTCCTTTTTTAAAATAATAATAATAATAACAACAATAATAATAATAAGATGCTTAAATATCAAATTATGATTACTTTTGTATTAGTAAATATTATGTAATTTAGAAAATATGCATACCTACGCGGAGCGCGTACCATAACTAATATATATATATATATATATATATATCTTTATTTCCATTCAAAAATACTCTTTGACATTTGTCATCTCTAGTCCCTCGTTTTTCTTAATAAAAGTTGAAAAATAAATGTTTTAATAAAATGTATATAGCTCACTTTTTATATTTTCTTATTTATCCAAAAATAAGATCAATGATGTAATCTTACCCTCTATATTTATTGTTTATAAAAAAAAATATATTGATGGCTTATTAATAAATAAAAAAAATTGATTTAATTCTTCTCAAAAAATAAGTTCGATTTCACCTAAATCACAATCGGTCCATTACCTCATAATACTTTGATCATATAAAATCTTTAATTACTAAGATTATTGAATATCGAATTTAGACACGTCGTCCTGAAAAGAGAACAATGAAAGGCAATTTTATTATTACACTAATGTAATAGCTCTAAGCTCAATTATTACTAATTATTATGGTGGTCAATACTCTTTAAGTTTTTTTTTTTTTTTTTTTTCATTGAGAAATAGAAATGCGGAATAATAATTCTCTAACAAAATGACAAAAGTATCCCTCACCGCTGCCAGCAAAACGTGCAAGTACAAAGACTTTATAGGCTCGTTTCACAATCAACCAATTACAAGACTCCATGTATCCTACGGAGAGGTCACTCTGTCACTTCACTGCTAAACCAAAACTCCATTCTTCATATCTCTATTCTTCAAAAAAAAAAAAAAAAAAAAAAAAAAAAAAAAAGCGACTATTCTCTGGTAATCTTATCCACTCTCACGTGCCCTAAATGAGTCAACACGTACTAGTCAGCTTTCCACACTACCGATTTTCCACTTCCCATTTTTCAACAACCCTCAAATATCCAACACTCAATTAAAATTAAAATTAAAAAAAAAAAAAAAAAAAGCCCTTAAACCTGTGTAGCTTTCTCTCTCTCTCTCTCTCTCTTCCATATTGTTCTAAGATTCTGGTTTAAAGCAAAGCAAAGCACAAAGCCATGAACGCTCTTGCAGCCACCAACCGCAACTTCCTCCGTGCAAGTCGGATTCTGGGGTTGGACTCAAAGGTCGAAAAAAGCCTCTTAATTCCCTTCAGAGAAATCAAAGTACTAATATTCTCCTTTTACTTTTGGTCTTTATCATTTCCCAAGCACTTTTCTTTTGCCTACTGTGACAGTGTTTTCTCTCGTAAAATTTTGAATTTGCTGTTTAGATTGTCGGTTCAAACAGTTTGAAGGGTTTGATCTCTGTAGGTGGAGTGTACGATCCCCAAAGATGATGGAACTCTGGTTTCCTATGTTGGGTTTAGAGTCCAACATGATAATGCTCGTGGCCCTATGAAAGGAGGAATTCGTTACCACCCTGAGGTGGGGTTTTTTTCTTTTTCTTTTTCTTTTTCCTCTCTCCTTTTGTCCCTTATTCCATTAATTTGATTAGCAAATATATGCCTTTTTCATAGTCAAATTTGATATATTTAGCTAGTTGAACTTCCTAGGCTATATACTAAGATGATTCACTGTGCTTATAATCTTGTATGCATTATAATTCCCCTTCGTGACTCTGGAAGTCTTGGGGCATGTAATGGAACAGAAACGATCTGACTCAATTCTATTCAAAGAATTGATCTAGTTTTTTGTTATTTTGTCTACTTAAAGTTGATTGTTGAACTATCAAATTCGATTTCTTTGATGAAAGGTTGATCCAGATGAAGTCAATGCTCTGGCTCAGCTGATGACATGGAAGACGGCGGTGGCTAACATTCCCTATGGCGGGGCCAAAGGCGGGATCGGATGCAATCCAAGGGAATTGAGCTTAAGTGAGCAAGAGCGTTTGACTCGCGTTTTCACTCAAAGGATTCATGATCTCATTGGAATTCACAGGGATGTTCCTGCCCCCGACATGGGAACTAATGCTCAGGTTATTCGTAAAATACGTTTCTCATCGAACTCGATATTTCTCTTTTCATTCAATGTGTTATTTACCTTTTTATGGGGTTGAAAATACTCGCTGATTCTCAATTGTGCGTAGACAATGGCGTGGATTCTGGACGAGTACTCGAAGTTTCATGGACATTCCCCTGCAGTCGTGACAGGAAAGCCGATTGTAAGTATCAACAGACAGTCAAATTAATCGATATATGATGATAAGAGTCCTACAAGATTAACTTGGAATAATTAGGATCTTGGAGGTTCACTCGGAAGGGAGGCTGCAACTGGACTAGGCGTGGTTTTCGCGACTGAAGCTTTACTAGCTGAATACGGGAAGTCAATTTCCAATATGAAGTTTGTCATACAGGTTTCTCCAATACCATTCAGATATTTCTGCTTTATACTTTCGATAGATATCGATTTGCAGTTCCGTGGTTTATCCATTTCAGGGCTTTGGAAACGTCGGCTCATGGGCGGCCAGGTTCCTCTACGAGAGAGGTGGTAAGATTGTTGTTATTAGCGACATAACAGGTGCGATTGAAAACCCGAATGGGATTGATATCCCTGCTCTGGTGAAACACAAAGAGGGCAATGAAAATCTCAAGGATTTCCCTGGTGGGAATGTAGTGGATCCTAATGACTTGCTTGTTCATGAATGTGACGTTCTCATTCCGTGCGCCTTGGGCGGCGTTCTCAACAAGTATGCTTCGCCTAAAACACCGTAAAATTGATTGAGATATAGAAGTTAGGTCAAATTATAGTAGTAATACCTTGTTCTTGACAGGGAAAATGCAGCTGATGTGAAGGCAAAGTTCATAGTAGAAGCTGCAAATCATCCCACCGACCCCGAAGCAGATGAGGTAGTATTACAAATCCGCAACGATTGAATTTACCAACTTTATAACAAAAAAGAAAGAAGCAACAAAACAAACCAACTTGAATGATGATGAGGAACTATTCTATCTCTTCTGCAGATCCTATCCAAGAAAGGAGTTGTTATACTTCCCGACATCTATGCGAATTCTGGTGGCGTGACAGTGAGCTACTTTGAATGGGTTCAGGTACAAGAAAACAAACAAAATCGAAAACTGCCCTGTTTTCAATACCTAAAATCGTTACATTTTCCTTTACTCTGTTGTCAGCCTTTTTTATTTTTGCACTAGGATTATTTTCATATATACCCTCGAACTTTATAGTCATTCCAACTTTGCCACCCGAACTTCAGAAACTCCGACTTTACCCTTTGAACTTTGAATAGAGTTTAGGAGATAAAACAGGAATGATCCTCTAGAGTTCAGGGGCGTAAATGAGGATAATCCTTTACAATATTTGGATACATTTTAGTTCAGTAAGTAACTAGTATGATTAGTATGATTATGAAGGATAACTATAACAATAGAAGTTTTATGTCTGTTTGGGATGCAGAATATCCAAGGATTTATGTGGGAAGAAGAGACAGTGAACAGAGAGCTAAAAAGGTACATGAGGAAAGCATTTGGAGACATAAAGGGAATGTGTAAAACTCATGAGTGCAACCTCCGAATGGGTGCTTTTACATTGGGAGTGCACCGAGTTGCACGTGCCACCATGTTGAGGGGTTGGGAAGCCTGATTTAACTTTTTATCTTCTTCTTAACTTCACTTTGTTCTTTTTCCTTTCCAACATGATCTAATTTTTCTTATCTTTAGGATAATAGTGAGAAAGAGGGCAAAATTGTTGGTGTAAAATTCTCATCAACTGCTTGAAGTACAAAACTTTTACCATCCTTTAGTCTTGGGATCTTGAGATTTTTTTTTTTTTTTTTTTCCCCAGATGGTGATATATATGTATGTGTGTAAATAAATAAACATATATGCAATAAACTTATATTACAATATTTAGCTAGTTATCAAATTTACAAAGGTTAGAGAAAATGTATTTATACGCATCTAGGGGCAAAAAAGGGGGGAAAAAAAAAGGAGAGTAATTAGTCCAAATAGTCCATGAATTTTTTCGAAGGTAGTGTTTTATTCCCTATATTTTTTTTTTCCGAGATAAACTTGAACTCTTATTTTTTGATTATTTCAGTTCTTTCCGTCCAAAACCGTTAAGTTTTTACATAATTAATTATGTGATATGCATGTGATCTAATTTGTGAGGGAGTTTAAGTAATTTAATAATAATTAATTTAACAAAATAAAAGAAAAACATAATTTTCTTTCTCCTCCCTCTCTCTCTCCATTTTTGAAAACCCTATCCACAAGGGAGGGGGCCGCGACGGAGAAGAAAGTGGGGGGCGAAATGCACCAGGGGGGGTTGTGGGGTTGGAATAAGGAAGGAGATGGCGGCGCGAAAGGAGGGAGAGCCAAAACTCATATCATGCTGGAGGGGTCCGAAACCCAAATTGCGGCGACTTGGGAGGGGGGTAAAACCCAAATCACGCTGGGGCGAGGGGGATTGCGTGGGGGGGAGAGGGGGAAGAAGGGAGAGAGGGAGGGAGGGAGACGGCCTCCGACTCTGGCATCAGCGTCCAATCTGGGGGAGGGAGGGAGGGGAGGGGAGAGAGAGAGGGGTCTTTCCTCTAATTTTTTTTAAAAAATATATAAATAAGAGTATTTTCATTTTTTTAAGTGTATTTTTTTTTAAAATTATAAAATGTGCTTCTCACGTGACTATTTCATGAGTTTTTTAACAGAACCAGGCAGAAAGGACCAAACTGTCACCTTTTTAGAGAGTTTAGGGTCAATACGACTAAAAAAAAAAAAAAAAAATAGAGACTAAAGTGTCACCTCTTAAAAAGTTCATAGACCATTGAGATCAATTACTTAAAAAAAAAAAAAAGAATGGGTACAAGTATAGTTTATCCATAATATATCACTTAATTTCATCGAAAGGTGCAATGGTTACGGGTATAATTTATCCATAATATATCACTTAATTTCATTGAAAGGTGAGAGTTGGAATCCCTGTCCCAAGTTAAAAGAGAAAAGGAAAAAAAAAAAAAAAAGGCAATAATTGAGGGCAAATTCAAAGAGTTAGTCCCGATTAAAAAGAAAAGAAAAGACAAGACAAGACAAGAAAAAGAAAAAAAAAAAACAAAGACTAATGTACCTATACGACATGTCGTTTATGTTTTGCTAAAGAGTTTCACTTGTAGAAGAAAAATTGCATAGAAAACAACAAACACCCGTGCCTATTCGACATGTTTGTGTTACGCAAAGAAATGACACCTCATTAGTACAGATATCTATAAGGAACGCCACGAGGAAAGAGATTCATGAACAGAAACAGATATTTCAAGTCTTTAATAACGCAGGAAAATTACAAGTAAATACAAAAATGAAAATTGAAAAGAACCACCTAATTCAATTAAAGTAAAACTACTACTCAGTACTCTTGTTCTCGTCCTGCCAGGTCGCTTGCCATTGCTTGTCATAAAAGGTTGTCTCTTCCAGCAGCTTCTTCATCGTCTCAATGTCCTCGTTCTTCCGGATTAGAAGAACTCCGGCCACCGCTATGAACAACAAGGTCTTGCAGAAGAAGTTGCCCATTTGGTCGACCAGACCGACTCCCGTCAAGCTATCAACAAAATAAGCCATGAAAAACCCTACCATAGCCGCACGCCCTGCATAAAACCCATGAAACAGCACATGAGGGATTAACAAAAGCCAGCATAATTTATGACTTCAGATCCATGTTAAAGGAAGTGAATCTACGAACCATTTAGGAGCTCGGCTTCAGGTAGGTGATATCTCTTTATCCATGCCCACCAAGGGATGATGGAGGTGTCGAAAACAATCGGGTTCTCGTTACTGGATGATTCTGGGTTGTCCTGAAACCATTTTCTCCTCCTGGCCTCTGCAAATCACCATAACCAAAAGTTGTTTATCAGGACTCAATCAAATAGTCCTGAATTAGCAAAAAGGATGCAAGTTTGGGAAAAAAAATTATTATATAAATGATGCAATCAAACTTTTAACTTCATGTCATCAGGTTTCTTATTCTCCTTAAAACGTACAAAAGATGCGTGATACATGGGACGATTAGGAAGGTGCTATCTTCACGAAAAATGCATAACAAAATCATCATCAAAGTTGTAAGAAAAAGAAACTCGATCACACCCCTTAGGATCGAAATGCATTCAAGTCTCAGTACCGTTAGTCCACCTGAAGATGCAAATTTGCAGCACACAAATGTGCGTTATGCTAATGAGTAACTATTCTACCTAACCACAATGCTTGAGGAAGATACATTCGCCAAATCCGCTCGCCAAATCTGCTCGCATGCTCAAGTATGCGATGCCATCCTTAAACTACTGTCTAACAAGGCATAGGGTGTCCAGGGCAGTGCATCACTCGATTTGCGAACTAGCAGGGGCTTTGGAGTTGTAAAGTAGTTAACCCCGGTTTTAAACAAATCCCAATACCATTAACTAACTTGATTAGAACTTGAACTAGAACTAGTTTGAACCTTTGTATTGTATACACCTTCATTAAACAATATGGTGCGTCATCAATTTAGATTGTATATCCCATTAAATAAAAAAGCCAAACAGTTCAGAAATCATGCTCATAACATGTTTGCTCTGTAACTACTTTTGATCCCATAGCAACAATTTTTTTATCAAAAAAAAAAAAAAACAAAAAACCCTTAAAATATAATTTATCAGATACCAAACATTGCTCTCATCAAAATATACCCTTCTCTCTCTCTCTCTCTCTCTCTCTCTAAAATAAAATAAACCCGACCCTCTTAAGACTCAGGTCTGCAATTTCTACACTCTCAAATCAACACAAAAAATCAATTTTTTAGCTTTCGTAAATTGCACACAAAACTAACAAAATACTCAAAAATTTAGACCCAAAAAATAAAAAATAAAAATAGAAAAGCAAAGAAATCTCACCAGCATCAATAACAGCGTCCCAGTCAGTCTTGTCATCTTTCTGAAACTGGGTCAAGTCCCAAGTCCCATTGACCCATTTGGGGTCCTCAAAGTTACTCAAAACCTCCACTTCAGTCTCTTTATGCATCGACCCATTTGCCCCCGCGGCGCTCACGGCAGGTTCCGGAACCTTGGGCTCCTCCACGGCGGTGGCGGCGGCGGCGGCCGAGCCGAGGGCTCCGGCTCCATTGTCGGGCGAGGCCTTGAGGCTGAAGAAATGGCGAGAGAGAACGGGGTTTTTGGGTCCGAGTAGGAGACGGGGCTTGTGGGGAAACTGGGTTTTGGAGAGAGAAGAAGAAGAAGAAGAGAGGGGGGTTGGGAGATGAGTAGGCGGAGAAAACAAGGCGGCCATGGAAGACATTGGAATTGGTGGTGAGAGGAGCTTGGGGGGATATCAGAACATGATGGTGCTTTTGGCTGCTTTCTCTTCTTCTTCTTTTTGTTTTGGGCTACTCTCAGCCTTTAAAAAGTAGTCTCTCTCGGTGGCTTTGGCTTTGTGGTCTTACTCTGTACTCTCTACTATTTGTGAGCTTGGGTGCCATAAAATATTGGAAGAAATTCGTGACTAACGGACAAAAAATAAATATTAAAAAATAAAAACTTCATTGCCGTTATCGCCTTCTTTCAAGCGTTACATTTTAATTAGAATTTGCTAAATTTATTTACATATACAAAAATCTTATATTCGGTATCGTATAGTATCTGATAATGTGAATTTCAATTATTATAAATGTGAACTTCAGTTACTAGTAATGTAAATTCGTACAAAATAAAATGTAAGTAAAGTGAATGTGAATTCTCTTTATTTTTGCATTCATTCTGCATAAATTCACATACCTAATAATCGAAATTCATATTTACAGTAAATAAAATTCACATTGCCGAATATTATCTATTATCGGATAAGAGACCAATATATTATATATATATATATATATATTTCAATTATGTAGGAGAATAATCTTTTATTTGACTATGATATCCATTCAATAAATATAATATTTTGTTTATAAATGTAATTATTAGTTAATTTACATAAAATTAATAATTCTATATATAACATGATATTATTTAGATTTTTTTGGAATATTAATTATAAATGAAAATGATATTAATTTCAGCAAAAGTTATACATTAATGATCCTAGTGTTAGAGCTATTTAACTTTTTATTATGTATTATTTAATCAATATGACTATTGGATATGAGATTTTATCTATAATTGTGATGTGATCTAATATTCAAAAACATGTGATGCTGGTCTATATCACCTATTGTATAAATGGTAGAAAAATCCATATTATATACATATACTAAAGTAAAGGGGGTTTTTACTGTTTTTTATACAGTAATGAACAGTGTTTTTTCTCCTTTTTCTCTTTGTTTTCACCGGCTTAGCTACAGTACCGCATAGTTCCGTACAGTAATTTCTCTACATCGATCTACAGTGTTTGTACAGTAATCTACAGTATTGCTACAGTACTTTTGTACAGTAATGAACAGCAGCTGCTTTTTTTACATTAAAATTCTAATTTTGCCCCTATCCCATGTGCTGAATTTGACTGATCTACAATAGAAGGACGGTTTTATCCTCACATATTTTACTGTTTTATCTACAATACAGAGTCTTTTTTACCCCTCTGATTTAATTATTTTTCCTTCATCTACAGTGAGTTAACCTTTTTATCCATATTATGCAGAAATTGCCGACTGCCCGCAAAGTGCAATTACCGTTTTATACCTCTTTTTTAGTTGCTTTTTTTTTTCCTACAGTGTGTTACCGGTTTTATCCCTATTTAGAGTTTGTTTTTTTTCTTAATATTGTTTTTGCCATTTTTTTTACGTTGAATTTTAGACATTAGATTCCGATCTATTGTTGTATTGTGTTTTTGCTCACTTTGTCCTTTTTTTTAAACGATTTTTTACTTTAAATTTTTTATCTTTATTTCGATTTTTTTTTCTGGGTTTTTTTTGGTATCTTTTTGTTTCTTTTGTTCTATTTTTTAAAGACCTTTTTTTTTTTTAAGGATTCTGCAAGCAATTTTTTTTTTTTGTGTCTTTTTTGTTTGTTTTTGTTTTATATATTAAAATTCTTTTTTTTTTTTTTTTTTTTTTTTACATTTTTGCATGTATATAACATGAATTTTTTTTTTTTGGTTTTTTTTTAAACAGTAAAAAAGGAGAAAATGGGATATATATATATTTTATTTTATTATAATTTTTTTTGTTAAGGTTAGTTTTTTTCGGTTCTTTTGAGTCTAAAGATTTTTGTTCTTTTTTTTGTTTTTTTTTATTTTTGTTTTAATTTTTTTCTTTAAATAAGTATGACTACAGAATAATTTTTTATTTTTTGTTTTTGTTTTCGTTTTTATTATTGTTAGTACTATTGTCATTTTGATTTTGCATCTTCATTATTGGGAGAGATTTTGACAAGAATTATATTTATTATAATTATAATATTTATTTTAACTAATTTCTTTTATTATATAATACTCAGTTTATTTATTTATTTTTTTCTTCCTTCTCCGTGCAATGCACGAGTATTAAACTCGTTAAAATTAAAAGTAAAGATTGATTCGAAATCTACTAATAATTTAAGTGCTTGGAATTCTACGAGAACACGAAATCTCGTGTGCCGTGTGATTTAATATAATCTTAAGGCATGTCACATAAATTTAAATGAAGAGTGATTTTCTTTTTTTTTTTTTTAATTATTTAATCACGTGTTTATTTATAAAATCAATTTTAAAAATTTAGTAGATCACATGTAGAAAATGAGAAAAGTAAATATAAATGCCTCCATCTCTTGATATTAATACTTGTTAATGGAAATAAGTGTCAAATTTATTTTTTGAGCAAATGATAAATTAATCGTGTAAAAGAATATTTTACTAAAAATAATGAATGATGTTTTTAATTAATTAATTAATTTTATTTTTTTATTTTCCCCGAAAAATGAATGTTTCACGGAATTACACTTGAACTAAATAGGTTGAATCTCATTCGTCTCATATTTATTGTTCTGACTGAGAATTAATTCTGAAACGTTAGCACATATAACGTATTTGACTTTGGTGTTTGGTGTGTAAGTTTGAGTTAAGATTTATAAGTTTAAATAGTGATTTTGTTTGACTTTTTTAGAAAAGACAAAAAATTTTTAAAATAAAAGATAAAAATTAAACTAATAGTGATGAGTTTGAACTCATCACCCAAACATCCCCTAAAAACACAACTGTTTTCCGATGGCTGGACAATGGCAGTCTTTTTGTTTGAGCAATAAATGCTTGACAAAGGAACAAACGTTTGGATCTTTTTAAGTACAAGAACAAAGAGTTCTTTTAATAAATAACATCGTAATTATATATTTAATTTCGGTCTCTTCGATATTTAATTTTCTGTATCACATTCCTATAAATTTTTCTAATTTTATACAACATAAAACTAAAAAATAACTGTTTTCCAATGGCTGGCATATTTTGTTTGCGCAATAAATGGTTTGGACAAAAGAACAAAGGGTTTGGGTCATTTAAGTATAAAAGAAAGGGTTATTTTATAATGACTCACATAACTGTATATCTTATTTCTTGTTGATTCCAAATTTTTGATTATGGTTTGGACAAAAGAACAAAGGGTTTGGGTCATTTAAGTATAAAAGAAAGGGTTATTTTATAATGACTCACATAACTGTATATCTTATTTCTTGTTGATTCCAAATTTTTGATTATATACATCACACTGTTCTAAACTTTTTTACTGATATAGTAACAATCTCTCTTTTTATATTCTACAAAAAAAGAACAGACATAAATATTATGATCACATGAGCTTATTTACGAATAAAGTTATACTAAATAATTTTTGAAGAGACATTATACCCCAATCAGAGACATTTTATAAGTAAACTGTACTTTCATCAAAGATAACTAGCGTTAATAGATATGTTTTAAAGGTATAATTTCCCTTGAAATATACGTTTAATTACGATTTTAACCTTGATTAAATAGCATATGATCTGAAAATGTTCAATTTTTATCCAGTTTTTTTTATGATATACCGAACATTGAGATGGTTTGTCTAACAATAGAAAATACAATGAAGTGTGATGTGTGAGATTAAAAATCAGGAACCAACATTAAATTGGGTATATAATTTAGAGGCTATCTGTGAAAACAACCCTAAAAAAAAAAATGAAAGAATTCTATATAGAATAGAGGTTTTATCTACCATTAATCTAGTATAGTACATGTGACCACATCCGGACATTGCCCTTAAAAAAAAAATTGGTATAAAACCGGACAGATTACTTTATCCAACAAAAAATCTTATCTTTTTTTATTATAGCCAATAGCCAAACTCGCTTTTGTACCCACTCCACCACAAACTCTCTCTCTCTCTCTCTCTCTCTCTCTCTCTTTTGTCTCTTATGACTTCAGTTGTGCTTTTTTTTTTTTGAAGAGAGAGAGAGAGAGAGAGAGAGAGAGAGAGCAAAGAGACGTATATAATGTCATCAAGCAGCCAAGCTTGTCCTCCTAATTTCACCTTTTAAATTAGGAATCCACCGCCATAAAATTAAGGGGGTGTTTGGTATATAAGTTGAGTTTGAATTAAGTTGAGATTTTTAAATTTAAATAGTAATTTTTGTTGACTTTTTTAGAAAAGACAAAAAACTTTTGGGGAAAAAGATAAAAAACATGATGAAAAAAATACAATTTAGTTTAAACCAAACTTACCAACCAAACGGGCCCTAAACTTCTGTCAAAATTTTGAGAAGAGTTACTACAACTCTATTCATATTCAAAACCCACTTATATTGACTTAAGATTCGTATATAAATCTCAATTTTCCTTAAAAAAAAAAAAAAACAAAGATAAAGTGTTAAAATTAACAAATCTAGATGGAGTTGAAATCTTATGAAATAAATAAAATGTCCTCCAAAGAAATGTCCACTTAAAGCTATTCATGCCTCTAACTAAAATTTCATTCTTATCCGTCTCAAAGGTTATAATAGCAACAGTGAATCTTTAATGTCTGATTTATATCCATTATAATTGAATTCTAAATCATTTATATTAAATCCTTTATCATTTTATTTATGATATTAGTTCGGTGGACATGAAGACATCATTTATCTCTTCCTATATGAAAAAAATAGAAGCACTCCAAATTTGAGAATGGTCTATACAAGGACTTAAAAATCAATGTGAACCTACACTTGGTTGATGTCCACGCAATAATTAATCAAACTGTTTACACGTATCAATTTCCTTTACTTATTTCCAAAATTACTATCACCTTTTGAACTAGCAAAGCTAGAAATTGACGGTTTAAATAGGAAGAAAGTACGAAAAGTGCCAAGTGAATCGAATGAAAAAGGAGAGGCAAAAATGGCAGATATGAAAGTTTTTATCCAAATTCAAACTTTTGTTTGGAAAAAGATTATAAAATATTTACATTATGGTTCAAACCAACAAAACAAAAACGTAGTCATAAAAAGGAGCTTCTCTCTCACACAATCCATCCATATGGGGAAGGAATGAAAAACAGTGGACAACGAGTAATGTTATTCATCCTATTTGTATTAACAGAGTTGGTCTTTTTATTTCAGTAACGGTGTATAATTTAAAAAAAAAACATAAATAAAAATTTACATGTGTAAAGTTTAACAAGGTGGTTACAAACGAAACCCGAATCTTAACATGGACATAAACAAAAAAAAAAAAAAAATTTCAAAAACTTATTTTCAAAAAAAAAAAAAAAAAGGGACGGCTCGCCCTCAATTGACTCCGCCACTGCCTGCATATTGGTGGCTCTCACTAGTCTCAGATCTTGTCAATACCAGTAAATATGACGTTGGATATTGACTTTCCTAATGACTTTGGCTAGTTGGATTTGGCTGAATTAATTATCTTTATGCTCTAATGTCTTTCTAAGTACTTGAGCTTGTATATCATTATTTGATTCAACAAATCCAGGGATTTCTATAAAAGGGACTAACTACAATAAATATTTAATTATTTAAATATTACTATTGCCTTAGCTATAACCGGGATCAACCAGTAGATAACTAGATATTCATTATTTTGATAACTAATCTAACTCTTATCTTATCAAATATTCACTATTTTACATAATACAAAAAAGATATAATTATATCATTTAATGTCATAATTATCAGTTATTTATGTAGCACGCTACTGCTGACACGCTTAATACAATAAATACATTGGTCGTGTTCAAGCTGTGTTTGAGTTGACTTTTTTTTTTGTTACACGATTAATAAATGGATTAACATAAACACGACTTGTTAACATGGAACGTCATCGTTATAAGATAGGGCTTTGTTATGGACTTTATGATGTTAAAGCCACCTTACGAAAAGAAGCTAAACGAAGAGGGGTTTATCCCAATTCATTTGGATATGCAGAATGTGAAATTTAACGTACTTCTTCCACTTCTAGTTCTAGCATGAAAAAGACCCTAGAAGGAGAACAATAAACATATAAATAAAAATTAGAAGAAATAACATGAAAGCAACAAAATGAAGAGAAAGAGACGACATTAATATATTAATACGACACCAACGAGGATATGTTAAAAGCACAAAAATGTTGATAGCAGGAAGAAAGATAATTGAAGGGAGAAGACAATAACAACTAAAAACGACAAAAGTAAGACTTGAACGACCACAACTTGAAGACGACAAGAAACAAAAAGAACCACTGGGAAACGACAAGAAGAGGAAAATTATAGTTAAACTCAAAAGCGTCTTAAGTTTAACGACAAAAGAAGAATAAACGGCAACAGCCAAATGGAGAAAAACTTGAAAAACGAGAAGATATAAATGGAGAACAGTACAATTAAAAACGACAACAAAAATTATAAACGACAATAAATTAAAAAGACGAGCACATGACCCCACAATGACCTCGGAAACGACACCAATTCGCATAACACGGAAATTAAAAGCGACAAAACTCGTAGGCACCGTAACAATAAAATCTTGAAATTACTGAAAAACTACAACAACCAGGAAACGACATAAATTTTTTTTTATTTTATTTTGGGCTTGAAAAACGACAGAAACCTTTGCAAGCATCAACTTACTAGATAATCAATCCATAATAGAATCAAAAAACCTATTTTAATTGACTAAGTAATTCATACAACAAATTTATGGTGACATACATAGGATAACTACGATGGTTTATATTCACCTTACGTATATTCACTTTACGTATAACGAATTCAATACATCACTTTGTCAACAAAATTAGATCAAACAAAAATTATCAATCCATTGAACAAGATTACTTCAGTTTTGACATTTCCTTTTAATTTGTCAAATTATTTTTAATTTGTAGCCTTTTACTTTTATTTCTCTCTCTTATCTCGTTTCTCTCACCTTTCTTTTTCTTTCTTTCTTTTTTTTTTTTGTCTCTCTCCTCTGTTCTCTGTCTTCACCCCTCCTCCGTTGACGCCTTTCCAGCTTCCACAAAAATCTGATACATTCAAGGGGGGAAAAAAAAAAAAAGGCCCCAGCAAATCTTCTTCTAAAATAAACCCAGCAAAGCAGACGGCAAGAAAGTCCACCGGAGGAAAGGCACTGAGAAAGTCCGTTCCGGCGACCGGAGGAGTGAAGAAGCCTCACCATTTGGGGCTGGTGACGGAGGTTTTGATCCGGAAGCTTCCATTCCAGAGGCTTGAGAGGGAATTCGCAGAGAATTTTAGGACTAAATCTGGGGATGGCATATGCTTACGGGAAATTCTCAAATAGTTTTACATGATCAAGGAAAGAAGGATTATCAAATGTGATAGAAATGCTGAAGGACTAGAAACTGATTAATTTTCAAATGTATCAAAACACAACAAATTAAAGACTATCAGAAAATTTTAATTGTTGGAATCCACCAAACAAGAACTATCAAGCATCACATGTAGAGACTTTTTATTTTTTTTGAATGCATCAAATTTTGTGGAAGCTGGAAAGGCCTCCATGGAGGAAGCGTGAAAACAAAGAAGAGAGGAAAGGGGGGGGAAAAAAAAAGTTACGTGAGAGAAACGAGACAAGAGAGAGAAATAAAAATAAATGAACACAAAATTATTTGACAAATTAAAAGACATGGGCTGTCAAATGACATGAAATTTCACATCACATGTTAGCTGAGTTGGTTTATATAAGTTTGAAAAATACTAAAAAATATCAGTAAGGTTTAATATCATATTTATAAAGAGGTAGATTTTATTAGTGGGCTCTATATTATGAGACTCATCCTTTATTAGTTAATAATATTAAATATTACTGATATTTTCAAACATTATTCTAAAAGATGAGATTGAAGTGGATATCCTTAATATTATTCCAAATTTATATCAATTTATAGTTATAAAAATAATCTAGTGATAATTCTATATATGCCTCATCATAAAGTATAGAGTTCAAATTTTATACCTCTAAATTAAAAAAGAAAAAAGTGAAAGGTTTGTATTGATTCTACATTAATGTATATTTGTTAAACATAGGAATATTGCTGGACAATATCAGATGAAAAATGCAAATTCTAAGCTTCAGCAAAATTAATAATAATAATTAAAAAAAAAACAATTTAAATCCGTTTCTTTTCATCATTTAGTAGCTGTGTTTTGGGCTGCAATACATCAAAAAAAAAAAAAAAAAAAAAGAAAAGAAAAAAAAAAAGAAAGAAAGAAATAGAATGTATTACAATCTTGCACAATAATTTAGTGCAAGTACGGAATAAAATTTACTTGAGAAACAAGAAAAAGAAGTAAAAACAAGATCAAGAGCCCTTTTTATATAGTCATTTGGTAATTTTTGAGTTCATATACATCTCTCTAAAATGGACCAGAAGTTCGAGGTAGCTCCCCCGAGCAGGGGATATCGACGCCGCCTTGTATTCATCGGGGAAGGAAGTATAGATGAGTTACCTTTTATCGATAGTCCGTCACCTATAGCTGCATGTCTAGGACATCTTTGTTTCGCTTGGAAATCGTGAGATCGAATATGGCACAATTGATCTTCTGGCTGAATTTCTCGCGGTTTGATGAAAATCTATTCAAGTCCCGAAACGTAAGCTTTTTTCGAGACGTTTTTGTGCCAAAATTATAGCACGATTTATGAGAACTAGTTCATAAAAATGCATTTACAATTGTTGCAACTTCTATTTTATTTTATTTTTTATAATTGTTTTTTGTTCTATGTTTCTAGTTTATTTGAACAAAGCCTATTGTAGAGCTTGAAACAAGTTAACTTTAAAAGCCAAAGACTCTTTTGAGGCATCCGCAAACATCTTTATCTTCTTCGGTATTAATACACCTTTCATGTACAGTTCACTACAACAGTTCGATATGTTTCGCGGTATATACCATGGTTTCAGGCTTGATGCTTCAATTCTTTGTACAAGTTGGGGCAATGTTTCAACAAGTGAAGATTAAGTTCCAACGACGTCTTAAAAAAGACGAGCCTCGCCGCTGCTTTCCACTGTGATAGAAGCAACAAAAGAAAGAAGAACGGCAACATACGTGAGACCGGCATCGTGAGGCTCAACGAAAGCATATAACATATCAAAAGAGGTATAACCAACTTAAGTGAGAAATAAAGTCCTTTCGGGAGGTGAAACCAGATCTCCGATACTGAAGTGAGGAAGGCCACGGTATTGACGGCCAAGAAGCAAATCCACGGTGCCATGTTATTAAAGGCAAAGAGTGATGGTTGATTTAGTTCACTAGTAGAATCAGTCATATTGGGATTGGTGGTGAGACCGAAACCTTGCCTATTTCCGCCTGGCGGGCTTAGCACAGCTTGGAATGTAGCTGTTGCAATCAGCACCGCTACAACTAGCAAGGCGTTTCGGTTTTCATTCGACATGCAACATTTTCTGAGGTAGCTTGATGTTATCCATGTTTCGAGCACCGACATCTTTGTAAGTAAGAACTCTGCGAGGGTGGTACCTCTAGGAAGGGAAGAAGCTCCTAAAGCTTCATTTCGGTGTAGCAAATCCCATATGTTTGCGTCACACGCCGGCCCTTTAAGCTCGGAGATATCAAGAGCAGTTAGACCCTCAAAATTCGTGGCGTTTATGTCAATCCTATTCATTAACCACTGAACCACCTGCATCGATCAAAAGCAAAGAGTGCTAATTGATCTATATCATGACAAGAGAAAATAAACGGGAAAAGGGCACCCGAATTTCCTACACGGAAAAAAACTATGCATATTTTCTCTGGTTTTAGACAATTTAAGGAAGATTAACTAACATATTTATCCTTGATGATAAGGAAATTGAAAGAGCAATAACTTGCCTGGAATTGATTTCGGTATACGGCAATATGCAACGCGGTGTTTCCTTCATCATCGGTCCGCTCTAGAACCACATCCATATCAACATGTTGAAGCCATCCCAACAAGACTTCAACAGCTCCCAATTGGTCATTCTTTGCAGCAACGTGGATGGCTGTTTCATTTTGAATCGTTAAATCACATATCGACTCTGGACAAGTAGCAAGAAATTCAGCCAGGAGATCCACACATCCCGCTTCCGCTACACAATGCAACGGAGTCTTGGCCTCCCTGCCTTTGACGCGGACAAGATTTCGATCTGCAGATAAGAGATGAAGCACTGTCCGGTTGTTACCATTTTGTAAAGCAAGGTGCATCGGGCTGAGGCCATGTTGGTTTTGCTTCGTCGAAAATGTTGGCTTTAATGTCATTATCTCCATGGCAAAATGAGCATGCCCTGCTGATGCAGCTATGTGCATAGGATTATCAATAAACGCTATTTCATCGATGCGATCTAAGATGCTCGGATCCTCTTGTATTACTTCATACAAGGCGTCGATATCTCCCCCTTGAGCCGCCTTCTTCAACCTCTGATCCGTTCTAAGAGATCACATTAGCATACTTTTATGTTTTTAGTAATTATAATAAATGCACAGTTTTTTCGACATCTATCAATAAAATAATGATAACTTCTTTTTTTTTTTTTTTTAATAAAAAAAATTACGACAACTTATATGATATATTAGCTGACATTCTTCAACAGTTTAGTTTTTATACCGTTCTCTAACCTTAAATAATGTCCGAAGGGGCAATCATTCGGAAGAATAGCTCCTCGCATAGCTCCAACACCAAGTAACATAGCCCTAATTTCTTTGTCATCCACCATTCTTTGATGCTCTAAGATGTCCAGGGCTGTACTATCCTCAAAGTTCTTTGAATTCACATCTACCCTAGACTTTAGCAACAAGTGTACCACCTGTATTAAGAAATAAGTAGAACAGATTACAAGTATAAAAAAGTAGACCACTTATTTTACAATCAGAGAAAAAATGTCGGTGAATATTTCAAAAATTATTATAAGAAGAATACTAATCACTATCCCTAGTGGTGATGATGATTTATTAAGCAATTCGAGGTTGACATGTAACGTTGTCTGAATTCAGTGACGGAGTCAGGCATATATTTCAGTATGGGTAAATACATCAAATTTTTTTACTGAAATGAATAACAAAAGAATATAAGAATTAAATAGTAAAGTTTTTACAGGGATGAGGACTTTTAATTTTTATTGGGGCAAAAAAGGAAAACTATAAATTTTTCTGGGTAAAATTAAAAGAAAAAATTAAGTGGGGACCATAACCCCATCTAGATTCACCCTGCTTGGACCCTATTTTATGATCAATAGATCCTGAATGTTGATATAGAAATTTGTGATTGGTTGAAACTGTACGATAATCTAGGTAGTTATGATAAAAAGCATTATTCTTAGGGATTTGTAGATAAATACTCTTTTGTTTAAAGAAGTATTTTAATAAATGGTTGAACTTTTGTAAAACTATGAAAATGATTGTTTCTAAAAAACTGGTGAATTAGTCAATGTACTGATTGATCGTCGTTAATCAATATTGACTAATGATAGTACGTATTTTCATTGATTGATTGTGCTCAATCACTGATGAATGATTATTTTCCTAAATAAAATGAAAAATTGTCTATTTTTTAATTTAAGTCTTTAACAATATTCTATGTACTTAATTTTTTTTGTCGAGGCTTTTCTTGGCAGCATCTGGATAGAGCTATTTTCTTGTCTCAATATGCTACAAATGTTTAAGAAAAGAAAGCCTAATTTATTAGTTCAGAAGCCAAGATTCAAAGCACTAATTAAATTTTAAGGACATTAGAAGATTACCCGGGGTTGATTTCTTGATGTTGCAGTATGCAGCACAGTGTTGCCATCCTCATCTCTCCAGTTCAAAATCCTTTTCTCAAACTGATATTCTTCATAGCAGACAACAGTAAGCCATCTAAGAAGGATCTCAAAAGCTTCGAATTTATCATGTTTCAACGCGATATGCAAGGCAGTCTCACCGCGGATTGTTACATCTTCTAAGGATTTTGGACAGGCCGATAAGAAGACAGGCAAGAGCTTCAAATTTCCTTCTTTAGCTACATGGTGCAAGGGTGTCGTGCCTTCCCTTCCCGGTACTCGAACAAGGTCTCCATCGACGTCTATGAGCCGGAACACCATCCGGGTCTCCCCATGCTGCAGAGCCAGGTGCAAAGGGCTAAACCCGTCTTGGTTTAGCTTCCTAGCAAATGATGGCTTCAGCCTCATAATTTCCATGGCGAAACGGACTTGCCCTCGCGAAGCGGCTACGTGTAACGGGGTATCGACAAACGATACCTCATCAAAGCCTTCAAGAACTTTTGTGGTCTCCCCAAGTAAAGCGTACAATTCATTGATATCTCCTTCATAAGCAGCCTTCCTCAACCTCTTGTCCATGCTAAGTTGATCCTACTAACACTGCAAGATTGATTCGAATACATGAATATAGATTAGTTATATCTATTAATAACAAGGAATACATATTAAAAACTTGAAAAATCTGCCATACAAAAAAAAAAAAAAAAAAAAAAAGATTGAAAACTAGTAATAGTATTCAAACTAGAGCCTTCTTCTTACAAGTTTGAAGTATTCAAGAAACCTATATATTGGTCATGACATGAAAGAACTTATAGTTAACCAGGAAAATTCCACAATTTTAAATGCAACACATTTATATCTATATATATATATATATATATATATATATACAGGCACAAAAGTTTGTTAAAAGTAGCTCAAATATGTATATGCTAGCAGAATCTCAATACAAGCAGTTTCCTGCAAACTTCGTTGCAACTTAACAGTAGATTCAAGGAGTAATTTTTTTTGAAATTGCAACTAAGAAGTCAAGGTCTAGAAATAATTGATTGAATTGACTAAAATATAGAGTCTGTTTGGTAAAACTTTCCAAAAATTACTTTTGACTTTCTATTTCTAAAATTTGGAAGTATGTGAATGATATGTTATACAAACTTTCTGTTAAGTTAAAAGTATGACTCCCAAAAAAAAACTATTATAAATGGACTTTAAAATTTATATAAGAGTTTAAGTTAAACATTATAATAAACGTAATTTTAATATTTTTATTACTAATTAAAAAATTTTAAAATTATTTTAACTTCATAAACTCTTTTGAAAATATAATTTTCAAACATTTGCTATAAAAGATCATAATTTTTGTTTCTTTATTTTACTGACTAAAAACAAAAGTTTTATCAAACTGAGTTTCAATATCAAATGGGAACAAAGAGACACTCCCTGAAAGGGGTAAAGAAGTTGCCTCTTTTGACAAATCAGATTACCAATACTTTGTCGTTTTTCCAAGTCAAGTGCCATCTAGTCTTTTGGGCCTCTCCTCGGACTGCAACTTTTGTCGTGTCAAATGTGAAGAGCTTTCACTCCACCCATTTTTCCCCATTCGAAATGAAGATTCCTGGCCGTCACAGTCCACAACGTAAGGGTACAAATATGGACTAATAAGCATTTAGTCAAGTCAGGGGTCGTTTTAACTACCAAAAAAATAAAAAAATTGGAAATAAAAAAGCAAGGAGTCGTTTTTGTGACAGTCACCAATCTTTATAAGAAAAAAGATAAACTGTGCAGTTCGCTTGAGAATTGATATATGTAATGATTTATAAGTAAAGAGATCACTCTCCTAATGGTATGAGGACTTTTGGGATTAAGCTTAAGAGTGAAACCATGTGGACACGAGACTTAAAGTGAATAATATCATATCAAAAGAAGTCATGAATCGTTGCAAATGATATTAAAGTCTATACTCAACTGGAAGTGTGGTCAACAAGGACGTAGGGTCCCAAAAGGAGGGGTGATTATGACAGTTATCAGTCTTTATAAGAAAAATGATAAGTTGTGTAGTCCGCATTGCTTGTAAATGGATATTTGTGATGGTTTATAAGTAAAAGAGAGACCACCTCTTAATAATATGAGGTTTTTTAGAGTTGAGTTCAAAAGTAAAATCGTATGAGATCTTAAGCAGACAATATGACACTAAAAGAAAGCACATATTGTTACAATTTTAATCGATAGTGGGTTACTGAAAACCATAAAAAAAATATATATATATATATATATATATATATATATATATAATATGCCCACATGTCCTATTCCGTTCAAAATTTGGACAGAATTGCATGAAGACAATTTTTTTTATTTTTTATTTTTAACATTATCAATAGGTTAGAGCATATAAAGCCAAGACACAAGCCACTTTTTAGACACAGAGAGGATTTTAATTTTGTTATTATAACACAGTTTTTAATACTAGAGGTACATCGACAACGTAATTACGGAATTTAGAGCGTCATAATTTCTATTATTAAATCATATATACATGTATTGACAATTAGAAGTGGAATAACAAACGCATTTAAAAACTCTCTTAAGAACATGTCATGCTGTGTAATTTGTATAATATAAAATTTGGTATTGGCAATCTTAAATTTATATATGAGAAAATAAGAAACTAAGTAATGTGATATCAATTGATACCGAGCAACTTGTTTTGATTTTGGATACTATTAGTTTAGTGCTTGAAAATGTGTCAAATTTGGTCCTTTAAAGTTGGCGAACCTTAGGATTTTTTTTTCTTTTTGAAAAGTTACCTAGTTTTACTTCCATATCAAGCACTTGATTTTTAATTCCAATCCTATTAATCTATTAACTCGATCTCTTCCTTATTTTAGCTTTCTTTTAATAACGTTGTAAATTAAGAAAATAAACTATTTTCCTCAGATTTTTTTTAGTGTTTAAAATGGAAGAATTTGAACTGCTGACAAAAACAAGATAAAAAATAATTCTAAAGAAAAAACGTTTAATTTTGAGCTCTTTATAAAGAAAGCTAATTAAGCTAACAGATTTCTTTTAGTTTTTCTTATGATGAAGTAGGTAATGGTATTGTGTTGATGTGATAATCATTATAAGAAAAAAAGGTAAGCTGTACAGTTTCACATCACTTGAGAATGGATATATATGTAATGATTCATAGGTAAATGGATCACTTCTTAATGGTATGAGGCCATTTGAGGTTGAGCCCAAAAGCAAAACCATGCGAAAACGAGATCCAAAACTAATAATATCATACTAAGTGAGGCATGAGTCAATAATTCACCTCTATTTTGAAACAAAAACATTATATTAGGGCCCGTTCGGGTGATGAGTTCAAACTCATCACCATCAACTTAATTTTTGTCTTTTTTCCCAAAAGTTTTTTGTCTTTTCTGAAAAAATCAACCAAAATCACTATTTAAACTTACAAATCTTAACTCAAACTCATACACCAAACGGGCCCATGAAAATAAAATATGTCTATTTTCATTATTATACCTATCTACAATAATCATTTTCATAATCTACGAAGCATCTAAAATTCTCCTAATAAAATTCACCTCAGTTTTGGAAAAAACAATTGCCAAGCACTACTTGTTTCTAGCCACAATAACTTTTGACTAATAACATAGTCGCAACAAATTTTTTTATTTTTATTTTTTTTTCAACAGCGTAGCAATGTCAAACCAGTCGATAAAGTATCTCCGAAAAATGCATTAGAGTAATATCCGCACATGTCCTTTGCAAATCATGATTGACAGCCCGTCCATTCAAGTAGTTTCTTGGTAACGTTGTCCACAAAGGCATTCCAAAAACGAACTACCACCAAACTAATTGCGGCGACAGCAGAAATTCTTGGCAATGTCATCGACATCGACGATAACTAATAGCAGCCGGAAAACAGAGAAAGTGACATCAAAAGTAGCTTACCAATGTACCCACTTGGGAGTAGGAAATAGATTGCTATCAAAGTCGTCAAAAGGGCCCCGGTGTTCAAGATCCACAAGCTCGCAAATGTAACGTCACCGCCGCCGATGCTTGTCGTTGCATCATTCTTGTCTTGCCTAGCACTGCCTAGAGGTGTGTTTAGAGAGGCATGAGAAGTGGCCAGCATTTCAATGATCAGCGCAGCAACTATTATTAGCACATGATGTCGCGTGTCGTTTATCATGTTTGCCTTGTAACGACATATAAGATAATTCCCAACTTTCCATCGAAGAGATAGTTGATCTTGTTGACGACGGAACTTGATGAGGATTGCGTAGCATTTCCCTAACTTCTTTGCTGTCTGGTCTCTCTGTTTGGCTTTAATTCTGAGATATCTGATGCAGTTTTTCCCTCTGTATTCTTGGCAGTTAGATCAACTCCACAAGCAATTAACTCTTTGACTACCTGCACGAGGAGATGCTCCGATTGAATATAATAGATGTGTAAGTGCTTCTTTAAAAAGGTCTTTTATCTGCATATCCCTTAATCAATATGGCTAGAAATCTTTCACCTTGCCTTAAGTAATGTTCCGAACTATTAAGACGTTCTGGAACTGAAACGGCGTTTAATGCACCCGCACGAGTAAGCATTTCTTTGATGTCTTCTCTACCGACGTCCTCTTGCTCTGAGATGTCCAGGGCTGTCGAACCTTCCACGTTTATGGCATTTACACCAATCCCACTTTCTTTTAATAATACCTTCACAATCTGCACAAATATATGACTCCATAATTGCCTTTTTCACAATGGTTTTCTATATAAATCTATTTATTTGTTTAATTTTTAAACTAGAGCTTCACTCCATTTTTATATATAGTCCATGAATTAGGTTCAAAATAAAAAGCATATATGCCGAATTCCAACTTTTATCCCCATTTTTTTATTTTTAAATTACCAACATCATATGTGGGTTATTATTTTTTTATTGATAGGTATTTAATTAATATCCGTCACTTTATATTAAAATATCGCATCTAGACATACTTAGCAGTACTACTCCAATAGAAAATTGTAAAAAACAAAATAAAATAAAATAGTTACCTGGCTTAGATTTCTTATTGTGGCGATGTGCAACGCTGTGTTTCCATCCTCGTCCATGAGGTTTAGGAATTTTCTCCTCTCGGTACTGCGAAGCCCCTTGTTACACCATTTCAACATGATCTCTACAGATTTGAACTTTCCTTTTTCCGAAGCTAAGTGCAAAGCTGTCTGCCTGCGAATTGTGACGTCTTCTAACGATGCTGGGCAAGCAGAAAAGAAAGCTACATAGTGGAGAGGAGTCCTACCGCCCTTCCCTTGAACTCGAACGAGCTCTTTATCGATATCTAACAGTCGCAAAACTGTCCAGGTATGTCCTTCTTGCAAAGCAAGATGCAAGGGGCTAAACCACTCTTGGGTTTAATTTTTTGGCAAATGATGTCTTTAACCTCATAAGTTCTAAAGCGGAATGAGTTTTACCCCAGGCTGCAGCCGTGTGAAGATGACTATCAACCAATGGTTTTTCATGAATATCATCGAAGACATGGTTAGTATGTTCTAAAATGAATTGGTAAAGGGCCGGCGTCAATGTCGCCCTCGTGGGAAATCTTATTCAACTTCTCTTCCACTGTGGGAAGATCTTGAATATTAAGTTGTAGTAAGATCTTATTCTACTTCTCTTCCATTCCACTGTGTGGTTACTTAAAAATTTCTCTATTAACAAAATTTTTAGGTTTGTCTGTAATATCATTGTGGTAAGACTTTAAGTTTTGTCCATGCATTTCCAACTTGAGCCCCAAGTTTGCAAGTGGGAACAACCAAGGTCAAATTGCTTAGGGAAATATGCTGCCAATTGTTTTTGAATATATTTAATTAATCGGCCAAATAATAATATCATGCCGACGACAAATACTCGAGTAGGTCCTATTTCAAGAAACTAAAATAATGAAGTCCCACACTTGCTCATTGTTGTTATTACTCAAAAACTGGAATTCAGAGAGCTTTAATTAGTAAATCTATATAGCAATGCTATCAACAATGCTATTAAAAGCGAGCTAAAATATAATGGAATGAGATTGAATTACTAGATATAATTCGAATTAAAAAAAAAAAAAAGGTTGCAAGCTAGGTTGGTTCCTAAACTTCTAACCTTGTGTGACTTTGGTCCATGATCTTTTTTTTCATAGTTGGAATGTCCTTAAACTATTAAAATATTGATACAATATTCATTTCCATTAATTTTTAGACAAAATCCGTTAGTTATCATCACTTTTTGACTAAATTTACAGATTTTATCCAAAAATTAATGGAAATGACTATTGTAGTAACATTTTAATAGTTTAGAGACATTCTCTGTTTTTTTTTTCCGTCACTAGAATGACCATCAACTATTAAAAATATGTTACATTAGTCATTTTTGCTAATTTTTGGATGGAATTCATTAGTTAACGTCATTTTTTTGATCAAGTTATTAACGGATTCCATCTAAAAATTAACGGAAAGGATTATTGTAGCAATATTTTAAAAATTTAGGAACATTCAAAAAAGATTAGGGATTAAAGTTGCATAAGATTAAAAAATTAGGGACTAAATGAGCAATTTATATAAAAAAAAAAAATCAAGTGCTTGATATGGAAGTAAAACAAAGTAAAGTTAAGCCAACGTAATGGACCTAATTTGGCATATGTTTCAGGCAATAAATTAGTAGTATCCAAAATCAAAACAAGTTGCTCAATCGATGGATATTAATTTTTTAATAAATGGTCGAAGTATTGTAAAATTAGAAATTTACCTAATATTTAGGCTAACAAAAGTTGGATTGCATTTTCTCTAAAGATTCAATGAGAACTATTTTTTAAATTGTTTTTTCGGTTTAGTGTGGAAGAATTTGAACCTTTGACCAAAAAAGTAACATAATATGCAACCGCATATTTCCCTAAAATTGAATTCTAAAGAAAAAGCATTAAAACATTATCTAATTTTGAGTACTTATAAAGAAAGATAGGCTAACACATTGCTTTTAGTTTCCCTTATGAAGAAGGTAATGTTATTGTACTGAAAAACCGAGGAGATTTCCTATTGCTGAGGCAAAGTAACTAGTACTAAATGGAAGCTATCAAGTAGTGGCTTCAGCACGTGAATGAGGATGTTGAAATGGTTATGGCTGACGTTTGCTAGTGTAATGTACAATAGTCACTAAGCAAGCGTGTTATTTACTTGATAAACGACCCGTCGTTTACTTCTATAAGTGGCATGAAACCTTATAGTACTTTCTAATTTCACGTTTTAGTATCATGATTTATCCTCAATTTCTTGAAACTAAACCCGCATGTGTACCACTCTCTAGATTAAGATTTGTGATTGACTATAGAAAGATATATATTGATATCGGTTAATCAGTGATTAATCATTAATGAGTATTAGTCAACCATTAATTGATCATTTTACACAAAAAAAAAAGGGTCATTTTCCTAAATTTAAAATACTTCACCCATTTTTTTTTTAAACTTAAAAAAGACCATTTATCTATATATCCAAATTATATATGTATATTTTTATGGATAATGAGGATACAACATTTAAAACCAAAAAAAGAAATATAGCAGTGTCCTGTGTTTTCAAAGAAGTTTATTAGAAAACTAGATATTATAAGTGGAAATGCTAAGAAAGAATAAACGGACATGAGAATTAACAATCAGATAAGAGAATGTACAAGAATGATTATTGATTTAATTCCTAGTTTAACAAAGAAATCATAATTCAGTCCCACACAATGAAATTAAAAGACATGTTACACAGACATACTATGACTAAATGTTTATGGTCATGAGTTTGGCACGTCCCGAGTGTCGAATCTTGAGCTCTCTGGGGTGTGACTACACCACCAATTCTCTGTGAAAGCTAGAGCAACGGTTGAATATGGCGATCTTCATCTTCACGACTTTCTTTTGTACGAATATGGGGACGTATTTGTGCAGAATTATTGCCAACTTGGAGTGATAAAATAGGACCATTAAACAAGCCAGACATAGCATTAACACGAACGATTCTTGTGTGAAACTGCTCACTGCATAATTGCAGATAACTAAGGGTAAAACCAAGCGCAGGATTCCACAGTCTGCGGGAAGGTGGAGATATATCTCTACCATAGAGGCAAAGAAGGCTATGTTGTTGACCAGCTTAAATATAATAGGGATATAATATCCAATCGAATTATACAAAGCATAGTGATAGGTACTTGTACTATACGGGCCATACTTTTCATCGTCGCTGCCATCCGAGGAGTCAAGTGCTGCTTGGTAGTTAGCTGTTGCGAACAGAACAGCCACAAGCAAAATGATGTTACGGTCCTCATTCGACAAGTAGAGCCTTTTGCGGTAGTCAGATATGATCCATTTTTCACGCCACGACATCTTTGACTTAAGTGAATCTGCGAGTTTTGGGACAACAGGAAGTGACGATGCTTTTAAGCCGCCACCACGAAGCAACATATGCCTGAGCCTGCTGCTGTTTGGTTGTGTTTGATCTGAGATGTCCAGTGCTGTCAAACCCGCCGTATTCTTAGCATTTACCTCAGTTCTATTAATTATCAGGCTCACCATCTGCAACTAGGCAGCAACAACTTAAAACTTATAAATGATAACAGTTATATATGTGTGTGTGTATATATATATATAACTAATTTGTAACAGGTTCTTGAAACTCTCTTTTCACTAATTTGAAATGGCGAAAACAATAAATGATAAACTTGAGAAATTAGCAATAAAATGTTTAATAATCGGGTCTTACCGCAATTTGATTCCTTGACGCAGCAACATGCAAGATGGTGTTTCCTTCATCGTCGCACCACTTGAGGACACCATCCTTGCCAACATGCTCAAGCCATCCCAACAGCACTTTCAGTGCTTCAACCTTATCACTTTTAACAGCAACATGCAGAGCGGTTTCTTTTCGGATCGTCAAATCTTGAATCGATTTGGGACAAACCGAGAGAAACTCAGCTAGAAGATCAATCATACCGCACTCAGCAGCAAAATGCAAAGCAGTTGTACCCTCTCTTCCTTGGACACGGACTAGATCTTTGTCGACGTCTAGGAGACGAAGGACCAATTTCGTTTGCTCACTTTGCAAAGCCAGATGAATGGGGCTATATCCGTTTTGATTCAACTTTCTAGCGAAAGATGGCTTTAGCCTCATGATCTCGATGGCAAAGTGAACTTGGCCCGCGGATGCAGCTACATGTAAAGGAGTATCGATAAAAGGTACCTCCTCGATGCGCTCCAAAAGATACGCATCTTCCTTCATCAGAGAATACAAGGCGTCGATGTTCCCTGCCCGGGCTGCAGCTTCCAATCTCTGTTCCATCTAGAACGGGAATAATTACGTACTCGTGGTAACAAAAATTACGAACTTTGTTTTCTGTATGATGGAGCTCTAGTATTTCTATTACAATTCGCAATTTTAATAAGAACCAGACCAAGACGAACAGTAAAGAACTCAAACACACCAAAGTAAATAAATATACCAATTATCTTGGCCCCAACCCTTTGTGCCATCTGACCTAACTAATTCAAGACTTGAAGATCTTTGTTTTTTTTTTTTTCTTTTTTTTTTTTCTTTCTTTTTTATTTTTTTTTTATTTTTATTTTTAAATAAACATGCCGTCTAAAAGGTGGAGATCAGACCAAGGCCAAGACTTGGTTAAGGAGGAAACTTCCATATGGACTTTGCAGACAACGGAAGATCAGACAAGTCAAGCTTGCTCAGGTCAACACAACACACGGTTTTTCTTTCGTCAAATAATCTTTTAGAAAAGCAGAGAAACGTGTGGGGACATGAGTATTTAGAAAAGGGTATAGTTGAATGCCATGTACTAGCTATTTTTCTACAAGTTCTACCGTGTGTTTATATCATTCAAAGTCTAGCAATATGTCCATATGCACAACGCTACGTCGTTAAAAAATGTTATATAATTAAGCTCGTTCTTCCTCAAAACCTACTCAGCTTAAGTTGACACTTATATGCGGATCCTCATTTTTGTTTAAAAAAAAAAAAAAAAAAGTGTTCTTGACCTATGAAACATGAACATACCGTGTCTCTCTTCTTTAACATGAGATCCGACGTCCAATAACAGCCATAAAAATATTAAACCACTCTTCTCGATCGTAATAAATTTTTCAACCTCTGGTTCCTCGGTCAGAGGCGGAGCCAGTGGGGAGCCCCCACAGAAAATTTTTTCCTTTTACATTTACCCCAAACATTTTATAATTTTTACAATTTGTCCCATTAAAAATAAAAAAATTCTCATGTAGTCTATGTTTTGTCTCACTAAAAATAAATACTTCTCATATAACCCATACTAAAATAAATTATATGTTTACAATTTTATTGCTTTGCACCTACTAAAATTAAAAAGTCTCACATAAAACCACTAAGACTAAAAATTCTCATATAGCCCCCGCTATAATTTATTTTCTCATGAAAAAAGATTTTTGATGTATGCTCCCACTGGAATATATTTCTGACTCCGTCCATGTTCTCGGTGGCTTCTTATCATCTGGTTTTCCCATTTTTCTCACCTTTTTGCTCGTGTTGGAGAAAATTCTAGATTTTGTTAACCAATTTGCTTGAACTCAAATTGCCTTGCATTGCAAACACGAAATAGATATTTGAAAAATCCAATAGTAAAAGGAAAATATGAACACAACCAACTAATTTATGGAATTTTCTCAGTCATGCATTTTTATGACTCAAGTGGACAAGGAAAACGACATGTAAAGCGACCTATACTTGTACATGGAACCCCTATTAATAACTACTATGGTTATTGAGTCTACTTGTAAATACATGGAAATTCCATTTTGATGCTTCTCCCATAGAAATCTGAATTCGGGCAATTTCCTAGTCATTTTCGCTTGGGAGAAATTTTTCTACCTAAATAGTGAATTACGCACTAGTCTTTGTCTTTGTCTTGGTTTGGTTTTCAACTATGACATAAGTATAGTCTCACATCAAATCTGCTCCTTATAAGTCCGTCCCAAGAAATCAAAGTCGTCCATGTTAGAAATTGTTACCTCACTACCCTTGCAGTCCTTACCCCAAGTTTCTACACAGCTTCCTCAGAAATCACGTTTTCACACCTACCAGAATCTATCACGAAACGACAAACTGTCATTGATCGTGCAGGTTGATTAAAAAATGTTGGTGTGTTATTGGAGCAAAACAGGGTCGTCCGACCTCCAGTAATGGGCGTTCCACATGTTCCTCTCGTCATCAATGTTGGAACAGCCGTCCAAAAGCCCTGCAAGGCCGAACAACTTGTGATGAAATCATGGTGAGTTGCTCCTATATGAGTCTGCTGAGACGATTGCATAGGTTCCTCAACCACCGCTAGACGGTCTCAACCATTAACCTCCTCTAGGGGCACGCTTTTTCGAGACAGCATATTGTAGGTGCATGGAAAGTTTCTAATATTGTGACGCTCATCAGTCCCTACAAGGAATATGATAAGTTATACAGTCCCAAATCGTTTGGTAATGGATATATGTGATAATAAGTAAAGAGACCACCTCCTAATAGATTAGGCCTTTTGGAGTGAACCCAAGAGCAAAACCGTACGGGTATGAGGCGCAAAGCGGACAATATCACACTAAAAGGTGACACGGATCGTTACAAATGGTATCAGAACCTGTGCCAAAAGGAGGGATGATTGTGACAGTCATCAGTCCCTACAAGGAATATGGTAAGCTGTTCAGTTTCACATTACTTGAGAATGAATATATGTGATGGTTTATACGTAAAGAGACCACCTCCTAATGGATGAAGCCTTTTGGGGTGATACAAGAGTAAAACCGTGTAGGTACAAGGTTCAAAACGGACAATATCATACCAAAGGAGAGACATGAATCGTTACAAATACGCTATTTATTGCAGTAGAAACAAAAGAAATGTAACAAAAAAAAAAAGTATAAAAAGGATGGCTGTAATGGAAAATTGAGGAAAAAAAAAAAAGAAGGTAAATCTTGCTAAGATCCTTCAATTCACAAAGAATAGCGGATAATAATAGGACTTCTATTAATTTGTCATTCACATAAAACGCGAGGAAGATAATTTCAAGCACTAGTTAATTCATTATATAGAATACTGAGATAATTGGAAAATAAGGAGACTACTATAATGCCATGGATTTCATATACTCATCAGCATGCACTGTTATTGGTGTATTTGAATTTTTTATTATTTGATATTTTTCTTCTGGTTCAAAATTAGTTGATATTGTTGATCGATCAATGATTGACCTTTAAGTATATCAGTGATTGAGTATTTTGATTGACCATTTTAAAAAATAATAATGATAAATCAAAATAAATAAAAAACCGTTATTTCCTAATCTATAAAAACCTCACATATCTCTAAATTTTATAACTTCAAAGTATAGACACTTGTTCATCTCCACCACCCACCCCACCCCATCCCCTCCTCCCCCCCGCGCCCCCCCCGCCCCAAACAAAAATGAACAATGAACTTGAAAGCGTTATAAAAAATGCTTCTTCAATCATATTCTATTAGTTTAAAGATGACATGAGCTAATTTAAAGGAAGAAATTTTGACAATAGCTAATATATATATATATATATATATATATTTTCAATTTTGGATGGAAGATTTGAAATCTACACCTTATGATAGAGTTAGGTATGAAATATTACAGTTAAATTATGCATGCAATCACTAAAAATTATAATTATTAGTGAAATTAATTATGTGATTCCATCTATCTATGATACGAAATAAAAAAAATATAATTCAAAACTCTCCCTATAATACGAAAAATCCTTTCTCTCGTTTTGTAACTTTGTGCCACATTATTATGTTCTTTGGAATTATTGCGTTTTTTTTTCCTATGAAGTAAATTGTGGTTTTGTTCAAGTTGTAACTTCTTGAGTTTATATGTAAAAATGTCATAAATTTGACACATCATTATATTTATACATTCTATAACATTACAGCTGAAATTTACCATTTCATAACACTAAAATTATTAACTTTAATGTTAGAGTAGGTAAAATTATAAGGAGATATTCAGAACACGGCTCTCCACCTAATTTTCTCTAGAAAAAAATATTAGGGATACCAACTATAATCTTAATTTTTGAGTACCAACCTATATGGCATATGAGTTGTCATTCTTTTTATTTAATTAATAATTTCTACCAATGAAAATATCATGATAAGTGAGTTAGTACTCAAAAAATTGAGATTAGAGTTAGTGTCCGCATCATTGCTCTTTTCTTTAACTTCTTTTGGGTGGATAAAGGAGATCTGTGTCACCTGTGAGGTGTAAAATGGGTCACCTAACCCGGACCATGCGGATCTAGAGGGAAAAATGGGTTTCGCGTGACTCAACCCGGTCCAGCCCATAGACCTTACCTAGGACCAGCCCACTCACGGTTTGTGACTCAGTAACTGGCCCATTTTTAACAGGTTTAGACATGCTACCACAGTTCAAACCCACACCAACATTTCAACACCATTCACCAAACCAAGGTTGTCTAGCTTTTCGAGGTAGCTTTGTGTGAAATCTGTGTTGTAATAATTCTGAGACAATTTGCCATTTGGGTAGCATTGAGCTTTTTGGAACAGTCCGATTCGGTTATAGTGCTCATCAAAAGGCAAATAAATGGTTAACTTTTCTCAAGACTCGGATTCTTTTTATATTATATATATTTTTTACTTTATTTTTTGAGCTTGGGTGGGAGAAATTCGAACTCTAAACTTAATGATAAAGTCATGTGTTAAATTGCCGTTTAGATATGTCTTCAACTACAAGACTCGGATTCTTTTCTAAGGTGATAAATAGGCATAACCTTCCATCCATTTTTTGAAGTTTCGTTTGATGAAGGATACACAAGAATTGTCTGACAAATTATCTGAGAGAGATTTTATTTTTTATTTTTTTAACACAACAGAGAGAGAGATTTTAATTTGTTTTCTATTAAGTATTAGAATTTAGAGATAATTTAGGCTTTTATCAGCATTGATTTAATCTATTATTATTGTTTTCAACTAAAACTAAATTTTTATTCTTTAAATTAAAAACAGATCAGATTTAAAAGGGCAGAATTTAATTGGAGTATTCTTGCTAATGTTTTTAAAGTTCAACATGTGTGTAGACTAATTTTTAAAATTCGAGAAGAAAAGATGAAAAATGACTACATATATAGTTTGAAAGTAATCATAAAATTTATCGATATAATGACTAAAAAAAAGTAACCCCAAAAAAAAAAAAGGATAACCAAGTCCACATAGACGTGCAAATAAGAATTTAAAAAAAAAATTCAAGCGGAAGAACTAATCACACTTAGTACTGGAACATCGAAAAAAAAAAAAGAAGAATTATTGATCAACAATATGTTTTTCCGCTGCAATATTTCGTTTATAAACTCGTTTCTTGATTGTATCTTCATTCCACTTGAAGCTGGTACTGGCTCATTCTCTTGCGGTAGCTAAAACTGAGCAGTTTTTTCGTTTTAACTCTAATGCTTACTCTATGCACATATACGAGCATACAGTAAAATGTAACGGATAAGCCGCCCGAGATCCCACACCATAACCAGGAACCGGTGATTCCAATTGTCACGATGTAGCAGTATACGAAGAAATAGAGTGGTCCGGAGAAAAGAGAGCGGATGTACTTACTTGGAAGTAGAAAAAAGATGGTTAGTAATGAACTTAAAAGTGCTAAAATGTTCGATGTCCAGAAGGGCCAATTATCGGTAGGATGACTTTCGGGTTCGTTCGTTGAATAAATAATGGTATTGTTGGGACTCGAAGAATTAATTGGCCCGCTTAGGATAAAATAAATGCTCTTTTCATCATTACTTGTAGGTGGGGCAACTGCAGTCTGGTAAGTGATGGTTGCAATAAGCACGCTAACCACCAACAGCAAATTTCGCGATTCACTCGAGATATCCCTCTTGTAGCGCATAATAGATGCTACTATATGCGTTCCGTCATGGAGGTTTTTGAGATCCAATTATCCATAGAGGTTGCAAAGCTAGGAACGGACGGCGGACCACTTCTATTCGCGAGTAGCATTTCCCTAATTTCTGTATTCTCTGGCTCTAATTGGCATGCTCCCAAGACATCCAAAGCAGTCAAGTCCTCCGCATTTCGGACATTTACCTCGACTCCCCTATCGATTAGCTCTTTAACAACCTGCGGATCGGATGAAGGTTTCACTAGTCAAACCGATAAATGAAATTTACAACGAGACCAAGAAATAGGTTGTGAGTTCCAATAGAGACTTTAGGGGCCATTTGGAACAAGGAGATGGAATTTTGCATATTAAATTCCAAAACACCTAAAGCTACATCTCACTTTCTCTTTCTTTAATTTTCATGAAACTCAAACTTTATTAGTCCATGAATTTCTTATTTTAAGTTGAAATAAGATGATTTTATGTCTAAATGCCCATGATAACAAGAGGAATGAAACAAAATCTATATCGGATTTTTTTTTCCGAATACATTTCAAATTTTTACAATATTCTCTATATTATAGTTTATTTATAATTCACATTTTAATGAAACACATATTTCAATTATAGCCTACATATTAATCGATTTTGCGCCTTTCGAATTTGTTATAGCATGTTAGGAAGAACAAAGTACAGAGTGAAAAGCACATAACAAAGGTTAGAAATTTCCAGTTAAAAAAATTAACAAAAAAAAAAAATCAAGTTGAGTGAGGAAAGCATGCCTGGGGTTGATTCATCTGTACCGCAATGTGTAGCACCGTGTCACCTCTCTCGTCCCGAGAGTTCAAAATGTTTGTTTTCTGCTCTTTAGATCCTTCATCAAAGGTTATTTCAAGAATTGTCAATAGGTGAAAGAAGGCTTCTAATTTGGAATTTTTTAGGGCCACGTGAAGAGCAGTATTGCCTTGATCGGTCACATCTGCTATTGATAGCGGACAAAATAACAACAGAAGGTCTAAAAGAAAGGTGTCTCCCTTTTTCGCTGCGTAGTGCAAACTAGTTTTACCCTTCGTACCCTCCAACCGGACAAGGCCTTCATCATGGCTCAAGAGTTGTGTCAATGTTTGGATGTGCCCGTTTATCGTAGCAAGGTGAACGGGGTATAACCCTTGTTGGTTTGGCTTCTTGGCAAATGATGGTTTCCATCTCATGATTTCCGTGACAAAGTTGTAATGTCCGAGACGAGCAGCTATATGCAAAGGCGTGTCAACATACGGTATGTCATCAAAGCGTTCGAGGATATAAGGATCTTCCTGAATTAAGCAGTAGAGGATATTGGTATCTCCAGCTTTCGCTGCATTTCTTAACCTTTCATCCTTTCTGTAAATCTCAGCATCACAGAAATAATGGAATTATTATAAACACTAATGAGAACCGATTGAGTAGAAATCATGTTTGCTTTTACGAGGAAAATAGGAATCATGTTAATTCTTTTGTTAATCCCTTTTTTTTTAATTGATAAATTTGAGTGGGAAGTTTGACAGAGGTGTCAACCTGGGATGTTTTTGAAAATTCTTGATGTCAGTTGTTCCCTCTCTTTATTATAAAAAAAAAAAAAAGTTGTATGCATGTGTCCGGGCACACAAAAGTTCGAATAAAGGTTCTTTTTAATTTTTTGTATTCTTAAACAGTTTAGATACAATCATTTTTTTCTCACCCCAGGTATTGTACGGAGCAGTTAAGTCTTGGAAGTGAAGCGGCTACTAAAGCACCGGCTTCAATTAGGCTATCTCTGATTTCTGGATTTCCCATTTCATTTAGTTGCTGTGAGACGTCCAAGGCTGTCATACCCGCCATATTGATGGTGTTTACATCAACTCCGCGAGCTATTATCAAATTCACGACCTGGACATAATCAAAACGATATGATCCATAACTGGATCAAAGCATTGCTCGTGTTGTACTATTAGTTAAAAGCAACTATTCTATCCTTCGTTAATTATTTGAACTTTCATCGCTTCTACGGAGGAACAACGTTAATGCATAAGAGAGTTTACAACTCAAAGGGCACGTATTTACATCCCCATTTTGACGGACCGTACCTAATTTTTTACTGATTCGTTGTGGATGTATAAGGTCTTACCTCAGTTTGATTCCTGGATGCCGCAACATGCAAGACGGTATTCCCTTCATCGTCACACCACTTGAGGACTTCATCTTCTTTTCCAACCTCCTCAAGCCAACCCAGGAGCACTTTGAATGCCTCCAGCTTATCACTTTTAATAGAAACATGTAAAGCGGTTTCTCTTCGTATCGTCAAATCTTGAATGGACTTGGGGCAAACCGATAGAAACACGTTCAGGAGATCAACCATACCGCACTCAGCTGCAAAATGCAAAGGAGTTTTACCTTCTCTTCCTTGGACGCGAACAAGATCTCTGTCGACATCTAGGAGACGAAGTACCAATTTCATTTGCTCATTATGCAAAGCCAGATGAATAGGGCTATACCCGTTTTGATTCAACTTTCTTGCGAAAGACGGTTTTAGCCTCATGATCTCCATGGCAAAATGGACTTGCCCCGCAGATGCAGCTATATGCAGAGGAGTATTTATAAAAGGTACGTTCTCAACGCGGTCCAAAAGATATGCATCTTCCTTCATCAATAAGTACAAGGCGTCGATATCCCCTGCCCGGGCAGCAGCTTCCAACCTCTGTTCCATCTAGAAAGCGAACAGTTACAGCACAACTTTTTTGACTATAAATACCAGCAATTCAGTACACGAGATCTTTGTGCTTGTTTGAGTAGTCATGCCTGCTAGAAGTGATCATTATGGATCATGGTTGCCGTCTTCCCTGTTCCTACAAACAGATTGGTTGGAGAGGGAAAGAGAAGCAGGCCGTTGCGGTTTTATTACAGATAACCTATTATTTTTTAAGATTTTCAATGTTCAAACTAAGTTCGGTTAAGATTTATCGATTAGGACGACGTCACTAGAAAAATTTATAAACTAATTAAACAAGGTTGGGAAATGTTAAACAAAAGCATGCTCTGTGATTGACGATCTGGCGAAGAAATTAATAAATCCTTTGGGGTTAACGAGCTATTCCTCAAAACAGGTTGGCACATTCATAAATATATATATATATATATATATATATACACGTAAATATGTTTTATATTATATTTGTTAGCCTACCAATCCTCCCAAAAGCTTAAGTTATTAGGAGGTGGGTTAATAATAGTTGTATATTTCAATACTCTCCCTCACATACAGGTCAGACAAAGGACAAACATGCGGACATGTATTAATTTGAAAGTCCAACACAAAATATAAGAAACCCGAAACATTTTAAAGGCCCAACACGCAATGATTATAAAGGGGGTTATAAATAGTGCAATTATAGGGGTTCAAACTCAGGACCTTGCGTTCTGATACCATGTTAGTTTACTAATTCTCCTGAAAGCTTAAACTATTAGGAAGTGGGCCAACAATAGTTTTATATTTCAACACTAATGTTTTATTGTTTCGTCTTGTTTTTTTGAGAATGATGCTACACAAGGATTTAGCTATGCAGTTACAAATAGGACTTTGAGTGCTTCCAGCTTATCACTGTTAACAGCAGCATGCAATGCAGAGCGTTTTCCTTTCGAATCGTCAAATCTTGAATCGAGATGGGGCAAACCGGAAGAAATTCAGCCAGAATATCAATCATACCGCACTAGCAGCAAAATGCAAAGGACTTTTACCTTCTCTTCCTTGGACGCAGACTAGATCTTTGTCGACATCTTGGAGACGAAGTACCAATTTCAATATTTGCTCACTTTGCAAAGCCAGATGAATAAAGATGGCTTTAGCCTCATGATCTCTAACGCAAAGTGAACTTGCCCTGTGGATGCAGCTACATGTAAAGAAGTGTAATAACCCGAATTTTGATGACTCTAGATTTCCTTTGAATGAAGAAAACTTAAGTCTAGATCATGTTTGGAATAGAATATCGGTAGAAGTTTGAGTTCTCGGTTTATTAGCTACGAGACTCAACGATGGATTACTGAGCCTAGTATAAGGCATTTTAAGGAAAATGGCGTGATGAAATTTCATGATTCCATGTTGGTCAAAGTTTGACCAAGAAAGTCAAAGTTGACCAAAAAGTCAAAGGGTTGACCAAGAACAGTCAAAGGTATGACTGTACAGTAATAGGATAAGCAGTATGAGAAATATACTGCTAAAATTGTCTTTTTGGACAAAATAACATGAATAAGCTATGAGACCACCCTAGAAAAATCAAACACACTAAGTTGGATATCAAAGTCCTAATGACTTTCAGAAATAAGAAGGAAAATTTTTACAGTCTATTTTTATGCAGATAAATTTTGGACTGCAGTCAAGCAAAACAGTACTGAATTGTACTGTGTATTAGTGAACACAGTATTGGATTTATCTGTGTTAGCTTAAAATTGGATTGCTTTTTCAAAAAGTAGCCAAACGAGACCTTAGGATGACATCACCTACCTTTTTGATTTATGACATCATCTTATTTGGATTTATGACATCATAATTCCATGAACCAAGCCTTTAAAGACAAGTGTCTTGTTCTAGAAAAATTCTTTCTTGTTCTCCAAGCATATGGCCGGCCACCTAGCATGTCTTTTTGGCAAATTTTCAAAAATTTAGGGGTCAAATTACAATTTTTAAAAGTTTCCCTTTTGCCTATAAATAGGGGTGACCTTTATTCATTTTATTCACAACATCTAGCCAACCTCTTGCAAATTTTCTGCCCACCAAAACTGAGAAAGAAAAAGTGAGAGGGAGCCAAGAAAAGCCAAAATTTTCCTAAGCCAAGCCTAGGTTAGTGTTCGGTTTGCAAGGGGAAGCTAAGGGGAGAGTTTGAGAAATTTTCCCAGCCCTTTTCTAGGCTTGCTGCCGAATTATTGAGTGTAGGGAAACCAAGAGAGAAACCGAAAATTTTAAGGGGAAAAGTTAGGGTCAATTCGGGTTTGATTCAATCAACCGAAAACAAGATCAAAAATAAGTTTTGAGACCATTTTTTTTGGTCTAGGGCAGCCACTGTTTTGAGCAGGGGAAAGTAGTTGAAAAACTACAATTTTTGGTGTTACAAGGGTGGTGTGGCCGAGCCTTAGGTGAAGGACAAATCTTGAGGCCAAACCAAAATTTTTGGTATCTTGGTGTGGTGAGAAGCCGTGGGCAAGGGAAGGCAAGGGAGGAAGGGGAGTTGCAATTTTCAAACCCTAACTTTGATCTAAGGTAACTTCCTTGAGCCCTAATCTTTCCATTGAGTTCAATTTGGAATATTATTTGTGTTTCAAGTTGGTTTTGTAAGGACATAAGTCCATCCTAATTTCTTGCCCTAGTTTGGTTAGTATGTGCTTGATTAGGTGATTAAGGGTGGATGGTTTGATTTTGTGCTTTGCTTCTTGATTTATGCTTGTTGGACGATAGGTTACATGCTAGATGTGAATGGTTGTGTGTCCCCTGATTTTCTTGGTCCAAAATCTGCCCTAGGCAGTGCATGCTTGGCTGCTAGCTTAAGGGTGAATGATTGATGCTTGTTTGAATGAGATGCAAAAGTTAGAACCTTGCAAACCTAGGATTAGAGCTTTTTGGGTTTGGTTTGCATGGACCCGTTCGAGCTGCATGATTGTTCATGTGGGACGATAGAATACGCTGCATGCTTGCTATCTAGGCTCCTGCAAGTTCGGTTGAGGTAGTTTGCGCGAAATAGGACGTAAACCGGACTTAACAACCGAAACTGCCAATTCGGATTCCAAACTGGCCAGTTTCGGGAAAGTGGAAATTTAAGGCTTTTAGAAGCCGAACTGGGTGAAATGTAAAACATGAAAGTTGTTCAGAAGGGTTTTTTCTAGGGGGAGACGTGGACCGTTCCCCAAATTGAGGCTCCAATAGCCTCCGTTTCTATAAAAATCCGAGACTAGTCTGCCCAGACCTAGTTTACACGACCAGTCAGTTTCAAATTAAAACTGACAAGAATACAAGCAGAACTGGATTTTTCTCAAAACACGAAAGTTTTAGGATTTTTCGAGAGCTACAACTTTCATGAAGACAACCTTTTCAAAATCAGAATGGATCTTTAAACTGACACGGTTTTATAAAGACTGTACAGGGAACAAGAAATTCCTGCACAGGATTTTCTAAAAACAGTTCGGAAAAATTGTATCTTTCCCCAAAACCACTGTTTTGACTAGGGAAACTATTCCAAAGGCAGTTTCCAGCCTTAAATGATTTTACAAAAACCTATTTCAAAAATATGAATTTTATGGGTTAAGTAAAAGATTTTTTTTAGGTTAATTTATCCAAGTTTCCAAAGAAATGGAAAATGGATTTTTTAACCAAATTGGGTAAGCAAGATGATTACGGGTAATAACCGGAAGTGATATCCGAGTTACTGGGCCAAAGCCTAAAGCTCAAGTTTGACCCGTATAGGGTTGACCTTAGTTGACCAAAAGTTGACTTTGGTTGATCAAGAGTTTGACTACAATTAACCTTAAGGGTTAGTCAAGATAACCCTAAAGGATACCAAGATTAATAAATTGGGCTAAGATATAGGGTTAATTGAGGTAACAAGGTTAGGAAGGGAACCTAACCCTAACGGTATAAATAAAGGTTTAGCACATGAGGGTATCCAATGTAACCTCTTAAAGATTAATCCATATTGGGTTATTTTTAAAATAATAGGGTTACTATTTGTAACCCAGTAAGACATCTAGTATCGGAGACATACAACTAGGATTATGTAGGCATGTTGGTTAGATCACCAACATTCCACAATACTAATTAGAACCTCACCTATGTCCTTCAACAAGCAGGAGGGAACCTGCAGCTATACTCAGAGCAGGAGCGGCATTGCGCAGGACATAACAAGAGAGGTAAGTACAACTCCGCCTACAGCATAGGACCTTTGTTGTGCTACCTGCTTAATGTGTTATATATGCTAAGGTATGATGTGGTACGTTATGGTATGCTAAGGTATGATATGGTATGCTATGTTATGAGGAAATATGTTATGTTATATGTTTTAATAGTGTAACATCATGAAGTATGTTCACTAATATTGAATCACATGGTAATAACAAGACAAACAAGATGCTGTGTCGTACCGACTTGCCACAAAGGCGGGTTTAAATGGTATGGTTCATGGTTTGAGTTGGATTGGATGGCTACCTAAACTACTCCATGTTAAACTTTGTGTTTCATGGTTTGAGTTAAAACGGACTGCCGCTTTCAACCATTCCTTGGCTATGTACCACGGTACGAGCACACATGATAAGTAAAGGAATAGAACTAAGCTAAGTTATGAATCCAAATTTGAATCATAAGAGGTCATAATTGGTTCATGCATAATAATATGTGTTTTGCGTCGCGGATGTAACAGTTGTACTTGCTGAGCGAAAACTCATCACGTCTTACGTCTATGCTGTAGGTAAGCAACCTGCCAGCAATCTCTGATGTAATATTGTGGAAGGCTGGTGCTGCGGACTGTGAAATGTGGGATGGACACTGCCACGGATTTTGAAAAAAAATATACTCTATAAAATATGTTGTAATGAAAAAGGGTTTTCATGATGTTTTAAATATGAATGACAAAGTTTATGAATGTATGGCAAGCAAGTTGCCTCATGTGATACCGATCCGCATTAAGTCGGGTTTGGTCTACAATTTGATTATGATGGCATTCAAGAAGGGTTTGAAAGTTCGGTACTCGAGTAAGTACCTATCAGTAAGTATGAGTTTGAGGATGAAGTTCAAGTTGAAAGTTTTAAAATAAAGTTTAAAAGAAAAAAAATATTTCTCCCAAATTTTCCGCAAGTTTAAGTTCAGTATGTAAGTAAGGTGATGACCCGGCGTGGGAAGTCGGGGCGTTACAAGAAGCATCGGTAAAATGTACCTCCTCGATGCGCTCCAAAAGATATGCATCTTCCTCATCAAAGAATGCAATGCGTGCCGGGCTGCAACTTCCAATCCAATCTCTGTTCCATCTAGAAAAGGAATAATTACATTAAAAAAAAAAACTTTACTTACTAAATAATTAATAGAGCTCTAGTATTTCTACTACAATTGAGTGACTATGTCCCCGAATTCGGAATCTTAAAGCTAATCACCAACAATTCTGTTGACATCGCAAGAACCAGATGAAGAAGAACACTATAAAACTCAAACGCACGACTGGACAAACAAATTCAAGACATCAAAATCTTTGTGCTTGTTTTTATACCTGACTACTTCCAGCATGTCAAGTTAAGCTCAAAGGTGCTAAATTTCTATACAATTTCCAATTTAAAGTTAACAAAAGTTTGTGGGTAAAACTTAGAACTTTCTTCTTGTAGTAAAAGAACCAGTAGAGTGCTCCATTTCATAATTAACAAAAACTTTACACAGGAACAATAATACTTCCAATAACTAATTTATGGAATTTCTTATTCTTGCATTTATATTATTGATGCGGACAAGGAAAACGACATGTAAAGCAACCTATACTCGTCCTTATAAGATGAAGTCTCTACTGTTTTTGACAGAATTATGATTTTAATTACATATTGTTAAGATGTTTTGAGTTGTCTTTCTTAGGTTTTGGTAATTGACCGATTGTTTCTTATGTGTTGAACCCTTTTTTTTTTTTTTTTTTTTTTTTCATTTGGTGGTTTTTCATTCAATATATTAATTATTGGAGTGGAGGACTTAGTATAAGATTGTAACGCCTGTTAGAATTAATCGTGATTAATTATGCTAAATTAGATTAATTTGTGTGCTAAAATGTGTTTTAAAATAATATTTTTGAGGTTTTAAAAATATTTTTGAGAAATTATATTTTTGCCTCTAAACTTTTTCAAAAGTCCCAAAATACCCCTGGCTGGTCAATCGGACGTCATCACAGGTCGACCGGACAAATAGAATTCGACAAACCGCCAGAGCTAGCAGCTTTTTCTCGAACTACAGAATTTGGCCCTCAAGCCTCTACAGCAGTTGAAAACCCCTCCTATAAAGAACCCAAAACCTCTATAAAAACCCCAAGCCTCACCTCTCCCTCATTTTTCTTTTCTCTCATTCTCTCGCCCAAACTCTCTCTCCCCTGTTTCTCTCTCGCAAAACCCGTACTATCCCTCACCCTCACTTAAAGACTTTCTTCAAAAAAACAGTGAAGCCACCTTAGATTCCCGACCTACACTGGTTAGAAAGTGTTTCTGATTCGTTTGAAACTCATTTTACAGATTAAATGTTTCAAAACTGAGTTTTAATTTTCAGGTTTCATTTGTTTTGAAAACCTTGAGTTCCAGAATGAATTTTGGTTTGATTTAGATAATTTTAAGTTCTAAAATAGATGTTAGGCTTTAGGAATTCTTTATTTATTGTTTTAAGAATCTGGAATTGCTGGAAATTGGATTTCATGAGCTTTACGCAGGTCAGGCTCGAGGCTGGAATGATCTGTTCCGCGACGGTCTGATCAGCCGGACACTCCATTTGGTTGACCGGACAGACCAGGAACTGGACAGGTCCTTTTGTCCTTGTCCAGTCAACTGGACTTGCATGATCGGCCAACAGGATAGAGCCAGAGAGTCTGCAGAGACCTTTTTTTGATCCGATCAACCCTTTTTTACTGTTTTAAATTTAAATAACGATATTTTAAACCCAAACCTGGGTTTTCACAGTTTACACGTAAATCAAGAAAAAAATAATATTTTGCAGTATTACTTAAAGCACACTAACTAAGCCCGACGTTCAGTATGATTGAGTTTGGGGTTATGTCAGATACTTAGAATGTCTGTGTGGTTTGATAGTGAGGAGCCTCGGTATTTGTGAAGTAGTCAATAAATTTATTTTGCCATTAAGGTAGGATATCCAAACCCATTTTTGTGAATGTTGTATTATGAATTCCTCGTTTAAAAATCATTTTTGAAAGCATGATGGTTTACAAAATGTTTTTAAATAGAGATTATATAAATGTATCAAAAGGTTTTGAGTCAAAAGTATATATATGTAGATATGTTATTTTGAGAGACACTCAAGTGAGGGATTTAAGGCTTGTGGCATGTGTCGTCCAAGTGTATTAAATGACAATTTCAAACTCTGTCCGGTTAAGACACCGTTGATGCTATTTGTAAAGTTTAGGGCAGTGTCAGGTATCAAGATATTACCTTTAACTGATCGATCCACTTCGGTGATGTTCAACTCCGTGGTGTTTATTTTTTACTATAGAACTGTGAGTATATCTGTGTTCAATGAATTTCATTTCTGCATTTTAGCCTTGTTTGTTTTATCGTACCCCTGCCAAATTGTTTCCGAAGGTAATTATTTTAAATGGGTCAACTGTATCATGCTCACGTTTTATTGCTAGGAGTAGCACCGAGTAGACAGTGTGATGTCAAGGCCACTGCAGTTAGTGATGATCTATCTATACTTTTATTTTCTAGTCTTTATTTTCTAAGGTATGTATAACTTAATCTCTCTCTCTCTCTTTCTCTGGACTAGGTTTGGATGTCTGTACATTTATTTATTGATTTTAATTATTGGATGATGATACCAGAGGTTGGATTCTCAAAACCTGATTTCATGTGAAAAACTTAAAATTTCGGAATCCCCATGGTTTCAATTATAAAGCTACTTGATGATTTTCACTAAATATAAAATCGGTAAACTTTAGGACAAATTATTATCTGGCCCAATACTCTGATATGTATTCTAAAATTGGAATTTATTAAAAGGGTAGGTGAATTTCGGAATATTATGCATTTTTAATTACTTGATTTCTTTAATTAGAAATTTATTCTAATTGAACCCATCTATGTCACCATACCCAGTTTTGGGTCGTGACAAAGATAGCTCCTTGTATATACATGGGTGCCAATTAATTAGTGGGATGTGCAGATCAACCTTAATTAATTAGTAATAATTTCTAACTTTTTTTTTTTTTTTTTTAACTTATTGGGTTGGGAAGTATTCAAGCTCTACACCTTAGAATAGAGTCAAAATATGTAATTATCGATAGGTTATATATGTAACTAAACTATCTCTTCCTTTTACAATAATAACAATAATAATGCCAATGATGATGATAATGATGACGATGACGATGATAATAATAATAATAATTGGAAAGGAACAAGGAGAAAACTTCTCACTCTAATGTACAAACCAAATATAAAAACGTAAGGCATTTAAAAAAAAAAAGAAAAAAGAAAAAAGAAAAAAGAAAGCGACTGACGGAATTTTGAGGATGGAGTGAAGCAGAGATGTAAAAGCAAAAAAGCATTATTTCAATCGTACAAATCACACTTAGTACACTAATATCAATTAACCAAAAAAAGAAACCACTATTCAAACATACAAAATATCCAGCCATAAGCTGTCCATGACCATGTAATTAATCTGCACGGAAATAAAATCCTGTGCTTTCTGCTGCATTTCCTTTTATAAAACAGGCCCATTATTTGTATCATCATCTATTCACCTGGCTCATTCTCTTCTTCTGCTGCAAGAACCTAGTTTATAAGTTTCCTTTGTTTAACACTTCGGCTTATTTCTTTCAGAGCACAGAGGATCCAAATCGCTGAACAGAACGAAAAACCTGTGATACATAACCACAATAGGGAACCAGAGATTCCAGTTGTCGCCACGTAGCAAAATGCAAAGCAATAAAGCGGTACGGGGAGAAAAGAGATGAGGTACTTGTGTGGGAGTAGTACCAAAATGACAAGAAATGAACTCAAAAGGGCGAAAATGTTGGTTGACCAGAATAGGATGGTTTCTACTGGAATATCATCATCACGTCTGAAACTAGAAGCGGTACTAGAAAGAGTAGCATTATTGGTCATGGAACAGCTAATGGTACTGTTTGTACTTGAAGAATTCTTTGGGCTATTCAGGATACAAGAAATCGTCTTACCGTAATCTCTTTTAGGAGGGTTGACTGCACTCTGGTAAGTGATTGTTGCGATCAGCACAATAACTACCAATAGCAAATTCCGCGATTCGGTCGACATGTCCATCTTATGACGAATTATAGTTGTTACAAAACGTTCCCGCCTGGATAATTTTGATGTCAGATTACCTGCTACAGGGATTGCAACACTACTAACTGACGAGCCATTGGATGCTCCAGCCTTGCGTAGCATTCTCATAATTTGTGTATTGTCTTGCGCTTGATTGACTCCTAAGACATCCAAAGCAGTCTTACCCTCTGCATTTTTCACATTTACCCAGACTCCACTATCTAGTAGCTGCTGAACAACCTGGAGATTGGATAAATGTTGCACTATTTAGATCGATATAAATAGAATAACTGAGGACACCAAGAAATAGAATGTGGATTCCTTTGTGTCTGGTGGCATTGATCGTTAACAAGTATTATTGTGGAGATTGATTCACTAATCTGAGTATGACAGAATGAAAACAAAGACTCAAAATCCAAAACTACTTGATATTATAGCATATTAAATTTATGTAAGGAGCTGCAATCAGGGTTTATATCCAAGTGTTCATAAATAACAGGTTTAGTTAGAAATTTATACGGCATAACTTGTATTTATGTTCTTCGTAGAATTGAGTGTGGGTAACTGTTGCAAACAATGGATGGTTTGGGGGGGTGTTTGGGGTTTGAGAAAGTGAGAGAAAGAGAAAACATGTACAATTTTCATTTGGTTGAATCGATTGATCTTAAAGAAGGCCCAAAGTAAATTTAGGACATATTGCTCGAACTACTATAAATATCTTGTGTAGATTCTTGATTTATTTTCTTTATTTTTAGATTGGTTCTAGATCACAAGAAACTGGCATCAGAGCTAAGGTTCAAGATGTCTTCTTCAGCAAAGTTTGACATAGAGAAGTTTGCATGCAAGAACAATTTCAGCTTGTAGGGTATGAAGAAGATGTAAATTAAGGGGATAGAGAATCATTGTTTGCAAGAGGTGAAGACCGAGAAGAGGTGTTATGGTCTGACAAAGTTGGTTACTTGAAGAAGGACCACCCGGAATTGAACTAAAGGAGATGGAAGTTCAGCAAATGCCGATTTTGGGAACTGCTTTGGATGTCGGCTTTAACTCGAATGTTTCACAAGCCTCTCAATTAATTAATCGTAGTTTTTTATTTGGATTTCTTGTAGCAGTTAAGGAATAAATAAGAATATGATTGGAAATGAAAATAACAACGGAATAAGGTTGGGAATTTCAAGCAAAAAATTATTGGAAATGAAAATAACTACGGAATAAGGTTGGGAATTTCAAGCAAAAAATTAACAATAAAAACAGAAAAGAGATCAAGTTGAGTGAGGAAAGCATGCCTGGGGCTCATTCATCCGTACTGCAATGTGTAGTACCGTGTTGCCTTCCTTGTCCGTAGAGTTGAGAACTTTTCCCTCCTGCTTAATAGAACCTTTATGCAAGGCTGTTTCAAGGACAGTCAATAGGAAATAGGAAGCACCAAATTGGGAATTTTTTATAGCGACATGAAGAGCAGTTTCTCTTTGATCCGTCACATCTACTATTGATGGTGGGCAAGCTGACAAGAAAGTATCCAAAAGAAGGGTGTCTCCTTTTTCAGCTGCATAATGCAAACTGGTTTTACCATCCCTTCCTTGCAATCGGACAAGGTCTTTATCAAAGATCAGGAGTTGTCTCAATGTTTGGATATGCCTGTTTATTGTAGCAAGGTGAATGGGATACAACCCTTGTTGGTTTGGCTTCTTGGCAAATGATGGCTTCCATCTCATGATTTCCATGGCAAAGTTGAAATGTCCGAGACGCGCTGCTATATGCAATGGAGTCTCAGCATAAGGTATGTCATCGAAGCTTTCGAGGATATAAGGATCTTCCCGAATTAAAGAATAGAGGATGCTAGTGTCTCCTGCTTTGGCTGCATCTTTCAACCTTTCATCCCTTCTGTTAATTTCAATGTCATAAAAGTCATGCGATCATTTAAACATTGAGATCCAATCATAGGGTGGAAATCATATTTGTTAAACAAAGTGCATATTAGACAGAGAAGATCAACTTATAATTTAGTGACATTGTATTTACCATGACAAATTGCCTTCAGACTAAAATTAGAAATTCGAAGCATACATATATATACTACATTCTGGTTCCAGGTACAGTATGAAAATGCCTGGACCTCCTATAAGCCAACACTTAAAATACCATTTATTTTTACCGAGTATATCCGGCTTGTGAATTATTGAGATGTTAAAAAGAAAAAACCAAAGAGGCAAGTTTAAATGTGCTACATCTAAAGTTTATTCAAAATGTGTGCTATTCATTTTGAATCCATATTAAAATACTATCAAGACAAGTATGTCAAGGTCATACAATAAAAAAGGTCGACATTCAATTGGATTAGGACAACGATGAAAAGTCGAAAACAACCTCAAAGAAGAAAAGAAAAAAAAAAACATAGCGAAGAAAAAAAAAATTGTAGAAAAGAGTTTTCTTTGCTTTTGCGTCCCCCACCAAAAACAAAAAAAAAAAAAAAAGAAAGATACAAGTTTAATGATTTTTTAAAAATATATTCTGATATATATATATATATATATATATATATATATACATGTGTGTGTGTATATAGAGAAAATTAGCCTAGTAGACAACCTTTTCTCCATCCATGAACATCTTGCCACCCCCATTGCACCATGATGCCCCACACACCTATTAGCTTTATTTATTTTTCTGATTTTATTTCCTTATTTATGTTTTATCTTTTTATCTTTATATATTTTTCATAAGTTAAATGGAGGCTATTTCAAGTACAAGGGATAGAATGGAAGTTTTTAAAAGTTTAGGAATAAAGTGAAAATAACTTTGAAATTTATGGACATAAAAGTGAATAATCTTTATTTTTAGTGATTATGCTTAACATGTTTTGACCTATTTTTTTCCTTTTTTTTTTTTTTTTTTTGGTTTAAGCATGTGAGTTCTCTTCTAATGAAACTCGGTCTATGTTGACTGAATTGAGTTTTGACTCGCAATTTTCACTCTTTTAATATTAATAAATATTTCATATTTTGTATATAAATCAAAAAATTTTTTTTTTTTGGAGTTTTGGAGTGGGGGATTCGAATTAAGCACTTTTAGAAAAGTGTGACATTATCGTTGGATTATGTCCACAACCACATAAGTCAATGAATTTTAAAATTACTTTATAAGTATTTTTTGTGAATCTACATCAATTATTTACTTTTTGTAATTTAATTTACTAGCGTTTTTTAATATAAGCTTTCGCTACATATGCATATAACTCACTGTGGAAATCTTTTTTCTTCCCTTCTCTCTCTTTCTTAGAAATCATGCGGAACTCAAATTTTATTGCAAATTTTGATTATTCACATTTTATACCTGTGTTTTACTTTTGTTGAGAAAGTATGTACTACACATCTTAAAAGTGATATGCATGTTTTTATACTATGCTATTACATTTAATACACAAAACTTAATTTTGACCTTCACATACCCAAAATAACCTTAAATTTCAAATTCTTCAATTATTTTTTAATTTTAGTTTCAGGTTATTTTCGGTATTTTTGAGGTCAAATTAAGTAGCAATTGAGAAAAAGTACATATTTATGTAAAATATAATCCAATGGTATACAAATATAAAACTTCAAAATACATTATATATAAACTTTTTTGAATAAAAACAAAATTTAGATTATGAACAGGTAAGTAATACTTTTTTTTTTTTTTTCAGTATATCTTGGGCACATTAAGATCAAAATTAATGATTGACCGAGAAAATATATAAATGTATGTATTAAACATAATCTGATGGTATACAAAAATCTAAGATTTCAAAATATTTGGTATATTTTCTGATAAGAGCAAAACACATATATAAAAAGATAAATAACCCTTTAAACTACATGCTAGTTATAAGCGTGTTGGGACGCAAAATTATTATTATTAAACAGTTTAATCAGTCACAAGTGTTTATTCTCACCTTTGGTAGTGTACGGAATAGTTAATATTTCTGGGAAGTGAAGCAGCTTCTGAAGCACCAGCAGCAATTAGGCTGTCTCTGATTTCTGGATTTCCCAATCTGTTTGGTTGCTGTGCCCAGATGTCCAACGCTGTCTTGCCCGCCATATTCACGGCGTTTACATCTACTCCGCGAGCTATCAACAAATTCACGACCTGCACTCAGAAGTGTTACTATCAATGACGCAGATAATATTGATATGGACATATATGATTTAGTAGAAATATCAAAAGATGAAATTATATGGACATATATGATTTAGTAGAAATATCAAAAGATGAAATTACTCTTAAATTAATTGGAAATATTTATTAATTGGGGAATTGGTGAAATGTTGAAGATCTTGTCTTGATAAGTGAGCACTCAAAAGCCTATCATTTATGCCTGTGAATTTTGAAATCCAAAAGTTAGTACTTATTTGGGAGTTTTTAGAAGTTATTAAGTATTTTATTTTTAATAGTTTCTAAAGTCTAAAAGTTAGATGTTAATTTTATATTTATTTTTGAATTTTACTCAAAAGGTTAGGATTATAGTTTGTATTCCTAATACTACTCAATTCTTATTTCTTTAATTTGGTGGATTTCTAAGAGCATTGAATTCATCCCTTATATCTTGGGGGTGGTTTTTTTTTTTTTATTTTTTTTATTTTTTTTTATCCTTAAGTAGTGAATTAGTCTAAACTTATTTGCTAACTTTCGTACCATTCCGGTATCAGAAACTCCATATACAAGCTTCTTAGCCCCAAAATAACAAAGGTTACAACTTCACAGTTAATAACAACTGGAACTAACAACTGTAACTATTTCTTTACAGGTCTGTTAAATACTCTTCTTGCTAATTTCCATTAACAATAACTATACGTTTATCAATTAGCGATAAATTTTGTACGAGTAAGGTCTTACCTCAATTTGATTCCTGGATACTGCAACGTGCAAGTTGGAGTTTCCTTCGTCATCACACCAGTTGAGGACCCCATCCTTGCCAACATCCTCAAGCCATCCCAATAGCACTTTGAGTGATTCCAGTTGATCACTTTTAACAGCAACATGTAGAGCGCTTTCTTTCCGAATCGTCAAATCCTGAATTGAATCGGGGCAGATCGATAGAAACTCAGCCAGAAGATGGACCATACCGTGCTCAGCAGCGAAATGCAAGGGAGTTTTACCCTCTCTTCCTTGGACGCGGACGAGGTCTCTGTCGACATCTAGGAGACGAAGTACCAATGTCGTTTGCTCATTTTGCAAAGCCAGATGAAGAGGGCTATACCCGTTTTGATTCAACTTTCTTGCGAAAGACAGTTTTAGCCTCATCATCTCCATGGCAAAATGGACTTGCCCCGCAGATGCAGCTATGTGCAACGGAGTATCGACAAAAGGTATTTTCTCGATGCGCTCCAAAAGATATGCATCTTCCCTCATAAGAGAATACAAACCGTCGATATCCCCCGTCCGGGCAGCGACCTCCAATCTTTGCCAAGTCTGCTTCATCTGGAAATTGAATAATTTCTCACTCGCCACGTACAAGAAAACGAAAAACTTTAGTTACTAAATACCAAAAAATTTTCATACATGAAAAAACAAAATTGTGTTTGGTTTTTATAGACATTTCTGCCTCTTCAGTTCCTTTGGTCATGAAGGAAATTTCCATCTATACTTCTAAGAAAGCTGAGCGAAGATATATAAGTCAAGCCTCAGTCAATACGTAGTGAGTTTTTCTTCGCGCCAATAATTTTAAAAAGGAGAGAAAAGAAAAGAAAAGAAAAGAAAAAGGCGTAGTTGAGTGCCACTACTTTTCGACAACCCTAAATTGTTTTCAAATCCCTTTTAGATTGTTGTGCAGAAAAGCTTTCTAAATGGTAATATATTCCATGTCCTTGACTTCGGAGCTAATTTCTCTTCAGAAGAAAAGGAGAAACGAAAAAGGATAGAAGCTCTTTACATGTTGACAATATACTATGAAAAATTGGTTTTAAAAGAAAAATACAAAATGAAAGGATGAAAAACTTTATGTTTTCCCTCCGAATTTTATGTTTTAGCAGAAAATGCCTAAAAACTTTAAATTGTAATATTCATTCCTCTGAATTTCAGTTTTTTTTCAAATTTTGCCTCTCCGTTAAATTGTTGATGTGGAAAAGCCTCAGTGAAGACGTACTGAGTTTTTGTTTCGGCCAATCTTTTTCAAGAGGAATGAAGCCGGTAGGGAATGCAGTAATAAAAAGAAAAGAAAATAAAATAAAAGACCCAAAAAAAAAAAAAAAGGAAGCGTAGTTGAGTGCCATGTGCTAGCTTAGCTAGTGCTACTTTTCTACAAGAGTTTTGGACTCATGTTTGGAAATGGTGTTTTAAAGGTTGGAAATAGTTTGAGTTTTGAAAATGTGTGTTTGGTGAAAATAAAATATTTGGAGTGAAAAAGTATAAAAACTTAAAATGTGTTCCTAAAAAAATTAACAATATGGATTTTATTTCGTTTCTCTCGAAATTCTATGCAATTTGAAAAAAAAAATCATCTTATTTCGATTTAAAATAATAAAATTATGGATTTTTAAAGTTTAAGTTTTTTGAAATTGTTTGGAAAAGTACATAATAAAATTGGAGGAAAAAAACAAAATAATATTTGGAAAAAACTTTTGAAACTATACGTCCCGATAATAAAATTGGAGGAAAAAAACAAAAACTTTTGAAACTATGTCCCCAAACACGAAAAACGAAAAACTTTAGTTACTAAATGCCAAGTCTGCTCCATCCAGAAATCGAATAATTTCTCACTCACGACGTACAAGAAAACGAAAAACTTTAGTTACTAAATACCAAAAAATTTTAATACATGAAAAAAAAAAAAATTTGTGTTCGGGTTTTTTAGACATTTCTGCCTCTTCATTTCCTTTGGTCATGAAGGAAATTTCCATCTATACTTCTAAGAAAGCTGAGCGAAGATATATAAGTCAAGCCTCAGTCAATACGTAGTGAGTTTTTCAATATTTTTAAAAAGGAGATAATTAAAAAAAAAAGAAAAAAGAAAAAAGAAAAGAAAAGAAAAAGGCGTAGTTGAGCGCCACTACTTTTCGATTTTCTTTCGGCCAATCTTTTTTAAAAGGAATGAAGACTGTCAGGAATGGAGTAATGAAAAGAAAAGAAAATAAAATAAAATAAAATAAAAACATAGTTGAGTGCCATGTGCTAGCTTAGCTAGTACTACTTTTTAACAAGAGTTTTGGGATGACGTTTGGAGATGGTGTTTTGAAAGTTAGAAATGGTCTGAGTTTTGGAAACGTGCGTTTGATAAAAATAAACTGTTTGGAGTGAAAAAGTCTAAAAACTTAAAGTGTGATCCAAAAAAAATTAACAATATGGATCTTGTTTTGTTCCTCTTGAAATTTTATGTAATTTGAAAAAAAAAATCATCCTATTTTGACTTAAATTAATAAAGTTATGGACTTTTAAAGTTTAAGTTTTTTGAAATTGTTTGAAAAAAATACATAATTAAATTGGAGGAAAAAATCAAAAAAATATTTGGAAAAAACTTTTGAAACTATATATGTCCCCAAACAGGGCATTAATAAATCGTCCAAACTCAAGCAAATTGCCCTAAGTTGTGTCCAAATCCCTTTTAGATCGATGTGCACAAAGGCTTTCTAAATGGTAATTCCATGTTTTTGATCGGAGCTAATTGCAATTCCGCTAAAAGAAAGTGAAGAAGAGAAACGGAAAAAAGATAGAAGCTCTTTCCATATTGTCAATATACTATAAAAAATTGTTTATAAAAGAAAAATACAAATAAGGGAGGACAAATTTCATGTTTTTCCTCCGAATTTTATATTTTAGGAAACAAATACTTTTGAACTTTGATTTGTAACAACAATTCCTTCGAATTTCAACGCTTTTTCAAAAATTGCCTTTAGTTAAATTGTTGACGGGGAAAATGACACATAATGCACGTGAAGACAATTTTGAGGGTACTTTAGTAAAATCAGCGATTTTGGTGGGATTGGGGTTTTGAATGGATCTATAACCACCCCTGCTCTACTCTTCTTAGATTTGGTTCATATATGTGTCCCCTTTTTATATTTCTCAAATAATATCAAGATACGTTATTTAACTAATATGACATTTTAATAGATGTGACAATATGATATTTTAATTGAAATAAAATTTTTAATTGACATTTATGATCTTATTATGGGAGGGGAGGAAGATGAAGCGGACATAAATTAAAAGATATAAAGTCAAATCCACAGTTCATCCAAATCTAAATCATTAGTTTTTAGACCAAGTTTTTATTCCAAAACATTCCTTACAGCTAAACTGTTTGTTTTTCTTCTTAAATTGTCCACCTTCTTATTCCTTTATTATTATTATTTTTAAAATTTTTTTCTTTCCTACGAGACCGTATTAATTACTGTATTTCCATATTTGTTTAAAGTATTCATTTTATGTCTCATTATTAAAAAAAAAAAAGTGTTATCCAGTAGGTATTCATTACGTTTTGTATTTCGTATATAGTTATTTTCCCATTAATTAACTGTCAGCATCTCCTTCAAAATAAATAAATAAATAAATAACTGTCAGCATCATGGCAAGGGGCAAGGGAAATGAGCTTTCAATCCCAATATAGAAGTGTAACTATGTTGTGACTATATTTACAACAAAGTATTGTAACTATATGTATATGTGTGTGCGTGCATATATATAGTGTCACTAAAAAGTCCGTGACACAATTTTTGATTCACAACTCTTTTCATCGCTAAATAATAAAATAACTGATACAAAATTATTTACAATGACAATTATACATACAATTATTGAATCTAAGATCAAAGCACTCGAACATCTTATATGTCACATTTTCTTTTTACAAAAATAACAATAGCTCCCTGAGTCTCACCTCTACAAGAGAGAGAGAGAGAGAGAGAGAGAGAGAGAGAGAGAGAGGTGGGTGCAGTACTCCTCTTGCCAAGCCGTGATGTCCCCAAACCTAACCTTTTTTTTTTTTTTTTTTTCGGAGAAATTACGAGAAATATGTTATCATGATAAGGATTATTTTATAATCCTCCCTAGAATAACACTCATTTCTTCATAATAGTGCATCAATGTCCTTTTTTTTATTTATTAAATTTGTAAAAAAAATGTTGCTTTGACCAGTCAACCATTCTAGTTGAAATTGGTCTAACTCTAGCCCCAGAAGTCTATATAATCATAAATGATCATGTCCCGAACATTTCTGTAAGTAAAGCTTGAAGCCAAAAATGATCTCTTCTTCAAATGTGTATTGGTGCAAAAGCTAGAGTAGATCATAAATGTCTAAATTAATACATAAATGTGTAAAGAGGAGCCCATATTTTAAAATATGTCTTTTTTTTCTTTAATATATAGGAACGTCTAAAACAATACATTCAGATCCCTTTCATTAATATTGGAGATAAATAAATAAATAATTGTTAAAAGAGAAGCAAAAATTGTTTAAAAAAATACTTCAACTAATCCCATTGATTATAACTGAAAACTATGACCTATTTATTGTATTTACTATAGAGAAACTATGAAATCTCATTAGAAGTTAAAGAAATAATGTTTAACATGCGAAAAAATAAACTGAAAAACAAAAATGAACACATGAGTGACATGATAGGATAATTAGGATAAAGAAGTAAATGGAAAAAATGTTTTTGCATTTCTTGCATACAAAATTATTTTGTTAGCTTATTCTTTTTAATAAAAATGACTTTATTTATCATAATGACGATACAAGGCTATGAAAATAGTGAAAAAAAAAAAAGAAATATATTTAAAAAGATTAAAGTTACAAATATCATAATTTTATGACAATGAATTCTCTTTTATTTAAACGTGAAGATCAATAGGCGAAAATGAAATGAAATCCATTAAGGAAAAAATATATTAGAATAAGAGAAAGGAGAAGTGACGTAAAATATGGTAAAAGGGTAAAACATTTGCTACAATTGTTTTTTTTTAAAGGTATTTATGCAATCTTATTAAAATAATGGACGTGTTTTAAAACTAGATTAAAAATGAACAATAGATATTTTGTGTAATTATTTTTACGTAACAAGGGTAAAATCAAGGACTACTTGGTAAGGACTAGACAGCTTGGAAAGGGCAGGGTGGGGCTTCGGTTTAAGAAATAATGACTGTAGGGCAATTTCGGTGAAATGAAGGGAAAGAAGAAAAAGGTCAATAACTGGACAGATTGTTTGATAAGGAAGAGACAAACAGGTCGCCTTTTTTAATTAAACAGCCGGCAAAAAGTGAAACTTCACTGTCCCAACACAGAAGGTTTCTATCTAGTCTTTTTTTTTTTTTTTTTTTTTTAAAGTTTGACTACAAATGATATTCAGAAAGAAGAACTAGATAGACTAATAAATGAACCCCATTAATTTATAATATCCAGGTAATTGCTGACTGGAAAAAAACTTATGGGCACTATTATAAGCCACTTTATCTCCCTACTCTCCGTCGATATGGACTCACCAAATAGCTATCAATTTTTTTAGTACACAAGAAAAGTACAACATACAAGGTTCCTATCTAGTTGTTTTTACAAGTACTCGACTAAAAAATGTACGTAGGTTTCTTTCTCCTTTCTCTTTTCTTTTTATTTAATTCTAGCTTTTAAATTTTCAAGCTGATCAGAATGGTTGTAATTTTAATAGTAAGAGGTCATTATCGAAATTCGAAGTATGAGAGGTAAGAGGAGATCATGAGGATACCGGGCTTGGATGAGGCACGCGCGGGAGTTTAAAGATGAGGCTTTTGAGGTTAATGGTGACGACTAAGAAGATTTTATTCGGAGAGTGGTGGGGAACATTCTATTAGCCAAGGGGAACAAATCTCAATCAGCTAGGATCATTTCAATATTAATATTTAATACGGGTGCTCGTGGATCGGATTGCACGGATTAGGATTGACTCCCAATCTAGTCCAATTCGGTGTATTAAATTGATCAATCGAACAGATTGAGTGGATTTACAGATTCAGTGAACACCCTTAATTTTTAACGGATCAAGACTTGGGAAGGCATATAGCTATTTATTTGAGAAACCGTAGATAGCAGTCCAAAAGCAAGAAACACAGTGGAAATTCTTGGTGTCAACTTAAAATTGAAAAATACTTGTAACATAGAAACTCCATAACAGTGCATATAGAAAGTTCTCAAAGGAATTTTCAGACTTGTTTTAACAAAAACCTTTTTCTACTTCTCGTCAGAAAGATAACAGTGTCCTTTTTTTTTTTTTTGGTTGGAACTCTTTCTGAAAAATGAATGTTATAAGTGGAAATACTAAGAAAAGAATAAAACGAACACGAGAAAAACAATCAGATGAGAAAATGCACAAGCATGATTGTTGATTTAATTCCTAGTTTAAAAAAGAAATCATAATTCACTCCTACACAAGGAAAAATGACATTTTACACAGACATTCTGTGACTAAATATTTATGGTCAAAAGTTTGGCACGTCCCGAGTGTCGACTCTTGAGCTCTCTGCGGTGTAACTACACCAATTCTCTATGAAAGCTAGAGCAACGGTTGAATACGGCGAACTTCATCTTCATGACTTTCTTTTGTACGAATATGGGGACGAATTTGTGCAGAATTATTGCCAACTTGGAGTGATAAAATAGGAACATCAAACAAGCCAGACATAGAATTACGACGGATGAATTTTGGGCGAAACTGATTAATGCATAATTGCAGGTAACTAAGGGTAAAACTAAGCGCAGGATTCCACAGTTAGCGGGAAGGTGGAGATATATCTCTACCATATAGGCAAAGAAAGCTATGTTGTGGACCAGCTTAGATATAAACGGACATTATGTTCCATTGTATAATACGAAGCATTGCCATAGGTAGTTGTATTGTACGGGCCAAACTTTTCATCGTCGCTGCCATCGGAGGAGTCAAGATTTGCTTGGTAGTTAGCTGTCGCAAACAGAACAGCCACAAGCACAATACTGTTACGGTCCTCATTCTAGAGCCTTTTGCGGTAGTCAGATATGATCCATTTTTCACGCCATGACATCTTCAACTTCAGTGAATCTGCGAGTTTTGGGACAGCAGGAAGTGACGACGCTTTTAAGGCGTCGCCATGTAGCAGCATTTACCTCAGTTCTATTAACAATCCGGCTAACCATCTGCAACTAGCCCGCAACAACTTAACGCTTACAAATGATAACAGTTATATATGTATATACAACTATTTCTAACATGTTCTTGAAATTCTCTTCACACTATTTTCTAATGGCAAAATCAACAAATGATAAATTCGAGAAATTAGCAATAAAACTTTTAGAATCATGTCTTACCTCGATTTGATTCCTTGATGCAGCAACATGCAAGATGGTGTTTCCTTCATTGCCGCACCACTAGAGGACGCCATCCTTAATCCTTGCCAACATGCTCTAGCCATCCCAATAGCACTTTGAGTTATTCAATCTTATCACTCCTAGCAGCAACATGCAGGGCAGTTTCTTTTCAAATGATCAAATCTTCAATTGATTTAGGGCAAACCAAAAGAAACTCAGCCAGAAGATCAACCATACCGCACTCAGCAGCACAATGCAAAGCAGTTTTACCCTCTCTTCCTTGGATGCGGATCTAGATCTTTGTCGACATCTAGGAGATGAAGTACCAATTATGATCAGTTAAATATATTATTCATTAGAGTGGAGGACTTACTATAAGATAGCTCCTTATATATAGGTGCCAAACTTAGTGGGATGCGCAAGTCGACCTTAATTAATTAATGATTATTACTATTTTTTTTTAACTTAAATAAGAGAATTAAATTATTCGAACTCTACACCTTGTGACAGAATTAGATATAAATTTTCTGTTAGCTTTATTTGCAACTACATTCTCTTCCTTTTACAATAATAACAATAATAATAATTGGAAGGAGCAAGGAGTAAACTTTTACTCAAACGTTACCAACCAAGAATAAAAACATATTTCATTCAAAAAAGAGAGTGAGTGCTGAGTTAACAGAATTTTGAGCATAGAGAGAAGCAGAGATGTACAAGCAAAAAGCCTTATTTCAATCTTACTAGTTACACTTAGTACAATAATATCAAGCAACCAAAAAAAAAAAAGAAACCACTATTCAAACATCCTTGCGTAAATCTCCACGGAAAAAAATCCGGTGCTTTCTGCTGCATTTCCTTTATAAAACAGGCCCATTTCTTAATATGTTCACAAATGACGATTCTCTTCTTCTGCTGCTAGAACCTAGTCTATATATAAGTTTCCTTTGTTGAACTCTTTGGCTTATTTTTTTCGCAGAATTTGAGCGCAATATACGATATGGCGAGCCTAAAAGTAGGATGTCTCCTTTTTCAGCTACATAATGCAAGCTAGTTTTACCCTCTCTTCCCGGCAACCAGACAAGGCCCTTGTCAAAGCTCTGGAGTTGTTTCAATGTTTGGATATGCCTGTTTATCGTACCACGGTGAATGGGACATAACCAGTCTTGGTTTGGCTTCTTGTTAAATGATGGTTTCCATCTCATGATTTCCATGGCAAAGTTGAAATGTCTGAGACGCGCTGCAATATGCAACGGAGTCTCAGCATACGGTGCATTATCAAAGCTTTCTAGGATATAAGGATCTTCCCGAATTGAAGAATAGAGGATGTTAGTGTCTCCTGCTTTAGCTGCATTTTTCAACCTTTCATCCCTTCTGTTAATTTCAATGTCATAAAAGTCGTGTGATCATACGATGGAGATGATTTATTAACCCGGAAAGTACATAATAATGGGACGACCAAATTACTAGCCTTTTCAGACTAGAATTAGAAATTCAAAGCATAAATTCTAGAACAGAAACTACATTCTGGTTTCGTACAGTAATGCCTGGACCTCCTAAGCCAACACTTAGATACCATTAATTTTTAGTGAGTAGATCTGACTTGAATTCTTGAGATGTAAAAAAAAAAAAAAAGAAAGAAAAGGGTGGCAAGTTTATATATCCTGTGTCTAAAGTTTATTAAAAAATATATAAATTATTTTATTACTATATTGTCCAATGATAAAATTACTTATCACTACAACAATGTTTACAAAAACTACTCATTGCACCCACCCTTATTTAAAAAAAAAAAAAAAAAGAAGCTATTTACCTTATTTTTTTAGCTCGTTTACTATTTTTTTCATTAACTTTTCTTATTTTTTGAATTCATTTAATATGTTTTGATCTTTTTCTAGTAGATTTTTACAATATCTACAGTTTTGTTGGGTGTATGTCGCTTTTTCATATTGATGACCATATAGCCATCGTTGTTGTCGTTGTTGTTGTTGTTGTTTTTTTTTTTTTTTTTTTTTTGGATAAATGCTATGGTTGCTTAATGTGTGTAGTTTGTTCCAATACATCTTTGTCGTTATTTATGTGGCCATAGTTTTATTTATTTTTTAGTTTATGACCTTGCCGTAATTTTTCCAAAGGAATACAAAAAACAAAAACCAAAAAACAAAAGATGATGGACAATACGTGGGGTATTGAAAAAAAAAAAAAAAAAAAAAAAAAAAAAAAAAAAAAAAACTACTAACATTGGTTTAGTGGGTTTGTTTTGGTGGGTGAAAAAAGAATAAATGTTAATATTTGACTCTAAGGGTTTTTTTGGAATAAAAAAAACATGTAACAAGTAATAATTAAAATTTAAAATCTTTGTGATGGATGGTTCAAGTAGAGGGGCGGGAAAAACAAAAACAAAAAAAAAAAAAAATGGATGTCACTAGACGCCCCTTACTATTTATTTTGAACCTAATCAAATGCTATCAAGCAAGGAATGTACGTGAAATTCATATCATAATAAGGCCAACATTCAATTTGATTAGGACAATGACGAAAAGTAGAAAATAACCTCAAAGTATAAAAGAAAAGAAGAGAATAATCGGTTTTGATTTAGTTTTCTGTTTAAGTTTTTAGTTTTTATTTTTATTTTTATTTTTTTTGGCATATTAATGTGAGTTCTCTTCTAAATAATGAAACTCAGATTAGATGTTGACTGAAATTGAGCTTTGACTTGCAATTTTCTCTTTTTAATATTCCATATGCTGTATAAGTCAATGAACTATAAATTATTCTTCCCAATATTCTTTGTTTCGACTATTTATTAATTTCCTAGCTTGTTCTAATATAAGCTTTTGCTACATGCGTATAACTCATTGTGGAAATATTTTTTTTTCCCTCTCTATTTTATTACATTACATTAAATAAAAAAACTAAATGTTTTCTCGATCAACATTTTGTTTTGACCTTAAAACACTCAAAGTAGCCTTAAATATCAATTTCTTAAATTATTTTTTAATTTTATTTTCAGGATATTTTCATTACTTTTGATGTCAAAAAAAAGTATTAATCAAAAAAAAGTATAGAGGTATGTAAAATATAATCCAATGGTATATAGATACAGAACTTCAAAATACACGGTATATTTTTTTGAGTAAAAACAAAATGCAAGGCATGAAAAGGTATATAATACTTAAATTTTAGTTTTTCTTTTAAGGATATTTAATTTGGGTATATTCATGTCAAAATTAAGTATTAACTGAGAAAATGTATAAATATGTATAACAAACATTATCTAATAGTATGAAAATGTAAAATTTTAAAATGTATGATATATTTTCTGATAAGAGAACACAAGGTTTAAAAAGGTAAATAACCCTTTGAACTACAAACTAGTTGTAAGGTTCTAATTATATTATTCTATATCATTTCTTGTTCTTAAACAGTTTAGTCATAACTGTTTATTCTCACCCTAGGTAATTTACGGAACATTTAATTCTGGGAAGTGAAGCAACTTCTGAAGCACCAGCAGCAATAAGGCTGCCTCTGATTTCTGGATTTCCCAATCCGTTTGGTTGCTGTGCCCAGATGTCCAACGCTGTCATGCCCCCCATAGTCGCGGCGTTTACATCTACTCCGTGAGCTATTAACAAATTCACAGCCTGATCTTAGAAGTGTTACTATCAGAAACTCCGTATACATGCTTCTTATCCCCATAAAAAACAAAGTTACAACTTCACAGTTAAAAACAACTGTAACTAACAACTGTAAGGGTAAGGGTCGTTTTCGTGTACCGGTTTGAAATTGAATTTTTAGGTTGTATTTGGTTAATTTTTTCAAAATTAATTATAATTTTTATTTAATTTTTTTGAAAAATATAAAAATTAAGATGAAAAATTTAGGCTCAAACCAGTTGACCAAACGCATGCTAAATATTTCTTTACGAGTCCTCAAATGCTCCCTCTCGCTAATTTCCATTAACAATAATCATAGATTTATCAGTTAGTAATAAATTTTTACGAGTTAGGACTTACCTCAATCTGATTCCTCGAAATGTATCGTGCAAGATGGAGTTTCCTTCATCGTCACGCCGCTCAAATCGTCAAATTGTCATATTGGGCTACATGAATAGGGCCATACTCGTCTTTAACGGCAACATGAATAGGGCCAAATCGTCAAATTGTCATATTGGGCTACATGAATAGGGCCATACTCGCCTTTAACGGCAACCTGCAGAGCAATTTCGTTTCAATTGTCAAATCTTGAATCGATTTGGGGCAGACCGAAAGGAACTCAGCTAGAACATCAATCATACCGCATTCAACGGCAAAATGCCAAGGAGTTTTACCCTCTCTTCCTTGGACGCGGATGAGATCTCTGTCGACATCTAGATGACGAAGTACCAATTTCGTTTGCTCATTTTTCAAGGCGACATGAATAGGGCTGTACCCGTCTTGATTCATCTTTTTATTCATTTTTTGTCCAATTCTTTTTGGTTCACTTGAAGGCTTATGACATGATTACTATACTGCCAATACATTTTTTTAACTGCTGCAAAGTTTTTTAACTCATTTTTTAAATTTACTCTTTGCTTGTACATTCTTGCATATATTATCCATTTTTCCAAAACTCTTTGTTCTACACTTGTCTAGCTCAACACCTTGTTTTATCATCCATAACATTTATAAAACAACAGTTTTTTTCCATTTAATGTTAGTTTTGATTTAGTTTTCCTTGACATCTCTTCTTGCTTAACCGTTTGTGTTATTTTCCCCCCTCTTATTTTGACCTTATAAAATCTTATTTCACCCTAATACGACAGTTTTTACAAACTAGACCCCGCTTAAGCTAATTCATGAGTTCCCAACTCATTTCTTACTAAAACTTGACAAAATTTCGACAGAATCTTTTCTTATAAAAGTTAATTACTGCCAGTTAAACAAGTTTTTACAATTCAACCTCTAATATTTCCGTTTTCAGTACAATGTAATCCCGAAAAGTCTAGATTTTGCACTGTAGTAGCTTAATTTCAAGCCTTTTTCTCCTAACTTTATAGAGTTCTTGGAGGTTATCTTTAGAATTATTTGTGGTCTTAGCAAGAGTCCATTTATGTCTTAAGTTTGAAGTTTTACGCAGTAAAAATTACATTCACATTAGACTTTAAACAAAGTTTACAAAACAATATAAAGTAATCTAATTAAATGAAAAAGTTAACATACATATATGTACATACATACATGATATTAATATTTACTTGACATGTGTATAGTGGGATGGAGACACAATGGGTGGTGCTTCCCCAATCCATGTCCCACTTGCAATTCGAGGAAAAGATTTTGTCTCCATTCCTGTCCTCATCTAGAAACATTGTCCCTCATCCCAATCACGTATTAATCGAAGCCCAACGGGCCCCGTACCTAGGGTAATATTGTTACTCTATTTTCTCATTGAGAGTAAATATCCATAAATTTACATCTCACTGTTTCTTTTTTTTTATTATTATTATTATTATTTCTTTCCTTCGTGTTTTTATAGTGCACCGTCAACGAGCTACACAAGAAGTCGACTCATCAGTTACTCCTAGCTCAGTTATTAGCTCGATTATAAATTGATTCCACTTATTAGCTCGATTATAAAATGATCGCGCAATTGACGACGGCTTGTCGACAATGACGTTGACTACTACTATTATTGGTCTTAGATTTTCGGTTTTAAATCCAAGAGACGTTGAATTTTAACAGTTAGAGGTAATTATCCAAAGTATTAACAAATTAATGCCAGGCATATTCAATGAAACATGTGCCTTCGATTGACGATGATCTAGTGGAGAAATTAAAAAATCTCTTGGGCTCATAATTCGGGATTTAATTCTATTTATCACACTGTCAGTCAGGTTCGACGTCATGACTTCCAACAATTCCTTTACCTGCAATTTTACCTTTCTTACCATCTTTAGACGTCATTGTGCGTGTGTTTGTGTTTTTTTTTTTTTTTTTTTTTTTTGAACTCTCCTGTATAGGTTTTACAGTCTCTCAGTAATTTTTTTTCACCTGTGATATTTCTTGAAGGACCATTTAGTAATATTCCAAATTCCAGTTGAGGACGCTTTTAGATCAACGTAAGTGTTGTTGTTGGTTTTTTTTTTTTTTTTTTTCGCTGAATCAATTTAAGTGTTGAAACATTTCAATTCATCTTAAAATTTCTAACTTAAATCCTAACAATATTAAATTATTTATATATTGGCAATCAAAAGTGAGATAGTTAAAAAGTACGTATAACTGAATGCTAAATGTCTAATGGTTAGAACGACATTTTAGAGTGCAGCATTTTCGAACTGTTCGTATCTGGTTAATTATGAACTTGTACTAGTGTTCGTCAAAAGGAAAACAAATGGTCAACTATTCTCTCTCTTTGCCAATTCTTTGATGAATTGTCTGAGAGAGAAAGTGTGTTTTCATTTTCATAAATGACCCTGGACTATACAATCATCTCATGTTGGCCGTTGATTTCTGATTTTACACATTACATTATCACAAATGTTAAGACTACTATGTAAACGTTCTGGATTTATCTATATTCCCGGCTTAAAAATTGGACAAATATTGAACAATGCTTTTATCACATGAATTTTGGTTATGGTAAAACTACAATTACATAATTTTTATGGGTGAATTAATTGTACCTTTAATAAATATATATTGGAACCTAACTACACCTTTATCAAAGAGATAAAATTACAAGAGATATTTTGAAGGTATAATTTTCCTTCCAAATTTGTTCACTTACAACTTTAGCCATAATTAGAGTTCACATGATTAGAATGTGTTAAGTTTCTATCAAGGTATTTACAAAATACAATATAGAGACTACTTTGTGTAATGATAGAAATGATAGAAAAGCTCGGAATAATGTAACATGTAAAATTAAAAGTAAGGGATCAGTATAAAAAATTGGAAGGATAATTCAGAGGCTGATAACCCTTTTCTTGTTCACAAACAAGGAAGTGAGAGACAGAGACGTTCAAACAAAAAGCGACAGAAGTATTATAGAAGCGACAGAGACAAACAAAAAGCATTATTCAATCCTACAGGGGGAAAAAAAAAAAAAAAAAAGCCACAATTCATTCAGGCAAACTACAGAGCACCAATAAGCTGTACCTGATCATATAAACTTCGCAGAAAAAATCATGTTTTTCAGCTGCATTTAGAATGCAATGCCATTTCTCAATTATTGCTTGGCTCATATTCTCTTGCAGTAGCTAGAACCGAGCTCAACTTGTGTTTAATCTTTTTGCTTATAGAATACGCATGAAAGAGCATAGCGTACGATGTTATGAACAACAGGAACGTGAAGAAAGACCAGAACACAGAACCAGTGATTCCAACTGTCACCCCGTAGCAATAAACAAAGAAATAGACTGGAATGGACAGAATGAAGGCGGACTTACTTGGCAGAAGAAAAAATATCGTAAGTACTGAACCTAAAAGTGCTATGATGTTCGATGTCCAGAACAGGCTATCTGAAAGTCCGCCAACGAGCGGACGATTGGAAGTAGTAGAATTGCTATTTTGCATAGAACAGATAATATTGGTTGCTGTAGTGTTGTGACTTGAAGAATTGGTTGATCCAGTCAGGATACAAGAAATGCTCTTGTCATCATCTTTCTTAGTAGGAGGAGTCACTGCGGTCTGGTAAGTGACTGTTGCAACCAGCACGCTAACTGCCAATATTAAACTCCGCAAATTCAACGACAGTCCCCTCCTGTAACGAATCACTAATCGTCCTATACGATCCCTCGGGGAGATTTTCGACGTCCAATTGTAATCGGCGTTCGATGATTCACGCGATTTTCTAGTCTTGCGTAGCGTTTTCCTAATTTGCGCTTGGTCTTCTCTTGAGACATCCAAAGCGGTCAAACCCTCCGCATTTTTCACATTTCCTTTTACCCCACCATCCATTAGCTGTTCCACAACCTGCAGGAGATTTTACATATATGTTGCACTAGTTAAATGAATATATAGAACTAAAGAAGGCACCGAGAAATAGAATGTTGATTCCAACGGAGACCATATCTTGGTTTGGTTTTTATTTGTTTTGAAAATGATTTTGTTTTTAGTATAAAAATAAAAAATGAAAATACCTTGGTAAAGATGTTAAGATTGTTTTTGAAAATGTATTGGGTTATGTTTTTAGATAGGTTAATATGGATATAAGAAAATATTAATAATAATTTACATATGTTTCTGAAAACATTCGTTAACTTGTATAATCATTAAATTGAAAACGTAAATGAGAAGAACAATTTCTCATCAAATTTTATTTTGGCTCTATATTTCTGATAAGAAATAAACAAAAATACTATAGGAAAAGAAAATAATAATAATAAACATTAGGAATTTCCAGCAAACAAAAAATAATAATAATAAAAAAAAAAAAGGAAGAGATCCAAGTTGAGTGAGGAAAGCATGCCTGGGGTATATCCATCTGTACTGCAATATGTAGCACCGTGTTACCGTCCCCGTCCTGAGAGTTCAGAACTTTTTTCTCCTGCTTCATAGAACCTTCATGAAAAGCGGTCAGAAGTACTCTTAATAGGAAATAGAAAGCACCAAATTGGGAACGTTTTATAGCGAGATGAAGTGCAGTATCGCCTTGGTCCGTCACATCTTCGATGGATAGTGGACAGCTCGACAATAGTGTGCCTAAAAGAAGGGTGTCTCCTTTTTCAGCTGCATAATGCAAACTGGTTTTACCATCCCTTCCTTGCAATTGGACAAGGCTTTTATCAAGGATCAGGAGTTGTTTCAATGTTTGGACATGTCCGTTTATCGTAGCAAGGTGAATGGGACATAACCCGTCTTGGTTTGGCTTCTTAGCAAATGATGGCTTCCATCTCATGATTTCCATGGCAAAGCTGAAATGTCCGAGACGTGCTGCTATATGCAACGGAGTCTCCGCATAAGTTGCATCATCAAATTGGTCGAGGATACAAGCATCTTCTTGAATTAAAGAATAGAGGGCACTGGTGTCTCCTGCTTTAGCTGCACCTTTCAACCTTTCATCCCTTCTGTTAATTTCAATGTCAAAAAATTCATGCGATCATTTAAACATTGGGATCCACAACAACAAAAAGTTGATAACAAGGAGGGAAATAAAAAACCAAAGCGAAGAAAATAAAATTTGTAGAGAAGATTTTTCATCTGCTTTTGCGTTCCCCCAAAGATATAAATTTAATGTATTTCATAAACATTTTATTTACATATATATATATATATATATATTAAAGAGAAAATTAGGCAACTAGACAACCTTTCTCCGTCCATGAACATCTTGCGACCCCTTTGGTGCACCATGTTGCCACACATACCTAGCAGTTTTATTTATTTTCCAGATTTTATGGGCTTATTTCCTTATTTGTGTTTTATTCTTTTTATCTTCACCTTTTTTTTTTAATAAAAGTTAATTGGGGGCTATTTCAAGTACAAGAGGTAGAATGGAAGTTTTTAAAAGTTTAGGAATAAAGTGATTAAAATGACTCTAAAACTTATTGCCCCTAAGTTATGGGCATAGCCGCATAGAAGGAATAATCCTTATTTTAATTAATTATGCTTAACATGTGTTTTGACTTTTTTTTTTGGGCATAGCCGCATGTGATTTTTTGTTCTAATATAATCTTGCACTATGAAGATTATTCTATCTACTTTTCTCTTTTTCTCTCTCTCTCTCTCTTGTGTGCTAGGGTTACACCGCTCATATTTCTTCCTTGGAGCCGGAAGCTGACACCACCTCTTAGTTAGTCACTAGACTACCTGCTCTAGAGAAGATGCATTGGACTCCAAAATGATGGTTTTGGTGGGAGGGATGGCTTCATGGTTAGACAGGATACATTTTGGTCTCTTTGGTCGTGTTTATTGGCTTGCCACCGAAGGTATATCTATGGTCTCCAAGTTTTCTCCTTTTGGTTATAGTTGTTTGTTGAAAATAAAAACGATGTTATTTCTGCTCTATGTTTTGTTGGTATATTTTTGTGCTTATTTAGCAATAACCGATGTGGTCTCCCCATGCTCTCATATTGTTTGTATGTTCAATCCACTAGAGTTAATTATATGCAATGTTGGGGGTGACATTTTTGCTATGTGTCTCTTGAACTCAATCGATCGGAATTTTCCAGCAATTATAACGGTGTTATTAAAAGAGCCACATATGTGCTCATTGATTGATGTGCATTTTTTATCTCTTGTTATTGGATCTCAGTACACATTTTTCCCCTTCATGCGTTTCATTGGAATTTATTGATAAACTGATTTATATTTGGGGTTAAATTTTCTTATATTATGAGGTCATTTAAAGTATTGATATTTTTATTTTATTGATTTGAAAAAAAACTTATAAGCTTTTGCTACATGCATATAACTCACCGTGGAAAAAAAAGTTTTTTTTTCTGTACTCATTTATTATAAATCATGCGGAACTCAAATATTATTTCAATTTGGATCATTTACATTTTTTTATTATATATTTCTTTCATTTATAAAGTATATCATACAATATGAAATTTTTATTTTTCTATTTTTTACTATAAGGTACATTTAATATGCAAATCTATATATTTTCTCAATCAACAATAAATTTTGACCCAAAATACAAACAAAAAGAAAACTTAAAATTTTGATTATTCACTTTTTGTATTTTACTTTTGTTGAAATATATATATATATATATATATATATATACACTTTACATCTTAAAATGATGTATTTTTAACTTTGCTACAATATCTAATACACAAATACTTCATTTTGACCTTAAGATATATACCAAAATAGCATTAAATCTCAATTTGTTCCTTTTTATTTTCAGGTTATTTTTTGGTAGTTTTCGAGGTCAAATTAAGCAGCAATAGAGAAAGTATAGATTTATATAGAATATAACCCAATGATTTATTAATTAAATATAGAACTTCAAAATACACGAGATACTTTTTCAATAAAAACAAAATATAAGGTATGAAAAGGTAAATAACACAAAAGGTTTACTTTCTAATAAAAGCAAAACACAACATATAAAAAGATAAATAACATTGTCAACTACGTACTAGTTATCAGTGTGTTGTGGCTCAAAATTCAAACCATAGGTCAATATTATTATTATTATTATTATTAGTTTGATAACGTGCTTCGCACGTTCGTATTGCCACATTGGAATCACTTACCAACTAAATTATTTTGCTGCTTAAAAAATTTATTCATGATTTAATTTTTATTAAAAATGTCATCATTCGATTTAAGTTTTCCTGAGTTTAGTTTTAAAATTTTTGTTAAAAACTAATTGAAACAAACTGACACGTTTATATATTTACCTTTTTTTTTTTTTAAATGAGAAAATGCGTTCGTTTTTTCACTCTACAATTTCTGGAAGTTGACAGTACCAAAACATTAACAATCATTTTTAATTAAAAAAAAAGTAAAAAAGAAATATTACTTTTGAAGTTTTTTAATAGGGCCACAAAAACCATGAGTTTAGGAGAAAGATAAAAGAAGGGAAAAAATGAAAAATGGTCAAAAAAATAATAGGCTGACAGGTGGTGAAATGAGAAGAAGAGCATACACTCTTTTATATATATATATGTTAAGATTAAGATTAAACAGTATAGTCACTACTGTTACCTGAGGTAATGTACGGAAGAGTTAATATTTCTGGAAAGTGAAGCAGCTTCTGAAGCACCAGCAGCAATAAGGCTGTCTCTGATTTCTGGATTTCCCGATCCGTTTGGTTGTTGTGAGATGTTCAAGGCCGTCATGCCCGCCATATTCGCGGCATTTACATCTACTCCCCGAGCTATTAACGAATTCACGACCTGTTCTCAGAATTGTTGCAATCAGATACTCCATGTAACCCATAATAACAACGTTACAATTGCAACTTCACAGTTAATAACAACTGTAACTATTTCTTTAACAGGTACGTTAAGTACTCTTCTCTCTAATTTTCAAAAAAACAAAAACAAAAAAACTGTAAATTGTTTACTAATAACGTCTTACCTCAATTTGATTCCTGGAAGCTGCAACATGCAAGATGGAGTTTCCTTCATCGTCACGCCACTCAAGGACCCCATCCTTGCCAGCATGCTCAAGACATTCCAAGAGCACTTTGAGCGCTTCCAACTTATCACTTTTAACTGCAACATGCAGAGCGGTTTCGTTTCGAATCGTCAAATCTTGAATCGATTTGGGGCAAACCGAAAGGAACTCAGCTAGAACATCAACCATATCGCACTCAACGGCACAATGCAAAGGAGTTTTACCCTCTCTTCCTTGGACACGAACAAGGTTTCCCTCGACATCCAGAAGGCGACTTATCAATTTTGTTTGCTTATTTTGCAAAGCCAGATGAATAGGGCTACACCCGTTTTGATTCAACTTTCTAGCAAACGACGGTTTTAGCCTCATGATCTCCATGGCGAAGTGGACTTGCCCTGCAGATGCAGCTGTATGCAACGGAGTATCGATAAAAGGTACCTCCTCGATGTGCTCCAAAACAGATGCATCTTCCTTCATCAATGAATACAAGGCTGCAATATCCCCTGACCGGGCAGCGGCATCCAACCTCTCTTCCATATAGCTTTAAAGCGAATTATTAAGCACTTAAGGTAACAAGAAAACAAAATTAACCTTCGTGGACAAAACACCACCAATTCAGTAGACATAAATCTTTGGTTGTACTTGCATGTTTAATATATATACATATATGCGCGCTAAAAAGGAGAATCTTATATCATCGTTTAGTCTTCCCTTCCTTTGGTCAAGAAGGAAATTTCCATGTAGAAACGGTTTTGCTTTCGTCTATTAATTTTTATAAAAAATAGAAAACGAAAGAGTTTAGAAAATTAAAAAATTAGTTTGGAGACTTTTTCCTTTAGGGAATAGTTTTCAAAGAAAGGTTTTTGATGAGGTCAATTTTACGGAACAGTTTTCAAAGGTACAATTATTAGTCGATATAAAGAAAATGGTAAGTTGTGTAGTCCCATATCGTTTAGGAATTGATAAATATGATGGATCAAAAGAAAAGAGACCACCTCTTAATGGTATGAAGTCTTTTGGTGTATAGTCCAAGAGTAAAACCGTGAGAACACGAGACTCAAAGTAGATAATATCATACTAAAGGGAGGCATGGGTCATTAAAATGGTATCAAAGCCTATACTTAATTGGAAGTGTGATCAAAGAGGATGTTGGGCCTCAAAAGGAGGATAGTTGTGCCAGTCATTAGTTCCTATTTAAAAAGGATAAGCTATGCAGTTTCATATCATTTGAGAATGAATAATATGATAGTTTATAAGTAAAGAGACCACTTTCTAACGATATAGGACCTTTTGAATAAAGCTTATGAGCAAAACCGTACTGGTACATGACCCAAAACGAACAATATTATATTAAAGGGAGGCAATATGGGTCCTTACAAATGTTTTGGCGGTTTCGTATGGCCTCGATTTCTATTTGTTCTGACCTCATAAGCAGGTAGTATAGGCAGAGTTACCTTGATAGTGTGGGATGAGAATGCTGGTAGAAATCAATCTAGTGGGGATATGCTAGACTCCCTCAATGTAAGTGATTCCATCTCGTCATCATTAAAAAAAATAATAATAATAATTCAGTTCGATGTTATCCTATATGCTTACTTTTCTACCATCTGGAGCTGCACCAGGTAATCCTCTAATTGCATTTTTAATAATAGATTTGGCTAAGTCACTTCCCAAACCAAAACCACCTTGTCCAAAGATTGGTTCAAATGGCATTGATTTATTTTAAGCAGCTGTCATCACCGGTTGGAAAATCTTAATCATTCCAACTCAGCTTGATAAATAGGATTCAACCTGCAAAATTTTCCCGAGACTGTCCGATAAGAATCAATATAGTACTGATGTGAATATTATATATAAATTTATATACAATATCCACAAATCACTACTTTTAACCAATTAAACTTTATTGACAAAACACCACCAATTCAGTAGACGAAAATCTTTGGTAGTACTCGATTTTGAGATATATATATATATATATATATAAATATATATATATATATATATATATATATACGTGCTAAAAGGGAACATACATCATCGTTTTGTCTTCATTTCCTTTGGTCAAGAAGGAAATTTCCATGCAGAAACGGTTTTGCTTTCGTCTATTATCCTTTAAAATAAAAGAGAATCGAGTGAGACTAGAGTATTAAAAAGCTTAGTATGGAATCTTTTTCACATTCGGATATTACAACAAAGGTTTTCAATGAGGTCAATTTTACAAAATGGTTTTCAAAGGTATGGTTTTGACGGTTTCTTATGGCATCGCTTTCTGTTTGTTCTGACCCCATGAGGAGAAGGGTAGGCATAGTTACCGTGACGGTAGTGTAGGATGAGAATGCTAGTGGAAGTCAATCTACATGGGATTTATTAGGCTCTCTTGATGTTAGTTGTTCCATCTCGTCATTATCTAAAACATAATAATTAAAAAATTCAGTTTGATGTCATCCTAAAAGCTTACTTTTCCACCATGTGGAGCTGCACCAGGTAATCTACTAATTGCTTATTTAATAGTAAAATAATTGGCTAAGTCACCTCTCAAACCATAACCACCTTGCCCAAAGATGGGTTGAAATATGTCAATTGGTTTATTTTAAGTAGGTGTCATCATCGGTTGGAAACTCTTTATCATTCCAACTCAGTAATGCTGATGCAAATACCATATATTTAGTGTTAGAAAAATGTGAAAGACATAAAATTTAATCTTAACTTTTGAGTACACAAAGATTGTACATCAATTGATTGTAGTTATCAATAAAAAATGATAATTCTTTGTCACGTGAGTTGATACTTAAAATTGATATTAGAAATGTCCTAATTAATTATATTACAATATCAATGTCCCACGAGAGAAATTAAAAAAAATAATAAAAAAAGAAGGAACAGCATCTTATATAGCACCTTATCCGAGTCCACATGAAATTGGTTGTCCAGTTTCTGCCACCTTAATGCAAATCTTCCCCTTTGTTCGCCAATAATAATCTCAATATCCTTAATTGGTAATCTTCAGCTTGTTTTGATTTTTAATCCTCCATATTTGAATAATTGGAGATCAAAAGCGAAAACCAAACAAAGAAAAACTGAGGCTTTTATAATTGGGACAATAATCTATATATGTGCTTTTCGAGGGGCAATACTTCAATTCACTGCCTATGGTTCTGATAATATATTTATTTGAACAACTATTAACAATTTTTTAAAAATGCAAATTGTTCAGATTTCTGATTTAAGCAAAATAACACAAGAATAATTTGATAATTCTGACCGAAAAATGATATAAGACAGAGGGTTCCACTAATATGTACTGACTCCTTCTATTCTCTTTTCCAAAGTTCAAAGGCTTCTTTTATGAAATTAGTTTCCAGCAAAACCAACGTCGATCCACCCAGCGGACTCTTGAGCCAGAAGTACTTTCTGAACATACAATTAATCTTTTTTTTTTTAATTAAATCAAAGTAATCAGAATTGACTTAATTCTTTTAAATTCTTTCTTTGATTAATTTAATTAATGAAAATTTTCCTTAGCTAGTGATCTAAATTTGTTACCAATTAAGTTTACTAATTAATTATTAGGTCAGTCTTGATTAACTAATGTATCGCTACTTAACTAATCAAACCAACTTCACTAGTTAGTAATTTAGTCCATTTCTTATTCATTTGTATTAATCTTGTTTAGTATTTAATCCTTCTCCTTAATTAAGTTATCATTGTCTTAGCAATTCAAAGTAATTTGAATCGACTAAATTCTTTTAAATCCTTCTTCGATTAATTTAATTAACCAAAACTTTCCTTAACTAGTGGTCTTAATGTGTTATCCAGTTAATCTTAATTATGAGGTTCTCACATTGATCAATTAATTGTAATAACTGAATTTTTCTTAACACTACGATTTCTTGTAAAGAAACTTGAACTGTACCATGAAGATATATATGAAAAAGTATGATTAGGGTTTTTATCAACTTTGTGAGTTCTTATGATTATATAAGACTCGAAAATGATTGCTTAACCTAGCATGTGACCTTTTGAGTAAAAAGGGTAGAAAATTTCATGATTTTATGTTGGTCAAAGTTTGACCATAAAAAATCAAAGTTGACCTAAAAAGTCAAAGTTTGACTAGAAAGTCAAATGTATGATGATACTGTTATATGACAAGCAGTATGGGGAAAATACTGCGAAAACCGTATTTACAGACAAGATAGCAAGAATAGGGTCTAAAACCACCATAGAAAAATCAAGCACATAAATTAGGATATCAAGGGCTAAATGGCTTCAAGTTACAAGAAAATTTTTAAACAGTCTATTTTTACACAGATAAATTTTGGATTGCAGTTCAGTGTAAAAATAATGTTATTAGTAGATAGCAGTATTGAAAATATCTGTGTTAGCATAAAAATTGACTGTATATTAAGGAAAAAGCCAAACAAACCCTAATGTGGATTACATCATCCACCTTTTAATTAATGACATCATTTTTTGGATTAAGAAAAATTGGAGAGAATTTGTTGGCTCTAGAATTCTCCATGGCCGGCCACCTAAGGGGGCATTTGTGCAAAATCTTGCTTCTTCAAGGACCTTTTTACAATTTCAAAAAGTTCTCCAGCACCTATAAATAGGTGAGCTCTTGTTCACAAAAATTAGAAATTCTAGCAAAACTATGCCAAAATTTCTTCTCAAAAACCGAATTCTAGGAAAGAAAGAAAGAAAGAAAACTTAGCAAAACGAAGAGCAAGAGTGTGTTGGAGAGGTTGGATTTTTAGCTAGAACACCAACAAAAGTTGGAAAAAAATTTTGAGACCCATTTTTGGCCAAGAGGCCGGTTGTGGGAGAGGAAGAAAGGAGGAAGAGAAAAATTGAGTTTTGGTCGGATTTTTGAAGTTGTGGTGACCAGAGTTTGGAGCAAGGGAGGTGGAAAAAAATTTTTGGGACCAACTAGCCAAGAAGGCCGGTTGTTGGTGGAGGCAAGGGGCAAGAAGGAAATCAAACATAGCCAAGCCAATCTCTTGATTTTAAATCAAGGTAATTCCCTTTACACCTTAAGCTTCTCAATTCAAGTTTCAATTGAGAAATTTAAGTGTATTTCCAATGGGTTTGTAAGGGCATAAGCTCAATTTAAGTTTTTGCCCTAGAATTAGAATTATGGTTTGTGCTTGATTAGATTAAGGGTGGTTTGGTTTTTTATGAGCTTGTATGATTTAATGTTTATGTATGCATGATTATTATAGTTTGCTTGCTTGATAGATGATATGTTTTATGTCCCCAAGATGTGCTAAGCATGATGAATAAGTATATGTTAGGTTGCTAGAATGATTTATGTATGTTTGTGTAACCTAAACCATGCAAACCCCTAATTGGTGAATTTTGAATAATAGTTTGCATGGACTTGATGGGTAATGTGTTTAAGAAAGTTTACATTAGAAAAACGTTACATGACTGTTCTTAGGCTTCCGATATGGTCGGTTGAGGTAGAATGCACGTGCTAGGGCGTAAAACGAATTTTAAACCAAAAACTGCCATTTCAGGTGGAAACTGGCCAGTTTCTGGAAAATCAGATTTTGATGCCTTTAGAGACTGAATTTGGAAAAAATTAAAACACAAAAGTTATAGATAAGGGATTTTCTAGGGGGATACACGAGCAGTTTTTCAAAATAAGGCTCCAACGGCCTCAGTTTTTACGAAAATCCGAGCCTGACCGTGCCCAGACTTCATGCACGGCCAGGTGAGTTCAACAAAGAAAACGAAAGGGTTAGAGTCCGAAACAGGTCTTGTATAAAACACGAAAGTTTTATGATTTTCCAAGATCTAAAACTTTCATGAAGAAAACTTTTTCAAATTCGATTTATTTTTTTAAATAAAATCAGATTTCAAAAAACTGTGCAGGAAACAGGAAATTCCTGCACAAGATTTTTTAAAACAGTGCAGGAAAAGAACATTTCTACACATACACTGGTAATTTGACTAAGGGAGGCTGTTCCAAAGGCAGTTTCCAATACTTAAGTATTTTTACAAATATTACTCAAGAGTTACAATTTTTCCTAAGTTGAACAAAGGATTTTTAAGTTTTGAAATATTAAGTTTTTCCAAAAAGAAAGTGAAAATGGGTTTTTGAAACCAAAGTTGAGTTTAACCCGAGCAGGGTAAGTTTTAAACCTAGGGTTACTTACAGTAATCAAATGGGACATTATGGGTTTATGAGAGGGGACATATAACTAAAATTATACATGAAGGTTGGTTTAAATTACCAACATATTAATCTTAACCTATGTCCTTTATTATAGCAGGAGGTAACCTGCTGTTGTGCCCTGACTTAGATTAGCACATTATTGGACATAGTAGACAAGTAAGTACAATTTCGCCTACAGCATAGGCTTTAGTGTTACTTAAGCATGTTAAATGGATGTATGGGACATCACGAGGCATGTTCACAAATGATAAGGATAAGGTCAAGAAAGATATAAAACATGGTGGCAAGTAAGCTTGCTTGTGTCGTGCCGACCCGCGTCAGGTCGGGTTGGACTATGGTTTGAGTTGAATTTGGTTTGGTCGCCCCAACCTGTAATAACCCGAATTTTTATGACTCTAGATTTCCTTTGAATGAGGAAAACTTAAGTCTAGATCATGTTTGAAATAGAATATCGGTATAAGTTGAGTTCTCGGTTAATTAGCTACGAGACTCAACGATGGATTACTTAGCCTAGTATAAGGCATTTTAAGAAAAATGACGTGATGAAATTTCATGATTCCATGTTGGTCAAAGTTTGACCAAGAAAGTCAAAGTTGACCAAAAAGTCAAGGGTTGATCAAGAACAGTCAAAGGTATGACTATACAATAATGGGATAAGCAGTATGAGAAATATACTGCGAAAATTATCTTTTTGGACAAAATAACAAGAATAAGCTATGAGACCACCCTAGAAAAATCAAGCACACTAAGTTGGATATCAAGGGCAAAAAGGTTTGAAAAAATAAGAAAAATATTTTATAGTCCATTTTTACACAGATAAATTTTGGACTGCAGTTCAGTATAACAGTACTGAATTGTACTGTGTATTAGTGAACACAGTAGTAGAAACATCTGTGTTGGATTTAAAGTGGACTACATTAAGGAAAAAGCCAAACAAGGCCTTATGATGACATCACCCAAGTTTGGAATTATGACATCATCCCATTTTTGAATTATGACATCATAAATGGTGGAAACAAATCACACCTAGCCACCTTGCACCATGGATGGCCGGCCATGTGGGGGAGGGGGGGGGTCAAAATAGAATTAATTTTGCTCTATGGATTTATGAGCAAAAGTTGAACAAAAATTTTTGCAAAAAGGTCCCATTTTTTTCATCTATAAATAGGCTCATGGGGGGATCAGTTTTGGCTGATTAAAATTCAGAAAAGCAGCCAAACTCTGCCCATTTTCCCTCTCCAAAAATCTGTAATCTCAAGTGGGTGATTGAGTGAAGAAAAAAATTGAGAAACTTAGGGGTTTTGATGATTGTAGTCTTCGGTTTCCCCTAGCAAGTTCAAGCAAAAATTTTGGCAGTATTTGTGCCCAATTCTGGGGCCAACAGCCGGCTGCCAAGGGGGGGTGAGTGAGTGAGAAAATTTGGATTTAAGAGTGCTTAGCTTAGGTGCAAGCAGCCACCAAGAATCAGCCAATTTTGGTGCCAATTGGTGCAACAAAACCGGCCTTGGGTGGTGTCCTAGGAGGAAAATTTTTGTGACCAAACCCTAGCCTCAATTTCTTCAATAAATCAAGGTAAACCATTCTAGACCTTAATCTCTTTCAATTAAGCATTCAATTTGAAATTTACATGTATTTCAAGTTGAAATTGTAAGAGCATAAGCTCAATTTATTTTGTGCCCAAAGTTAGGAATCTAGGGTTGTGCTTGATCTAGAATTAGGGGTGGTTTGATTTTTATGTGCATGCTTGCTTTAATTTTCTTAATTTGCATACTAAATACTAGTTTATTATATGTCCCCAATCTGCCCTAGGCAGTGCATGCTTGGCTGCTAGCTTAAGGGTGAATGATTGATGCTTGTTTGAATGAGATGCAAAAGTTAGAACCTTTCAAACCTAGGATTAGAGCTTTTTGGGTTTGGTTTGCATGGACCCGTTTGAGCTGCATGATTGTTCATGTGGGACGATAGAATACGCTGCATGCTTGCTATCTAGGCTCCCGCTAGTTCGGTTGAGGTAGTTTGCGCGAAATAGGACGTAAACCGGACTTAACAACCAAAACTGCCAATTCGGATTCCAAACTGGCCAGTTTCGGGAAAGTGGAAATTTAAGGCTTTTAGAGGCCAAACTGGGTGAAACGTAAAACATGAAAGTTGTTCAAAAGGGTTTTTTCTAGGGGGACCGTGGACCTTTCCCCAAATTGAGGCTCCAATGGCCTCCGTTTCTATAAAAATCCGAGACTAGTCTGCCCAGACCTAGTTTACACGACCAGCCAGTTTCAAATTAAAACTGACAAGAATACAAGCAGAACTGGATTTTTCTCAAAACACGAAAGTTTTAGGATTTTTCGAGAGCTACAACTTTTGTGCAGACAACTTTTTCAAAATCGGAATGGATCTTTAAACTGACACGGTTTTATAAAGATTGTGCAGGGAACAGGAAATTCCTGCACAGGATTTTCTAAAAACAGTTCGGAAAAATTGTATCTTTCCCCAAAACCACTTTTTTGACTAGGGAAACTGTTCCAAAGACAGTTTCCAGCCCTAAATGATTTTACAAAAACCTATTTCAAAAATATGAATTTTATGAGTTAAGTAAAAGATTTTTTTTGAGGTTAATTTACCCTAAATTTCCAAAGAAATGGAAAATGGATTTTTAACCAAATTGGGTAAGCAAGATGATTACGGGTAATAACCGGAAGTGATATCCGAGTTACTGGGCCAAAGTCTAAAGCTCAAGTTTGACCCGTATAGGGTTGACCTTAGTTGACCAAAAGTTGACTTTGGTTGACCAAGAGTTTGACTACAATTAACCTTAAGGGTTAGTCAAGATAACCCTAAAGGATACCAAGATTAATAAATTGGGCTAAGATATAGGGTTAATTGAGGTAACAAGGTTAGGAAGGTAACCTAACCCTAACGGTATGTATAAAGGTTTAGCACATGAGGATATCCAACGTAACCTCTTAAAGATTAATCCATATTGGGTTATTTTAAAATAATAGGGTTACTATTTGTAACCCAGTAAGACATCTAGTATCGGGGACATACAACTAGGATAATGTAGGCATGTTGGTTAGATCACCAACATTCCACAATACTAATTAGAACCTCACCTATGTCCTTCAACAAGCAGGAGGGAACCTGCAGCTGTACTCAGAGCAGGAGCAGCATTGCACAGGACATAACAAGAGAGGTAAGTACAACTCCGCCTACAGCATAGGACCTTTGTTGTGCTACCTGCTTAATGTGTTATATATGCCAAGGTATGATGTGGTACGTTATGGTATGCTAAGGTATGATGTGGTATGCTATGTTATGAGGAAGTATGTTATGTTATATGTTTTAATAGTGTAACATCATGAAGCATGTTCACTAATATTGAATCACATGGTAATAACAAGACAAATAAGATGCTATGTCGTACCGACTTGTCACAAAGGCAGGTTTAAATGGTATGGTTCATGGTTTGAGTTGGATTGGATGGCTACCTAAACTACTCCATGTTAAACTTTGTGTTTCATGGTTTGAGTTAAAACGGACTGCCGCCTTCAACCATTCCTTGGCTATGTACCACGGTACGAGCACACATGATAAGTAAAGGAATAGAACTAAGCTAAGTTATGAATCCATATTTGATTCATAAGAGGTCATAATTGGTTCATGCATAATGATATGTGTTTTGCGTCGCGGATGTAACAGTTGTACTTGCTGAGCGAAAGCTCACGTCTTACGTCTATGCTGTAGGTAAGCAACCTGCCAGCAATCTCTGATACAATACTGTGGAAGGCTGGTGCTGCAGACTGTGAAATGTGGGATGGACACTGCCACGGATTTTAAAAAAAATATACTCTATAAAATATGTTGTAATGAAAAAGGGTTTTCATATTTTCATGATTTTTTAAGTATGAATGACAAAGTTTATGTATGTATGGCAAGCAAGTTGCCTCTTGTGGTACCAATCCGCATTAAGTCGGGTTTGGTCTACAATTTGATTTCGATGGCCTTCAAGGAGGGTTTGAAAGTTCGGTACTCGAGTAAGTACCTATCAGTAGGTATGAGTTTGAGGATGAAGTTCAAGTTGAAAGTTTTAAAATAAAGTTTAAAAAGAAAAAAAAAATTTTTCCCCCAAATTTTCCGCAAGTTTAAGTTCAGTATGTAAGTAAGGTGACGACCCGGCGTGGGAAGTCGGGGCGTTACAGTTTGGTATCAGAGCAGAGTTCCTGCCATCCAATTTCACAGTTCTGCTGCCAGCACCACAGTTTTGTAAGTTTGTTTTCTTACTTTGTTTTATATTATTATTATAATGGCATGTACCTAGTGTTAAATTTGGGTCGGACTAAAGAGGACCACGAGGCTCCGTTGACATTCCGAGGAATGGAGGAGAAGCTTCGCATCTTCAATAAGACTCAAGGAGTGGATGCACAATATGGAGACCCTCCTCAGATTATGTCAAGCAGGGACGTATCTTTAGAATATGCTTGCCAGTCGAGCCGACGTCTAGTCAAGGAAGCTCGTGCAAGGAGCCTTGGCCAAGAGGATCTTGAGAGGAGATTCCTAAATGGATTTCTCGACGACAGCAAGGATCGCCATTGTATTACCGCGATATCAAGATATACTAGGATATGTACATGAGACGATACGTCAGCTATGTTGCAGCCTGACATGCTTATCCGAACGAGTTTATGGGCTTTTATTGCCAGTAAATCAGAGTCGCACAGTGGAAGCGTGATGGATAAACTAAGCTTACGATATGATGATCGCTAGAATAGCAATAAGAAATGAGTAGGCTCTAAGATTAGATAGCCTATCGCCTCATTTTGGGTATAGTGATCTTTCCTTTTAAGGAATTGGATTGAGATTATGGAAGTTAAGTTTCCTGATTGTGAAACTTTTGCTCCATAAGAGAAATATTAGACATGGGGAAAATTTTGAGGATGCCTTACTTTGGGGGTAGCAAATAAGCAATATGCTACGAATAATAATTTATTAGGCTATGATTTTTATGATAAGGATGATGATTATGAGATTTGATGATATGAAGTTAACGAGGTTAAGGTCGATGGTACCAACCCTGATGTCGACATATAACGGATGATTAAGGTCGATTGTAGACAACCATTTAAGTAATGGAAATTACGAGATGATGAGTGGGAGTTTTAGATATCCCTTAGAACTATGATTATGCCTTTGAGCTTTAAAAGAAATGCTAAAGGCAAGAAGAACATTTCTACTAGTTAACAAGTAGCTAGTTGATATAAGGATACCTTTTATTGCATCACTTGAACAGTAATATGTTTTCAATAATACTATTTATTATTGATTTTCATGATTGAATTGGAAAAGATTCCAAAAAGTATCTTAAATGTAAGAACATATTAAGATACATGAAAAGACAAGTAACAGTAAGGTGTCGTACCAACCTCCCGTGATCGTGGAGGCTACATGTTTCAGTTGTGATCTTGACCGTCCGTGATCGTGAAGGGTCAAAATTATAAGACCTTTCGTAAAATCGCAAAGGCTTATAAAATTCCCAGAACTGTTAGGGACCTTGCAAACCCTAGCTTTGTCTGGAGGCTGCACGCATTTGGTACGTACACTATGGGCCCACATGTTAAGACAAGATAATAAAACACAAAATGCTTTTCAAATATGAAAAAGCTATGTGATATGATATGTTTTTAAAGTATGAAAAAGTTATATATATGCTTTTCAAACATGGCAAGTTATATGATATACTTGCTCAGTTTTTCATGTAAATAGTTCTTGTGATGCAGTATGAAAGGAAAGTATGATGGTATGAAATGAAAGCATGAGAGTATGAGGAATGCATTATGATGATGTATAAAGAAGATTATGGTTCTATATAAAAGACATGATCCCATTAGGGTATTAAGATGGGAACATGAACAAGTTATTCAATCCATAGTAACTTGTTATGGATTGATGGTGGATTTGAAGAAAAGCCACTCAGGATTATTCGAATTTTCGAGGACGAAAATCTTTTAAGGAGGGTAGGATGTAATAACCCGAATTTTTATGACTCTAGATTTCCTTTGAATGAGGAAAACTTAAGTCTAGATCATGTTTGAAATAGAATATCGGTATAAGTTGAGTTCTCGGTTAATTAGCTACGAGACTCAACGATGGATTACTTAGCCTAGTATAAGGCATTTTAAGAAAAATGACGTGATGAAATTTCATGATTCCATGTTGGTCAAAGTTTGACCAAGAAAGTCAAAGTTGACCAAAAAGTCAAGGGTTGATCAAGAACAGTCAAAGGTATGACTATACAATAATGGGATAAGCAGTATGAGAAATATACTGCGAAAATTATCTTTTTGGATAAAATAACAAGAATAAACTATGAGACCACCCTAGAAAAATCAAGCACACTAAGTTGGATATCAAGGGCAAAAAGGTTTGAAAAAATAAGAAAAATATTTTATAGTCCATTTTTACACAGATAAATTTTGGACTGCAGTTCAGTATAACAGTACTGAATTGTACTGTGTATTAGTGAACACAGTAGTAGAAATATCTGTGTTGGATTTAAAGTGGACTACATTAAGGAAAAAGCCAAACAAGGCCTTATGATGACATCACCCAAGTTTGGAATTATGACATCATCCCATTTTTGAATTATGACATCATAAATGGTGGAAACAAATCACACCTAGCCACCTTGCACCATGGATGGCCGGCCATGTGGGGGAGGGGGGGGGTCAAAATAGAATTAATTTTGCTCTATGGATTTATGAGCAAAAGTTGAACAAAAATTTTTGCAAAAAGGTCCCATTTTTTTCACCTATAAATAGGCTCATGGGGGGATCAGTTTTGGCTGATTAAAATTCAGAAAAGCAGCCAAACTCTGCCCATTTTCCCTCTCCAAAAATCTGCAATCTCAAGTGGGTGATTGAGTGAAGAAAAAAATTGAGAAACTTAGGGGTTTTGATGATTGTAGTCTTCGGTTTCCCCTAGCAAGTTCAAGCAAAAATTTTGGCAGTATTTGTGCCCAATTCTGGGGCCAACAGCCGGCTGCCAAGGGGGGATGAGTGAGTGACAAAATTTGGATTTAAGAGTGCTTAGCTTAGGTGCAAGCAGCCACCAAGAATCAGCCAATTTTGGTGCCAATTGGTGCAACAAAACCGGCCTTGGGTGGTGTCCTAGGAGGAAAATTTTTGTGACCAAACCCTAGCCTCAATTTCTTCAATAAATCAAGGTAAACCATTCTAGACCTTAATCTCTTTCAATTAAGCATTCAATTTGAAATTTACATGTATTTCAAGTTGAAATTGTAAGAGCATAAGCTCAATTTATTTTGTGCCCAAAGTTAGGAATCTAGGGTTGTGCTTGATCTAGAATTAGGGGTGGTTTGATTTTTATGTGCATGCTTGCTTTAATTTTCTTAATTTGCATACTAAATACTAGTTTATTATATGTCCCCAATCTGCCCTAGGCAGTGCATGCTTGGCTGCTAGCTTAAGGGTGAATGATTGATGCTTGTTTGAATGAGATGCAAAAGTTAGAACCTTTCAAACCTAGGATTAGAGCTTTTTGGGTTTGGTTTGCATGGACCCGTTTGAGCTGCATGATTGTTCATGTGGGACGATAGAATACGCTGCATGCTTGCTATCTAGGCTCCCGCTAGTTCGGTTGAGGTAGTTTGCGCGAAATAGGACGTAAACCGGACTTAACAACCGAAACTGCCAATTCGGATTCCAAACTGGCCAGTTTCGGGAAAGTGGAAATTTAAGGCTTTTAGAGGCCAAACTGGGTGAAACGTAAAACATGAAAGTTGTTCAAAAGGGTTTTTTCTAGGGGGAACACGGACCTTTCCCCAAATTGAGGCTCCAATGGCCTCCGTTTCTATAAAAATCCGAGACTAGTCTGCCCAGACCTAGTTTACACGACCAGCCAGTTTCAAATTAAAACTGACAAGAATACAAGCAGAACTGGATTTTTCTCAAAACACGAAAGTTTTAGGATTTTTCGAGAGCTACAACTTTTGTGCAGACAACTTTTTCAAAATCGGAATGGATTTTTAAACTGACACGGTTTTATAAAGATTGTGCAGGGAACAGGAAATTCCTGCACAGGATTTTCTAAAAACAGTTCGGAAAAATTGTATCTTTCCCCAAAACCACTTTTTTGACTAGGGAAACTGTTCCAAAGACAGTTTCCAGCCCTAAATGATTTTACAAAAACCTATTTCAAAAATATGAATTTTATGAGTTAAGTAAAAGATTTTTTTTGAGGTTAATTTACCCTAAATTTCCAAAGAAATGGAAAATGGATTTTTAACCAAATTGGGTAAGCAAGATGATTACGGGTAATAACCGGAAGTGATATCCGAGTTACTGGGCCAAAGTCTAAAGCTCAAGTTTGACCCGTATAGGGTTGACCTTAGTTGACCAAAAGTTGACTTTGGTTGACCAAGAGTTTGACTACAATTAACCTTAAGGGTTAGTCAAGATAACCCTAAAGGATACCAAGATTAATAAATTGGGCTAAGATATAGGGTTAATTGAGGTAACAAGGTTAGGAAGGTAACCTAACCCTAACGGTATGTATAAAGGTTTAGCACATGAGGATATCCAACGTAACCTCTTAAAGATTAATCCATATTGGGTTATTTTAAAATAATAGGGTTACTATTTGTAACCCAGTAAGACATCTAGTATCGGGGACATACAACTAGGATAATGTAGGCATGTTGGTTAGATCACCAACATTCCACAATACTAATTAGAACCTCACCTATGTCCTTCAACAAGCAGGAGGGAACCTGCAGCTGTACTCAGAGCAGGAGCAGCATTGCGCAGGACATAACAAGAGAGGTAAGTACAACTCCGCCTACAGCATAGGACCTTTGTTGTGCTACCTGCTTAATGTGTTATATATGCCAAGGTATGATGTGGTACGTTATGGTATGCTAAGATATGATGTGGTATGCTATGTTATGAGGAAGTATGTTATGTTATATGTTTTAATAGTGTAACATCATGAAGCATGTTCACTAATATTGAATCACATGGTAATAACAAGACAAATAAGATGCTATGTCGTACCGACTTGTCACAAAGGCAGGTTTAAATGGTATGGTTCATGGTTTGAGTTGGATTGGATGGCTACCTAAACTACTCCATGTTAAACTTTGTGTTTCATGGTTTGAGTTAAAACGGACTGCCGCCTTCAACCATTCCTTGGCTATGTACCACGGTACGAGCACACATGATAAGTAAAGGAATAGAACTAAGCTAAGTTATGAATCCATATTTGATTCATAAGAGGTCATAATTGGTTCATGCATAATGATATGTGTTTTGCGTCGCGGATGTAACAGTTGTACTTGCTGAGCGAAAGCTCACGTCTTACGTCTATGCTGTAGGTAAGCAACCTGCCAGCAATCTCTGATACAATACTGTGGAAGGCTGGTGCTGCAGACTGTGAAATGTGGGATGGACACTGCCACGGATTTTAAAAAAAATATACTCTATAAAATATGTTGTAATGAAAAAGGGTTTTCATATTTTCATGATTTTTTAAGTATGAATGACAAAGTTTATGTATGTATGGCAAGCAAGTTGCCTCTTGTGGTACCAATCCGCATTAAGTGGGGTTTGGTCTACAATTTGATTTCGATGGCCTTCAAGGAGGGTTTGAAAGTTCGGTACTCGAGTAAGTACCTATCAGTAGGTATGAGTTTGAGGATGAAGTTCAAGTTGAAAGTTTTAAAATAAAGTTTAAAAAGAAAAAAAAAAAAATTTTCCCCCAAATTTTCCGCAAGTTTAAGTTCAGTATGTAAGTAAGGTGACGACCCGGCGTGGGAAGTCGGGGCGTTACACAACCACTCCATAGTTGCGCGCCCGGTACGGACACTCATGATAAGGGGCCCATAAGCAAGATAAGCAATGAAAGTATTGTGGAAGTATGATAAGAATGAAAAAGAAAGCATAATAAAGTATAACTGGATCATGCATTGTTAGAACATGTTAAGTTATGCTATACTATGTTATGAGATGATATATATTTGTATTTGTTTGTATTGCGGATGATGTAGATGTACTTGCTGAGCGAAAGCTCACGTCTTATGTCTATGCTGTAGGTAAACAACCTACTGGCGATTTCTGATACAAGATGGAGGAGCGTGGCAGGGCGAACTGTGAAATGTGGGGATGATATACCGCTACGCGTTTTTTTATTATATGTTTATTATTTTATGTTCGAACAATTCTAGTCAATGCTCGTATATACGCTAGTACTTCCATAGTAAAAAAAAAAAATTTCTGTTGTTTTCGCTAATTAAGTAAGTAAGTAAGTAAGTTATATAAAACAAGTTAAGCATATATGCACGTATGTATGTATGGTAACGGTCTGTACTAAACGGGTTGTTACATTAATTATCTTGATCTTAATTGATACATTAGCCAATTGGTTATATTAATCCTTGTTAACTATGTAAGTTAATCTTATGGTGCGTTTAGAAACATTACTCATCCTATATTATATCTCAACACACTACAATGCGTATTTGGGTGCCTCATATATTCTATTCAAATACAAATAGTTTTAAATTTTAAATCTAACATAACTATTATTCATCATTCCCGTTTTCTATCTACTTTAATGTCGTAAGAAATTGTGAATTTATTTAGTATTTTATTAGAATTTTGATTTATTGGGATTTTAATTTGAAATTTGAGTATTTTAAAAATAAAACTAAATGAGTAGATGAAGGTTTTTTTTTTTTTTTTTGTAGATATTTTCACGAAAATTTCTGAAAATTTCTGTGATAGTTTTTCATTTAAATTTCATTACTGATCTAACTATTGAATTTTCAGACACTGAGATTATTAATAGATTATGATGTTGAGGTAAATATCAAGAATTTAGAGGGTTTGACAGCTTTGGACATCTCCAAACTCCATATGGAAGAAGAGAACAGAGAAATTAGGTCAATGCTATAATAACCGAATTTTTTATTAGGGAATTTTGTGAATTAGTAGATAAATTCACTTAAATTCCCTAAGTAAATGAAACCTTAGGTTACAATTTTTAACCTATGGTTATGAATGAAGTTATGATTAATCTTTTTATTTGATATAAATGTGTGATGTCACAACTATAATTGTCATATTTTTAAATAATGTGACTGAAGCTTATGGTATATGTGATTATTAAATGTAAGTCTATGATGTGACAATTATTGTCACAATACATAAAGTTTCACCAATTTTATTTAATTGGTGGAATTATAATATTATAAGCTATAGTTGATTTATGGTATGAAAATTTTAAATTGTCATAAAGTTTGGTCATATTACTTGTCTATAGTAAGTAGAAAGTAAGTGTGACCAATTGATGTAAGTTGTGGTGTTGGTGCATTATCAAATTACCTTATACTATAGAAAAGCAATCTTAGCAGTGCAGAAAGAGAGATAGCAGTCTTAAGCTCTTCACAGATGGAATTCCTACTGCAAATGGGAAATGCAGTATTGGAATTTGACATCAACTCTAGATAGATCCAATTTAGACTGTCTACTTTTTCACAGATGAAAATCAGACAAGTTAGGATTTATACTGTCTACATTTCTGCATATAAGAATTAGACAGCATACCCGATAGTAGTATTGGAACTTGGAGATTAAGTTTCCTCAATAGCATAGGATAATACTGTTCTATCTTAGCAATATCAAAACTTGGTGGCCAAGTTTTCAAGGCAGTATAGATTTATACTGTGTAGTCTTCTCACAGTATGGTACATTGGGAATCGTGCTATAGGTAGACAAAGGATAATACTGTTGGGATCCATATGCAGATCAAGATTTTATCTGCTTAGGATAATATCTAGAAAAATCCCTATTTTCTTAAATTTAGAAAATTTAGAATTTCTGATCTAACGTTGAGAGGAGATAAGATCAAAGGAATCGAGGGCTAGGAATTTTCAAGACCATGTGGTCTATGCTTTCCCTAAATGGCGTCACCTTAGTCAAAGAAGCAAGCTTTGCTTCTTTTCTTCACCATGCCCAATTCATGCAATGTTCATAAGGGATTAGACTATACCATGCATGCAAAGCCATGTTAATGCATGTTGACCAAAATTCCAGACAACCATTAAGTTAATCAAGGTTGATTAAGTGTGTGGAAAAGATTAAGCTAAGGGTGAACAACATTAGCCAAGTTAATCCTTGTTCATTAGTGTGGGTCTATAAATAGGCCGCGCTTATCTTTATTTTTAACCTTTAGTCATTTTACCACTTAGTAAAAATCCTCTCTAACTCTCTCTATTTTCCCACACTTTCTCTCCCACATTCCCACTAGCCAAACGCCACCCTAGCTCAAAAAATACTCAAAATTTCTCCAAACTCTCTTCACAAATGTTACTCTCTATGGAGTCCTAAACCCTGTTCCGGAGGGAAAACGAGCTTGGAGGTAGTGATTTCTCCACTCGTCTTTATGTTTTACACTTTTTAAGTTTCGGTTTTCTTTAAGGTTTTGTGCTTAGAAAAGTTATCTTTTGACGTCTAGTTGTCGGAGCATTTCTAGAGTCTCGCCGGAGACCATGTGAGGTATAATCTCTAGATCTCGTTTTGTTAAGATTGCAAATATGTTCAAGTTTGGTTTTTGGTGTTGGTGATTTAATAATATGTATAGACATATATGTTTTTAGTTATGGTTATGGTATGATTATGGCTAAGTTATGTTTTTATGCTTATTGATGCAAAAAGTTTTGGTAACGAACTCAAAACGACGTTTTTAGATCGTAACAAAGTTCATTAAAAAGTTTACGCTAGAACGGTTTTTACGAGTTAAAACTACTAAAATAAAATTTAAGGAAAATATGTTGGAACATGGATTATGGTGTTTAATAATGTTGTGAGTGTTCACAAACATGAGAATATGCTCTTTAAGCAAAGATTTTGACAACTTAAGTCAAAACCAATTTTTAATGGTGACTTTCAGATTTTTGAGAAAACGGAGCCCTTAATTGAAAAATCGGACGAATTCGTAAACATGAAAGTTTTAGATAACAGAAACATGAACAACTTTCGTGAAGAAAGTTTTGTCAAAATCCTCACGGTTTGAAAGATACGATTTTTCTAAGAAAAATCCGGAAAAAGGGAAAACAGGGGAAAACTCCCCTGTTTTCCCCCTGTCCTGCCCAGAACGGGCTGCAGCGCCCATTCCTGGCGCTGCAGCACCAGTGCATGGGTCCAGCAGCACCGCGGCGCTGCGTTTGCAGAGGAACCGGCGCGGCCAGGCCCGTTAGGCACGCTGCAGTGCCAAAAAAGGGGGGGGGGGGGCGGGCGGGGGGGATTTTAAAAGACAAGTTTTGATATTTAAAATACATGATATTTTTATAATAAGATACATTTTTAGAAAGATGGTTTTGATGTTTAAAAGTGTATATTTTTCTATTATGAGTTACATTTTTAGAAAATATATGGATTTTTTTTATACTAAAAATGAGAGTATGAAAATGGAATTTAATTCCAATTTTTCTAAGAATGGTAAAGATTATTTTAAAGATGATTTTGAAGGTAATTTCAAATTAGTTTTATGGAAGATTCCATATAGTTGGAAAAAAAAAAAAAAGAATTTTAAAGTAAGATATCAAAATTTATAATTTTGATATAAAGTTTGAAAATGGGATTAGTTACTCTAATCCAACCTTTGTTGAAGTAATTAAGGAGATTATTTCAAAGTTAAGAAACACCATAACCGTATAACCAACATTAATAAGGGATTAATTATGGATTATTTCCTTAATTTTCTTTTTATAAAAGGGATTTAGATAAAATTATGTCTTGAGAGTATTAAATTAATACTCGTACCGGATATATATTTTAAGACAATACTTGATCGCAGTCTAATTGTTAAGATGCGGATAAGCTATGTACAAAGTAAGTACAAATCTCACCTACAGTGTAGAAATAATAATTATTTTCCTAATGTTTGGATTCGACACATGCCATGTTAGGATCTTGTGACTTGAATCCATGATTATGCTGTATTAGAAATATGCCATGTTATGTTAGATCATGATAAGTTCTGAGTATGCCATGACATGTTAGATCATGATAAGTTATAAGTATGCCATGATATACCATGATGATTCATGATAGACCATGATGATTTATGAATATGCTATGTTCATAGGTTATATGTATGCCATGTTCATTTGATGTCATGCTATGTATAGATGTGCCACTTTTATAATTATGCCACATTTTCATAGTATGCCATTGTTTATACTTATGCCATAGATTACAAATATGTCACACTTACAAATATGTCATACTTGTACACTTATGCCATGTTTACATAAGTGCCATCTTTACATTTGTGCCATGGTTTCGTTCATGCTATAGATGTAATGTTATGTCATTGCATATGAACTATGGCTAATAAGATCACAACTTATAAGTGCTAGTCTCAGACAAAGTCTTTGAATAAGACTTTAATAGGAGTATGAAGATAGACATACTCACATAAGATTAAGACTAATACAAAGAGTAGTAAGGTGTCATACCAACCTTTCTTAGAGTTAGTTCTGATTTTTAAAATGTCTAGATTCATTCTCAAATTTGTTAGGGACCTTGCAAACCCTAACTTTCTTTTGAATGCACGCACTGGGTGCGTATACATAGGGGCCCAGACATAAACTAAGATAAGAAGTTCATAACGAAGAATAAGACTTGAATAATCGGATTACACTTATTTTCCATAATGAACTATAATCGGATCATGCATCCACAAATATATGTCATGTTGTCTATGTTGTTATTTCTACGAGATTATGTTTGTACTTACTGCGCGAAAGCTCATCAGATATATTCATACTGTAGGTAAGAAGCCCGCAATATAATGGATTGGGGGGCATTGCGGACAGTGATGAAGAGGAGACGGTGTGGGATACCACTATGTAGAATTTCTTCAAACTTATTTTGATTAGTTACGAATATATTTATGCTTATATATATATATATATATATATATGATGATAAGTTATATATATATATATATATGTGTGTGTGCGTCTAGGAATCGTTATATGTATATATTCATATGGATTGTGATTAAGTGTACGTACATTTATATATGGGATTGTGACCTATATATATTATGGTTTTGAAACTATGAAGTAATGACGAAAGACTTGGTTTGCCAAGCCAATGTTTTAAGTAAGTATAGTATGATGGTTTAGAATAAGTAAGTATGATGGTTTAGAAGGATTATGTTTAAGCTAAGATTGGTTATGGAATGGTATGCTATGCCTAGTTTTAAGAAGCTATATGAGTTAAGTTGTTTTATGATTGAAAATGTTTAAAGCATTTTAATGACCAAGTATTTTAAGAAGCATGATTAAAAGGTATTTAAAAGTTAATGTTCAAATTTTAATAAGTATGTTTTAAAAAGAAAATTTTATTCTGAAATTTTAATATTAAGATCAAGTGTTTTTTAGTAAGTTTATGATAAGTAGTAGTTAGTAACGGCCTACGTAGTCGGGTCGTTACAAATGCTAACTAGGTTTCGGATGCTTCTTCACTTCCTAACTTAACAATCCCAGATGATCATTTGAGGTCGAAAATCTTGTTCATCGAGAGCCTATTGATATCTCTTGTTCGTTATAAGACGAATAAGAAAAGTGAGACACCCAAATGTGCAATTGGTAGCTGCTCTTTCTCTTTTCCTTCGTAAGATGTAACAAAGAAAACTCATGAGTTGGTTCCAAATGCTATTATTAACATTCTATGGTTATCTCATCTTATCCCGTTTAGTAACTAGCTGAGAGTGTTTTCATTTATCTTTAATAAGTGAGAGTCATAAGTCTCTCTTCTTTTTTTTTTTTTTTTCTTTCTTTTAAGAAAAGAATATACCTTCAGATATATGTAAGGGTAAAAAAAAAAAAATCGGTACGAAGAAATGTCCTGTATTTCTCTTCACAAATTAGATAGCAATGTCCTATCTTTTCATTTGAGTACTCTTTTAGCAAACTGGATGTGATAAGTGGGAAAACAAATTTATAAAGAATAACTAAGGGACGTAATCAGGATTCAGAAGAAACAAACGGAGTAGAGAACGTTCAAGAACGACTAATTACCAGATTAACAAAGAAATCACATATGATTAAAGTTGTTCCATAACTATCAGCAATTTGATCTAGAATTATTGTTTACAGGATCCCAAATAGCCAAAGTAAAAGAAAGAAAGAAAGAAGAAGATCTATCTGAGTACTTATGGTCATGATTTTGATGCGCGCATTCCAGGTATCACATCACGAGTTCTCCGGGACGGGTTGTAACTATTCCATGAAATCTTTATGAACGCCAGAGAAACGCTTGAATAAGCCAATCTTCATCTTCACAACTTTCTTTTGTACGAGTATGGGAACACATCTGTGGATAATTATTGCCCACTTGGAGTAATAAAACAGGATCATTAGAACAAATATAAAAGGCATTAACGTAGACGACCATTCGGTACAATTGATCATTGCGTAATTGCAGATAACTAAGGGTAAAACTAAGCGCAGGATTCCACAATCAGTGGGAAGGTAGAGATATATTTCTACCATAGAAGCAAGGAAGGCTATGTTGTTGATCAGGTTAAATATTTTTCTAACGAAATTCGCATATTCGTTGTCTTTGTAGGAGTCAAGTGCTGCTTCATAGTTAGCAGTTGCAAAGAGAACAGCGACGAGCAAAATAACGTTGCGGTCCTCATTAGACAAGTAGAGTTTTTGGCGGTAGTTGGATACGATCCATTTTTCCTTCCATGACATCTTTGACTTGAGTGAATCTGCAAGTTTTGGGATGGTAGGAAGTGACGACGCTCTTCTGGCGCCGCCACGAAGCAGCATACGCCTGAGCTTGCTGCTTTCAGGTTGAGGTTGATTTTGAGAGACGTCCAGTGCTGTCAAACCCGCCAAATTCTTGGCATTTACGTCAATTCTATCAATAAGTAGGCTCACCATCTGCAACATGATAGCAAACAGCTTAGAACTAAATGACTGATAAGAGCGAATATTTTTGCCTTAACGTAACAATACATTGTTTTAAATGAGAGCTCACTTGGTTCTTGTGGTCGATTTGCCTTGTGAGAAACATATGTGTGCTTGCTCGTATGTATATAAATATATATATATATATATATATATCAATAGCATCCAACTCCAATAAAAAAAAATATATATTCATATATAATCATATCAAAGTATAAATTTTTTTGCAGTAATTTCTTTAATGTTCTACAGTATTCTTAATATGGACTGGGAAAGTTATAGTTGAGATATTATTATTATTTAGGATCATTTAAATTTACTTAGAATATATTTAAATTTTTAGTATTTAGGATTGCTTATATTTTCCTATTTTTTATTTACTTATCTATGTATATAGCTCTAGTCATCTTAATTAACAACTGTAATTAATTAATTTCTAACGTAATTATAATTAGCATGTTCACTAATTTTTATCAGGGAAAATAGTAACTAATGATGTGTATAACGAATCAACAATTAGCAAGAAAACACTTAAGGATGTGTAAGGCCGTCTTAATTACCCCGATTTTATTCCTAGATGCAGCAACATGCAAGATGGTATTTCCTTCGTCGTCACACCAGTTGAGGACGCCATCCTTGCCGACATGCTCAAGCCATCCAATACCACTTTGAGTGCTTCCAGTTTATCACTTTTAACAGCAACATGCAGAGCGGTTTCTTTACGAATCGTCAAATCTTGAATCGATTTGGGGCAAGCCGAAAGAAACTCAGCCAGAAGATCAATCATACCGCACTCCGCTGCAAAATGCAAAGGAGTTTTACCCTCCCTTCCTTGGACACGCACAAGTTCTGTGTCGACATCTAGGAGACGAAGCACCACCTTTGTTTGCTCATTTTGCAACGCTAGATGAATAGGACTATAGCCGTTTTGATTCAACTTTCTTGCGAAAGACGGCTTTAGCCTCATGATCTCCATGGCAAAGTGGACTTGCCCTGCAGATGCAGCTATATGCAACGGAGTATCGATAAAAGGTACCTCCTCGATGTGCTCCAGAAGATACGCATCTTCCTCCATCAGATAATACAAGGCATCTATGTCCCCAGCTCCGGCAGCGGCATCCAACCTCTGTTTCATCTTGAAAAGGAATAATTAAGTACACACAGGACAAGAAAAAACAAAAATGTTGCTAAATTACCAACATTTTAACACATGAAAATCTTGGTGTTTGGTTTCAATAGACAAAACGCCTGCAAAATCAAGCATTTCCTTTAGTCCAGAAGGAAACTTTCATCTAGACTTTGAAGATAACTAAACAGAAGTCAAGCTCGGTTCAATTCACGGTTTTTAATGATTGGTCTTCTTAGTCTACCTAAAAGGACTGGAGTACTGAAAAGTTTAGTTGAATGACGTCCACAAATAATTAATGTGGGAACTTTTATACTATAGTTACTGTGTTTACATTGCCAAATATTCTCTAGTAAAAAAGCGTCCCCATGAGTAATTCCAATGTCTTGATAGAAGCTATTCCAGTTCAGCTCCCCCCCAAAAAAAAAAAAAAAAGCCACACACACATCCAAATTAACCGTTAGATTAATAATAATGGGTGAGTATGTGGTGAGAGTCTCTATCGGTACAGTTTTTTTTGGGCCCTCAGCTTTTTGGGCTATCTTTCAAATATGCAAATAAATCTTTCAGTAGTACGGAGTCAAATGCTAGAAAATTCATTTCTAATGGATAATGCTATGAAGAAGATTGATACATTAGTTCCAATTAGTCCTCTGATTGGATCGTTGGCTAAAATGCGATTTTGTAACGTATTAGGACATCCCGTTAGTAAGTCGACCTGGGCTGATTCATCGGAAACGTTATTGGTGAACTATATTTATTATTTACCTTACCTCACATTATCCTTCTTACCCAAAGTCTTCTCCGTCGCCGGTGATCTTCCTGCCGCCGATGACAGACTCCGGCGACTTATCCCCGACACCGGCGATCCACCTCCGGCCCCCACTACCGGCTCCAGCTCCGGCCGACCGGCCGGTCGCCGGCGACCATCCCATTTCTCTCTCTTCCCCTCTCTCTCTTCTCTTCTCTCTCTCTTCCCCTCTCTCTCTTCTCTTCTCTCTCTCTTCCCCTCTCTCTTCCCCTTTCTCTCTCTTCTCCTCTCTCCCGCGGCGACCCACCTCCGGCCCCCGCACCACCGGCCCCAGCCCCGGCCAGCCGGCCACCGGCGACCCCCCTCTCCCTCTCTTCCCCTTTCTCTCTCTTCTCTTCTCTCTCTCTTAGTACAATAATATGGTCTGACCTTTTTTGCAGTGTTTTTACTCTCACGACTAGGTCTTTGTCGGATTCTTTTTTTTATATATGCATATATATTTTTGTAAACAGAATTTTGAGTATAGAGAGAAGCAGAGATGTACAAGCAAAAAGCATTATTTCAATCGTCCTAGTCACACTTAGTACAATAATAAAATAAAATTAAAATTAAAATTAAAATTAAAACATGCAAACAGCCAACCATGAGCTGTCGAAGATCATGTAAATCTCCCAGCTAGAAAAATCACTTGTTCTCTTTTTTGTTGGTGTGATGCCTTGAAATTTATAAACTCGATTTATGAGTTATTAATATGATTTTTATCTATTAATGCATTTTTAATAAATTATTTTGATAAATACTAAATTTTAAGATCATAAATGATGATATATGTATCATCAATATAACGATATCGATGATTTAATAATGTTGAGTTTTTCTATTTAAAAGAGAAAATATATATATATAATATGTTACTCCCATTTTCTTTTAATTGGAATTTTGTGAAAATACTATGTATAAAAATTCATTATATAAATATAATAAATGAATAATCATAATTTTTATAAATTAAAAAAATGAATTTTATACCCTATCAAAATTTATCTATTAAATTAAATTTAATAATCTTACTATCTTTAAAAAAAAATCATACTAATAAAATAAAAATAATAAAAGGGCCTTTAGGGGAAGTGCTCATGCACCCCCCCGGGTAAATACCCATTGGGTAAGGCAGTGGGCTTAAGCCCAACGGGTAAAGCCCACTGCCAGAAAGAAAAAAAAAATTTTGGGTCAAGGGAAGTGATAACTCTATGAAATAGAGTAATTTAACATGCTTTTAAGTTTATTAATTGTTGATTTTCAAGATAATATACCTTAGTTTTAGTATTTTATATAATATTAATTAGTTTGTCTTAGTTTAAGAAAGGATAAAGAGTTGTACATAATTTTGACTTTTAGTATATTTTTAAGTTTAATTTTGTGTTGCCTTACAGCTGGAGCCCACGGTGTCAAAAAGAAATAGGCCTACTGGACCAGAGGAAATGATGAAATAGGCAGCTGAAGTGCATCAGATTGCTGCAGAAATGCTATAGCAATGTCACAACAAAGTTGCAGCAGTGAAGAAATAAGTTGAAAGCACATGTGGGCTCAAGTTTTGCTTTACAGCTGGCAGTGATTCACTTGCCCATTTTGGCTAGATGCGATAGCTGTAAGATGGCCACCAATATTAGCTATTAAAAAGGCACGTGCAACTAGGGCATCTCTTTTGGTATGGGTATAAAAGGGAAAGTTAACTAATGAGTCGAGAGAGTCGTTTCTAGAAAGAAAAACACCATTTGGGAAAGGAAGCTGTGAGAGAAAAACCAGAGGGAAAAATAAGAGAAAGAGATCCACAGAGATAGACTGGGAGAATTTTGAAGGCAGCCATGAGCTATTGGTTGGATAGAAGGAATTCATCACTTCACACATGCTCATCTCTTTGATTTTCCCATTCTCGTTATCTGAATTCTTTTGGGATTTTCTTGTTTTTCTCTCTGTGAACCATGATTTCCATTGTTGATTCTTTTGGTTTTGATTTCATTGAACGAAGCATGAACTAATTTCTTTAGCTAGGATTATTGATGGAACCGAGGTTGTACGTGTAATGAAGATTTGCTTATTATGTTAAATGCTTAGTAATTTTCAATTCAGTTTATTCTAGCGTTTTGCGTTGTTTAATCTCTGTTGATTGACTGGCCATCAGTTGGTAGAGTGTAGAAACTAGAATTAATTATGGGAAGGTTAATTTTAGTTGGATCTGGCTTGAATAATAATATAAGTGTATGATATAGGAATATATTATTACCTTGTACAACCCATTAAAATTGGTGCTTAATCTTATATTTGAAAAATTGATATGTATAAGAATATGTTGATTTTGATTTAAAGAACTGAAGGCATAAATCTTTCGGAAGAGGATTGTGCAGAATTTTAAGTTGACTGGATAAACTTTGCTATAGCATTCCTACAGCATTTGCGGTCAAATTTGCAACTGAGGGGAAATCAGTAATTCTAGCCATTACCCATCATTGATTCACAATCTAAGCCTTAGATACTGCCACGTTTTACTTTTTGTTTGCATTTTTAATTACACCTATTCATTTAGATTCATTTTCTATAATTTTTGCTCTCAAATTATTCTCAAATTTGTTTTAGAACAATTAGTTTCCGTAATTAGATTTTTGGTAATACAATCCCTGTGGAGACGATACTCAACTCACTACTGTATTACTTGTTCGATTACGTGCACTTGCGTAGTATTTTTGCATACATAGTTTTTGGCGAACAGGAAGGGGTGTCGTGCACCCCTCCCCTTGCTCAGTGGGCGGCGGCCCACTGAGCCATGCAGGCAGGCAGTAAGCTGCCTGCCTGCTGCCAATAAACTGGCACAAAAGGAAAAAAAAAAAAAATTTCTTTTCTTCAGAAAATAGGTTGGACAAGAGGGAGGGTTTTTGAGAATTCAAAATCCATCCCCTAAACAAGCAAAACAAAGATGACAAGGTAAGAAAGAAAAGTTGATTACAATATAAGATGATGGACTACTTGAATGACTACTTACTAAAACCCACTTAGAAATGCGTGAAAAATCATCAAAACAACCTCCCAACTTGTCCCCTTCAGCTGAGCACATTTTTGGAGAGTTGTAAATCCAAAAATTTCAATTTTGTTAACCCACAATAAGACTTGGTTATAAAATGGTTTTAGGTAAACTAAAAAACACTTTTTTCTCTTTCATAAAAATCACACAAGCAAAGAAAAGTTTCCTCTCTTCCTCTCTTCATTGTGGACGAAATTTTTAGCTAAGGGAAGCCAAAAATATACTTCATCTCCTTCCACCCACTCCCAAGATCATTTTTTATAAGGAGAAAGAGCAATTCCAAGTGTTTTCTAAGGTAAAACTAAGAGCAATTCCAAGTGTTTTCTAAGGTAAAACCTATACTTTTTCCTCTTGTTTTCTAGAAAGGAAAATGATGTTTTAAAAATGTTTTTAAAGTGATGTTTTATCTTTATTCTAGCTCCCTACCTCAAAGATCCAAGAGTGGTTCAAAGCCTTCAAGAGGAGCTAAGAACCTACTACTTTTCTAAGAGGTAAATGATTTGTAAACTAGTGGTTTATCAAGTTCTTAATAACCTTCCTTTCAAAATGTGTTCTTACAAATAGAAAAATCTTGGCATGGTAAATGGTTAAAATGTGGTTTTACTACCTAGTGAGATGATATATGTGCTGGCCATGATTTAAAGTGGCTAGAAAACATTATTTATGTATAGAATATGGTGAAAAGTGTGTTTATGTGATTTTATGGTTATATGACATGAATGAGTATTGATGTATGAGAATAAGAGATTATGGCATATTGATATTATGTCCTCTGTTTAATAGAAGCATGAATGATGAGGAAAATATTTTGACATCACAAATAGGCTAAAATAAGAATTAATGACCATAAAATACCAAAAATAACATTTTTAGCATAAATGTTAATAAATTGGAAAATGGTATTTTGAGTGAAATTTTCATAATCTTATAGAAGGACAGATTATTACTCTTGACATAAGCCATAAGAAGAGCTCAAGTTTGATCAGAAATAATAAATGTCAGAAATGATGATTTTGCCCTCAAGGGGTAAAATCGTAATTTCACCATCCTAAAGACTTTATTTGAATCCGAAACTTTGCAGTCTTGATTAGAAACTTAAAATAGACCTTGTATCAAATTTTGGTGATAAATGGATAAGAAATATCCAAAACACCATTTTGGGGTCAAAACGTAAATATAGAAAAGTTTATGGTCAAAAACGTAAATAATAAAAACTTCTTAGAAATGAGTCCTGATCCTGTAAGAGCACTTTAGAAGGACATTTAGTATAGAAAACGTGAACCAAAGGGTATTGGGAACTAATTGGGGCTAAATAAGAACTAAAATGTAAAAATAAATAAATAACGGGTCAAATTATAAAATCTGCTTAGACTATAATTAGACAGCATATTTATCACCCTTAAAACAGTATATTAAGCTAAATAAATATAAGAAATAATATGGTTTATGTTATAATCAAATGTACGACCTTAAAAGACATAAAGGGGCATAAATGTTAAACTTTTATTTAATTGTGTTTAGAAATGTAATAAGTTACAAAAGCTATTTTTAAGAGCTTAAGGGCACTGTAAACGTTATTCTAAGGCTGGGACAAACTTTCAAAAGCCATTCAACAAGTCTAGATTAAAAAGGATATGGCTAATGGCAAAATTGTAATTTTGTCAAACTAACGGGTAAAATGGTAATTTAATAGGGAGAACGTTTTGGACCATAGGTAGAGGTTTTCTGGATATATAAAACTGTAAGAGAGATTATTAAAAGCTAAGGTCAAAAGATTTAACGAGTTTAAGCTTAAATGGGCTTAAATAACCGAAATAGGGGCAAATTGATAAATTAGTACCCGATGGCTCGGTGACGAGAAATGAACCTGCCACTAGACTTATTGAGATGCCATATAATTGTTAACTAAAACTTGATAAAAATAAGTGTAATGGGCCTTAACAGGTTTAAAACAATAATAAGACCCAATCACAAGTAAATGGGTTATAATCGACCCAATAAATCCATAACCCACAAAGATGACCCAATATAATGTTGGAAGACCATGGTGATCCATGGTCACCTAGTGGACCCGATTATGAATAAAGGGGAATTAAGTAAAATAATGGATAAGAAATTAAGTGTTAAATAATTAACTCACAAATTGATTAATAATTAATTATTTTAATATTTAAAATTTATTAATTATTAATTAAAAAAATAATTTATGATAATCATGTAATTAGGAATGTAAAAAAAAAACTTAGAGACAAATTAATAATTAAATTAAAATTAATTATCAAGTAAGAGAACATATGTCCATAATCGAAATTATTCAAAAACCTTACTCTAACTGTCGAATGTCAAATTAAAATTAGGACACCGCATCGACTTGAGGGTAGAGCCGAAAACAATCAACGCGGATACATAGTTATGCGATTTTCTGTAAGTACAAACCTCACCTATAGTATGAAACAAAATATTTTTCTTTGTTGATACTCTACGTTTGCTATGGCTGGACTTGATGATATGATAAGTATATACGTTATACGTATTGCTTTGATTAAATAGTTGTGTACATAATTTCTCTTGCACTGACATGATCGACATGCCTCTCAGATATTTATGCCATAATGATAGATGCATAGTGGCATGTAAATCTATATATTGTCACAATTAACAAGAATGAGGCAAATAAAAGATAGGATTAAGTATCGTACCAACTTCCAATTAGTGAGAGCATATGATAAAAACAAAAGTTATAAGATATGACCTTGGAGATTGTTAGAGGGTCGCTCCCCTAACTCCTCATTGGTTGCGCGCATATGGGTACGACATAGGAGTCCTTAAGTAGACAAGATATGTAAATAATAAAATATAATTGAACACGCATAGTTCACATGCATTTTTAAACATTCGTGATGTTACATGTGATGATATGATTTTATGAAAATAATTTGTGAGATATTGTTTGTACTTCCTGAGCGAAAGCTCATCATTGTATGTTCATGCTATAGGTAACGCAGGTAAGCAACCCGCTACTTAAATGTTTTATGGACTGGTAAAGCTATGCGGAGGCGAAAAAGGATGGAAATGGGATACCACCACGAATTAAATTTCCGTATTTAGATTTCTTAAATCATTTTGTATCGACTATATTTATAACTATGTTCCAATGTCTTGGTAATACTAAACTAGTATGAGTATTTTATGAGAAAAAGACTTTAGACTCTTTCCTTTTAATTTACATAAAGTTATAGTTTTTTAAAATATTATCTAAATATGAATTTGAATAGGATAATTATTTACTAGATGTTTTCAATTTTCTCAGTAAAAAATTTTTAGTAGTTCTAACTTTTGTAGTATGAATATAATTTTTTTAAAACAAATCTGTATTTTTTTTAGAATCAAATATAAATAAGTGTTAAGATTAAATTAAATAAGAATTAGTAAGTTAGTTAACGGTTTGAAAAGTCGGGTCGTTACAGCTGTATTTCGTTTATAAAACAGGCCATTTTCATAATGTGTATCAAGATCATTTCACCTGGCTCATTCTCTTCTTCTGCTGCTAGAACCTAGTTTATAAGTCTCCTTTGGCCAAGTCTTTGGCTTATTTTCTCCCAAAATAGAGGATCAAAACTGACAAAAGGATCAAGCAATCTGTGATCGTAAACCACAACCAGGAACCAGAGATTCCAGTCGTAGCCACGTAGCACAACACAAAGCCACAAAGTGATATGTGCAGAAGAGGGATGTACTTACTTGGGAGTAGTACCAAAATTGCTAGTAATGAACTCAAAAGGGCGAAGATGTTGGTTAACCAGAATATGATGATATATAATGAATCCTCACCAATGAAAGAAGCATCGGAAGTATTTTTATCTTTCATGGAACAACTTAAAATGGAACTGTTTGGGCCTCTCTGGATACAAGAAATCGTCTTATCGTAATCTCTTTTATGAGGATTGACTGCACTCTGGTAAGTGATTGTTGCGATCAGCACGAATACTACCAATAGCAAATTCCGCGATTCGGTCGACATGTCCCTCTTGTACCGAATTATAAATATTACTACACGTTCCATCTTGGAGAGTTTTGATTCCCCATTATCTTCTTTAGGACAAATACTGGCCGCTTCAGCTTTGCGCAGCATTTTCTTAATTTTTGTATTGTTTTGCAGTCCTTGATTGTCTTCTAAGACACCCAAAGCAGTCTTACCCTCTGCATTTTTTGCATTTACCTCTACTCCACTGTCCAATAGCCGTTGAACAACCTGGGGATTGGTTACATGTTGCACTGATCAAAATCAACATATGGTATTAATGAGAGGACCTAGAAATATGGATTCCTATGGAAGCCTCATTTTCGTATCTCGTGGCATCGATCATCAACAAGTATTATTTTCGGGTGTGTCAACTTCACATGAAAGAGAAAGAGAAAGGGAAGAGTGCTTCCGTTTTTCATTTAATCTTGCGTTTACTAATTACACAATATTAGGAACAGTAGTTTAGTGGACCCCATACATTAATATAGGGAATAAGGAAAGGAATGTCGATCCTTGCCTGACATCTCATATTGATTCCGTCCTAAATGAAATGAATATCAAATACACTTTTATATCCGTGATAAGTTCATATTTGTTATATTCCAATTTGCAATTAACACTAAAGGAACTGGATTATTTCTCATTCTGCACTGATAATGGTAGGTACGTAAACACTGACAAAGGAATCGATAAATTGCCTTTACTTATTCCTTTACTTTTCTTGTCAAACTCATTATCTATCTCATTTCAATTCCTTACGGTTTGGTAAATCTGCCTTTTCAATTAATTAATCAATTTTTGGGTTCTGAGCAGTTAAGGAATAAACAAAGTTGCGATTGGAAATGAAAATAACAGAAGTTAGGAATTTTAAGCAAAAAATGAATAATTAAAACGGAAAAGAGATCAAGTTGAGTGAGGAAAGCATGCCTGGGGATTATCCTTCTGTGCTGCAATGTGTAGTACCGTGTTGCCTTTCTGGTCCTGAGAGTTCAGAACCGTTTTCTCCTGCTCTATACAACCTTCATGAGAGGCTATTCGAAGTTTTCTTAATAGGAAGTGGCAAGCACCAAATTTGGAATTTTTTATAGCAACATGTAGAGCAGTATCGCCTTGATCTGTCACATCTAATATCGATAGCGGACAAGCTGACAATAGAGTCTCCAAAAGAAGGATGTCTCCTTTTTCAGCTGCATAATGCAAGCTAGTTTTACCCTCTCTTCCCTGCAACCGGACAAGGCCGGTATCAAAGCTCAGTAGATCTTTCAATGTTTGGATATGCCCGCCTATTATAGCAAGGTGAATGGGACATAACCCGTGCTGGTTTGGCTTCTTAGCAAATGATGGTTTCCATCTCATGATTTCCATGGCAAAGTTGAAATGTCCGAGACGTGCTGCTATATGCAAAGGAGTCTCCACACACGGTATGTCATCAAAGCGTTCAAGGATATAAGGATCTTCTTGAATTAAAGAATAGAGGGCACTAGCGTCTCCTGCTTTAGCAGCGTCTTTAATAGCCGCATCTTCCAGCCTTTCATCCCTTCTGTTGATCACAATGCCATCGAAATCATGTTAAAACATTAATAACCGATAGAGTGGAATCAGAGGAAAGTACATGTTAAATCAGAACCTTATCTCTGTTTTAAGGCTAGTAAGAAATAGGACTTACGTTATCTCTCTTAGATCAAAGGTCAACTTACAATTTTAGTGTGATTGTATGTCCAAAATTAGTTTATGAAGAAATTTAAAGGAACTCACTAGTACTAGAATTACTTTTTAGTCGCAACTATTTATTCTCACCTTAAGTAATGTAGGGAAAAGTTAATTCTTGGAAGTGAAGCTGCTTCTTGAGCACGAGCTTGAATTAGGCTGTCTCTGATTTCTAGATTTCCCGATTCGTTAGGTTGCTTTGAGATGTCCAAGGCTGTTATACCTGCCATATTGATGGCGTTTACATCAACTCCGTGAGCTATTAACAATTTCACGACCTGTGGATAATCAAAACAATATGAAGCATTGTAAGACCTACCTCAAGGGATTTGTGATTCCTAGATCACTATGCTTTATTAATTTTCAACCAAACAAATGGATATATCCTTATTCGACCTTTCTATTGTTGGGTTTTCCTACCTATAGTGCAGATTTGTGAACATTTAAATCTAGTCGAAGTCACATCAAAAGTATTTCAAGCAGACAGAATCAGCGGAAATAGTTTTGATGGTTTACAAATAAAGTCTACTATATTTTTTTGTCCCCTACCGCACAATTATCAAACCTTTCCTTCCTCTCACAAGTGTTAGTCTGAGACTCCATAACGAACTGCTTATCTCAGATTAACAACGTTAACGCAGCAGTTACGAACAATGGTAACTAATTTTATCAGGTCCGTTAAAATACTCTTTTCACTAGTTTCTATTGGCGAGCAGAGTAACCAATTATTATATGTACAGCGATTAGCAAATAAAACATTTAAGAACAAGCTTTACCTCAGTTTGATTCCTGGATGCTGCAACGTGCAAGATGGTGTTTCCTTCGTCGTCACACCAGTTGAGGACCGACCGGTTCATGCCAACATGCTCGAGCCATCCCAAGAGCACTTCCAGCGCTTCCAACTTATCACTTTTGACAGCAACATGCAAGGCGCTTTCTTTCCGAATGGTCAAATCCTGAATGGATTTGGGGCAAACCGATAGAAACCCAGCTAGAAGATCAATCATACCGCACTCAGCTGCGAAATGCAAAGGAGTTTTACCCTCTCTTCCTTGGACACGGACAAGTTCTCTGTCAACATCTAGAAGACGAAGTACCAACTTTGTTTGCTCATTTTGCAAAGCCAGATGAATAGGGCTATAGCCGTTCTGATTCAACATTCTAGCGAAAGATGGCTTTAGCCTCATGATCTCCATGGCAAAGTGGACTTGCCCTGCAGATGCAGCTATATGCAACGGAGTATCGATAAAAGGTACCTCCTCAATCCGCTCCAAAAGGTACGCATCTTCCTTCATCAGAGAATACATGGCGTCGATGTCCCCTGCTCGGGCAGCGACATCCAACCTCTGTTCCATCTTGAAAAGGAATAATTAAGTACTCACAGGACAAGAAAAAACAAAAATGTTGCTAAAGTACCAAAAATTTAACACATGAAAATCTTAGTGCTTGGTTTTAATAGACAAAATGCCTGCAAAATCAAGCTTCCTTTAGTCCAGAAGGAAACTTTCATCTAGACTTTGAAGATAACTAAACAGAAGTCAAGCTCGGGTCAATTCACGGGTTTTAATCATTGTTCTTCTTAGTCTTCATAAAAGCAGTGAAACGCCACATCTAAAAACGCAACAAAACAAAACAAAAAACCAAAAAGCAGTGAAACATGTGGGGACTGGCGTGCTGAAAAATTTAGTGAAATGTCATCCAGAAATAATGTTGTAACTTTTCTACTAGAGTATAATTACTTTGTTTACATTGCCAAATTTTCTCTAGTAGAAAAGCGTCCCCATGTAGTAATTCCAACGTCTTGATAGGAGCTATTCCAAAACAGCTTCCAAAAAAAAAAAAATATCCAATAGGAACTATACTACAACAGTAATTCATTATGATAATCAAAAAGTTTATAAGAGAAATTCACACTCTCACACTCTCTATGTTTTTCTCTAATCTCTCTAATAATAATCCCTAATAACGGTGCCCGTTATATATACATGTATAAATATTAGGACAACCAAAATTACAAATCACATTATCGATCTGCATGCTATCTCATATGACGTTAATTAGAGTCCATAACTTAACCATGCTTTGCTACTTGTTACTGTGTATATTTTTCGTCCAAACACTGCCAAGTTCAACCGGAGTTATCTGTGTCCCTATTTGATATGATTGGAATTAAAACTCAACTGCGACATATGAAAGTAAAACTAAAGTAATGCCAGCTTAAAGGATCAATTTTGACACTTCAAGCAATAAATTACTAGTATCTAAAATCAGAACAAATTGCCCAGTGTCAATTGATATCGTGTTAGTAATTTTCTTATTTTTCTCAAATATAAGTAGAAGATAGCCAAAATTGAATTTTATATTGTAAAAGTTACACAACATGGCATGTTTTTAAGTAGGGTTATAAACTATGGAAATATTATAGGAAGGGTAAATTTTTAAAATAAGTTGCCAGGTTTTTCTCTTTAAATATTGGCTATTTGGGAGTAGGATTTTTTCCCCCCCCCCTGATTACATTAACTTAACTTCCTTTATTTTCTTCTCATTTGGGGGTTTTTTTTTTTTTTTTTTTCCATAACTATTCAGGTTAACAATAGATGTTGGTTAATCAATGCTATACATATATAGATTCATTAACGAGTGCTTCACTTATGCTCTTTGGGGCAAGCTCAAGGAAAGTAAAAAGAGGTAGTTCGTTCCAGCACATACATAGTATGATTAGTAGAAGTTCTAGCTTTTGCAACAACATAATTGAACGGTAAATTATGGTTACATTTCTTTCTAGAGCTTTTAGCTAAGATCAAGTGTAATATATGTACTTATCAGCTTAAAATTTGATACGGAAGCCATTCTACTGCATGGGCCTAGCTCACCCCGAACAAAAGTCACTTTACTGCTTTCTTCTTCTTCTTCTTCTTCCTTTTTTTTTTAACTTTTTTTCTTTTTAATGCTGAAATAAAGTACGGGAAGGGTGAGACTCCTGAGTCTCTTTGGCATTACGAAAAGAGCTTTCTAGACGCTGACAGAAATATTTGTTAAAGATCTAATGGCCGAGTCCCATTCCTTGACGAGGAGTGCGTCACCCTCACTTACAATACGAATTTCTAAATTAATCAGAAATCAAACTGTAAATTTTCCGTCAACGCATGTAATGACTGAATAACTTACAACATGAATTTCTAAATTAATCATAAATCAAACTGTAAATTTTTTGTAACTAAAATACATTTTGTGTTTTTGTTATTTTTCATTTTAGAATATCATGTATGGAAAATTTTATGTTATGGTGTATTATTCGCATGTTGGAATAATTTTCACGTTACAAAATTGACATGGAAATTGAAAATAATTTTCATAAGAAACATATAAAACGTGATTTTAAAATTTTAAACAAGCATGTCAAGTCCATATAATTTAAATTAAAAATAATGACCTGAAATAATTTTTTAAATGTTTCTGATATAATTTACGTTTGTCAGAATTTAGTTCTGAATTGTAAAATAACTCAAAAAAAAAAAAAAAAAAAAAAGTGTTATCGCTATCCACCAACGGAATATACAATGTTAAAGTAACTTAAACAAGTGGATGAGATTACATAGCTGGAATAGCATTGCCCTTATAATTTAGGCTGTTTCGACCTCCTAAACGGTTGGTTCGGCAGTGGATTGGAAATAACATTTCTAAAACTTTTTTTTTTTTAATCTTTTTCTTCAACTCAAAACTATTTTTCACTATTCATATCTCTAAATCTCTATAGTAAACTCAAATTTTAAAAGTTCATAACTTTATTGTTTTAAGTCGAAATGAAATATTTTTTTTTTATTGTATAGAATTTGGAATGAAGCGAAATAAGATCTATATTAATTTTTTTTCCGAATATATTTTAAGATTTTATACTTTTTCACTCCGAACAATTTTTTTTAATCAAACATACATTTTCAAAACTCAACTCATCTTTAATCAAAATATCTTTAAAACTACATATTCAATTGTCATAAACTATATTACACTTTTTTGTTTTTTTGTACAAATCCTATACTCAAATAAAATATAATAGATGAAGAAAATATCTTCAAATTGGAGGACCAAAAGATCAATTAACATTTAGAAAATGGCTACAAAAGGGATAAGATCAGGTAGGTAAGATTTGACTAAATATTAAAAAAGAAAAAAGGAAAAAAGTGTGAATCTGGTGGTTCCGTTTTTGCAAAAGCCACCACACTCAAAAACAAACACGCACACACGTACATAGCCTTTTCCAGGCTTAGTTCAAAAACAAAAAACAAAAAGATTAAAAAAAAAAAAAAAAGAGATAATAAGGGAACCGGTAGTTCCCTTTTATCAGAAGCAAAGTAGCTTCTTTACTTAAACCCCATATAGAGAAGGAAAAAAAAAAAAAAAAAAACTCTTGCACGTGCACGACTCCGCAGATTTCTTTTGAATAAATTAAGAAATCATATTTAAGAACAATAACATTTTGTGAGTCATTGGTAAGTCTACTTTGATTCTCTATCAACTTCAAAACCATGACCCTTAGCTCTCAAAGAAGCCAAAATTTTCTTGAGTTCTCCTCATACAAATCAAGTTTCTACGAAGCTTTGTTGTTTTAAATTATAACAAGGTAAAAAGTTGAAGTTCTCTTCATTTTCACAAGAACTTTTGTACAAAAAGTTAGGGTTTTGTCTAGTTTCTAAAACTATATTTCCTTTAGTTCAAGAACACACTCTTCAAGGTTTAAGGAGGCCAAGGGAGAGTCAAATTCCAAGCTAGGTACAATTTCTTTTCTCTTGTGGTAAAAGGTTTGAGTTTTATGAAACTTTATTATAAATTTTTGAACTTGGCTTATGTAAGGATTATGGAACTCAAGTATGAAGGTGGTGCTTTTATTATGTTGTTGTTGGTTTGAGATGTTATGTTGTTGGTTTGTTATAAGAAAAGGTTCAAAATGAAACTTTTTAAACTGAAGTTTCAATTTTTATTTTCTTGAGATGTCAATCTTTTTAACATAAACAATGTGATAGAAATTTGAATGAGCATCAAAATGGTTGATTTCATGATGACAACAAGTTTTACATGGATCTCATGATTTCTATAAAGGAAAGATCCAATAATGAAACTTTTTGAAGAAAGTTTAAGACTTTTCAAGAGACTAGTTGTATTGCGTATGCGGAATAGACAAACAAATCAAAGCAAAAATGAAAACTCACCTTGGTAGGTGCTCACCACTCCTCGATGGCTCTGATGCCCATCCAATGCCCTAGGAATAGGATCTCGGTCTATTCAAAGGAGCATTTCTCTTTCTTTACATAGAGGTGATTCTTCCTTAATACTTAATTAGACTTTGAGGCTATGAGCAAGAACCATATTCCTAAAAGTATACCCAAAAGACAGCACTTTCTCTAGAATGGGTCAATGAATCAGAAGTAGCTGTAGCAAGTAATGTTTTTTGATAGTGTGGCAAGGTTTAGAACTAGGTTTTTCCTAAAATGGATAGGCGGTAGTCATTGGTCTGATTGAAGCAACTTTCTTCATAGAATGCACTTCTTGAAAAGCTCTTGGCTTAATTTTTTTTTATTTAAAATTGCTACGTGGCGGGATGGGAGGCAAGGACAAAAGACATTGTTCTAGTGTCTTTCGTCCTTTTATAATAGGTAATAGATTAGTAATATTGTTAATCTTTTTATTTTAGGAAGCAAAAAGTGAGTCTATAGCATGAAACTTTGAGAAGTCTAGTGTATTGTAGATTTGAAATTATTTTAAAAAAGGATTTATATGTTGTAAGATATGTGGTTTTGAAATTTGTTGTGCATTAGGACAACGTTTTAAACTTTTTATGTTAAGTTTTGAAAATTATGAATTTGGACTCTAAAACACAAGAGAAAAATGAACTTAAACATTAGATGAAGGACAAACAAGTAGCCTATCAATTTTCAAAATAAATCCCAAAAGAATTTGACCCAAAATGTAGCGAAAGGACTAAAGTAAAAGAATTTTCATTTTTAAGATAAAATTGTAAAGACGGGAAACTTAAGGGCTGAATCAGGATCCAGAAATTTCCAGTCTTAAGTTTTAGAATATCTGGAGTTTTGTATCAAATGGTATGGAATGGAGATCAAATGGACTAGGACTAAAAAATCTGATTTTCAGAATCAATCGGTAAATTTTGTTTTCAAAACTATAGACGGGTTTATAAAACTGTGAAATAATGTCTATGAGGCCTGATAGGTGTTAGACCTTAGGATTTAGTGTTTGGAAATAAGGAAAATCCGTTAGGGGTTAAAATGTAAAAATTGTCAAAAAGATAAGTTTTAAAAACTGCCCGAGACAACAAATTAGGCAGTTTGTAAACTCTTCCGTAGCAGTTTTCTGTGCAGCTAATTTGATTCTCAAGTTTGGTGAATAGTAAACACAGTAAAGAAATCAGTTAAGGGCTAAACTATCGAAAATTATCGAAACATGGGTAAAAAATGTAATTTTTTATAAAACTACTGCACAGACGAGTCTTGTGCAGTGTGACAAACAACCAATAAAAAGTTTTTAATGAAAAAAAGTGACAAGATTTAAACCTAAGTGACTAGAAACTTTTTAGTTAAAAATTGTAGTAGAGCTGTAATAGACTGCGTTTAGCGTATCAGAATTACAAAAGTTTTAAAGCATAAAATTTCCGCACGTGTTTATTTTGAATTTTGAGAAAATTATAGTCTAAGTTATAAATTAAAATGGTCATGACTTCTGATTATTACAATCAATTAATGTAATTCTGGTAATAGTTTTTAAGCTCATAACTTAGAGTGAATTTTTTTTTGTATATTTGTCGCTATATGTACATAAGAAATACATGAATTCTTTTTTTAAATCCACTAACGATAAGTCTTACAAGTACCAAGAACTTAGAATGTGTTATATGATAAGTAAGCACGTATTGGCGGCTCAGTAACAAGAGACGTCACATCTCTAACCTCATTGAATATGCTAATAGTAAAGATATATGGGGACATGATCTTAAGCATTCTCCATCCAGTGCTAAGCAGAAAACAAGTATTCTATTTAAAACCTCTAACAGAACTACCCAGTATTCAAATATTTGACCATTATTGATCCAACACAATAATTATTATCACTAGGTCACTACACTTTATGGTGTATTGATGTCAGATTTTGTACCATATCTCACCATACACGTAATCAGAGAGTACAGGTCAAGGCACAATCTGGCAACCTCTAGGGCCCACAAAACAATCAAAGCCAGGTAAAACTCTCTTCTTCAACTTTTTTTTTTTTTTCTAGTAGGGTTAAGAATTCCAACTTTCTGATACCAACTCATATGGTAGATGCAATATTGTAATATATATTGTCTGAGGTCATTGTTTTAAACATCTTTCATTAATTAAAAAAAATGACAACTCACATTTATACATCACATCAGTTAATTATATTAAAATAATGGTTTAAAAGTTGGAATCCCTATTTCGTTTTGTTTTTTACCCTAATTCCTGGACTACATATATGAAAATAGAAATAAAGTGCTTTTAAGTAAAAATATATACATATATATATATATATATATAAGTTTCGTGCGTGAGAAAAACATAAATAGATAACAATTGTAAAGTAAAATATTTATGCAGATTGTGGAAGGTTCAACAGCCTTGGACATCGATCTCAGAGCAAGAGGACATCGGTAGAGAAGACATCAAAGAAGTGCTTACTCGTGCCGGGGCATTAAATGCCGTTTCAGTTCCAGAACTTAATTGCTCCGAACATTGTTTAACGTAAGGTGAAAGATTTCAAGCCACATTAGTTAATATTAGTTTACTTATACGTCATTCTCTAGAACATGTTAATTTTGGATATTATACCGGAGATCCCAAGTTATTTATCAAGTTTTTTGCACCCAAATGATGTGATAATTGGAATTCTTAATTTTTAATTTGGTAATGTACGCCGTCTTGTAAATAGGTTCAGCGGTGATAAAATGACGTAACACTTGTGATCATGTTCATGATCATAAATATTTTAACATGAGTCTTTGATTTATATATATATATATATATATATATATATATCTTAGTTAAACTATTTGAAACAATTTAAACTATTTGAAACAATGTTCGGGGATATGATCGATATCAAGACAGTAGGGCTCGTTTGGAACATTAATTAAAGTTGGACTTTTATCAGTTAGAATTGAAATATATGTTTGGTTAAAGTGTGAATTAGAAATAAATTGCGATATAATAAACAGTGTAAAAATTTAAAATATTATCAGAAAAAATTACAATATGAATCTTATTTCGTTTCCTCTCATTGTTGTGATCATTTAAATATAATATTCATCTTATTGCAACTTGAAATGAGAACGCTAAGTTTGAATTTTCATGAAAATTTAAGAGAGAGAGAGTGAGACGTAGATTTTTGAAATTTTGGAGTTAGAATATGTAAAATTTCTGTTAAAACTAGTATTTCAAATGGGCCATAATAGGATAACCATTTAAATCCCCTAAGCCAGACATAAAGGCCCCTAAAAAAAATAAATTAAATATAAATTTAAAAAAAAAAAAAGAACTTAAAGTGTAGACAAAAGTCAAAGTACTATATTTAGACAAAATTTTTATTATTTGTTTTTTAAAATGAGTTTTCCTCCATTTACTTGGAGATTAATTATAGTGTGGATGAGAGATTAAGAGCAGCTGCTGAAAAAGGAGATATTGACATGTTGTACACTCTTCGCCGGGAGGACCCGTATCAACAGGATCACATTGATCGTATACCCTTTGTTGACACTCCTCTGCACATAGCAGCTTCCGTCGGGCATACCAGATTTTCGAGGGAGACCATGCTGTTGAAGCCGTCGTTTGCTAGGAAGCTAAATCAAGACGGATTAACACCCTTGCACTTTGCCATGCTGAAAGGGCAAACCAAGATGGTGGATCGACTTTTAGATGCGGACAGCGATCTGGTTCGTGTTAAAGGGAGGGAGCGTAAAACACCGTTCCATTACGCAGCAGAACAAGGAAATGTCCATCTTCTAAAAATATTTCTATCTTCTTGCCCATCTTCCATTCAAGATGTGTCAAATACTAGTGATACTGCTTTGCATATCGCTGCGAAAAGTAAGAAATTAGAAGCATTTTATTTACTAGTACACGCCTTCGAAGAGCCGTCAACAGAGAATCTGGAATCCAGGAGTACGAGACTCTGAACAAGATAAATGACTTGGGAAACACTGCGTTACGCGTTGCTGTAATAACTAATCAACCTGAGGCAAGTTCTTAATAATCTCATCTGCGATCTACACACATATATATATATATATATATATATATATTTTTCACTATTTAATTGGTTATCATGATCAAATAAATAATAATTTTAGTTAAATTTAATTACTTGGTTTTACGATAGGATTCTCAGGTAGTTAGAGTGTTACTAGACAACGGAGTGAAGCTAGATGCAAAAAATTCAGATGGTTTTACTGCTATGGATATAGTAGAACGCGAATCGCACGTAACCAACAATGAAGCTCGAGGTGTTATTAAGAAAATGCTTCATAGTTCTGGAGCTACTATGTCTTCACCACCTCCCACTTCTGGTACAATACCAACAACCGGAAATAATCTTGTGTCGGCCTTGAATGATTTGGGTGCATTAGAAGACCAAACTCAAATACTCAACACCAAAATCAGATTAGAAGAATGGAGCTTATCATATATTGTTTCATTGCCTCCCACTTTCCTCGCGTACAAATTGTGGTTTAAAATAAGGTTTCGGTTCGAACGTGGTGTGATAAATCTTACCCGTGATAGAAATAATTTGTCCATAGAATCATGTAATATGTTGCTAGTAGTTGCTGTTCTAATTGTGACTGTCGCATATCAAGGCGCCTTGAGCCCTCCTGGAGGTTTATGGCAAGACAAAAACAACATCAACAACTCGACTCCAAATGACACTGCTTGTACTCCTAATGGATAAAGTTCATCGCACCATGCACGGACCGTAATTATGAAGGATAGTTATTTCATCGTCTTCATGACCTTGAACAGCTTGGCCCTTGTCCTTAACACACATGTAATTAATTTTGTCCTAGAACCGGAGAAGGAAAATGTAGGGCTGTTTTCCAGTCGGAATCCGTTGGGGTGGATTTTCTTTCTTTGCTACTTAATAGCCTTGCTAACAATCTCACCACGTATAGAACTCTTTGCCTTTATAGGCGGACCAATGGCAATAGCCCTTTTCTTCATACCTATCATTTATATTAGAATTAAGCGAAACTTGGATTAATGAAGAACTGAAAATGGGAAGAGGCCTGGCCAAGGTTATCCCTAGTTCAACAATAGTTTTATAATATTAATGAAATAGAATGCTGTTTTGATAAAGATAATGTAGTTTAATCTTTATTATGATTTGTAATTTAATTGTGTAATATTTTTAAGTTATTATCATCACCATTCACCACCATTTTACGTGAGTTTTTAGTTTGTGGTTTATCACCTATTTTGTGCTTCAGCCCTTAATTTTCAAGATCTTCCCACAGTGGAAAAGAAGTTGAATAAGATTTCCCGCGAGGGCGACAATGACGCCGGCCCTTTACCAATTCATGTCAGAACATACTAACCACGTCTTCGATGAGATTGATGAAAAACCATTGGTTGATAGTCCTCTTCACATGGCTGCAGCGTCGGGGAAAACTCATTTCGCCTTAGAACTTATGAGGTCAAAGCCATCATTTGCACAAAAAATTAAACCCGAGAGGGTTTAGGCCCTTGCATCTTGCTCTGCAAGAAGGACATAGCGGGACAGTGTTGCGACAGGTAGATGCCGATAAGGAGCTCATTCGCGTTCAAGGAAAGGTTGGTAAGACTCCTCTCCACCATGTCGCTGAACATGAAAACCTTGATCAAGATGTTTTCTTATCTGCTTGCCCAACATCGTTAGAAGACGTCACAAATCGCAGGCAGACAGCTCTGCACTTAGCTTCAGAAAAAGGAAAGTTCAAATCTGTAGAGATCATATCGAAATGGTGCAACAAGGGGCTTCGCAGTACCGAGAGGAAGGATGGAAACACAGCGTTGCACATCGACATCAAAGAAATACTTACTCGTGCCGGTGCATTAAACGCCGTTTTAGTTCCAGACCGTCTTAATATAGTGCCGAACATTACTTAAGGTAAGGTGAAAGATTTCTAGCGACATTAATGATATAGGGATATGCAGATAAATGACCTTTTTTAAGAAGCACTTACATATAAATTATATTCAATCGGAGCATCTCCTCGTGCAGGTAGTCAAAGAGTTAATTGCTTGTAGAGTTGATCTAACTGCCAAGAATACAGAGGGAAAAACTGCATTAGACATCTCAGAATTAAAGCCAAACACAGAGACCAGACAACAAAGAAGTTCATTAGGGGAATGCTACGCAATCCTCATCAAGTTCCGTCGTCAACAAGATCAATTGTCTCTTACATGGAACGTTGGGAATTATCTTATATGTCGTTACAAGGCGAACATGACAAACGACACGCGACATGTGCTACTAATAGTTGCTGTGCTGATCATTGCAATGCTGGCCACTTATCATGCCTCTCTAAACACTCCTCTAGGCAGTGCTAGGCAAGACAAGAATGATGCAACGACAAGCATCGGCGACGGTGACGTTACATTTGCGAGATGATTACATTTGCGAGAATTTTAGGTGCTTTGTAAACTATGAAAATGATTATTGTAGAGATGTATAATAATGAGAATAGACATATTTTATTTTCATATAATATAATGTTTTTGTTTCAAAATAGGGGTGAATTATTGACTAGCTGATGGTTTCCTATTAGTTACTTTGCCTCAGCAATAGGCAAAATATTGCTTCGGTTTTCAACTGTAACGACACATGCCTCTATTTAATATGATATTGTCTACTCTGGGCCTCGTGTCCACACGGTTTAGTTCTTTGGCTCAACCTAAAAGATTTCATACTATTAAGAGGTGGTCTCTTTATTTATGAACCATCTCATATATCCATTCTCAAGTGATATTGGACTGCACAGCTTATCATTTTTCTTATAAGGACTGATAACTGTCACAATCACCCCTCTTTTTTAGGGCCCAATATCCTCGTTGGCCACACTTTTGATTGGGTATATGCTATGATACCATTTATAATGACTCATGCCTCACTTTAATATGATATTGTCAGCTTTGGGCCTCGTTCCCATACGGTTTTACTTTTAGGCTCTACCCCAAATAGCCTCATATCATTAAGACATGATCTCTTTACCTATGAACCATCTTTATATCTATTCTCAAGCAATGTGAGACTGCACAACTTACCCTTTTTCTTGTAAGGACTAATGACTATCACATCAACGCAATACTATTACCTACTTTATCATAAGGAAAACTAAAAGAAATCTGTTAGCTTAGCTTTCTTTATAAAGTGCTCAAAATTAAACAACGTAGTAATGTTTTTTCTTTAGAATTATTTTTGATATTTTTTTTGGTCGGCAGTTCAAATTCTTCCATTTTAAACACCAAAAAAAATCTGAGGAAAATTGTTTATTTTCTTGATTTACAACGTTATTAAAATAAAGCTAAAATAAGGAAGAGATCGAGTTAATAGATTAATAGGATTGGAATTAAAAATCAAGTGCTTGATATAGAAGTAAAACAAAGTAACTTTTCAACAAAAAAAAAAATCCTAAGGTTTGCCAACTTGAAGGACCTAATTTGACATATTTTCAAGCACTAAACTAATAGTATACAAAATCAAGACAAGTTGCTCGGTATCGATTGATAATACATTACTTAGTTTCTTATTTTCTCATATAGTAATTTAAGATTGCCAATACCAAATTTTATATTATTCAAATTACACAGCATGACATGTTCTTAAGAGAGTTTTAAAATGCGTTTGTTATTCCTCTTCTAATTGTCAATATATGTACATATGATTCAATAATAGAAATTATGACACTCTAAATTCCGTTACGTTGTCGATGTCCCTCTAGTATTAAAAACTGTGTTATCATAACAAAATTAAAATCCTCTCTATGTGTAAAAAATGGCTTGTGTCTTGGCTTTATATGCTCTAACTTATTGAAATTGTTAACCAAAAAAAAAATTTTGTCTTCATGCTATTCTGTCCAAATTTTGAACGGAATAGAACATGTGGGAATATTATAATTTTTTTTTATGGCACTCAGTAACACACTATTGATTAAAATTGTAACAATCTGTGCTTTTATTTGGTATCATATTGTCCGCTTAAGACCCTATATTTGTATAGTTTTACTCTTAGGCTCAACCCTAAAAGACCTCATATTATTAAGAGGTGATCTCTCTTTTACTTATAAATCATCATATATATACATTCCCAATCGATACGGGACTATACAATTATTATTTTTCTTGTAGCGATTAATGACTGTCATAATCACCTCCTCTTTTGGGGCCTTACGTCCTCATTGGCCACACTTACAATTGAGTATAGGCTTTAATATCATTTGTAATGATTCATGTCTTCTTTTGATATGATATTATCCCCTTTGGGTCTCGTGTTTATACGGTTTCGTTCTTAGGCTTAATCCCGAAAATCCTCATATCATTAGGAGCGTAGTTTCTTTACAAATGAATTATTACATATATTAATTCCTAAACGAATTACATAATTTTTTTTTTTTTTTATAGAGACGGATGACTGCCATTAAAATGACTCCTGACTCTTTTTTTTATTTTTTATTTTTTGGTAATTAAAACGACCCCTGACTTGACCGATGCTTACTAGTCTATATTTGTTCCCTTACGTTGTGGACTGTGACGACCAGGAATCTTCATTTCGAATGGGGAAAAAGGTGTGAAATGAAAGACCCTTGACATTTAACAGCGACAAAAGTTTGAGTCTGAAGAGAGGCCGAAATGACTAGATGGCACGTGACTTGGAAAAACGACAAAGTATTGGTAATCTGATTTGTCAAAAGAGGCAACTTCTTTACCCATTCAGGGAGTGTCTCTTTCTTCGCATTTGATCGTTTGACAAATCTTTTATTTTTAGTCAGTAAAAATAAAAAAATAAAAGTTATAATATTTTAAAATGTATTTGAAAATAATATTTTCAAAAGAGTTTATGAAGTTAAAATAATTTTAAAATTTTTTAATTAATAATTAAAAAATTAAAATTAAGTTTATAACAATGTTTAACTTAAACTCTTATATAAGTCTTAAAATCTATTTATAACCGTTTTTTTTTTAGTCATATTTTTTAATTTAACAGAAGGTTTTTGCGACATATTATTCAAACACTTTCAAATTTTGAAAATAGAAAGCCAAAAACAATTTTTGAAAAGTTTTACCAAACAGACTTTATATTTTAGTCAATTTAATCAATTATTTCTAGACCTTAACTTCTTAGTTGCAATTTCAACAAAAATTACACCTTGAATCTACTGTTAAGTTACCTCGAAGTTTGTAGGAAACTGCTTGTATTGAGATTCTGCTAGCATATACATATTTGAGCTACTTTTTATAAACTTGTGTGCTTGTATATATATAGATATAAATGTGTTGCATTCAAAAATATGGAATTTTCCTGGTTAACTATAAGTTCTTCCATGTCATAACCAATATATAGGTTTCTTGAATACTTCAAACTTGTAAGAAGAAGGCTCTAGTTTGAATACTATTACTAGATTTTAATCCTTTTTTTTTTTTTTTTTTTTTTGTGTGGCAGATTTTTCAAGTTTTTAATATATATTCCTTGTTATTAATATATATAACTAATCTATATTCATGTATTTGAGTCATTGTTGCAGTGTTAGTAGGATCAACTTAGCATGGACAAGAGGTTGAGGAAGGCTGCTTATGAAGGAGACATCAATGAATTGTACGCTTTACTTAGGGAGACCACAAAAGTTCTTGAAGGCTTTGATGAGGTATCGTTTGTCGATACCCCGTTACACGTAGCCGCTTCGCGAGGGCAAGTCCGTTTCGCCATGGAAATTATGAGGCTGAAGCCATCATTTGCTAGGAAGCTAAACCAAGACGGGTTTAGCCCTTTGCACCTGGCTCTGCAGAACGGGGAGACCCGGATGTTGTTCCGGCTCATAGACGTCGATGGAGACCTCGTTCGAGTACCGGGAAGGGAAGGCATGACACCCTTGCACCATGTAGCTAAAGAAGGAAATTTGAAGCTCTTGCCTGTCTTCTTATCGGCCTGTCCAAAATCCTTAGAAGATGTAACAATCCGCGGTGAGACTGCGTTGCATATCGCGTTGAAACATGACAAATTCGAAGCTTTTGAGATCCTTCTTAGATGGCTTACTGTTGTCTGCTATGAAGAATATCAGTTTGAGAAAAGGATTTTGAACTGGAGAGATGAGGATGGCAACACTGTGCTGCATACTGCAACATCAAGAAATCAACCCCGGGTAATCTTCTGATGTCCTTAAAATTTAATTAGTGCTTTGAATCTTGGCTTCTGAACTAAAAAATTAGGCTTTCTTCTTCTAGCATATTGAGACAAGAAAATAGCTATATCCACATGCTGCCAAGAAAAGTCTTGACAAAAAAAATTAAGTAAATAGATAATTGTTAAATACTTAGTTAAAAAATAGATAATTTTTCATTTTATTTAGGAAAATAATCATTAATTAGTGATTGAGCACAATCAATCTGTGAAAATGCATATTATCATTAGTCAATATTGATTAACCACGATCAATCAGTACATTGACTGATTCATCAGTTTTTAAAAAACAATCATTTTCTTAGTTTTACAAAAGTTCAGCCATTTATTAAAATACTTCTTTAAAAACTAGTATTTATCTACAAATCCCTAAAAATAATGCTTTTTATCACAGCTACCTATATTATCGTATATTTTCATCCAATCATAAATTTCTTTATATTTTCATCCAATCACAAATTTACATGTCAACATTTGGGGTCCATAGATTATGAAATAGGATCCAAGCAGGGGTAGATCTAGATAGGGTTATGACCCCCCCTTAATTTTTTTCTTTTAATTTTACCCAAAAAAATTTATAGTTTTCCTTTTTTGCCCCAATAAAAATTAAAAATCCCCATCCCTGCTAAAACTTTACTATTTAATTCTTATATTTTGATATTATTTATTTCATTAAAAAAATTTGGTGTATTTACTCATACTGAAATATATGCCAGACCCCGTCAATCCATGTAACCTAACATTTCAATCTCGAATTGCTTAATAAATCATCATCACTACTAGGGATAGTGATTAGTATTCTTCTTATAATAATTTTTGAAATATTCACTGACATTTTTTCTCATATTGCAAAATAAGCGGCCTACTTTTTTATACTTGAAATCTGTTCTACTTATTTCTTAATACAGGTGGTACACTTGTTGCTAAAGTCTAGGGTAGATGTGAATTCAAAGAACTTTGAGGATATGACAGCCCTGGACATCTTAGAGCATCAAAGAGTGCTGGATGACAAAGAAATTAGGGCTATGTTACTTAGCGTTGGAGCTATGCGAGGAGCTATTCTTCCGTATGATTTCCCCTTCGGGCGTTGTTTAAGGTTAGAGAGCAGTATAAAAACTAAACTGTTGAAGAATGTTAACTAATGTGCTATATAAGTTATCATTATTTTTATTATAAAAAAATAAAAAATATATCAAAAAAAGTTGGCATTATTTTATTGATAGATGTTGAAAAAACTGTGCATTTGTTATAATTACTAAAAACATAAAAGTATGCTAATGTGATCTCTTAGAACGGATCAGAGGTTGAAGAAGGCAGCTCAAGAGGGAGATATCGACGCCTTGTATGAAGTAATACAAGAGGATCCGAGCATCTTAGATCGCATCGATGAAATAGCGTTTATTGATAATCCTATGCACATAGCTGCATCAGCAGGGCATGCACATTTTGCCATGGAGATAATGACATTAAAGCCAACATTTTCGACAAAGCAAAACCAACATGGCCTCAGCCCGATACACCTTGCTTTACAAAATGGTAACAACCGGACAGTGCTTCATCTCTTATCTGCGGATAGAAATCTTGTCCGCGTCAAAGGCAGGGAGGCCAAGACTCCGTTGCATTGTGTAGCGGAAGTGGGATGTGTGGATCTCCTGGCTGAATTTCTTGCTACTTGTCCAGAGTCGATATGTGATTTAACGATTCGAAACGAAACAGCCATCCACGTTGCTTCAAAGAATGACCATTTGGGAGCTGTTGAAGTCTTGTTGGGATGGCTTCAACATGTTGATATGGATGTGGTTCTAGAGCGGACCGATGATGAAGGAAACACCGCGTTGCATATTGCCGTATACCAAAATCAATTCCAGGCAAGTTATTACTCTCTCAATTTCCTTATGATCAAGGATAATTATGTTAGTTAATTTTCCTTAAATTGTCTAAAACCAGAGAAAATATGCTTAGTTTTTTTCCGTGTAGGAAATTCGGTGCCCTTTTCCCGTTTATTTTCTCTTGTCATGATACAGATCAATTAGCACTCTTTGCTTTTGATCAAGGCAGGTGGTCCAGTGGTTAATGAATAGGATTGACATAAACGCCACGAATTTCGAGGGTCTAACTGCTCTTGATATCTCCGAGCTAAAAGGGCCGGCGTGTGACGCAAACATATGGGATTTGCTACAGCGAAATGGAGCTTTAAGAACTTCTTCCCTTCCTAGAGGTACCACCCTCGCAGAGTTCTTAATAACAAAGATGTCGGTGCTTGAAAAATGGATAACATCAAGCTACCTCAGAAAATGTTGCATGTCGAATGAAAACCGAAACGCCTTGCTAGTTGTAGCGGTGCTGATTGCAACAACTACATTCCAAGCTGTGCTAAGCCCGCCTGGCGGAAACAGGCAAGGTTTCAGTCTCACCGCCAATCCCAATATGACTGATTCTACTAGTGAACCAAATCAATCATCACTCTTTGCCTTTAATTACTTGGCACCGTGGATTTGCTTCTTGGCCGTCAACACCGTGGCCTTCCTCACTTCAGTATCGGAGATCTGGTTTCACCTCCCGAAAGGACTTTATTTCTCACTTAAGTTGGTTATACCTCTTTTGATATGTTATATGCTTTCGTTGAGCCTCACGATGCCGGTCTCACGTATGTTGCCGTTCTTCTTTCTTTTGTTGCTTCTATCACAGTGGAAAGCAGCGGCGAGGCTCGTCTTTTTTAAGACGTCGTTGGAACTTAATCTTCACTTGTTGAAACATTGCCCCAACTTGTACAAAGAATTGAAGCATCAAGCCTGAAACCATGGTATATACCGCGAAACATATCGAACTGTTGTAGTGAACTGTACATGAAAGGTGTATTAATACCGAAGAAGATAAAGATGTTTGCGGATGCCTCAAAAGAGTCTTTGGCTTTTAAAGTTAACTTGTTTCAAGCTCTACTAAAGGCCTTGTTCAAATAAACTAGCTAGAAACATAGAACAAAAAACAATTATAAAAAATAAAATAAAATAGAAGTTGCAACAATTGTAAATGCATTTTTATGAACTAGTTCTCATAAATCGTGCTATAATTTTGGCACAAAAACGTCACGAAAAAAGCTAACGTTTCGGGACTTGAATAGATTTTCAACAAACCGCGAGAAATTCAGCCAGAAGATCAATTGTGCCATATTCGATCTCACGATTTCCAAGCGAAACAAAGATGTCCTAGACATGCAGCTATAGGGAACGGAGTATCGATAAAAGGTAACTCATCTATACTTCCTTCCCCGATGAATGCAAGGCGGCGTCGATATCCCCTGCTCGGGGGAGCTACCTCGAACTTCTGGTCCATTTTAGAGAGATAAATATGAACTCAAAAATTACCAAATGACTAGATAAAAAGGGCTCTTGATCTTGTTTTTACTTCCTTTTCTTGTTTGTCAAGTAAATTTTAGTCCGTACTTGCACTAAATTATTGTGCAAGACTGTAATACATCCTAATTCAGTTTTTTTTTTTTTTTTTAATGCATTGCAGCCCAAAACACAGCTACTAAATGCTGAAAAGAAACGGATTTAAATTTTTTTTATTATTATTATTATTATTAATTTTGCTGAAGCTTAGAATTTGCATTTTTCATCTGATCATTCAGCAATATTCCTACGTTTAACAAATATACATTAATGTACAATCAATACAAATCTTTTTATTTTTTCTTTTTTAATTTGGAGGTGTAAAATTTGAACTCTACACCTTATGATAAGACATATACAAAATTATTACTAGATTATTCTTATAACTATAAATTGATATAAATTTAGAATAATACTAAAGACATCAACTTCAATTTCACATTTTACAATAATATTAGGAAATATTAATGATATTTAATATCACTCACTAATAAATAATGGATCCTATAATATAGGGTCCATCAATAAGTTCTATCTATGTATTAGTGTAATGTTAAATATCATTGATATTTTTTAACATTTTTCAACCTTTTGTACCCCAAACCACCAAACATATGATGTGACATTCCATGTCATTTGACAGCCCCTCTCTTTTAATTTGTCAAATAATTTTGTAGTCATTTATTTTTATTTCTCTCTCTTGTCTCGTTTCTCTCACCTACCTTTTTTTTGTTTTTTTCCCCTCTCTCCTCTCTTCTTTGTTTTCACGCTTCCTCCGTGGTGGCCTTTCCAGCTTCCACAAAATCTGATGCTTTAAAAAAAAAAAAAAAAAAAGTCTCTACATGGTGATGCTTGATAGTTCTTGTTTGGTGGATTCCAACAATTAAAATTATCTGATAGTTTTTAATTTGTTGTGTTTTGATACATTTGACAATTAATCAGTTTCTAGTCCTTCAGCATTTCTATCACATTTGATAATCCTTCTTTCCTTGATCATGTGAAACTATTTGAGAATTTCCCGTAAGCATATGCCATCCCCAGATTTAGTCTTAAAATCCTCTGCGAATCCCTCTCAAGCCTCTGGAATGGAAGCTTCCCGATCAAAACCACCGTCACCAGCCCCAAATGGTGAAGCTTCTTCACTCCTCCGGTCGCCGGAACGGACTTTCTCAGTGCCTTTCCTCCGGTGGACTTTCTTGCCGTCTGCTTTGCTGGGTTTATTTTAGAACAAGATTTGCTGGGGTTTTTTTTGGTTGGAGTTTTTTTTTTTTTCCCCCCCTTTGAATGTATCAGATTTTTGTGGAAGCTGGAAAGGCCTCAATGGAGGAGGGGTGAAGACAGAGAAGAGAGGAGAGAGACAAAATAAAAAAAATAAAAAAAATAAAAAAAGTAGGTGAGAGAAACGAGATAAGAGAGAGAAATAAAAATAAAAGGCTACAAATTAAAATAATTTGACAAATTAAAAGGAAATGTCAAATCTGAAGTAATCTTGTTCAATGGATTGATAATTGTTGTTTGATCTAATTTTGTTGAGAAAGTGATGTATTGAATTCGTTATACGTAAAGTGAATATACGTAAGGTGAATATAAACCATCGTAGTTATCATATGTATGTCACCATAAATTTGTTGTATGAATTACTTAGTAAATTAAAATAGGTTTTCTGATTCTATCATGAATTCATTATCTAGTAAGTTGATGCTTGCAAAGGTTTCTGTCGTTTTTCAAGCCAAAAAATAATAATAATAATTTCTGTCGTTTCCTGGTTGTTGTAGTTTTTCAGTCATTTCAAGATTTTTTTTGTTATGGTGCCTACGAGTTTTGTCGCTTTTAATTTGTTTGTTCCGTGTCATGCGAATTGTTGTCGTTTCCGAGGTCATTGTAGGGTCATGTGCTTGTCTTTTTAATTTATTGTCGTTTGTAATTTTTGTTGTCGTTTTTTTATTGTATTGTTCTCCATTTATATCTTCTCGTTTTTCAAGTTTTTCTCCATTTGGCTGTTGCCGTTTATTCTTCTTTTGTCATTTAACTTAAGACGTTTTTGAATTTTACTATAATCTTCCTCTTCTTGTCGTTTCCCAGTGGTTCTTTTTGTTTCTTGTCGTCTTCAAGTTGTGGTCGTTCAAGTATCACTTTTGTCGTTTTTAGTTTTTATTGTCGTCTTCCTTCAATTATCTTTCTTCCTGCTATCAACATTTTTGTGCTTTTAACATATCCTCGTTGGTGTCGTATTAATATATTAATGTCGTCTCTTTCTCTTCATTTTGTTGCTTTCATGTTATTTCTTCTAATTTTTATTTATATTTTTATTGTTTTCCTTCGAGGGTCTTTTTCAAGCTAGAACTAGAAGTGGAAGAAGTACGTTAAATTTCACATTCTGCAGATCCAAATGAATTGGGATAAACCCCTCTTCGTTTAGCTTCTTTTCGTAAGGTAGCTTTAACATCATAAAGTCCTATTTCTTCACCACCTCCCACTTCTTGTGTCGGAAATAATCTTGTGTTGGCCTTGAATGATTTGGATGCATTAGAAGGCCAACGCCAAGTACTTGACACCAATGTCAGATCAGAAGAAAGGGACTCATCACATATTGTTTCATCATCACCTCCCACTTTCAAGAACACAAACCTCGCGTGTAAGTTGTGGTTGAAAATAAGGTTTAGGTTGGAACGTGGTGTGATAAATCTCAGCCGTGATAGAAATAATTTGTCGATCGAATCACGTAATATGTTGCTAGTAGTTGCTGTTCTAATTGCGACTGTCGCATATCAAGGCGCCTTGAGCCCTCCTGGAGGTTTATGGCAAGACAACAACAACAACAACAACAACAACAACAACAACAACAACTCCACTACAAATGACACGGCTAGTACTCCTAATGGAAAAGTTTCATCGCACCATCCAGGGACCGTCGTTATGAAACATAGTTATTTCATCATCTTCATGAACTTGAATAGCTTGGCCCTTGTCCTTACCACACATGGAATTAATTTTCTCCTAGAACCGGAGACGGAAAATGTAGGGCTGTTTTCCAGTCGGAATCCGTTAGGGTGGATTTTCTTTGTTTGCTACTTAATAGCCTTGCTAAAAATCTCACCGCGTATGGAATTCTTCCCCCTTATAGGAGGAACAATGGCAATAGCCTTTTTCTTCATATATACCTATCATTTATATTAGAATCAAGCGAAACTTGGAATGAAGAACTGAAAATTGGATGAGGCCTGGCTAATGTTATCCATAGATCAACAGTAGTTTTATAATATTAGTGGAACAGAATGGTTTTCATAAGGATAATGTACGTTTATCCTTATTATGATTTGTGATTTAATTGTGTGATATCTTAAGTTATTATCATCACCGTTCACCATACTTTTAAGTGAATTATTAGATTGTGGTTATCACCTATTTTGTATTTATATATTCACATTAAAATTTAGATAGGCTTTTAAAGCCGTACTTTTAAGTAAATGTTTTTTTTTTTTTTTTCACATTAAGCAAAAATGTCCTTTTCTTAAAAAATTGACTTTGAGTTATCGGGAAATATTGATTTCTCGTAGATTATTATTTAATCTTGATAAATTATTAACTAGTTAACTAGTGATCTACCAACGTACGTAATTTATCAATTTCCAATCATGTATATTATTGACACTTGAACTTGTAAGAACATAACATTTTCTTAATTTAATAAGAATAGTAATATGCTTTAAAAAAAAAAAATGCGAGCGCCTTTTTATACGGCATTGCCGTTGGTGCGGCGCGTATGTGGCACGTAGGCTTGTAAGTAAAACCGACAGTATGTGGACAAGTGTCAAGGGCTAGGGAAGAAAGGTTAGCAGGACTACTCTTAGTTTATTGAACCAAAAAAAAAAAAAAAATTGTAAGAGGAAAAAACCTTAATTTAAGTTTTGATCAACGGGTATGATGGTAATTTCGTCAAATCCCTCACAGAGACAAAAGTTGCACCAAAAAGAAGTTGGAAATGGAAGGACAGTGGCTTGTTGCACTTTTCACCATCTTTGTGGTTCAAAAAAGAACCATTTTTCCACCTTCTTCACCCTTTAGCGAGTTTGAAATTATAAGCTATTAACTGGTGGTTACATCATCATAATATCTAAAAAAGAGATGAAATCTTTGAGATGTTTCAACAATTTGTTCTCGCTTTCAAAGTCATAACCTTCGAATTCTTCACCGACGGTTTCTCTATCTCTCCTCGGCTCGGCATAAGAAGTCATCATCCACCAGAAAGTCGTCATCATCAAAGCATGCTTTGTTTGGAAGCTCATGTTGAGGAGAACCAGGGCATGCTTCAAACGCTCGGAACCTTCTCAAACTGGCTACAAGAAGAGTTGGATCAGAAGGACAACGAAGCTGTAGGCTGAGGAAATTATAGCCCATGCGTACAGCTCTGTCAGTTGATTTTTAGGCTACCTCTCAACGTCATCAGCAACCCACCACGCTCTATTCTTCATCCAACGGCCATCATTGCGCCGCCTTTCCTATCCGACAAATTTCACTGCCGTATAGCAGAGCATTCCTATATATATATATATATATGCTTTTAAAAAGGCCATTGTTGCACATGTCCCCAAAAATTTAATAACTTTTTTATTTTATGAACCGATAATTTATATCACTCTCTTCAATTGTTAACCTTGCTTCCATCCTTGTCACTACTTTATAATGGCTCATACGTGTTAAATGAATTTTGGTAGCATACATTTCAAAAACTGATTATTATTCATAATAAGGTAGGGATTAAACTGTGTCATAATAAAATAAAAATAAAAACACTTTATCCAAATATATCATGGTGATGTAAATAATGACGTAAGAAAACAAATTAGATAAACTAAAATACCCCTAGGTAGTTTCTTTTTTTCCCTCTCTTTTTCCTCTCTCTTTCTCGCAAGCTCTCTCTTTCTCTTCCCTCATCTGCATACCCTCACCACAAGTAGCAGCGCCGGAATAGCTACCATCCAATGGCGTTACGCCCTCACGCCATCGTAGTTGCACGAAAGCAGATATATATCCCATCGCTGATGCGATCCTGTGCGGAGGTCGTTGGTGCAATTCAGAGGACATCTCTAAATATCTCTCTTCGTTGCCGGTCTCCCCCTCACCGTCTACGAGCTCTCCGTGCATGCCTCTGTTGATCTCGCCTTCGCCAACTAAGAGCTCTCATATATCCACACATGAACTAGATGCTCGTGAAGGAATCGATGCTAGTTCGTCACCCGCGCGCTGATCTGAAGCTGCAAAAATCTGTGACCGCCGGCGCATCCCGAGTCATTCCACTACCAGAAGTAAATATTTTTCTTTGAGCCTCGATGCCACTGCCCTCGCCGGAGATGCGGCCAGCCCAAGCCTTGCGTTGTCGCAGTGGCTGCTCACCTTCGTGCGCGGTGGCCGCCTCGACGTGATCTCCACATCTCCCCTCTAACGTTCGAGATCTGGTCCCAGCCCTTTACTTTTGATTGTGTGTGTGTGTGTGTGTGTGTGTGTATTTTTTTTTTCTTTTTGGATTTTTTTTTCTTTCTTTCGGTTTATGTTTTGTGGTGTTTGCCGGCGTTTGTGATATTTTTTCAATAATTGGTGATAAAATCCAGAAAGTCATATAGATTTAGCGGTTATCAGTTAGTAACCAATCGGTATATATCCTACCAGCGAAGGTTGTTGCGGCCATAACCAGCTGGTATCCTACTATTAGAAATGGTTGCCAACTGGTTAGTATCTTGTCGGCGGAAGTTACCAATCGGTAACCAGCCTCGAGCTAGTGAAGATTGGGTTGGTAACCAGCCGGCGTTGGTGGTTACCGGTCAATATCACGATTGATACCATAATTGATACCATACCAGCCAGTATAGAGTAACATCGTGCATACCGATTGATAAATTAAAAGTATAATTGGTATTCTAAAATAAATAATAAATATCATGTGATGACATGTTATGACATTCTTTTTAATAGGTCTTTTTTTTTTTTTTTTTGTAGTAAAACTCAATCCAAGATATGAATCTATCTATGACATTTTCATAAACAATCTAATATCTTGACGATGTACGACAAATTCACAATCTAACAACTTTTACCTCACTTTCTTTTTGTTTGTCATGTTAAATATCATTTCTACCCAATAACACTACTTTTCTGAATTTTTAAATTTGTCAGATACTTACTTTTAAAATTTTCAATTTCAGTAGTAGTTCACTATAACTTTTTAAGGAATTCGCGTAAGTTTAAAAGATTAACACTTAAGAGATTAGATCTAACCACATAAAAAATTAGGGTTTCACATCTTAAAAGATTAACCTTATAAACACTTAAGTTATTTAATCCCTACATTAAAGTTCAATGTGAAAGTACAAAACTCAACATATTAATTACCAATTAGCGAGTTTAAGGTATAATTGAAAAACCAATGTCCTTTGTGTTTGTTCTAAAGTAATAGTATTAACTATCATGCCGTTTTTCAATTTCAAATAACACATTTTCCAAGTTCTCAAAGAAAGAAAAAAAAACAAACAAACAAACAAAAAAACAGCAATAACAACTTTTTGAGAGATAAGTATAAACGAGAAGTTTCTTGCACAATGACTGGATATGTTTTACCATTTTTCATAATGATTTCATAAATGGCTCCCTAACAATACACTATATCTTATATTAATCTCTGACCTTTGATTTTATACATCATACTTTCCCGAACCTTCCTATTGTCAAGCCAATGATCCATTCGTCAATATTGATCTGTAAAAATAAAAAAAATAAAAAAGATATAAATTGAACACAAACTAATTATATAAACTTTTTTTTATAAGTTAAATTGTAATAAACAATTTTTTTTAGGAAAATTATACCTCTATCATAAATATTTTTGAAAGTAAGTTATACTTTTATTAAATATATATATATATATATATCGTTATTAGAGATACTTTGGATATAGTTTTCTTATCAAAAATATTTAATTATGATTTTAGTTTTAACTAAAGCTCACGTGATCTAAACTTGTTCAATTTCAATTTAATTTTTGACAAAATACCAAAATAAGAACTATTCGTGTAACTGTAAAAAAGTTTAAGATAATGTAACGTATAAAATTAAAGTCAGAAATTAATATGAAACTAAGTGTATAATTCATGCACATGAAAGCAAATATGGTTTTTAGGCTCTGAAACAAATGATGACATGGTTTTAGTTTTTACTTAATTTTTAGGCTGAAAACCACAAACTATATGCTGTTCATTGGCTTAAAGCTTCAACGACAAAGGACGTCTCTATATAAGGGGAAGTTCAGAGATACGACATTCACTCGAAAATGTGAAACCAGAAGGCAGAAAGAACACGTGATGTTTGCCTGGTGAAAAGTAACGACATAGTAGAAAACGACTTGTAGTTTCCTATGACTTTTATGCTTGTCCAGTTGTCCAAAAAAAATTAAGGGTCTCGGTTCGGTCAGTTTTCGCTCAAACTTACCTATTGAAACCAAAGTGTCTGTTAAAAAAAAACAAAAAAAAACAAAAACAAAAAACTAACTAACAAACAAACAAACCACAACCGCACCAATTTGTTCGGTTTCAATCGATTAAACCGTCGGTTTTTATAAAATTTTAAACTGATTTTCTTAAGTTCAACTATATATTCTTTCTTAGAAAATTACCAAAATAGCCATCTTTATTCATTCATGGAAAATTTTGCCACCCCTTTTCAATCTTGAAAAATTTTGCCTCTCTCTGATATCAATCCATCTCTTTGATATCCATCTCTTTGGAAATAACAAAAAAAATATAGTAACTGTGCTCAGTTTATGTAGTTAATTTTTCAATCTCTTGACGTAATTTTGTTGATAGCTAAACTTTGCTTTTAATGGAATTAAAAAGAATTCTTACAGAATATAAAAATATATATATATTCTATGAGACCGTATAAAAAAAAAGAAAAAAAAAACTATTATAATACAATATCCAAAAGATATTTTGATGACCAACGACGACTGTAGCAGGATACGTCTGACATTGATGTTGAAATAAATATTCTGCTAGAATATTTTGATGATGTACGCAGGCTACTATCGGAGCCAAATGTTCATGGTGAAAAAAGAAAAAACAAAACAAAAAACGAAAAACAAAAAAAAAATGTTTAAAGTATTCGGCTAACCAATACCAGCAACTGGATCCAAATACGTCTGATCAAAATATTCTATTAAAATATTTAGGTGGCTGGAATCGAAAACCAGTACTGTTAATTGTCACGTTAAGAACTTTCAAGACATTTGTGACATTTTCTCTATTTTTTTAATAAATATGTAAACCAATTCAATATATATATATATATATATATAGTAAGCCCAAAACTCAAAAGCCAATTTAAAAGGTCGGCTTGTAATTTTCTGATGCAACTCAAAACCTTATATAAACACAATGAGGGGAAGGTGCTGGAACGCTTCCAATATGGGATTTTGGTGGTTTTTAGTCTTTTTGGGAACATACGTGGACATAAATATATATTTGCGACTACAGAAATATGAACAAAAGAAAGCATGGATAAACAATATGAACAAAACTCAAAGAGCCCTTGCAAAACAAGAATTTCTTTTTTAAATAAAGAGTCTCGATCACTTCAGTTTTAACCGAATCTAACAAACATAAAACAAAAAACAACTGCAATCTGGTATGTTGGGTTTGTTTAGTTAGCCTTGTGAGTTATTTTGAGGTTGGTCGGTTAATTTCACGAGTGAATCAATCTTTTTGTCGGTTGATTTGGTCAGGTCGATTATTTTGTACATCCCTTAATTGTTGAGATATATTTTAAAATCGTGTTTCTAGTGAGTTTAGTTTGAGCATCCTAATTTTTATCTGGGAAATTATTTCATGTAAGATATTTTATAAGTACTTTTGAAAATTATAGTAAGTTTTCTTAAAGATGATTAATTATAATACATTTTTATAGGTAAATCCTTAAATTTTTTAGTAAATAACATATATACAAGTAAATAATAATAGACTCCCACAACACCGCCAGCACCATTGATGTCGAGGAGATAGAGTCGCAATAGAGAGAGCAGAGAGAGAGGGGAGTTATATAAATAATCTCGGTATTTTTGTGTATAATCAATATGAATATTTATTTATAATCAATATGAATATTTATTCTTAGTCTTTAAAAATTATGCTAAAATATTAAATTAAAGTCTTCAAATATGCTATTTGGCTCTTTCTTTTTTTATCTCTCCTAAGTTAGAGAAACTACTAAAGGGGTTTTTATCGACTAGAAAAAATAATCATTTTACAAACAAAATTTTAGATGATTTTTATTTTATTTTCTTTTTTTCATATTGAACATCATGAGAGAAAGTATCTCTTCCGCTTTTTCCATTTTCCTTGCTTAGGTAACCTACCACTCATTCATTCTTATTTTCCTTTTTTTTTTTTTTGGTATATCTTATTCCCCCCTTTTTTTTCTTCTTCTTCTTCTTTTTTTTTTTTTTGGTATATCTTATTCCCCCCCTTTTTTTTTTCTTCTTCTTCTTTTTTTTTTTTTTTGGCTCGTTAAAAATCTTATTCCCTCTTATTCCTACTAAACATACCCTTAATATAATATTTTAATTTTGTCATGCTCAAGTTTAGAGAAGCTTATCACAACTTTTGTAAAGGGCCATCCATGATCCAACCCCAAATGCATGTGTTTTAAATTAATTAAAAAATCGCAAGGCATAATCTAAAAAATTGATCATTCTTAAAATGGAATAATAAAAAAACGAACAAAACTTTGCTAGAGTATAATTAAAATCTAGACTTTGAGAAGAAGAACAAATGGATTTTTTTTTAGGGGAAAAATCCTACTAATCTGCATGGCTGATTAACGGAGTTTTATTATTAAAGTCCAACTAAAAAAAAGCTCAAGAAATTCACTTCTCCAAAAACAAAGTGATGATAATTCAATCATTAAAATACTTATATATTTCCTTACACCCAAAAAAAAAAATCTCCTGACAACAGATTTCTAAAAATATTCCAAATCGATGTAATTCCTGTTACTATCAAGGGCCAAACAGTTTTTTTTTTTTTTTTCTTAAAAAAAAAATCAGACAAAGTTGATACAAATTTGACTCATCACCGTTTTCTTGCGTTTTCGTACAGAAAGGTGACAATGGTAGAAAAATCAAGGGGAGGGACGTGGTCGTTACAATGCGAGGATCATATTCCAACTCTCGAAAATAAATTTTAGTTGAGACATGTTTTTCCTACACACTTGAATCATATAAATAAGTATAAACAACAAGACAGGAAGATTATAAGAATTGGAGAAGAAATCAAAGGAGTTCCCTTGCAAGCCTCACTGGCTTCTCCATTACAAATGCTACATCACCATTTGGTGTAGTCAGTAGATGATGATCCGGCTGCTCATCACTCTCCGCTGTGCCTGACGACGCAAGAGATGCTGACCCATCTTTATCGTCATCTGCATTTGCATTCACACATTTGGCAATTATTCCTCGATTAAAAAAAAATACAGGTTTTTGGAGGTCGTCCCTGATTTTTAGTGACTTGGCACGTTGCTTGCTAAACTTTAATATGTTCAAATCACGATCTGAATCTGTAAAACATTGCACAAGTGCACCAAATCGATTTAGGTTGTTAAAGTTTGAAAGGGGAAGCCTCATACACGACTTGACATGCTTTGTCATCGTCTGAAATTCAAGTCTCTACCCTTCAAACGAGCTCAGGTGACAAGCACAAGGGCATTCCCGTCCAAGTTTTAGCACTCATCACTGATTAGAGGCACTCTGCAACACTTGATTAAATTCAGGGATAATTTTCTAAAATTGAAGTTTAAAGGGCGGGCAACTTGCCAAATCATGAAAACTTCAGGGGGCCAGAACTCCAAAAACCCAAAATAAAATATAAACAGAACAGTAGAAGAATTTATTTAAAGTAAGAAACTCATATTGTTAAGTTTAGCATAATCAGCCAAGATTCGGTGTTTTGGTTCTAAAAGATAATAAGACTAAGGGCAGACGGAGCATGCACGATATCTATAGCCAAGTAGTTTTACGATATCAGTTGAGCATGCTAACTTTCTAGCCAAAAGAAGAAACAAAAGAAATATCACCATCCCTAAACAATTTGAACTTGGAAGAAATCCATGAAGAGGATCAAAGAGAGGCGGCAATTCAGATTCCAGAGTCGTAACTCGTAATGAATGGCAATGGCATAACAAACATTTTGTATCTTGAGTTTAGAAAGACGACAACAACAGTTGATGATAGTTCTTCAGTCTAGTTGACTGCAAACTTTTCTCCTCAATAAAACCTTTTATCCAAAAAGAATTCAGATTCGGGTAGAGACTACAGAACATTGCATGCGTAATAGAAGCATATGAAGAGACTTTATGAAACCTTATGCTTTTCTTTTTTAGAAGAAGTTGACTAAACATAAGAAGTACAATTTTTCTAACAAAAAGGAACAAGGAAAAAATAACTAAAAACATCGTAAGCATAATTTTTAAGCAAACTTACCTGAGTAAGTTGCATGATCAGGAAGATGTCTCACTGCATTAATCTGAATGCTTTCTGGCAGAAGACAATTGCAAAAAGAACCTGAAACTTCAAACAACCATCTATCAGAGAACAAAACATCTGATGTACCCTCAGAAACCCCTTAAGAGTCATCCCTAATGTGCATCAGCCATATAGCATTTTGTAAAAACCTAAAAAAGCAGTAACAGATATTTCCTACGATACAGAATTATAGGATCAATCAATAATGAAGAAAGTTTCACCCCAAACAAATATCCTACATTCAAAGATTCACCCCAAACAAATATCCTATATTTAAAGATGAATCTGTATTTATGTAACAAAATTGTGCCAAAATATGACTTCTGCTGCTTGGAAGTGATCTTCAGAACTCATGAAAACTTATAAGGTAATAAAAATGTTGTAGTAAAGGTTCCTCTATCTCACCTACTCGGGCTAGGCGATTGACCCATCCAGGAATAGGCTTCCCGGTAAGCCGCATGCAAACTTCATTTGTAAAATGGTTGCAATTTTTGGCAATCAAATGATAAGTGTCACCATGATATTTTCCGGAAAGGTGCTCCATAAATGATCGAAATTCTGCAGGAGACAAATCAATGCTGCCCAACAACACTGATCGTCTGAAGATGAATCCAGGGCAACTTCTGGGTTCCACCTCAAACACCCCACTAGACGAGTATTCATGGGCTCCATAGCCATATTCCATTCCATGCGCTGTTTTTCAAAGTAGATAAAATTGTGTTATGTGTGTTAAAAAACTAACTTAATAAAAATAAGTCAAGGGGGGAGACACGTTCCAACCAATCAAGTACAAAAGTAAGGGCAAAAAACCAATAGCAAAGGGTCAACAGAAGCTGATGGTAATGAAGAAATTCAGCGATCAAGCGTTCAAGCATAATATGCACGTCTATTATGACAATACATGTCGACTTCGAGGAGTAGATTAGCTGCCTACCTGCATTCCTAATCAACTATTTTCTAATAAATCAAGAATAATTGATTGCCTGGTTGATTAGTCACAAAAGATTGGATATGAAACTTTAATAGTACTAAATGCTTTGAAGCACATATTCTACTTTCTCCTACATGATGAAAAACAGAAGTCAACTTTAAGGTTGAAAACGTCATAAATAGTCATGTATTAATGATACTCTTCTTATCTTCAATGTCTTCTCCACCTTTGGCTAGTCCTAAAGCCCTTGACGTAAGAAAATGTGTAGCCAGAAGTTGGTTAAACTAATGGATGATTCTCCCAGTTTGATCAAGCATATGTAACCCAAGCGAGCCCCTTACACGGGACAAGAGGTCAAAAACAAAACAGACTAAAGTCCTTGATTTTCATTCTTCAGTTGCTAGGATCGTTTAGATACACCACATAGGTTGCTATATCCCCCAACTACAATTTAGCTTGAAACAAGCTTTAAAAATTGAATTCATCTATAGACTTCTTTCTTCAAGAGGATAAAAGTGGTCACTCACCAGACAATCGAACTAGCCATATCAAATAAACAGTAAATGCAAAATCAAAACCACAAGTCTCCATTAATCATTAGGCGCATCCAAGTCACCATTAACCGTTAACCACCATGATTTAAGTACAAATGTAAAATTTAGAAAGCTTCATTGCAAACTAATGTGGTAAAGATCTGCCATGAGCATGCATTGTTTTACAGCAATGAAATTATTGGGCCAAGCACCGCAACCAATATAAACATAAGGAAACTCATATAAAGAATGCCCACCAAATAAACAAAGTTGAATAACTCTGCTATCTGCATACTTTTCGATTAGTTAAAGTCCTATTCCGAACTTGGAAACTTGAAATTCTAATCTTACAAAAGAAAAAACCCAATAACAAGGTAGATCTGCCCATAGTTCTCAACAGCCCATGTTCAGAGAAGCTACGAAAAACACAAACTAATCTCGATTACTAAAAACCAAAGAAAACAAAGCTAAAATCAAATCAAACCAACAGCTTATTATCATAAAATATGTGCTTTACACACCCATGGCCACACATGAATGCACTAAAAGAGGCAAATCTATCCAAAATACACAATTAATCACAATAATATAGTTGATATTGAAACACTTATATGCAAATCAATCAACATCTGACGTTGAAAACATAGCGTTTCAAACCAAGCAATCTAATTTCTCCCGCAATTGAGCCAAAAATTTGCAGAATTAAGCAAGAAAACTTTTGATGAGACGAAATCGGCTGTACCTTCGATGCCGGAATGGAAGATCCCGAGGCCGAACCAGTAAATGTAATTATTTACAGGCGTGAGATCGTAGATGTTGAGGTACAACAGGGCTCGATCCGCCTTGCCGCCATTGCTGGAGCTCGAGCTCGACAGGAACAACCGCATTGTGTCAGATTCCGCCCCCAATTCCGTTCCCTGAAATCACAACCCCACCATCATCGCCGTCGTCTTCCCCGAGCAAAAAGAAAACCAAAACCCTAGCTCAATCTGAAACAAAATGGAAATGGAAAAGAACGAATTTTTTTCCCCTTTTGGAGGTTGGGAAAATTGAAAGTAAGGTGTTTGTTAAAATTCCCCAAAGAAAAACATGAAAAATGAAAGCAAAAGCTTTTTATGGTTTTGGTTTTTGGGTTGGGTTTGATCGTGTAGATGATAATGGGAAATGGGCTTGACGGCAATCAAGGCTGCTTTTGCTTCTTCTTTTTTGTCCCCCTATTAAAAAGGCAAAGCAACTTTCCTTTTTTTTTTTTTTTTTTTTGGGTAAAGTATTTAATATTTTTTTGGATTTGGGATTAGGAACTTATTTGATGAAGAATTTTGGAAATGGGGGAGATTAGATTAGGACAATGGTCCTTGGGTCTTTTTCCCTGTTTTTGACCTTTAGGTCTTTTTATATTTTATTGTTTGTAGATTTTTTTTCTTTTTCAATTTGGGGGGGGCTAAATTATGGTTTGTGGATTTTGGATTTAGCAAAATATTCTTTTTTCTAGATATCTTTGTTTTGACTGCGAAATAATAGCTAATTGTTATCTTTGATACAATTATTTATGAGGGTCAAGCAGTCGGGACTGGTGTATAATTTGTCATGATAAAAAAGAAAAACAGCAGATAAATATTCATGTGTGTTGAACTATTCTAGACTCTAGAGTAAGATTAAGCATATATTTGATGTTAAGGTTTGGATTGTAAAATTTGAAATTGAATTGATTTCATATTTATCGAGGTACTTGAATTGTTGTAGTTAAAAAATATACGGGGGTGTTTGGATAATGAGTTCAAACTCATCACCATCAACTCAATTTTTGTCTTTTTCCTCAAAAGTTTTTTGTCTTTTCTGAACAAGTCAATCAAAATCACTATTTAAACTTACAAATCTTAACTCAAACTTACACACCAAACATCCCCTAAAAATTTGAAATGTGTTTAGAAAAAAAAAATTAATATGGAGCTTATTTTGTTCGACTCAAAATTCTATGTAATTTTTTTTTTTAAATTATCTTATTTGAACTTGTTTATGATAATTATGGATTTTTAAAATTTGAATTACAAAACTACATAAATAGTGAAATTGAGAGAAAAAGACAAAAATTATATTATAATTTTAAAATTTTGATTGTGACAACAAACATCCATTGAGGCTTTGCTTTGTTGTTATAAATATTTTTTTTTAGGGGAAAGGATAAGCATCCGTTTTAGGCAATTAATTTACCCTTTCACTGTCGACCTTCACTATTAATGAGTAAACTAACTTGATCTTCCACGTCTCAATGTTTTTTTTTTTTTTTTATAATGAATAAAAGGTGGAGTCGTGCGGTATCCGTCTTGCTCTAGAGCCCTTTCTGCGTGTCAGTCCCAGAGACCGTCAAGGAGTGGACAAGGCGTAACACTAGTCTCACCGAGCCTTCCACACAGGTCTATTGTCACCTGCTACCAGGCCCAAAACTTCACCAACCAAATTTGGAGCAAGAGCCGAAAAATGGAGGCTAATGAAAGGAATGAGCAAATTTAGGAAAGGCTTCTTGACCACTACTACATCACAACCTCATTGTTTTTTTTTTTACCCTTTTTCCTGGTTCAAACACCTTAAGTGCGGGTTAATTAATAGTAATGAACACTAATGATAATTCTCACCATTGTAAGGAGCAAATTGGTACATAATGACAGGACTTGTGACAATATTGGTAACGATGTTAGATGTGTGATATTTCGTCAATAACTCAATACATCTTGGGAAGATCATATATGGTGAACCACATGACATTAACACATGTCATCAAATAAAAATCATGATAAATACTATTATTATGAAGAGAATATTAGGAAATAATAGAAATCTCGTGATATTTCCAAAATCCTAATGATCGATGACATGCATCAATTAGAATGAATCCTTGGGACCATTTTGATTGATTTCTCTTCTCTCTATTGCTTTCCTAAGAATTGGAGTGCCTTTTACAAGTATAGTCCAGAGCGATAGTAGAAAACAACAAATAATAACATAGTAGGTAGAGGAACGTTGATGTTGTGAAATCCACCTCAATAGTACAGAATAAGATATTACCTGAATTGGAAACGTATATTTTATTTTCCATTAATTATAATTTGAAAATGTCCATTTTTTTTCCGTTAATTTCAATTATGGAATTGATACTCATCATTGATTATATAGATCAAGATGAAAACAACAGGCAATATATAAAAGAAGTTTTCAAGGTATAGGTAGCCTAGAATCTTAATTAGATTGACACTTTACCTTCAGCTAGGATCCAATGAAAATGGTATGTTTGGCGGGCACCAAGCCAAATAATTATTGCTCCTTGAAAATCTTTGAGACCCTCCTCTTTTTTATTTATTTTTTTTTGAAAAAAAAAAAGAATAAGTAATGTCTTCATGTCCTCGAATCAACATCACTATAAGAATCTAAAGATATCACCGATAAAATAACAAAAGGACATGAACTATGCTTTTTGAAACCCTCTTTTCTTATTTTTGTTATTTTAATCCCATCCAATCATTTCACGGGAAAGAAAAGATTATCCTCTACTTTTACTGCTGCTTTTTATTTAGATTCAAATTTGAACTTATGCTTTAACAACAAACTCATTTCTAATCACATTAACGAAATAAATGAGAGCCATATAACTTGCCAAGGTAGTGTTTGTAACGTTTGCCAAAGACAAGCAATTTGGTCTTGATTTGGAAATGTTTTCACACGATTTCCAATGAAGGTGTTCTGGAAATGCTCTGTAGCTGACGTTTGTTTTGCATCAAGTTAGAAAACAGAAACAAAAACAAAAGTAGAATGTAAAGAGTTTGTGATTCTGAAAAAAGTTCGACAAAGAACCTACGTAGAAACAAGTACGAGAAGAGACATATACATAAGATAGTAAGAGCGAAATCCGTGCCATAAAAAGGTAGAAAGAAGACATTTATGAGCATTTTATTGTGAAAGATACTATATACAACAGAGAAATCACTGTAATTACATGTTATGCATATGTTAAGATGGCATGAATACTGCCGGTGTTGGGGAAGAATATATCAGATCTTAATTCGGTCTCAACCAAAGTACACAAGGAAGAGAAACCTGGCATGAAGACTAGACATTGCCAAGAGATCGTTTCATTTATTTTTCGGCAATGTTCGAGGAGCCTTATTCGCCTACACAGCTGGAATCGTGTGTCTCCATAACATTGTAGTACAAGGTAGAAGGTTTGCCATCAAATTTTGAGACCAATTGGTGAGAAGACAATCCGCAATAACGCTTCCCTAACCGGGCAATGCATATGTCGATTACTTTCTTGAACATGCAGTCTTCTTGGATTAGGGGTTGCTCCACAAATTCAACTAGGGGCATCCACTGCATAATAGTGTTCGAAAATGTTATCTTCAGAAAGGAATTATGATGAGTAGTAACCATGGAATAGGATCAACCCGGAGAAAAACTTGTTAAAAACTAAATAACATTTTTGGTTCACCTCCTATTACCTTAATCTTTCAGGAAAATCGATAAACTAACATGGTACTAGAGCATATTATTTCGAGTTCAAACCCTGTAATTGCAGTCCCTAATTTGCTTGCCACAATGGTTCCAATGTTGCGCTTATTTTAACGGTCTACATTTATGGTTTCTTTGATGCATTTTTTTTTTTACCAGAGTACCCAATTTTCTCTACTTTCCCATCTTATCTCGAACAATTCAAACAAGTCCTTTACAGAATAAGCTTCAAGTATAAAGGATTTTGATTCAGAACATATAGCCGAAAGCCACAGATAAAACTAAATATTTTTACCTTGGCTGCTTGAATTTCAAGATCATCAACTTTTATCTGAGTTGATAGGGGTCTTAGCATGCAAATGAAGAACAAATCTGATTTTTCGAAAGCCACATTGTGAACATGCCTGGAAACAAAGGATGCAAGAATTTATTAGCGAACGGAATGCCGGTTCAGAAGAAAACTCCAGTATTTGTGAGCATTAAAAGTAGTAGTTAACTGGTTTTATGCGCTATACCCGAACTTCTTTGAGCTTTAGTTAAGAATGCTGGCCTTGTGAGGAAAAACAAGTGTAGAGCATATTTCAACCATAAAAGGCATCTCTTTTTGAGAGATACAAAATTTCTAGTTCTGACTTCTATGAAGTTTAGCAACAAGGCGAAGATAAAATACGTGCGTTACCGTTACCTGAATGCTATGACTTCTACGAATTCCGTATCAATCTGCAATACAAGTAAACGAAATTCAAATTAGCTGTTGAGATGGATAAACTATTATGTTCTGTTTTGAAAAACAAAATCTGATTTTCCACAAGGGACAGGACAAAGAAACTTCAATTCTTTCTTACCCCGGTTTCCTCCTGGACTTCTCTCACAGCTCCTGTGAAGATCTCCTCCGACTGAAGCCGAACCAACAATGAATGAAGAATTAGATAAAGATGCAAAGGAAAATTTTGACGGTTTTGAAGAAGAATTAGAGAACCTGAGAAAACTCAATCAGTCTACACTCAAATATAAGTACCTCAAGAATAAACCCGGTTGGGATTTTCCAAAGGCCTATGGATGCAGGATCGCAATGCTTCTCTTGTACTACAAGAACCTGCAAGTTAGCCGTAAGTTATTTTTACTGTCAATTTCCAAGAAAAGGACTCAAGGGTTTAAGATGATCGGTTTTTCCTCTTCCTGAGTTCTTGTTCTGCCTCAAGAATCCTCCGTTTCTCGTAGTTCTATCTTCATTCTTTTTACTCTGCGTTAAACAAGAAGCAAAGATACCTCATTTTTGTCATTGATGACGAATCCGCCGACCCCAACTTGGTGTGAAGCATTACTAGGAAGCATGGAATGACCTTCGGGAATCCAGTACGTCAACATCACATACCCTCGTTCGGCATGGTGATATTCGAAACCCTCCTGAAACCGAAAGGCTTGTGTCAGAAATTAGCCAGGATTTCCAAAATCTGAAAAACTAAGACACCCTTTTACACAAGTCCAAACAGGACAGTTTTATACTTGAGAAGCACAGATCAAGAAACTTGCCTTTACAGCAATTGGAACAAGCTCGGATTTTTCTACTGGCAACTTAAGCCATACCCCTTGCTTTCCCTACAGGCATATCCGTTTAGAAGATTATCAAATGTCACAAACACTACAAGTCAAATAAAGGAAGAAAAAAAAAAAAAAACCAAGTCATAGTTTTGATTAAAGAAAAAGGCAAATTTTGAGTATGTGAAGCCTAATTTCACACATGTATTTCACTTGTCCGAATTACGTATGTATCATGAGAGCCGGTTTTCGGGATTATAAATAGTGATTTTGGGAGGCATGAGGGGTGTGATTTTCTTGTAATCTTCTTTATCATCATAGTGAAAATCTGCTATAGCACAAAGTGGACTTAGATCTCATATTAAGAATGAAGCATTATAAACTATAACTGCATACTTACTTGCTCTAGGAAAAAATAAAAAATAAAAAATTAGAGCGTCCAATTCGTAATAGCATATACTAAGGTTTTACTAACAAGTTTATGGGATGCTTGATTGTGCCTAACCAACAAGTAGGCACTTAAATGCCTCTAACCAACAAAATTGGTGGAGAAGTTTACCATCATTTTCCAATGAGAAAGCGAAGAACGGAGAATAAAGGCGAACGAATTCGGGTTCGACGGTAATTTCTCAGGATCAACAACAACTCCACCATACTCATCATCAATGGCATCAAGTACTATGATTTCTCTAGACCACAGATTCGAGATTGCCCCGTTTGTTCCGTTAAACCGGCGGAAATAGCTCTCTGCTGCAAATTTACCACCCCCAGATGAACTAATCGCCTCTTTCGACTCATAACTATTGTTCGAAATACCCGAATACGAGGCCTTCGGACAAATCCCTGAACACAAAAACACACCAAAAAAAAAAAAAAAAAAAAAAAAACCACTACTTAACCTCATCTTTCTTTCACAAGCTCATTTCTAGCTCAATCTAGCATTAAAAATTCGAAAAAAGATTACCTTTGCAAGAACAGAATCGTGGAGAGAAATGAACACCAAGCCGGTTCTTTGACAGCCTTTCCGTTTGAGGAACTATCTTAGAGACAGACACAGCTTTCTGATTAAACAATTTGATCTCCATTGTTTGACAACAAATCTAATCCGTTTTACCGAACAACCGCAGACTTGACCACGACTATTTATACCAAAAAAAAAAAAAAAAAAACGTTTTCATATACCTCAGATTATATTAAACTCAACCAAGACAAAATAAAAAATCATAGATTTCCTCAAGAAAGACAGAGGAAAAACATGGAAGTAATCGTTCTAGGAATATAATGTTTGTGAAAATAATGACTGTATTTAGAGTTGGACCAAATATATTATCCAAAGATCCGAGATTTGGGTTAGTGGGGTTTATTGGTTTTTATTTTTTTTGGTTTAACTTGTGGTGGGAAATATACAATATACAAAGTGAAAATGACAAGCAAGAAAGAAACCCATTAGAAAAAGAGAACCCAAAAAAAAAATCTTCTAATTCATTTCAGAGCTAGAAACTACAAACGGAACATGTTAAAAATGACCGTAAAATGACAAGCTAAAACGGCCATGAACAGATTGAGGGAGGGTGTTTGGGGGGGTATATTACCCTGATGAACAAAGATTTAAGGTTGTCGTTGAACAGGGAAAACGACAAAGAAAGTAGGTATCTGAGAAATTCTTCTGCATTCGGATTTCGCTCATAGCTAAAATGAAGAAAACGAGGGAGTTTTTAAAAGCTTAGAAGGAAGAAAAAAAAAATGTTTGAGACGAGTTTGAGTGAGGGAGCTGACTCATTTGGACCGCGTGATGAGGGAGATCACACTTGAGAAATAAGGTTGTTGTCCCACGCGCCTTTTAATATGTTGTGTGTGTGTGTGTGTGTGTGTGTGTGTGATATATATATATATATATATATATGTATATGTATCTCTTGGTGGAAATCAAGCATGTTCCAATTGGAAAAGAGGGTATATGCCATTACCATGTTAGCAAGGAAAAAACAAAAAATAATACTAATACTAATAATAAAAGAAGGATGTGAAAATTCTATATTGGAGTATAAAAAGAAAGTTATCCTATGATGTGCATTTTGGTTTCAATGTATTCTTTTATATTTTTTCTTTTTTATTTTTTTGTTTGGGTACCATTAAATATAATTTTATGTCTTCGTCAAGTTTGAAATTTGAGAGTTAATAAAAATGCAAATCTTTTAAGTAGGATTTCTTTATCACCATCGGTAGTACAATTAAACCCTTAAACTCCTGTTACAAAATTTATTTAACGAACCTCTAGTTTTGATATTATGATATATGTATTATATGACACATTTGTTTGTCATATACTCTTTAACAAGTTTACGCGGAAAACACTTCTAACAAGAAAAAAGGTTGTGAAGAACACGTGGATATGACAAGGAAAATGGGAACTGAAAATTTGTTGGGATTTGTCAATTTGATAACATTAAAGTATAGAAGGTTTTAATTTCATTGGATGTTTGGCCAACTTTTAGCTTCTAACAAGACATGAATTGCTTTAGTTTCCCAAATCAATCATTATTGCTTCCAACATATTATTGATTATATTGAATAAAACAAATATTTATCTTATTATAGCCGATTCAGTCTTTGATGTTGTCATGAATTTAATAAAATGATTGCTAAATACTCCAACTCATCCAAATTGTTTGATAGTCTAGAAAATGGATAAGAAAAATTGATTTTTCCAAAATAAATTTGATGCACTTAATTATAAAAAGGGTTAAACTTGATAAGATGTTTGGCCAACTTCTAGCTTCTAACAAGGCAGGAGATCAAACAATAATGAAAGAGGGCAAATAGTAATGATCAATAATTGCTTGAGTTTCCAAAAACAATTATTGCTTCCTATTTATTATTGATTATGTTGAGGAAAAAAAAATTTGATCTAGTATAGCCAATTAAATCTTTGATGTTATCCTCAATTTAATAGTAGCTAAATATTCATCCAAATTGTTTGATAGTCTAGAAAATGGATTGGAGCAAATGGATTTTATTATTTCCTTCCAAAACAAACTGACTTTATTTTATTTAAATATATATATATATATATTATTGATTGGTTTGTTCATTTCTGAAATGACATTCTATTGAAATTTTATTTATTATTTGTTTCTTTTCCCCGAATTTTGGTTTGCTATGTGATTGAAAAACCTTGACCTATGTTCGTTATTGAAGTGTATATTTTTTTCACGATTTAGCTTAGGTAAAAAAATATACTCAAGGATATTTTTATTTAAGAATAAAATATGTGTGAATTACTTAAAGATAATATATAGCATATTTAAGTAAAGATATGATTTATATATTTAATTTATATGTATAATTTTCATAATTATTTTTTATTTTTGTTATTTTTGAAAATAATATGTCACACTATCAATTTTGGAAAGGATGAAAGTAGAATATTATTTTCCTAATTAAATTGCCTGTAGCGTGTTCCACATGTTCTATGTAACGCGCGTGGGTTAAATATTTTCTCTCGAAAGGAATTTCATTTTTTAAAAATGGAAATTACGTGGACGGCATAACTGCACGAGACTGCTAATTTAGGGCTATGTTTGTCTACTACTATAGTCTACCCTACTATCGTACTACCGCATCTGTTTTCCTTTTTCAGAAAGTATCCGGCAGTACTGGTTAAGTCAAATAAATTGCGATGAACAAGGACTTGTCAGTAATCAAACTTAAATGGCAATAAGGCTCCACCGATCTCACAGGATATAAATAAACTTCGTTTAGTTGAATACAATTTCCTTTTTTTTTTAATATTATTTTAAATATTGTATTTTTATAATAAATTTTAAAATTTTAAAGTCTATAAAAAAAAAACTTTTAGGATGAGTTTGGTTCAAATGTTTAAATCAAAATTTTTTATTTTTTTTTATTTTTTTCTTAAAAAGTTTTTATTTTTTTTTTTAAAAATTTTTTATTTTTTTGAAAAGTCAACATAATTTACTATTTAAATTTAAAAATCTTAACTCAAACTTATGCATCAAACACCCTCTTAATTTCTAAATCATTTAAAAACAAATAAATTTGAAATTATTTAATAAAAAGGTTAGTACATCAACCAATAATAAATAACTATTTAAATTAAACATTAAGTTATATTTTAAATCAAATTTAGCATCAAATATAATTGTGTCAAATTTAACACAAAAAATAACATAAAATATTAAATTGTACAAAACTTCGGCGTTTATTTAAAATTAAAAAAAAAAAAAAAAAAAAGCTATTTACCCACATTAAAAAAAATGAAAATCTCATATAAATTGGAGTTGATGTCGGGTTGCATAGTTGATAACAGTGTAAGCGAAGCGGCAGATAATCGCCTCCAGTTCAGATATTAGATATTCAATTATATTATATTTATTTTTTCCATAAAAGTGGGAGTTTTAGTGGTTGTTGTGGAACGAAAGAGGCCTGACGTCCACGTGTAAACCTGAAATAATAGACTTTATAATAATAATAATTATTATTTACCAATTAAATATTAATGTCGAATAACGAAAAATAGATTTCGGATTAGATATTATTGGGGACACACCAGTGGCTTCAGCTGAATGCCTCGTGATTTGCATTGTTAGGGATGGGCCCCGACCAATTGAACTAACCCATAAATATTCCACGTGGATCCACCTTTGTCCTCTTTTTTTTTTAGATTAATTTGGTGTATGAGTTTGAATTAAGATTTATAAGTGTAAATAGTGATTTTAGTTGACTTTTTCAGAAAAGATAAAAAATTTTTGAGGAAAAAGACAAAAAACATAAAGAAAAAAATACAATTTAATTTAAATTAAGTGGTTTGCCAAACATATTCTTAATTACTAGAAAAAGCACACTTTCCGTGCTTATCCATTTGTCTGTTAAATTAAATTTATCATAACAAAAATATTGTTACTTTATTTAAAATTTAATTTTTATATTTAAAAATGATATTAATTATAATATAAATTTTTGAATATCAATCAATTTGACAACCAATCGGTAACCCGTTGAGTGTCGATAATCAAGTGGTAATCAACTGACAGAGGTGATTATTAGTCCATGATTAATTGATAATTAATTGAAAATCAATTAATAATTCACTGACGAAAGTGGTTACATCCTGAATAATAACTATTGATATTTTAAAATAAAAAATAAACAAAATATTTATGATTGTATGTTATGGTATTTTTGTAAGAGATTTTTTTTTTTTTGGGGGGAAAAAATCAATCGAGGAATGATTTTGTGGCACTTTTCTAAGGTTTTCAGTTTCCTAGCAAGCTGAGGTCCTGAGTAGCAAATCGTGCATTTGAACTGAATAGCCCAACAAAGCCCAACATATTTGGGTTATTGGGTCCCAACAATGACTTGGTGAGTGGCCTATATATTGCTTTATCTACAAAATCCAAGGTGAATTAGAAGATTTTCATTCTATTGGAATTGAAATACATTACTTCTGTGGTAATTTAAGCCCAACTTTCACCTCACAGTGATGCAAATGAATAACTAAAAATCCAGCTGAATTTAAAATTTTCCATCAAATCTGGGTCTTAAGCGTGTTTGGTAGGAGAGAAAAGTGAAAGAAAGGTGAGGGATGAAGGGATGAGTGCAAGGATTTTTTACATTTATTATGGTTTTCTGTTAAAAGAAAAAGAAAAGATTGGAACGGAATAGGTGAAGGATTCTAATTCTTTCAAAACATCTCGATTTTAATATTTTTTTTAAATTAAAGGGATTACATACCAAACACCATAATAGGAAGACTTCTTCCATCGATATTTCTCTCACTCTCCTTCATATTTTCTCTCTTTCCTACCGAACACACTCGGCTTCAAATTTAGGGATCTACCCCTTTAATATACTTTTTTTTTCAAATGGAAAATCTACACCTTAATTCACTCTCCATAGTTTTGTGTTCTTATCTTAATATTCTATCTTTGTAAAATTTTAAAAATGATGATAGAAAGTAATGGAACAACATAAGTAGACAGAGATAGTGTTTAAGAAAGGGCGTAAATATTTTGTGTCTTTATAATTATTATATATTTACCTTTGCACTTGACTACTTATGGTCACCTGATAGGTGACGGCCAGACGTCAACGGGTTACTGCGGCTTGTCCACAGGTAAAGCCGTGCATCACGATGGATACAAGTTACTTAAACTGTTTATTAAAAATGTTTAGGTATATTTCAATCTAAACGATTCACAACCATAAGTTTATTAGCAGCGGCAGAGCAATAAAATTTTTTCAGTAAAGTGCAAAAAAAAATTCAGTGATAATTTTTCCTTGAAATGAGTATATAATTAAATATTTTTATTATTGAGTGTGGATATAATGAAAATTCTCTAAGTATGTGAATAACTAAATTCTATACTGAAACTTTAAGAGTAAAATTTAGATATCAAAATTTGATTGAGGATGCGGTTGAAAATTTTCTTATTAAATAGTAGTGCAAATAAAATTGTATAAAAATTTTAGGGTTAAAAATCAATTTCTCAAAATGTGAATGGAGGTGTTTGTCTTTTATATGTGACTCTGCCATTGCTTATTAGTGATGTTGAAATGTAGAATAACAAATTTAGAGTATTTTACAAATAGTGAATATTGACGTCACTAAAATAATTACTACATAATTTTTGTAGTATAAAACCTAAAAATCGTTGTAATAATTTTTACCTAGCTATGCTATTTTTAAAATATTCTAAAAAACTGCTACATTTCAATTTCGTAAAAGTTCAAGTTTGGGTTTATTTCCTGCTTTTTTGTAAAAGGATGGTATCAAAGGTTTTGCCATCAGTTTGGTCTTTGACATGTTTTCAAAGGAATAACCACGTGAAATTAAAGTAATACCATTCTCTACACTAGCATTATTATTATTTTTTTTTACAAGTATTTGACTTTCTAACTCAATTGGTGTAATTTAAGTGGTTGTTCAAAACTAATTTTCAACTAAGAAAGTACGAATAAAACTAGCAAAATAGTTAAACTAGTGGTTTAATTTTAATCATGTTTCCATTATTGATGTGACTTGAAACATAATTTCGGGCCCCAAAACAAATAAATTAATAATTACATGAGTAATACACGCGAGTAATTTCACACTAGTATGTTTTGTCATTTAATCTTTTTTTTTTTAAATAAAAAATTTGGAGTGAAAAGAAAGATTCAAAGTCTGTACTTCAATATCATAAGTTCATGTGAATCCAAACTCTACAATAAAAAATTAAAAATTTAGGAGTCAGTATAGCTACTGAAACTTTGGTACATTATATATTTATTGTGCAAAATGATTCAAGTGTAACAAAAATACAAGCAACAAAACAATGATCACTTGATCAAATGACATGAAGAAAGATTGGATGGGACTTCAATTTGAGAGGACACGTGTTTAATAATTATTTGTCTGTTTTAGATTATTTAATAATTATCCTGAAATCAAGGGTACAAATCTTCTTTTGGACTTTCATCATCTGGTTTCAAGATCTGTTTCCGGATCTTATGTTTGCTTCTCTTCCATTAATATCTAAAAGTTAATCTGTCAGTTTACTATATGTTGCGATTATAAGTTATCTAAGATGCATTTAAAAAATAATAATAAGTCAAGATATTTGACAAACTATATATATATAAATATTTTGAAATTAAAATTCGTGGGAGATTTAAACTCTATACTTTTTATTGAATGAAAAATGTTAAAACATTTTATAGTGATTTTAACCCTAATGTCATTTTAATGTTATCTTTAAAGTGTACTTACTCCGTGCTAATAGATGACACACAATATTATTATTTAAGACTGTTTTTGTGTGGTTTATGTTGTCGTGAAACGTACGAGCACTTACTAAACCAAATAATTAATAATTAGTGAATTCATCAACGTCTAGTTATACGTAGGTTAAAACTTCGTCCGACCTAAAAGCAAAGGCAAGTTAATTAAACGTAAAATGCTAGAAGTATATATTGTAGTGGTCATAACCCAACACCAATTTTATATGTGGTTGCAGTTTTAGTTTAGCGGTAATTTCACATATGACTCTATCATAAGGTAAAGAGTTCAAATCTCCCACCGTTAAGTTATAAATAATAATAGATAATTAAAAAAAAAACACAATAGTTATTAGATGCTCATGGAGCTCCCTAACTCCGGCACTAGCATAAAAGACAAGGTTCAATACCTTGTAATTTGTACACCTTTTGTCTTGTAAGTATTTTAAGTACAATCATTAATTGCAAGTTTAAATTAAAAGATACCTTATTATATGTGTGAGTATATTAAAGAAAGATTTAGAAAGATAGACGCACGCAAGTAGCTAGTTTATATAGAAACACATGTAATTTGGTATTACTTGTGTATATAGATGACTAGTGTATATTATTAGTGTAGACCGCAGATTAATCTTCAATTTGCTTTTATAAGTTATGATCTAATTTTAGAATTAAATGTGTATGATGAACGAACACGTATTTTATTATGAAAAAAGGCTCTAAACTAAGATCAATTTCATCTTTATTTTAGGAATTCGATAAGATTGATATTTATTAAATTCATGGATTTATTCTATTTTGGAGTGGCAAACTATTTGTTAACACCTTAAAAAAAGTTTTCCTTACGTCTCAAACCCTTAATTTTCTATCTTATTTTCTATGCACCCCAAACAATTTTCTGCTCGTTTTCTTTAACACTCTACTCCAAATCTCAAAAGAACGAAAATTTCACCGCCTAATAATCGGTTTAAACATTAATACTTGTGAATTTGACCATATATAAGACGTAACTGAATTATATTATGCATATATGTCAAGCATATTAAGTATAGATATAACCACTCAAATTTGCCAAAATTTTTACGTGCATTCTTCTCTTATGATTCTGGGGGGAAAAAAAAACATATAGCTACATTAATATTACACAGTAAACATGTTACCCTTCAATTCTTGGTAGCATTAACATACACAAAATGAAGGCTTATTACGTATAAGTTGCAGGGTGGAACAATGTATCTCGCTCCTTCCTCCTTTAAATAATAATAATAATAATAATAATAAATAACATTTAATTACGAACGTTCTATAATAAGATATGTTTATCGGTATCAAACGTTTATAAACATCAAAACACATTAAAAAAAATATTGAAACAAATAGAATTTCCTACTTTAAAGACAGAACCTACGAACCAATAGAGTATTTTTACATATACTATGGGTATGTTTGGAAACCAAGCTCAAACTTGATTTTCAACACTCAAGTTTTGTCTTCTTCCTCAAAAGTCTTTATCTTTTTCCTGAAAAGTTTTTTGTCTTTTCTAAAAAGTCAACAAAATTTACTATTTAAACTTCAAAAACTCAACTCAAACTCACAGACCAAACGAACCATATATCTTATAATCTCCTTTTAATTCGGTGTCTTATTCAAATCAGTTTACGTACAACACTATCCTGAGTAGGAGCCAAGTCAAATTCTCTTAAAAGAAGCTAGCTAAAGAACAAAAAAACATTCAAATGAATTTTAAATGTAGAGTCAAAAAATCAAACCACGAGCTCCAGTTTGATAAGGACCTTTTCCTCGATAATATATAATTAACTGGATAAAGAAAGAAGAGATCAGATAGGAGACGGAATCATAAATTATTGTAGATCGACAAAGACAGTTATTATGAGAGCGATGGTTGGTGGCATGACAGACGACAAAGTCAGCAGAGCGTTTGCAATTAATGTTATAGTTAAGATAGCTTACTCATGGTCAATTGTTTTGGTTAGCCTATGACTTTGAAAACAATGGTATTTTTCTTTTTTCTTTTTTTTTTTTTCCCGCTAAAAGAGAAGTATCTAGTGGTGATCTTATTATTTTCTGTTTTTGATATTCTACACAGGTATGGATAACTTCTGTTTTTGAATCCCTGACCTCCCACTTAATGAGATCTTTAAGATTGAATCCCATGCCAACCTATCCACCCCTATATGGGCAAGAAACAATGGTAATTTACTAGATAGCATTACGGCTCATAAACTTTTTTTTAATGCTATAATATATATAAATAGACAGCGGCGGAGCCACCTATGATTAAGTAGGAGTTTTCACCTTAAGTGAATTTTTATTTTTTGTAACAACCCAAATCTCTTTTTGGTATGATATTGTCTGTTTTGAACTTCATGCCTGTTCTGTTTTGCTCTTGAGTTTTACCCCCAAAATACCTCATACTATTAGGACGTGATCTCTTTACTTATGAATCATCACATATATTCATTCACAAGCGATGCATGACTACACAACTTACTAATTTTCTTGTAGGAACCGAAAACTATCACAAATTTTTTTTTCAATTTTACTTCAAAAGTTTTTTCATTTCTTACTTTGCTCCCATTAAAAATTGATTTATCCCTAATTGAACTCCCATAAAAACTTTAAATTTTAATATTTGCTCCTACTAAAATTATAGACCGTTGTGTATACAAGTGTCTAAGTTCAGCTTTCAGACATATCTGATAATTGTAACATTTTATTTAAAATCTTGTATTTATCAGTCGATTTATACGTAACTTTCTGTTTAGAATATTGTAACGATATTATTTAGGACTATTAGTGTAAAATGACAAGTATCACTGAAAAAATATTATATTAAAATTAACTAATCATTATAATAATATAAAAAATATTACAAGAGTCATTTAATAAAGATGTCCAATGTAAGAAACTCCTTATATATATTTATATAGAGAAAGTCTTAAGTTCAAAGATCATACCGTTCTAAAATAAGAAAAAATTAGACGGAGAGATATGTTTTGAGTACCCCATTATAATTTTACCCATTCTAATATTATAGTTGGTAATTTTAATGTTATGAAATGATAAAATTATTAACTTTAATGTTTTAGTGAGCATAAATATAAAAATATGTTAAATTTATAACATTCATGCATATAACCCTTCCAATAATATAATCTAATTTTGTGCCTCAGTTGAAATTAAAATTTAGAGTTCAATTATATTCAACTAATTAAAATAATACCCAACATACCCGATCAATTGAAATAAGATTCAATACTTAAAAATTGTATTGTGTCTTTTAAAAAGTTTTCACGTTTCAAATTGTGCCTCTATTGAAAAATTTTCCTGACTTTATATAACCGACAACGTTTTCAACAGAAGAAAAAAAAGTGCATGGCATGTTTTTCTTATCAATTGTTAGTGAGGTTCGCCTAATTTTGTCCCTTAGAATGGCATAGTGTTTTTGGACAGAAATAAAATTCTTGAAAAATAACTTTCAAAAGACATAAAAGTAACTATTTCTAGCAAAAATGTGATTGACAAAAAAACTACGGCCCGTTTAACAGAGTTTTTGTTTTTACTTCTAGTCAGTAGAAGAAGAAAAATAAAAATTAAATAAGTGTTTGGAACCAAAGAGTTTTTGAGATCAAAATAATCTTTAAAATATTCTAATAAATACTAAAAATTTTAAATGAAATTTATAATATCCGATTTAAATTTTGTTATAAGTTTTAAAGTTTACTCCGAAGAGTTTTTACTAAAAATCACATTTTTTGACTTTAACAGAAAACACTTTTAAAGACTGAAAATTCTTCTAATAAATCATCTAAATACTTATAAAAATTACTTTTAAACCTAAAAAATTAAAAATAACTTCTAAGAAGCTTTGCGTATGTAATTTTGTGATTTCTAGTCTAGTCTTGTAGTACATATCTTCACATACGTCCTTGCAAGTTTAGAATCCAAAAATTTTTTTTTTTTTTGGAAAAAAGAATAAGGGCCCGTTTGGTTGTTAGTTCTGTTTGAACTAAATTATACTTTTTTCATCATGATTTTTGTCTTTTTTTGAAAATTTTTTTTGTCTTTTCTGAAAAAATTTTTTGTCTTTTCTGAAAAATTACTATTGAAACTTAAAAATCTTAAACTAAACTCATTCACAAAACACCCCCTAAATATGGAACTTTTAGGGGGTGTTTGGTGTATAAGTTGAATTTGAGTTGAGTTGAGATTTTTAAGTTTGAATAGTAATTTTTGTTGACTTTTTTAGAAAAGATAAAATATTTTTGTGAAAAAGACAAAAAATATAATGAAAAAAATATAATTTAATTTAAACCAAACTTACCAACTAAAGGTACCTTATGTAACAAAAGAATATATATTATATTCTCAAAGGAAGATATATTCAAGTCAAAGGACGCAGCGGTCATCGTAAGACATTTTTAATAACCGCAAAAGGCTCTTGGGCCGGTCAACAGAAACGACACTTTGGTCATATACAATGAATCAGGTGATAGAATAAAACCGCTTGGATTTTATTTATTTATTTATTTATTTATTTTGAAAGTAAAGTCAACTTGACTGTTGGAGCATCACATCCCGACAATACAAAAAGGTAACGGATTTGAATTTGTAGCTTTATTTTTCTGTTTATTTGATGTGTCGTTCACTTTCTATTTATTTCATATAAATTTTAATAATCTAATCTTACAGATAAGAGTTAAATATTAAAAACACTTAATAACTTATTTAGATATCAAAATTTAATTAAAAAGACAGTTAAACAAACATGAAAATAAAACAAGGTCGCAACCCATAACCTTTTGTTTTTGGATTAGTTATTTGTCGGGTATGGAGCTATTCATGACTTATGTGAGTTAGAGACATCAACTTCAATATCAATTATTGAATATCAACTAGCATTATGATGAATTGTCATCTTTTTCACTAATAGATACAAACCTTTATTTCTAAAGACTTACCAATAAAAAAAATGACAACTCATATGTTACGTAAATTAATAGTATTTAAAAATTAAAATTATAGTTGATGTTTCTAACATGGTTTATTAAAATAACCATAACATAAATGATTTATCCACACAAAAAAAAAAAAAAAAAAACTCTATAGGACTAAATTAGAGTTTCTCCTTTTTGGGGAATATATATTGTAAATGACATATTTTTTAGAGTTAAAATAAATAAATAACATATTTATAGAGCTGTTTAAGCTAATAACAGATTTATTAGTAAATAAATTATTTATCTAATAAAAAAACATACTAAATCATAAATATGTATTCATTTTAAAAATTTTGTAAATACACTCTTTATTTCCTTTATAACTTATATAAATATGTTATTTACTTCTTTCTCCTGTTTTTTTGTTTTGTTTTGTTTTTTTTTTTTTTTGTTTTGGTTTCTTTTTTGTTTTAGTAAACTACTAAATTTAGAGTTTTTTAGATTGAAAGATTACTAAATAAAAGTTTACCAAAAGGCTAAAACCGGGCGATACCAAAAGTTAAAACTAAGACCGTATTTTTGAATATTATATTTTGCAATTTTTTTTTTCTAATAATTGTTATAAATATAATTATTTTTTTTCAAATTTATCTAATAATTAATATCAGCAGAATATTACCTTTTTTATTCTCTCTCATTGATCTAGCTAATCAGTTTGTTAAAGGTTCCTCCAATTTCAGTTTTGTGTTCATACACACACAGATGTATCCTTGTGCACGTGCAGATAACGAAAACTTACATCAATTCAAAGTCTAAACGTTGAGTCTTTTACAAAGTTCATTTGAGAAGTAGTCAATAAAAGTTTTATTTTTAATCATATATAATATCCTTTTTTCTTTTTCAATTATAACACGTGCTGAAAAGAACTAAAGATACGTGAATCGCACCATATTGAGATAGCTCCATTTGATGAACCGGTCCTATCCTTAATTTCTTTCTTTCTTTTTTTTTTTCAAAAGCTTTTTTAAATTCCGTTGAAAGTAAATACTTTCTTATTAAAATAACAGATGATTACTCCCATATACTAGATTGAAAATACGCAAGAATTACCGTCAAAAAAAAAAAAAAACCCCAAGAATTATTTATCACGTGTGTTTATTGAAGTAAAAAAAAGTCTACCTTTTTGTTGTTTTAGTCACAAAATCAACACCTAATGACAAGATTTAGTCAACATTAATAATTCACTTAGAACAAAAGATGAATGAAATGTGTTCGATTTTTCTGTACGCTGGAAAAATTGAAGGTTATTTTTTTTTAAAATTTTATTTTTCACTCATAGAACTATCATCTTTTTAAGGAAGGGTAATTATTTTTTGTAAAATTAATTTTGGCTAAACATGAGATCACAAGTGGATGTTGGGTGCTTAGAACCAAAAATATCAATGAGTATATGACCAATAGCTTCTGAACAAAGGAAAGTTAACTTTATTTTGAAGTTCAAGTTTCAAAAAGTAACTGAACGGAAAGAAGAATTTGATGAATTGATATATCTTTGGCATACAGTTTAGTATGTAATGAATTATACAAAAATTTTAAGTGGTTTTTTTTTTTTTTTTTTTTTTGGATCTCTTTGATGATCAAAGTAACAAGACTTGCCACTATGTTTTGATCATCAAGGGGTCGAGTTTCTAATTGAAACTAACCAAATCCGATGATATCACAACTCGATCAGTTGATTAACTCTATCTCAAAACTTGGTCAAGCTACTGACCTTTGTATTTTTCTGATTCGTTAATGATGAGAAATTTTGGTACTTGGAAAAAAAGTAGTAAAAAAAGAAAAATGGTAATTTGCAAAGAATTATAAGAGTTAGCCTACAAACTTAGAAGGATTGTTATAATATGCAAATTTTCCGATACATACATAAAAGAAAATGAAAGAGCCGGGACACAAATCATAGCAAAAATTGAACAAATCAAAGAAACTGTCTTCATTTCTAAAATTAAAACGAATTACGACGTCATATATATACACATTTATAATACCAGGGGAAAAAACTGAACTTTTTTTCCCCCTTCATACGACCATAAGCTGTGGATAACCCAGCGATGGGTGTGGAGATAACGGCGACAACGGCGGAACACTGAAGATCCCTTTCACGTCGGAGTCCCAAACGACCGTCCAATTTGACGGCGTTAAAGGCATATCCCTCAAGTAACTCAGAGCTTCGTCAGTCTCCGTTAACTTCTCCTTCTTCACCACAACCGCCTTCACTTCTTCCCCATCCTCTTCACGGCGTCGTTTCGTCTCAACAGGCTTGCTGTCGCTCGACGGCGACTTACCGGCTTCCAAGGGGAAGTTGAGGATAGCCTTGGAGCCGCGAAGCCGGAAGGCCGCTCGGTCATAAGCTTTGGCGGCTTCGAGGGCGGTGTCGAAAGTCCCAAGCCAGACGCGAGTTCCCTTCCGAGTCGGATCTCGGATCTCCGCCGCGAACTTCCCCCACGGCCGTTGTCGGACTCCTCGGTAGTGTCTCTTCTCCTCCTCCGCCGCCGGTTTCTGCAAAGCCGGCGCCGGATTCGGAGCCGGCGCGAACTGTATCCACTGCGTCTTCTCCGGCAGCGAGATCGTCAGCGATCGCTTCCGGTTCGACGGCGAAGTCGCGTCATGTCGCGGCTTCGGAGGTAATACTTGGGGCTTCGACTCGAATTCGAACGAATCGGAGATTTCAGGCTTAGATTCGAACTGGAACTCGAATTCGCACGAGCTCTCGCTCGATTGCGAGGTCAAATTGAGCTCGTTCGAATTCAGGGGAGTAGGAGTTAGGAGGTCCACAATGTCGAAGTTAGGGATTTGGATCGGAGAATCGGCGCCGGAACTGGAGGAGCATTCGTTCTGGGGAAAATTGGAAAGTTCTAAGGAGAAATTGGTTCCGATGGGAGAGAGATCTCCGAGAAGGTGTTGCTTGATGAGCTGAAGCTTGGAAACTTCGTCAAAACTCGCCATGTCTGAGCTCGAGCGGTGAAAATGTTTCGATTTTCAAAGAAAATCCCTGTTTTAGAGAGAGAAATGGATTAGAGTTCTGTGGATACAAAGAGAGAGAGAGAGAGAGAGAGAGAAGCTATGTATTTCGTGGAGTAGAAGAGGGATAGTGGAAGGGTATATATGGGGGGGAATGGCAGACTTTCGTTGTGAGGTTCCTTGGAGGCTCGGCAAGAAATGGGAAGCTTCGTGCTCTATCCACTTGCATTTTTCACTCACTATTTTGTCGTTTTTCAACTTTTCAACCCTTTTTTTTTTCCTTAAATAATTCTCATATCCTTTTCTTTTGTCCAATCATTTATTCAATGAATTTTTTTACACCTAAATGAAAATGTGTTGATTGAACTAGTTTTACTTTTCCCTACGCTGTGTTTGCTTTATCCTTTTGAATCTAAAAAATTTTTATACCGTTTTTATCTATTTTTAAAAAATTAATAAAAATTATAATTAATTTTTAAAAAATTTATTAACTTCAATATAAAACTTTAATAATTACTCAGTATATCAAATGCAACCTAAATTCTTTCATACTTTTTTTAATGCAAAAAAAGAAAACGGAGATTTATTATCTTTATTTCATGTCCTGTCGTACTAACTAATTTTGAAAAAAACCTTGAAACTTCACTTTTTTCTTACTTTCCTTTACTCATATCATATCCATCATTCCATCCCTCTAATCAAACGAACCCTGATCTATTCCAATATTATTTTTTACAAAAGTATCCAAACACACAATATATAGTTCAAATTCTTTGAGTGCAATATTTAAAAAAATCCAAATTCAACTTATTAACTAAATGGACTCATAAATTAAAACCTTATGATAGATTTTGTAAAAATTAATTATCTATCAATACATTTTTCTTAACTAAAACATAAAATGTGTCTGATTATTCTCAAAAATGCTGGAAAAATTGAAGAAAAAAGTTTCTGACTTATTTCACTCTTGGAACTATCATGTATGGTTCTACAAATGGTAATTATTTTTCGTAATTAATTTTACAATATCACAAGTGGTTGTTGTGTGATTAGCACCCTGAAATACCTTTGAGTCTATGACCAATTGCTTCTCAACAAGGAAAGTTAACTTTACTTCGAAGTTTAAGTAGTGTAAAAATAAAAAAATAAAAAAAACCTAAAAAGAAAGGGGAATTTGATGAATTGATTATCTTAAAAATTGATGTAGGTTAGGATAGGAGATGTGAAATCTAGATAGAAAAGATAAAATTCAGAAGAGAAAAGAACTATTAGAGAGGTAGAAACATAATTAGAAAAAAAATAAGTAAAATCATTAGTAATAATTCAAGAGAAGAAAACTAGAAACTCAACATTCATTTATCAATCAAATCTCTCTAAATACAATTACAATTACTCAGTCATTTATAAAGATCTAAAGTAATAAAAATATTGCAAAATAATCATAAGAGATAAGCAAAAATCTAAATTTATATTATAAACCAAAGATGAAAGATATTATAATTAGATGTTCAATTTTAAATTCGAATATTTTAATTTGAGTTCTTTATCTAACATACATTTCAGTATCTTTTTTTTTTTTTTTTTTTTTCTTTTGGGCTAGAAAAGAGATTTTATTTAAAAAAAAAAAAAAAAAAAAAACCATAAAGGGTTAGAAATACATATAACACAGATTATCAACCTATTCGGGGTATGCCAGAACACATCCCTATCCCAAACACGAAGCAAAGCTCCTACCAAGGGTAAAATGGAAACAAGCTCCGCCCACCAAACCAAACCTAACCTATAATATGTATTGTATAAAATTTTTAATTTACTATCTGTATAGGTCTCATTAATGATCAAAATGATAAGATACCCACGAATTTCTTAAACTCCTTTCTCTCTTCTCCCGCCTATCATTTTTCATCAGTCTCTCCCATCCCTTAGCAAACGTCTCTAATAATAAAACAAACTGATTAGCCCTATCTCAACACTTGGTTTAGCTCCTCAAGTGCGTGTCGAGCCACACTAGTAGCTACCACAAATGATCTTTTTTTTTTTTTTTTTTTTTTTTTTGTATATATAATTTTGTTTCGATATATAGTGATGAGAATATTTCTGTATTATTCCAAAATCAATAAACCGAAAATGCTTATTTACAAATAATTGTAAGAGTTATGTTTTGTTTGATATTCAAGTTTAATTCCAACTAAACTGTATTTTTTCATCTTAATTTTTATCTTTTTCTGAAAAGTTAACAAAAATTACAACTAGTTTTGGAAAAGTCAACCAACTCCAACTTAAAAAATTTCATTTCCAACCAGCAAACTAAACGCAAACTTAGCCTACAAACTTGAAAGGATTATTAAAACGTAATTAGCAAAGCAACTTAAATTTGAATTTACACCTAAATGGAGATAAGAAAAACCTTATATTAGTTGTATGAAACAACTGTATTTAAAGATGGGAATAGGACGGGGCAAGAGCATGGATTGCTTTCCCATTTCCCCTTCCCAGCCCTCAAAACCATCGCCTTCCCCACCTAAGAATGCGCAGGGCCATGGGAGGAAATTTCGCGTTTGGGGAGTATTCTTGATACCCACCTATTCTTAATTTAATATAACTATGTATTTGAAAATTCCTAATCAATTTAAATCAAAATCAACGGTTTTACAAGACAAATCAAATTCTAACCAAATGCAAAGTAAATCTTAGCAATAACACTTCAAAAATGTCTCACAAAAAATAAATAATAAATAAATAAACGAAATCCAAAAATTTAAAACAACTACCAAACACATACTAATTAGTATTTGCCGAAAAACGTTAATAACTAATATTTTTCATTTCCTTCTCCTTTTTAGTGGGAGAAATATAGCTAGTAATTATCTTTTTATTTTTATTTTTATTTTTTTTTGACTAAAACAAACTAATTATATGGAAATTAACATAAATATTATACAGTCATACATACATAACAAACATACATGTGTATACGTGTATGGGGACGGAGAAGGAGTGGGAGTGTTTCTCTCGTCCCACTTCTATTCGGAGAAAAGATTTCGTCTCCATTCCTATTTCCTTGCCTATCCCCGACTATTGTCTTATATTCCTGCCCTATTTGGATTGAAGTATTGCGGATCCCCGTCCTTGCGGAGATCCCTAGCTGAATGTATGCTTCTATGCTGTTAGAGCCAAATTATGTTTATGGTCATTCCAAATTTGCACATTTTCTAACACATCCTTAAAAAAAATTAATGAAAGAGCTGAGACACAAGCCATGTTAAAAATTGAACAAATCAAAGAAACTGTCTTCATTTCTGCAAATCAACGAATTTCGAGGTCGTATATACACATTTATAAGAAACCAAGGGAAATATCTGTTTTTTTTTTTTTTTTTAATATTTTATTTTATTTTATTGTTTGGGGAAATCCTTCACACAACCATAAGCTGTGGATAACCGAGCGACGGGTGTGGAGATAACGGCGACAACGGCGGAACACTAAAGATCCCTTTAACGTCGGAGTCCCAAACGGCCGTCCAATTTGACGGCGTTAAAGGCATATCCCTCAAGTAACTCAGAGCTTCGTCAGTCTCCGTTAACTTCTCCTTCTTCACCACAACCGCCTTCACTTCTTCCCCATCCTCTTCACGGCGTCGTTTCGTCTCAACAGGTTTGCTGTCGCTCGACGGCGACTTACCGGCTTCCAAGGGGAAGTTGAGGATAGCCTTGGAGCCGCGAAGCCGGAAGGCGGCTCGGTCATAAGCCTTGGCGGCTTCGAGCGCCGTGTCGAAAGTCCCAAGCCAGACGCGAGTTCCCTTCCGAGTCGGATCTCGGATCTCCGCCGCGAACTTCCCCCACGGCCGTTGTCGGACCCCTCGGTAGTGTCTCTTCTCCTCCTCCTCCGCCGCCGGTTTCTGCAATGCCGGCGCCGGATTCGGAGCCGGCGCGAACTGTATCCACTGCGTCTTCTCCGGCAGCGAGATCGTCAGCGATCGCTTCCGGTTCGACGGCGAAGTCGCGTCATGTCGCGGCTTCGGAGGTAATCCTTGGGGCTTCGACTCGAATTCGAACGAATCGGAGATTTCAGGCTTAGATTCAAACTGGAACTCGAATTCGAACGAGCTCTCGCTCGATTGCGAGGTCAAATTGAGCTCGTTCGAATTCAGGGGAGTAGGAGTTAGGAGGTCCACAATGTCGAAGTTAGGGATTTGAACGGGAGAATCGGCGCCGGAACTGGAGAAGCATTCGTTATGGGGAAAAGTGGAAAGTCCAAAGGAGAAATTGGTCCCGATGGGAGAGAGATCTCCGAGGAGGTGTTGCTTGATGAGCTGAAGCCTGGAGACTTCGTCAAAGCTCGCCATGTCTGAGCTTGCGAAAATCGTTGGTTTAGAGAGAGAAACGGAAGAGAGAGTTTTCTAGAGAGAGAAAAACAGAGAAAATCTACTGATTTGGGTGGAGTAGGAGGGGAGAGTGGAAGGGTATATATAGGGGGTGAAATGGCAGACTTTCCTTGTGAGGTTCCTCGGAGGCTCGGGCAGGGAAGGGAAGCTTCGTACTCTTTTATCCACTTGCCCTTTTCACAGAATATTTGTCGTTTTTTTGAGCTTTTCGATCGACCACGATTCTGTTGTATCATTGGCCGTTGGATTAGACTTTTTGTTCAAAGTCTAAAGATCAATCCTACGGCTGTGGAGGAACTGTTGCTTTTCAGAGTAAAACATTTGAACTTTTTGAATTCCACTTTGGGAGTGGAGTCTTGTTTCGTGGGTATTTCCGAAAAGTGCAAGACTCGAGTATGAACTGTTGTAGAAAGTTGTTTCTGTTTTTGGTCCTCGGCCGTTATCGAGTAATTTTGTTTTTGTTTTTTTAGTTAATATTTCAATTGAAATTTTAAAAATATTTTGATTGAAAATTAGTAAATATTTGTAGTTGTGTGTTTGATTGAAAATAAATTGTGTAAGGTTAAAAAAAATATAAAAATTTAAAATGTATTCAGAAAAGAAAAAGAAAGCAATTTTGATCTTATTTTGTTACCTTCGTTATTCTATGAAACTTCATAAGAAAAAAATTATCTTATTTTGATTTGAAATAAAAAAGTTATGGATTTTTAAAGTTTGAACTTTTAAAAAAAATTTAAATACGTATTGGAGACCGAACCTGGAAGCTGGCTTAAAAAAAATGAATACAAATAGAGGATGACATACCTAGATAATTTTAAAGATACAATATAGTTAATGTATACTTCACTTATTATTATTATTTTTTTGAGTAATATACTTCACTTTTTATGTATTGAGATTAACTCAAACCAAAATTTAATGACGGCAGATATGTATTTTTTAATTAGGACACCAGTAAAAAAAAAAAATAGAGAGATGCTTTCATTGAATGTGAATATAGTTGTACACTTTTAATTATTAAATATGGATAACGTTTAAAAAAAAAAAAGAAAAGTTTATAGACTTAAAAAATTAAAAACTTCCAATTTAAATAAAGACACGTGGCCACATTTAGTAGTATATGATTTTGCCGCCACCTTCTTGTATTATATAGTATGAGCAGCCTTACCATCGATAACCGAGTTGATATAACATTTCATTAAATATTGCAATATTTCACCTAAATTTTCGGTGTTCATTAAACAAATGCGAGGTTTTTATATTGTTTTAAGTCACAATATATCTTTGTACATTGTACCTTACAAATCAATTGTTTTGTTAATGAGATTCAAAAGAGGATGCATTACTTTTAACAAACTATTTAAATCTTTTCTACCCCAAAAAAAAAAAAAAAAATAATAATAATAATAAAAAAACCTACAAAAAAAAAAAAAAGCCCTGTACATTTCTAGAAGAGAGTCAAGATTCTACACCCTTAGGCAGATGACAATTGATGAAGAATACAAAAACAAGGCCCAAGCTAAAACAAAAAACCATATGCAAATTCCTTTTTAGAGATTAACATTAATCTTAAGTAGCATGCTATTTTTCTTCAGCTAATATGCTAGTGATGAGCCCAGTCTACAAATATAAATGAATTAGGACCTGCCGAGGATCCTTTAGAAATTACAATATGTTAATTAGGAATTTCTTCAAGGGGACAATTTAGTCGGGGTACTAGATTACCAAAATATATATATATATATATATATATATTTGGACTTGTAGAAACGTATTTGAAACAAAGTCTAAAAATATTTTATTGAATTGACATGTTAATAAAATGATGAAATTATTATCGTAGGTACAATCTAACTATAATTTTATATATAGTTATATAATAAGATATTGAGTTTGAATATTCGTACATTTAAATTTAAAAATAAAAACAAAACAAAATAAATAAAATCATGAAATTACATCTTTAGCTAGTTGCAGTTATCATCATCATCATCACCACCATCATAATCATCAATTCAAAAGAAACAGTTCCTATTAAAAAAAAAGTGACAGTTGTTTTCCATAAAAGTCACTTTTACGCTTTGCACTTTATATGTCAAATTGTTATCACTCAATTTCTTTGCAGAATCTTAATTGGCAAAAATCTACTCTGTCCAATTAAAGTACAGAAATAGAACGAAAAGATATTTGAGATAATGATATAGAATACACAACCTTTCAAACCTTTGGAAAATATCCCCATAAGATTATTTTTGATACAAATATTAATTTTAATGTTATATTTGGCACAAAATGGTATAAAAATAGTGTATTTGATGATTCTCTAAGTGTCTAGAGTTGGGATAAAAAGAAAGAAAAAAAAAAAAAAAAGAGACGAAATGTTGACGGGATTTAAGGGGCTATTTGTAAATTTGTATAAATGTGAGCTAAAAAGAATAGAATAGACCTTCATTAGCTTCATCCTTGCTTGTGAAATTAAAATAGCTCTATAGTTTTCTCTTCCTCTCTATGTCCTCGCACCTTGATCTCTTCTCTTCCCCGCCCCTACACCTATTCGTTCGCGGCCATGAGAAGCTCCTTGCGATGCCGTAGAGAGATCTCGTCGGCTCCTTATGATTAGTCATTGCACCGATGAGATCTACCCTCCTACCGCCGCGGCTTGGTGACCACCTAGTAAGGGTGGTCATCTGTATTTCTTTACGCCTTTTTTTTTTTTTTTTTTTTTTGGAATACTATAAAAAATTGGATGGTAGTGTGATTCTGCCAATTATCAGATTTTTTTAAATTACGGTAGACTACCATGCTTTGCAATTTTATGAAGTTCCTCTTCATTGGAGTTAATTAGACAATCAATCACCCTTTAATTAATTAATTTATTTATTAAATTTGAGGATGATGGATTCAAACTCTTCACCTTATGATTGAATTAAGTGTAAAATTTATCGCTAGACATTTAACTCTTTTTTTAGTTTTGTAATTTTCTCCCAAAGTTTGTCCTTATTCAAATTGACAAATAATAGGAGATAGCAAAGGCAAAAATCTTACAGTGTTTAGTGATTGCAGATATAGCCTAGCGTAATATCATATTTAACTCCATCTAAATGTGTGTAGTGTTCAAATCTCCCATCCTAAGTTAAAAAAAAAAAAAAAAAATTTCTTACAGTGTTTAAGAAAGGACATAAATAAATCTCTGTATCCTCCTAACATTTCACTAGATTTGGCTTCTAAGTTTGAATCTCAAATGAGCCTATTTGGTTGCCAAACAATTCCTAACTTCTTGGCCTATCCTAGGTTAATTACTTGTTGACTTAGCATCCACCTGACCATTAGTGATTTAATTAATTTGTTAATAAATCCTAACTATCAGGGTCTTGATTCTTTTTTTAATACTCCAATACATCAAATTTTCTTTTGAATCCTTTCCCAAAGGAAGATGTATTATTTTAAGGACCCACGAGAGATTAGATTTATTAATTGAGAGATTAATTAGAATTTTTAGTTCAAGGAAAGAATAGAATATTTAGATCGTAATCATGGTTTTGTAATCAGTACACTTCTATTTTTATTTTAATACAATTCGTACGAATTTTATGTGGAAATCCATTTTGTATACTATTATATTTATATAGGGGGGCAAGCATATATACATATTTTTTTCCTCTAATATTTATATAGGCCACGTACGTAGCATTTCAGTGCCAAAATGAGGGACTAATCTCTCAATTACAGCTAAATTACAATTAAGTTTTTCCTTATTATTATCTTCGTTGTCGTCCATTTTGAGATTGATCAAAATTCAATTACATAGTTATTGGCATAGTTTAGAGATAGATATGCTTAACTTCATCATAATATGTAAAATTCAAATATCAAATCTGTAAACTCTGAAAAAATAAAAATAAAAATAAAAATAGCCCTACCGGTTTCGCGTTTCTCTCTTTCCTCATCCAATATCTTATAAAAAAAGAAAAAAATTAAAATTAAAAAAAAAAACTTGTGATGAAGAATTTGAATTCAACACTATTTACTACAGTCAAATATGATATTAACGTTAAGGTAGATTAGATGCGCGATCTGCATGATCCTTTATCCAAGATCTATGTGGCTGTGTCAAGAAAATTACGCTGTTATTTGACGAGACACAAATCCAACGATGGCGTGGTGGAAATTATTAAAAAAAAGGGGGAAAAAAAAAAGGAAAACTATGGAGTGGTTTCACATGTCAACAGAAATGGATGTTTAGTATTGTGCAAAAAATAAGGCTAAATCGCCGGCCTTGGAATGGTTAATCCAAAACAATATGAAAAAATAAACAAATAAAAAAAAAAATCATCGCGTATATCTTTGATTTGAATTTATCAGATTTTAAAGATGCTAAAAGTCAATTTGCCAAAAAAATAAAAGTCTAGAGACGTCTCCAAACTTCAAACTAATAGCCAGACAACAATATTAAATATTATTTTCCCTTTGAACACAACAATAAATATTGTGAACTTTGAATACGTTGCTCAACTTCTTCAACTCCTTGCCTCAATTATCACTTGCAGAGTCTTGCACAACACATATATATGTATATATAACATAAGATTTTGAAATTCGACAATTAAAATTGATATTTTATTGGCAATTGATTGCATAGGTTTTATTGGGTATATGAGTTGCCAGGGTGGGTGCGGGCTTGAATGGTCCTTACGATTTTGAGACATGGTCATTGAGTTTCATGCCATGAAGGTGGTTCGAGCTATTGGAAAATCTAAATAATTGTAAATTTGAATTTTATAAATTTCTGTAATTATTTAGTTAGTTTTCTGGATTAGATTTCTGATATAATTTGATTTGTAAAATCTTTGATTTTAGTGAAGTAACTAAATTAGGAAAGTTTGAATTTTGTAATTTGTGTATAAATATTTGATCTCATCAATGGAAAGGTAATGTCATATCTTCCAAAATTCAATATGGTATCGGAGCAAGGTTAGCTCCTTGGATTCTCTCTCTCTCTCTCTCTTCTATTCTCCATAATCTAGAAAAACCCTACCATTAGCATCATCATCTTCTTCCTTATAAATTTTCATAGCGTAGCTTGTCGGAGCAACCTGATGGTACAGTTCATACACAGTATAAACATACATGTCCATACAAATCATACCGAATCCGTACGACCGTGCACAATCCGTATGCCCCCTATCAAACCGGTCAACGACTATTGCAGTAGCTCCCATGACGTCTCCAAAACCCTACCTTGGCAATTGTCAAGCTTGCGATGCCCAAGGTCACACCGCTAAACGGTGTCCTATTTTTCACCTAATCACACAACCCCAAGCATCGTGGAAATCGCGCGCTCACTACGCCACCACTAACACCACCAATAACTCCAGTTGGCTTCTTGATGGCAGAGCATCGTACCGCTGACTTGAGTAATCTCCCCGTTCATACTTCATATGACGGTTCCGATGACATTGTGATTGGAGATAGCACGTGTGATATTTATCAATCCATATAAAGAGAAAGGGTAAGTTGTGCAATCTCACATCACTTGGGGATGGATATATATGATAGTTCATAAGTAAAGAGATCACCTCATAATAATATGAGGCATTTTGGGGTGAGCCCAATAACAAAACTATGTGGACACAAGGCCCAAAGCGGATAATATCATATCAAAGAGAGGCACGAGTCATTACAAATGGTATCAGAGCCTATATCCAACCAGAAATGTGACCAACGAGGATGTTGGGCCCCAAAAGTAGGGGTAATTATGACAGTCATCAGTCCCTATAAGGAGAAAAAGTAAGTTGTGCAATCTCACATTACTTGGAGATGGATATATATGATAGTTCATAAGTAAAGAGACCACTTTCTAATGGTATGAGACTTTTTAGGGTAAGTCCAAGAATAAAACTGTGTGGGCATGAGGCTCAAAACAGACAATATCATACTAAAAAAAGGCATGAGTCATTACAGCACGGGTCTTCCTATTACCCATACTGGTTCCACTACTCTTTCTACACCCTCACGTACCTTTTCTTTAAATAATGTTCTTTGTGTTCCTACCATGCAAAAGAATCTTATTTTCATATCTCAGTTTTGCAAATCTAATAATATTTCCATTGAGTTCTTACCCTCTACTTTTCAGGTGAAGGATATTCGTTTGTCTTTCTCCAAACATAAACTTGCTCCATGTTGCATTCCTTTGTCTTTCTCGGCTATTCCCTCACTCAAAGTCCTTATCTTTATCTCGATCCATCCACCAATAAATTTTATGTCTCTCGTCATGTCAAATTTGTTGAATCCATTTTTCCTTTCTCATCTCTTTTGAGTCATGTTCTTCATCCTAAGTCTACCACCATCTCTGAACAGCTTCCCCCAGTCTTCTTTCTCCCCACCACATCTTTTTTTACATTGTCACCTCCTATATCATCCGCGTCTACCCCTACCACAATGCCTCTAGACGTGGATCTACTGTAATCAGTTGACCGGACAAACCTAACTTCCAGAAACTATTTTTGAAAATCTACGCTATCCAGTCGACCATACCATCTTGACCGGTCTACCGGAACCTCAACCTGATTCCATTTCCAAAACACCCAACACTTCGATTGATCAGACATTCTCGATCGGTCAACTGGCCACCCTAGAATCTCGCATTATCATTGCCCGTTCCAAGCATAACATCCACAAACCCATTCAAAAACTTAATCCCACTACCCAACTTCAACCTTCTGCCTCCCTTGAACCTACCACAGTAACCCAAGCTATCAAAGATCCTAAATAGCGTCAAGCTATGTCAGACGAGTATGATGCTCTTATTCGGAATGACACATGAGAACTTGTTCCTCCAGATCCAAGTCAAAATATTGTTGGGTGTAAGTGGATTTTTTGAACTGAACAACTTCTTGATAGTTCTATTGACAGGTGTAAAGCTCGTTTAGTCGCCAGAGGATTTCATCAACGACCAGAAATTGACTACCATAACACATTCATTTTGGTGGTTAAGTTGACTACTATCCACACAGTTCTCAGTCTTGTCATCAATCGTGGGTGGTCCCTACGCCCATTGGATGTAAACAATGTCTTTCTCCAAGGCCACCTATCTGAGAATGTTTTTATGACACAACTACTTGGCTTCATTGATTGAGATTGCCCTACCAATGTGTGTAAACTTCAAAAGGCTATATATGGTCTCAAGCAATTTCCTAGTACTTGGTACCAGGCATTGCGACAGTTCCTTGTTGCCTCGGGCTTCTCCAACCCTTACGCTGGCACCTAACTCTTCGTCCTCAACATTAGTGGAACTATGATTTACTTACTTGTTTATATTAATAACATCATTATTACAGGCAACAATGACCGAGCCGTGTAATGATTTATTGACATCCTTGCCAACTGATTTTCTCTTACAGACCTCGATAGTCTCTCTTTCTTTCTAGATGTTGAAGTCATATCACACCCTAATGGTTTACTTATGTCTCAAAAATGCTACATCAATGATCTTTTGGCTCGCACTCATATGGCATAATCCAAACCATTTCTGACACCATTTGCCACCACACAAATGCTTGCTCTTCACACAGACACAGCTCTATCGAATCCGACTGAATTCCGAGTTGTAGTTGGGAGTCTCCAATATCTTTCCCTTACGTGTCTTGATTTTGCTTTTGCAATTAACAAACTGTCACAATTCATGCACCATCCCACCATTGATCATTGGAATGATGTAAAACGTATACTGCGATGCTTATGTGGTATGCATGATCATGGTCTTGTTCTTCATCGACAATCCCCTATATCCCTCCATGCATTCTTGAATGTTGATTGGGCTAGGAACAAGGATGATTACACTTCTACTAGTGCCTACATTGTGTATCTTGGTCGTAATATGCTCTCATGGAATTCCAAGAAGCAGTGCACCATCGCTCGTTCATCCACCGAAGTTGAATATCAATCCGTTGCTGCCACTGCTGCTGAATTAAGTTGGGTATGTTCTCTTCATATTGAACTTGGTGTCACCATTCCCTTAACAACCTATGATCTATTGTGATAATGTTGGTGCAACCCATCTTTGCTCTAACCCTGTCTTTCACTCCCGCATGAAGCATGTTACTTTAGAGTATCACTTCATTCTAGATCAAGTTCAGAGCGGTGCTCTTCGTGTTGCTTATGTTTTGTCTGAGGACTAACTGGCATATGCTCTCACCAAGCCGCTTCCTCGTGAACGTTTTCTCAAACTCAAGACCAATATTAGACTCTTCTCTCGAAGCTCTATCTTACAGGGGCATAATAGAGAATCTAAATAATTGTAAATTCGAATTTATTAATTCCTATAATTATTTAGTTAGTTTCCTAGATTGGATTTCCGATTTAATTTGATTTGTAAAATCTTTGATTTTAGGAAAGTTTGAATTTTGTAATTTATATAAAAATATTTGATCTCATCAATGAAAAGGTAATATCATATCTTCCAAAATTCTATATGAGCATTACCCCCGGATATCAATACATCATGAACGACATCGAGTCTATTTTTTATGGCTGCTTTCGTTTTTGTTTAGGCACTCATTGTGGCCCACCTCCTGGTTAATTATATGTCGATGACAAAAATCCGTCAATCATGGAAAGCGAAATAAACAAACAATAATTCTTAAACATAAAGAAGACATTAAAATTGCACTATCAATTTACAAACACAAACTACACCCTCAATTCCTCACAATATTTCAAGATACAATTTGATAAAATAACGACTTAAGCTAAAAATTTCGGATCCCTCTTCATTTTGTCTTCTCAATTTAAAGAAGTCCTAACAATGAAAACGTCAACCGTGGCCTACTTTATTTGGGCGAGTCTCTTCATCTCTTCTATTGTGGGACTTGTACCCGGGACCTTATTGAGAACGTGAGTTGTGATGGTTATTCGAGCAGTTACTCCGGATGCTAACTCATGTCCACGTGTTAGGGGAGTTTCTTCGTCAAAATGAACATAAAAAAAGATGGAGAGAGAGAAGTGACTACTTGGATCAAGGCTAACCGTGCGGCTCAATGCTCGGCATATGAGAGCGAGGAAGTGAGTAGGGCTGTGGCCTCGTCCATTTGCAAGGAGGGCACCGTCCACTAAAAATAAAAAATTATCATACGGCTCTCAGGTTTCTATTTTGTCCTCACTAAAATCTTAAAATTCTTATATATCCTCTATTAAAATTTTACCCTTTGATTTTTACATTTTGATTTTTTTTTTTAATAGTATACGCCCTCTTTGAAATATATTTTTGACTCCGCTCCTGATGAGTAGTGCCTCTTCTCAGATATGGGCAGTGCCTCGGTTCTGCTTGCAAGCAGAGCCATGGCTGTGCTTGTTCACTAGTAGGCCCGAGGACCTACTTGACTCATGTAGCATGTGGATCAAGTCTCATCTTACCCCTGGGTCCTAGACCCGGTCTCCTGTCTTGAGGCATATTGGGAAGTTGTGGCGTTGAACCATTGTTGCGAGCTGACCAGACTCGCAAGATCTCACCGGGCCGAATGTACCGAGCCATCATGAGACATTTGATACCTTGAGAATTACATGAATTCAAGTCACTCTTGATTTTCTAAACTTTGGTAACGTGATGTGCTGACTTTGACTATTGTAGATTATGATGTTAGTTGTAATGATTTTATGGCTTCTCAGTTTTTGTGGTTATGGATTTCATCTGTTTGTTTGTTTTTTAAAGGTGGATTTTGTCTGGGTTTTTTTTTTTTTTTTTTTGTGGTCTTGTGGGTGGTAAACTTGATGTTTTTTAAGTAGTAAACTTGATGTTATGAACAAAATGACGCATCCTATTTCAAGGTTCATTCCCTTGAATCAAAACACAGCTTAGAGTCAAAAACAAAGAAAAAAGGAAGTCAAAAAAAAAAAAAAAAAAAACTATGAAAAATGTTATCGAATACGATTTAGCGTTTAGAAAGAAGCTACCTTAAAAAATGTTTACTAATAATGAATATAACCTTTGACAAGCACTAATAATGAAAGGCTAGATTATTAATCAATAAATTTAACAATATATTTAGATAAAATAGGACGTTTGAGTTTGAAAGGACGTATTTTATATGTTTACATGGAAAGCTAGAGTCCATGTAGATGAGCAGATGAAACTACTCTAAGGTTAGGTCACTAACCAAAGAAATAAAACAAGAAAAACAAAAACAAAAATGGAGACTAGAATACAAAAATATCCAATGTGCATGTATATATATAAATTGATTGAATACAATTAATGTCTCAATACAACGTGTCTAAAGTTTAATAAGATTTAAAACTAATCAAATCTCCTAAAACCATGAAAATATGTAGATTAAACGATTATAAATAAATTCAAATTTCTAAGAGCTTGTTTGGGGTGTAAATTTAAACTTACACCCATCAACTCAATTTTTGTCTTTTTCTGAAAAAGTTTTTTGTCTTTTCTGAAAAAGTCAACAAAAATTACTATTTAAACTTATCAATTTCAACTCAAACTTACACATCAAACACGCCCTAAATGTTAAAAATTGTAAAATCTAACTTTTCTTATCACTAATCATTGAATTTAATGATATCGGATAATATTAGATGAGACTTAGAGTTAAAATAAAAATAAAATAAAATAAAAAAACGCTTTGGCTCCCAATCCATATCCTTGGTCACCCACATAAATATTGTATTACTATTGACGTCGTCCACAAGAAAAAAATAAATAAATAATAATAATAATAATAATAATAAAATAAATAAATAAAGAAAAAGGTAAACAAGTCAATGGAAGAAGAAGACCGGGACCGGGAATAAGTTAAGGAGTACCTTGACTTTGACTTGAGAGGAACTTGATTGGCTTCTTATAAAATGTACAATCGTTGCAGTTCCAAGCTAAATGATTAATATTGTAATTAGAAAAATAAATATGTTTCATGTTGTACTTTCTTTGCGTTAATCAAGGCTAGTATCTTCTTTTTTCTCTGTTTTTTTTTATTTTTATTTTTTTTTATTTTTAACATTGGTTTGTTATGGCTTAAGCATCTGTGTTTTTAATTTAATTCATTGTTTGACTCCTACGTTAGTTAATCTGTTGGTTATTTTCCACTGGTTTGCAAGTTTTTCTTTTTGTTTTTCATTTCTTTCTCTACCACATATAAATAAACACTGTCCATAAGGGTAAACAAAATCGTACATTAGGATGTTCCATTCTACACTATCAGTAAAAATTATTGTTTTAATTGTTAGATTAAATTTTAACGGAATCTATACTAATATTAATTTAATATATAATTAAACAACAGTTCTTACTATCAATTGGAGGATCTTATAGTAGAATGACCCAACTAATTTACCTGAAAACAAAATTGGAAGTGTGAAAAAGTTGTTCCCATGCTACTATCATCACTATAAGATTTAGGCTTTTTTAAAGATAATTTTTTTTAATCTTTTATAAGCTGAAAAATAAACCATTTGCCTTCTTATTAAATTTTTAGAGAATAAATCACTCTTTTTCGTCAGAATAAATAAATAACTACCCTTTTTAATATGTTGCCATGTAGCATAGAAAAATAAAGTTCCGAAGGGTGCACATTAAAATTATTAAAAAAAAAAAAAAAAAAGATTGCGTGGTGACTTTTTTTTTTTTTTTTTCATAAGAAGATTATTGGTTACATTTTTTTTTTTTTTTGGGATAAGAAAGATTATATGGTGACTTGTCTCCTAGTAAATATGGCATAACTAGAAGTCAATTTTATTTTCCGCCAAAAAAACTGGAGTCGTCTATTTTTTTTTTCAGGCCAAAAAAAAGAGGGGAAAAAAAAAAAAAGAGAGGAAGGAACAGAGATGATAACTCTATTAATTAATATCAGAGAGAATGATAGTTATACTTTTCAATTTAGAGGAAAAACATAAATTTTTCATAAGATAACTTCTAACTTTTATTAATATATTTCTAAAACTAGCCAGTTTTAAGCAGGGATGGAGTTACTCTTCATCAATAATTCATTTTTTCCCAAAAAAATTCCTTTTAAAAAATTCCGGTTTTCTTATTTATCCTCACTCAAAATTGATCATCTATATATAAGTTTTTACTAAAAACTTTATTCTTTAGTCAAAACTCATTATCCATACCAAAAGGGAAAAAACAAAAACTTTTAAAATGAAGAAGAACGATAGCCGAATGATAGTTTAGTCATAGACATATCCTAAAAGAAATTTCATTCGTATTACATAGCGATTTTAAAACATTAAAACACATCATAATCTACTATATAATATGTTTATGATTATTTTTCTATATCTCTATTAAAATAAAAGACCGACTCTGTCGCTGTTTTATAGCCTACACATAAGACGAATATAATTCTAATTAGAAATTCTATCTAAATCTGGTGTTATACAATTCTGATCTAAAAGACTCTGTCTGTCTTCAAAAAGATCTCATACCACACAATTATAGTCAAAAAATGAAACTAGACACAAATGAATATAAATCGTATTCACGAATTTATCAACGATTTGTTTGTTTGTTTGCAGGCGTAACCTTTGACTCGGACGTTTCATGCCTTGCCACTACCCTACACTGGGCCATGGCTATACGAATGCTGCCAAGGCTAACACATGGGCTGCACGCATGCTGATGCCGTGCACAAACACACCCATGAATCTATATATAATATATATATATATATATATATATATATATTTACAGTTTTTTATGTATATGCAGTCGCCCAAAAATGATACGTGCACTTCTCTAACTCATGCATGGCAAGTACTCTGTATTAAGGGAAATTTTACGAAAGAATGCATATATTAATATATGATAATAATTATTTTAATGGTTAGATTAATTATTAAACGATCTCATATCTAAATGGAAGTAGTTTTGCATCTTTTACTAAGAGATCTGATTTATATAAACGCCTTATTTATTTTCTGTTACGTTGGAAACATCTTAAGTAATATTTATGGGGATCTCTAATAAAAAAAATATTAGAAAAACCTGACATTAAATTTATATACATATAAATATAATAGGGTTGCTTAAGTCAACCATTTAGATCAAGACTTTGATAATAGTCTTTAAGATTGATTTTTTAAAAAATAAAAAATAAATGATGGTGATAGAAATTAATAGGTATATCAAGACATCACGACTAGATTGGTATGATCATATAAATTATATCACTTCAAACTGAAGAGAGAACACGACAACCACTATACTACCATCTTATAGGATCAACTTATACAAATCCGATGTCTCATTAAAACCCTTTGACAGAAGGAAAAGAGTAAAATAATTCAGGACAAATGAAACGTCTAAAAAACGCAAAAGAAATTTAATCAATAACGATTAATACACAGTCAAATGTCTATTCCTTGAAGGTTTCAATACTACATGGATGCATGAAATACTACGCGGTTAATCGATCGCTACCGTAGACAAGCCTTTGAATTGAAGATGGATCATTCAACTTAATTTGGCAAGTATATACGGTTTTTTTTTTTTTTTTGTTCTTGTTTTTTCAGTTCATACACACACACACGTGTGTGTGTGTGTGTGGCTTTTGTAACTGTTATAATCTCCATGGCTTCTGCTACGCTTTTATCCGGAGTTAATTAAGTATAAATCACGATACTGTAAAATCTTTATGCAACTTTCTCCAAAAGAAAAAAAAAAAAAAAATCTTTATGCAACATATATAGGCATTTAACTATTAAGATTAAGATCTCGGGTATCTTTTTTTCTTTCTTTTTTATTTTCTTTTTTCTCCTCAAGAAAAGGTGTTGAACATTGCATGCCCAAAAAACAATTAAAAATAAAATTATGTAATTCATAATAAAACATTAATTACAGCTATAAAGTCCTGCAAAGCCGTCAGAGAGAGGTAGTTGCTTAATAAAAGTAGAAGCACTAATTATACCAAAACCACAGTAATCTTTAATTTCTCTTCTTCTTTAAAAAAAAAAAATCAAATTTTAAAAATTTATAACTTTTTTATTTTAAATCGAAATGAGATATATTTTTTTTCTTTCAAATCGTATAGAAAAACCAGATAAACGAAATAAGATCTATATTGTATATTTTTTCTAAACAAGTTCATTTCCAATTCACACATCTCCAAACACATGTTTCTAAACTAATTTTCAAAACTCCATCTTCAATTGTTATCTCAAACGACCAGTAAAAGTTCATTTTTTTTTATAATGTTACTCTTTGTTAATTGTAGTGTTTAACATGATTACTACCCCTAGTCGACTTTTTCTTAATGACATGCCATAAAATTTTCAACTATATCTTCTGAAATTTTTAATTGGGTTTAAACTAAAACAGACGTATACTGGAAGTAATCATAGTCTATGTTCAAAATACGAGCAAGAGTATACGTATACGTATATATATATGAACAGAAATAAAAATACACATCGGGCACATGCAATGTGTAATTGGTCAAAACAATAGATTTGACAAAAAAAAAAAAAAAAAAATTGTCAATAGATCTGACATTTTCACTATTGACCTTATAGAGAGTGTAAGAAAGAACCAGATAACCAATTCAAAACTAAAGCCATTATTAGGACTAGACATTTTCAAGTCAACTTATTATTTAGTAGCGGTCTTTTAGTAGCGGTCTCAAAGGAGATGACTTTATGGGTCCGTTTGGTGAAACGGTTTGAGTTAGAAATTTTAAGTTTAAATAGTAATTTTTATTGACTTTTCAGAAAAGATAAAAAACTTTTTCAAAAAGAAACAAAAACTGAGATGAAAATTTTGAGTTTGAGTTGGTGAAGCAAACGAGGCCTATATTTTTTGACAACACAGGATTTGGGTTACCAATTGAAATCGCTACTAGTTTATAATATAAAATATTGATTTGGTTGAACAAGTGATGCAAAAATCATCTTCACGAAATGACTTTTGATCGTTGAAACATCACCTCTGAACAAGGCGAAAAAACAGCTGAAAGCTAAAGTAAACCTCCTATAAAAAAAAAAAATAATAATAAAAAAATTGAAGTAAACTCCTCACTTTTGTTATTAGAGATGATGCTGGGGACGAAATTATCATAAGTAACATGTGAGGTGCTATTTTTTTTTTATTGGTTAGTTTTAATTAAAAGATTACTGTATCAATTAAAAGTAAGAGGTTATATTTATTAATTAAAAAATTATAACTCGTCATCACGTGAGTTGGTATTCAAAAATTAAGATCATTATTATACAAGGGTAAAAAATACTAACCTTTGATAAGATTCTTTTTTAAACCATCTGCATCACATTCTATTAATTTCGTTTACTTTTAATTTTAATGGGATTTTGTCAAAAGCTTCTGCCTCTTAGTTAAAAAATGATCCAATCCGCTATTAATTTTATAATTGTGGAATTTCTCAGGATTGAATTTGCCTTTGCCAAAATTTTGACCACGAGCGTATGGTTTTGGAATGTATACCACCGTTTGGCGATAATTAAACCATATTCCATAACATAAAAAAACATGTCAAACAAATTTATTACTTTTGTTTCCTTGGGTGTATGCATACGAATATAGTTGCTAATTACTTCATTAATTTCTTCATAGTTTCCATTGTAGGATGTCTATAACTCATTATTTAATAGGCACTGAGTTTTCAAGTGTTAGATTAATTTTTTAATAGTTTCATTTATGACTGGAACTGTTATCGCGTGTTGTAATTTATGTTGCTAGTTTTGAACATAAACACTCACATATCATACTCATACAGATAACAAAAAATAAGAGGTATCGTGAGATGTAGATAATTTGTTACCCAAAAAGGATTTACAACATTCCTAATTCGATTATTATTTTTCAAAAAATCAGCCTTACACTATTGGACGACATAACATCTGATCCTTGGTAACCCATTTAGACATGGACTGTTTTGACTCGAAAGTAAGTATAACTGTCCGTTTATTAGTTTATTTTGGACGATGTTTTTCACAGCCCAACTGGGAGAAAAACTATACTTTGATCTTGGGCAAGGAAAATTCACCATCATTTAACTGTATGTTCAAATCTATAGGTGCGTATATATTTTATACACACACACACACACATATATATATATATATATATATATATGTATTTGAATTAACCAAACAGAGAACCAAGCACAAGGAAGGAAGAGCTAAAAGGACGTAGACGTAGTGCATGAAAAAGGAGTAGTAAATCTACTTCTAATTATTCAAATTTGTGAAGATTATTTATCTCCTTTTTACACAACAACGTATCCACATAATCCCAACCCCCACCCCCCAAAACAAAACAAAAAAAAAAAAAAAAAATCAAATTACACTCAAACAAACACACCAAAAACTAAAATAAATCAACCAAATTCTCCCCATTAGCAGATTCCAATAGCAATTAGTAAAGCTGGATTACAAAACACATACATATATATATATATATATATATCTAAAAGTATACATATTAATTTATGTGTATGTATGCATGTGTATATTGATATCAAAATAAGAACTACTCCTTTCACACAACCATCAGCTGTGGAAAGCCCAACTGCGGATGTGGAGACAACGGGGACAGAGGCGGGATGTTGAAAACACCCTGCCCGTCGAATTCCCAAACGGCCGTCCAATTTGACGGCGTCAACGGCATGTTCTTCAAGTAACTAATGGCGTCGCCGGCGGACTCCGCCTCTTTCTCCTTCTTCGGTTGCTTGATCACTTCCCGGTCTTCTCCTTCCTCCTCCTCCTGACGACATCGTTTTTTCTCGACTATATTGTATCTCCCGGCCTCCAACGGGAAGTTGAGAATGGCCTTGGAGCCGCGAAGCTTGAAGGCGGCTCGGTCGTAGGCCTTGGCGGCGTCGACGGCGGTATCGAACGTCCCGAGCCACACGCGGGAGCCTCTCTTGTTCGGATCCCGGATCTCCGCCGCATACTTGCCCCACGGCCTCTGTCTTACTCCCCGGTAACGCTTCGCCCCTTCCTCCGCCGCCGGTTTCCGCAGCGGCGGATTCGGAGCCGAGAACTGAATCCACTCGGTTTTCGCCGGAAGCGAGATCGTCAGCGAGGGCTTCCGGTTAGGCTGAGAACCTCTGTGGCCGGAGATTTGGGGCTTCGACTCGAATTCGAAGGAAATGCTGTTGGATTTGGTGAAAGAACCTCCGAGATCGGCGATTCGAGGCTTCGATTCGAATTCGAACGATGCTTCGCTCAATTCGAAATCCAGGAAATCAATACTGTTCGGTTTTGGATCCGAATCGGAAGTGAATTCAAGTGGTTCGCCGGAGCTCAAGTAATCGGAGATTTCGATCGGAGAATCGGAGGAGTTCGATTGCGATTGCGAGCTCAATGACTCCTCCGTCTTAACTTCGTCGCGCCATTGATATCGGTCAGAATTGGAGAAGCTGCTCACCGGAGAGAGATCGCCGAGGAGGTGTTGCTTGATGAACTCGAGCTTCGAGAAATCGGTTATGGTGGACGCCATGTCCGATTGAGCCTTAAAGCTAGAGAGAGAAACAGGTTTGAGATTTTAAAAGGGCGTTTTAGAGAGAGAAGGAATGTTGAGCTGATTCTTGAGAGTGGAAACAAGAGAGTGGGAATCTTTATATACAGATTTGGAAAGTTTTACAAATTCAACAAAAATTAAAAATAAAAATAAAAATTAGAAAAAGTAAAAGGAAGACTTTCATTTCAACGAGACTCGGACGAAACATCGTTTTTCCATTATCTCTCTCTCTCCGTCTCATCTATCTATTTTATTTTTATTTTGTTTTCATTTTCATTTTCATTTTTTTCGGGGAAAGAGTCAGGGTTGACATTTCTATCTATGGGTATGAACACCCGTGGGTTCCCTTCCCATTAAGAACGGGTATGAGGGTAGTATATGTGTCCGATAGGTGTAAAGGTTAAGATTAATCCTTTGTATAGGTGCAGAACGAGAGTGGGAGAAGCTTCCTCGTATCCGTATTTACCTCACTTATATTTACTCTTATAAAAAAAAATATACATATAAATTTTTTTGACATATATATATAAATTTGAATTTTTGGTATTTTAATATTTTATTTTTTTATGAATTTAATCTAAATATTCTTGAAATTTGGATTTATTTTTAATATTTTAGTTTTATTTTTAGTTATATTTATGATGATGTTGTTAAATTTTATAAAAACTTTTAATGAAATTTGTTTTAAGTTTGTTTTTTTAATTCTTAATAGGTACATGGATAGAGTATATGTATAACACTCCTAGTAAGAATTACTCGCCCCCGCACCCGCATTAAATTAGATCGGTATAAGGGAGAAAGATGGTGGCAAGTGACTGGGGTAAGCATACACACCTCCGCCCCACGCCATTGTCATCATTAAAAAGAGCAAAATTACATTTTTAAAAATAATAATTGTAAATTATAGCACAAAATTTATAAACTTATGACCATACAATATAAAAAAAAAATCCCTCCTTCCTCATTTTCCTCACTCATCTTCTCTATAACATGAAGACATGCATATAAATTAGTTATTGAAAATTAATTGTAAATCGATTATTTTCTAGAAAATTCAAGAAAATCTGTGAATTTATCAGAAAATATGCTATAATTTATTATATTTTAAAAACATGTTATAAATTTTAATAATATCTATAAAATAAGTTATTTGCTATAATTTTCCTTCTTTTTTTTTTTCATCTTTTTAACTTTAATTTAATCATCCTCTTGCAATATCAATCGTCGGATCTGCATCTTCGCTTTGAAGACTTTAATTAATCATCCTACGTCCCGGCCGGCGTCACAAAAGATGAATATTAAACAAATATGTTATTAACGTTTGTCCTTTTCGGTAATTGCTGTTTTTTGTTATTTTAATTAACACACGTAACAATGGCTTTTCTTCTCTGAAAGCTACGTAATTCATTATCTTTTTGAACTGTCTCTCTATCTTTTTGTATAGGCTCTGTTTCCTGGGCGTTTCGAGAAGCTGCAAAGTTTGGTTAAACTAGAGTTAATTCATGTACTTTTCTTAATGAATGGATTCGATTAAAGTCATTGGCTGTAGATCAGGCCACGAAGATGAAAACAAAAATTGTACGAATGAAAGACCGTTGAATTCTACGGTAGAGTATAAAAAAAAAAAATGCATTATCAGTAGAATATGTTGAGTTGTGGAGTTTAATTAACTGTCTATGCAGTGGATCAATTTCCGTGATAATATTGTTATGAAGATGTTGCCATTAGGGTAATTATAAGAAAGATCAAAGAAAGACATGCAGAGAGTTCGAAAGCGTGCGAGTTTTTTTATCATCATAGTTAATTATTGAATCATAACATAGTCACACAATTGAGACGAACAAAAAAAATATTTTATCAGTAGAATACGTTGAGTTGTGGAGTTTATTAACTTCCTACACAGAAAAAGTGTGTGGATCAATTTTCACGATTAAATCGTTGCGAGGATGTTGTCATTAGGGTAATTATAAGAGAGATGGGAGAAAAAAAAACACAGGGTTCGAAATTGTGAGAGATTTTCTTGCAAAATTTTTAATTATCATAATAAATTATTGAAACATAATGTAGTCACACATCCAAACAAATATATATATATAAATCTTGTATATTTGTGCATTATTTACGGTTTTTATTAATATTACTCTCGATAATAACTATTCGGGGTGGTTAGTTCTTAACAGAATTGAATCGTCCAATCATCAATCTTCTATTCAGACATAGGTACGACAGTTTAACAGGGTTGAATGAAACTTTAAAGATGTAGAATTATTCTATCAATGGAGTAATTTCATTTTTTTTTTCTTACTTGGTCCCGGCTTTTTTTTTTTTTTTTTTGGGAAACACGGCTAGAATTAGATTCGTTCTTCACGAGGGAACTTTAACTTTGTGATTGGGGTTCTAGAAAACACAATTTGTCTTACCTATTTGACGTCCAAGCAAAAAAAACTAACCTATTTGACGTGCAAGAAAAGGAAGTTCTCTCTGTTGTCTTGTTGTTTTCTTAGAAGAATAAGATGGAGAGTGACTTTTGGAATGGCGGTTTATTTGGATCGCATCTTTGAAATATTTTTGCAATTAAGTCGGAAATTTCAGTAGTTTCTTCTAGATTGTTTTTTAATTTGGGTTTTGATTATTTATTTATTTATTTTTGAGGATTGGATACACACTAATGTCGGTTCTAAACACTTTTGTTTTGGTTCGGATGAATTGGTCAGAAAGTATACATTTTAATTTTATAACTCTTTTTTATGTTTTGTAGTTTAGGGATGAAGCTGGTAAATTTTCATTGTTTGTTCTTTCTTTTCTCGACGTTTATTTAACGGTATTCACAACATTGAAATATTGTTTATCAATGAAAGAAAAACATTAAATGATCTTACGTTCTTTTTCCAAGAATTTTCGTACTTTGTTCTAATCTTTTGACATTCTATACCCAAAAAAAAAAAAAAAAAAAAACGTATTTCAACATTCTATGGGCTTGTTTTCACGTCAATATCCAATTGTTTAAGAAGATATCGCTTTGACATTAACAACAAGCAAAACCAAGGCAAAATAATGTAGTTAGCGTTAAAAGTCAAATTTGTCCAACATTATTAAGTTACTGAGTGATTATAGTGTTAATATGTAGATTCGTCATCTTTTCTGTTTGAGCTAGATTTTGGAATGAATTCTATTCAAATCCATTTATTATGATATCAAAGTCATATCCGTTAGCCTATGTTCAGTGAGAAGGAAAGAAAACAAAAGAGAAGGGAAAAATAGAAGTGAAAGAAAATAAGAGGTAGGGAAAATATTTTAATTTTTCTTTAGATTTGTTTGATAGAAAAGAATGAAATAAAAATTAAAAAATTATACAATTACTATTATATCCACTTAATTATTTAAATTTAAAAACAAGAACAAAATAATAATTTTAATCATCATTGAGTGGACTTATGTTTTCTCCTAATATTGAAGAGATTAAAATTAGTGGGCTCTCCTAGAAAGTTTTTCTATCATATTTTCCTTTTCATCCTTTCTTCGTTCCTACCAAACAAACTATATTATTATTTTCCATATAAATTTTCATCCACTCACTTCCTTCTTTCCTATTTTCCATCGTTCCACGTTAAGCTAACTTTTGAAGAAAAAGAAGAGAGAGAGACAAACTTAATGGGGACATGTTGAATTGGTGACGAAAGGAATTGAGGATAAAAGGACAAACTTGCATTAAATTCATCTCGACTTTGACCTGTCCCAACCTGAACAGCAAAGCTTTTGTATCCAATTTGAACGAGCTTGGGTGAGGTAGGGCCCAAATTGATGGTCATTGAAAGGAAAACATGAAGGAGTCAAGGATTGCCAGTTAGTTTATGCATTTTATTTAAAAAAACCCGTGTCTTTAGTCACCAAAACACTCAACCACTCTCTAATTGATGCAATATTTATTATTAAAAAAAAAAAAAAAAAACACCTCCTGAAGATTTGTTTTGGTGCTTTCTTTTTGAAATTAAGCTGAGCGGCTGAGAAGCTAAAGTTTGAGCTTTTACCAAGTCCAATTGTTTTGCCAAGTCTTTTACGTCGCTAAAAAGTGGGCATGGCAATGGCAATTTTCGCGCCCGTCTTTGCGGGTGTAGCAGCGTGAATTTTGCCTGATGTAACAAGGTTCAATAACTTTAATCTTGTGCTAATATTTTATGCTGTTACTATAAGTTTTGGTATGTTGACTAACTCATCACTGATGCAGTGTGTTTCTTTGTTCTTTGATGGAAGCTTTGGATAATTTAGCGGGCCAACTCGCCCTTGAACCTGTGGTGAAGACAAATTCTATAGGTTACTTCTTCATTAAATTCATTGAATTTTAGTTCTTAGCTACACTAACAAGCATAAATCACAATACTGGTCCATCCAAGTTTGTTCCGTTCACCCAAACACTAAATAAAACTTTGAAATCTAAGGCGATCGCGACTTTGATTTAACAATGGTAGCGATAAGTTTTGGTGTAGAGTAGGTTTGATGACAAAATTTTCTTCTGAATCACTCAAATCAAATCACTGTATAATGGAGCTCAAAGTAAACATTTAGAACAATTTGCTTGTGTTTTTCCTGCATTTCGCATTCGTTGTCTGTCTACTAATCAGACGAACGAAGGACAAGTAACACGGACGAGTTCTTTGTTGGCTTAAAAGTCCGAAGACAAACAGTGCAGTGCTGTAGTTGAACTCCATTTTTTAATATTTTCGGTGCGAGAGAGAGTGAGAGATTTGTCAATTTTTCTTCTCCGATAAGGTTTAAGCCGTCTTCGTCGTTGAATTGGTTCCTGGTATTAGGTAATTGGCCTCCTCCTGATTGCTGACGTGATGAAGATTTGTTTTCCCGGGCCATTAAGATAGGTTCATCTGAAATGGTCAATGTAGATGTTAGGAATCTACGGTCAAATTTTCATCAGGATTAGATCATAAGAAAATTAACATACAGAAAATATTAGGGTCCTCGGACATCACATATAAAATCATAAAACAATCATAATCGGAAAAACGTAAATGATAAATCAAAATGAAAGCAGTAAAGGATAACAATACCGAAATTTAGAGAGATTCGCCGGAATTGTGTTACGTCCTCTGAGTCTATGGTTTCACTATATATGAATTTTTAACTACAAAAGGCTACAATCTTTGGATATAATCCGACAGGATACCAGTAAGCAAAATGCTTCCAAAAAAAAAAAAAAAGAACCCCAAAATGAAGAGGATCTTCCTCTATTTATAGAGAGAAGATCATGGGTCTGGACCTGCATGATGATAGTAGGCTGTTTCCCACTACCTAAATAATTCTGAACATGTACTAGGACATGGGCCATAATACCACAATTGATCGTGGGCCTAGCAGTTATGAAGACTGATCTCCACCGTTCGTTATTCGTTGAATATGAACGCTGGACGACGAACCGATCATTCGTGACGATCAATAAGTGGTTGAGTATTGTTCATCATTTGTTTCGTTGAACTAAGTGTTTAATAGATCCACACTTGGTAAATTAATGGGCCTCAAGGGAACCGAGACTAAATGGTCAAGAACGATCATTCGTCGTTCATCACTCTTCTAGTGAATATTAATCGTTTGTTGGGCCGAGCCTGAATGTTCGAGATAAGGAGCTCTTAATATGTCGATATTCATTATTCGTCATTCGTAGATTCAGTGGTCATAACGATCCAATTATAACATTATAGGGAGATAAAATCTGACCCCAACAGTCAATAATAATAATATCAAATTTATAAACGTTGAACTTTTTTTATGAGTATGATATGATTTCTTCTAACAACACATTTTTAACATAAGAGGGCAAGACAAGGGCAGTGTAGTAGAGGATATTTTGAGTAAATGAAACACAGTGGAAAAGAAAATTGGTAAAAATCCCGGCTCACAGAGTCATGATGTGATCTACTCAGTTAGAGTCGGGATGTATAATACTGCTTCACCAATAATCAGAGGTCAGATTGCTGTAGAAGACATGGTACAAGATCGGATTACAATTTGCCGAGCGAAGGAGAATGCTTGCATGTCTAGGATTTGCAAATTGGCAAAAGTAATTCTTCTGAGGTTTGTATCCTGGTTTTTCCGATGCACAAGATGAATTACGGATCAAAATGTTATAGCAAGTAAAACTTAGAAGGGTTAGTTGAAACTAATGAATGATGTGGAATTGGTTAGGAAGAGGCAAGGCAAGAGCAAGAAGAGGGACTCACAAGATGAATTACATAAAGGTTTGATGAAAAATATACCCTTTCTCTGTTGCAATATCAATTTTATCAGCAGAGACTAGAAGATTTGTATGATCAAAATACTGAAAAATGAAGTGTGAGAAGTTGCAAAAGGAAGTGTCTAGTGTCTACTTAAATTTAAAACAAACTAAGTGGAAAAATTGCACCCAAAATCGCAAATCTCACACCATGTTCTCTCTCCTGTCTGCAGAGTGCAAGGGAATTCAGACGCAGGTTATGTGTAAGTGGATTGCTTCATCCATTTCAAAGCGTTCCTATTATGCTTTTGAAGCTAAGTCGATACTTTCTCGGAACATGATATTTTCTAGCATATCTTCTTTACATGTTCGCCGGATTTCTGTTATAAACAAATAGAATTTCTGACGGGATAATACCAATGATCCCTTTTCTTTTGTTCAGCCAAAAAACATTATACATTGTCAAAAAGTGATTGTGTTTCTCAATTCATTTGCATAGAAGTAGAGACATCTCAGCAAGGAGGCATCTTTTTCTAAAGCCCGATTCCAGTAACCGGATTCTATTTAGTTTCGGAGTTTATTTATACTTGTAAGCGTGATGGAACAACATAGTTTGATTCTTAACCAACTGGAAATGAGCATCAAGTGCCAAATCTTGTAGCTAATTTTTTGGATTATTTACATAAATGTCTAAATTGAAGATTATAATTTATAAACTGTTCATTTTTTCTTTTTATTTACATAAATGTCTAAATTGGTACTTATAAAAACTATATTACTCTTTCATCAAGAATTGAAACTACACAAATAAAGAATTGATTAAAAAAAGAAAGAAAAAATCTTTTAAAAAAATGCAAAACTAATCAAATCTTTTATAATTGGAAAAAAGATCATTTTACTTGCTTTTTTATAAAGAAAAAAGGACTATAACTGATATTAGTTGTATACTGCATGAAAAACAATCATTATAATAAATAATTAGTCACTAAAATAAAATTCACAACGAATATATAAAAAAATTAAATAAATATTGTAAAGAAATATGAAATACTTTAAAACCTTAAAAAAAAAACATCATAATGTTATAGTTATTATCATAAAGAAAAAAAACATCATAATGATATAGTAATACCATAAAGAAAAAAAAGCATAACACATTTTAAAAAAATATCATAATGATATAGTAATTATCATAAATAAATAAACAATTTCATAATACATTTAAACTTTAGAAACTAACTATTAAAACAATACCAATAATAAAAAATAAATAAATTATCACAATAACGTTATAATTATTATAAAGAACCTAAATCATACCAAAAAAATAAGTTTATAAGAAATCTAATTATACTTAAGAAATATGTTTATAAAATATCTTAATTATACTAATAAGTCATCATTATAATAAAGAACTAGTCATTAAGATAAAGATACAATAATGATGAATAAATAAAGAAAAAATATATGAATCATAATAAAAGAAAATGATGTTAAATATAGTAAAATGATAAAAAAGATACTACAAACAATTGATTTTTTAAAAATGAATGTTTATATGATATTATCTAAAAATATATATATTTTAAAATGGGACTCTAAAAATAGATTTTTTATATAATTATTTCTAATTTTTTTGCATTGGCACTCTTTTATTCGCAGTCTGAGGACGTACACTAGGAGTATTACACTTGTTACAAACAACTTTTTTTTTTTTTTAGGCCCATTTCTATTTAAAGCACTTATCTTTCATTTAGGGTCCGTTTGGTGAAACGGTTTGAGTTGAAATTTTTAAGTTTGAGTTGGTTGACTTTTTAAAAAATAGTTATAATTTTTGTTGACTTTTCAGAAAAAGACAAAAACTGAGATGAAAAATTGGAATTTAAACTCATTCACCAAACGAGGCATTAGTTTTTCAATTGGGACTTTTTGCTTTTCAACTTCTCGTCAAGTATTACAATCTCTTCTTCTATTTTACATTTACTGTACTTCTCCGTCCTATGAGGTTTAAAAAAATTTTACAAGCAATCTTATTTTCAGCTTTAGTAATTAACTCATCGAATTATGAAGTATAACTAGCCACACTTTCGTTATATGCTTTCAACTTTGATCTATAACCATACTCCGAATCATCCTTAAGTATTAGACTCCTTTGTTTTTCTTTACTAATAATATTAATAAATCACGAAAAAGAAACCCCCCCCCCCCCAAAAAAAAAAAAACATGTGTAAGATTTACAGCGGTTAAACAATGAAAACTATGTCCACTTTTAGTCAATATATAACTCGTTATGATGAAAGAAGGAAAAAAAAAAAAAAAAACAATACTTTGGGGACATCAATGGTACTTCAAAATTAACATAGAAAGAGTTCTACTATTAGTGTGTGGTATAGAACTAATAATATCTTTAGCATTGTTTTGACGATAGAAAAGGATTATTAAAGAAAATCGCATATCTCTTGATAAGCTCTCTATATTTTTCTCTAACACAGTAACACGTCTTTTAATCCCAAAATCCAGTGCTTCTCTCGTTACAAGAAAAATCAAGGTAATCGAAAAATTACTCAACCGCATGTTTTATCTGCATATATAAGAATAAAAATTAAGTTATTCACACATATGAGTACATAAATACACATGGTGGTTTACTTCAGATAACCCTGTCCTCTTCCTTTGTGAATTAGTGCTCGTTGAGAACACTAAGAAAACTGGATTAAGCTTGATGCAACTAAAGTCAAATTAGCCGTCTCTATATTCCCACTACTTTCTGGAATATCATTAAAGTAATATTAAAAGCTTTAACAATGGTGCGAAAATTTTCAGTATTATATTTATCATGCAGATGAAATGTTCATAAACTGGTTGTGTTTTTGCGGCGGTCGACAGCTTGTGGGGCCACCAGAAGATCAATACCGGCTGGCAATGATGACCACTGACCTCTTATTTGAGGCAGTTTTGTTATTTGGAATTCCCTTGGTACACTGTTCCGTACAAAAATTAAACGTAAAATCAATTTTTTTTTTTTTTTTTAAGATTGAGCTTTTCTTTAATATTTAGAGTAGTGCTAGGAACGTCAATTTTAATCTTAATTTTTTAATATTAATTTATATGATGGTGAGTTATCATCTTCTTATTGATAAATATAATTAATTGATATGATGATCTTTAATTAAAACACCTAACAATAAATTATAAGTTATAACTCACATGCTATATACATTTAAAAAGTTTAGATTAAGATTGATGTTCCTAATTTTTTTTATAATTAATTGGTTTATAAGCCTTAGATCCCCACCTTTCCAAGACATTTTCAAAAGTAAATTCTACCTAACAAGCTTGCAAATATTCGCATGAAAACCAGTCTATCATATGAACCGTTGTTAATCTAGACTTTTATGGTGTGTTATTTAATCTATCATGTCGTGTGTGGGATTGAATGTAAATATGGATTGTCCGACTCGAGTGAGTCGAAAGAGAAATATGAATCGATTTAGATTAACCCATATAAGAAAGTGATAAGGACAGGACCGATTTAAATGAAGAAAAGGGAGGTCCAGCAGGGTAAGGTATCTTACCTTAGAAGGACTCCTTTTAGCTACCTTTTGAACAACATAATAAATAATAAATAAAATGAAAAACTTTTGAAACGCGACTCTAATTATCCATACATTGTACCATTCGTTTAGAATATATGGATTTCAAAGACCACAGTGTAAGATGGAAAGAGTCAAGGATGGTAATAAATAGCTGCTTATAAAAATTTTGTTTAAAAGCACATTGAAACAGATTTTTTTTTTTTTTTTACTTTTCTTCCACCATTGTTAGTCCAATATTTGGGCTACACAACAACAGTAACCATAATTAATTGCAAAGAAAGAAGAACTTTGGTGCGGTAAATCATTCTTTTTTCTTATCTTCCACGAAGTAATATATATATATATATATATATATAAGTCAAACATATTGAATCCAACTTCTACAAGGTAACCTGTTGAAAAAGATGGGCGCGTTGTAGATTAGCTTTCTCATCAGATGTGGCTTCTCAAAATTGCTTTAGGTGTCATTGTCACAGAATATAATTAAGTGGAGGGGAGAAAATAATAACTAAGCGAAAATATGATAACCTGCTTTTCTAATCTCCTCATGTTTTACTATGGGAGAATTCAATGATAGAGAAAAAAAAAATCTTATTATTAAGATACAGTATAATTTTTAATCTTATTACATTATGATATTTTAAAATGTGTCTTAAATATATACCAATATAAATTATCATATATATTGTCCTTCTTGTTATATCGTTTTAAAAAAATGAATTAACCCCAAAAAAAAAAGTAAGAGAGAGAGAGAGAGAGAGAGAGAGAGATTGTATTTGGTATAAAGATCCTGAATTTTTTTTTTTTTTCTCCCTTTATGCATGTGTTCATGCCTCATTAATTATGTCTCTTCTTAGCCAATTTGCTTAATCAAATGGACCTACTTGGAGTAATAGAATCTAAATTCTTCCATAAGAACATAAAAATAATGTACAAGTTCTAATATATATATAGTTGCCGAATGCTGACAATATCTTGCTTTCATTAATTATTATGAGGGAAATTTACATATATATATATATATATATTATATGTATATATTCAAACATTTGCAGTTTACAAAATTTCTTTTTTAACAATCCAAACTAAATACGTCTATGTATATTAATCTAATCTCATGCCGACTGTTGGCTTGTGTCATGCTTGTGCTTGTGAATGCTTTGTTTAATTATTCATCATTAAACTATTATATAATTTAATCAATTATCAAATCTGACCATTAGATTAAACCTTTATAAACCAAGAAAGCATACACACACACCCACACCCACAAACACATATACACATAGATATTCTCTATTATATATTATGTTGTTGGATTGAGAATCGTATTGCCAGATTTGATTGGGAAAAAATAATAATTTAAAAAACGAAAACAGACAACTTGTTTATAATCATCACTGTTTTCTAATGTTGAGATTGGAATTCCATTCAACAACTACTAACAATAAAACATATTTTATCATCAAGTGGGCATATTAAAAAAAAAATTTTTTTTTTTGAGAAATAAAATTTGTTTTCAAGTACGGCCGTGGGCTGAAAACCACTCCGAAGTTGATGTTAGAAAAAAGAAAAAAGAAAAAAGAAAAATTAATGAAGGTACCATGAACTCTCCTACTTGGACACGTGAGGAATTTCGCTTACTTTATATATTTTTACTTTGGAAGTTCATGCACTTGCCGATGGGTCCCCTGATTTCTTTTTTGTCGTTCTCTTGTTGGTCTAACATTTTTTTTTTGTTGAGACTATTTGGTCTAAACGTTAAGTAAGAATTGTTCTCTTTTTTCCACATTAATTAAAAAAAAAACAGTTCTCTTTTCAAACTCAAAATTTGTGGGTGATTTCTCCCAAAACCAAAAAAAAAAGAGTAAAATAAAATAAAATAAAATAATAATAAATTTGTGGGTGCACAGCCCTTTGTCGCAGAGGGCTGTGCTCGAGCTAACCCTTGGCACGTGGTTACTGCACGACGGTTGCTTTACCAAAACTAGAAAGTTACTCCAAAAATTTTAGCAACTTAGTCAAAGTCAAACAAGACCTAGATGGTCATTGGTCAATTTTAAAGGTTCAATCTTGCGGACGTGTCGCTACATATTCCTTGCGAGATGTACCACTCTTATTATCAGACGGTAATAAATGTTTTTAATTAAGATAAGAATATAGGGTACATTAATGAGGCCTTATTAATTGGTGTGCGTCCAAAAATCTGGTAAAATTTGAAGATTTGAATATAATAATAAGGATTTGGTTAATGGATTTTTTTGGCCAACTTTTATCGTTTCTTTTCTCCTTTTGGTTTGTTTAATTTAATGCCCCACTTGCTTAATTATTAAATTTTTATGTCGGCAATGAGAGATTATAATCAGTAACTAAGATTACACAGTGAACACAAACACTGTTTTTGATATCTTTATTCATTAAAAAAGTAGTTAAAGCTTTTCCTAAGAAGACCCAAATGCTGTAATCATAATCTTCTCTCTTTAATTCGGCTCATTTTTTTTTTAAATATTCTTTTAACAAGATATTTTAAATCTTTCATGATGACACTGTTACATAGATGCTACATAATATAGCGTTTTCATTTTACGGAACTTTTTATGTTAGTGTATCTCTCTCGATAATGTATCATGTTTTTTAATAATAAATTTAGTTAAAAACAACATCAAAATGAAGATATTTATATATACATAACTGTCAATTTTCTATACAGGTCTGATGTTCAAAATAGAAGATATTTTCATACCTTATGATATAATTTTCATTAGTTTATTTGTATGATTCATGATAATATAAGAGCTAAATAATCATAGTACAAGTTAATTTAGAGAAATTGTTGTTTCTTTCAAATTGGGTCATTTAGAATTTCTTTTAAGAACGATGCGAAGATATACCAGCGATGTTGAGTATCACTCACTAAAAAAGATGAGTCCTTCAGATATATATACACACCTTGTATTAGCAATAGTGTTTAGTACCGGTGATGCTTGCAAATATAGATATAGATATATATATATATATATATGCATACATATATCTTTTTCAATAATGCATTTGCCCATAAAAAGGTTCAAATTTATGTAAACCATTGTGGGATTTTTCTTATACAAGAGATATGCTAGACTTTTAGTATAAAATCATTTGTAATTAACATACTCTATTAAGAGAGAAAGAAATAAATGGAAATATTTAAAAAATAATTGAAGTAAATAAAAGGTTTTAAAATATTTAAAGTAAATAAAAGACTTATTAAGTAAATGATTTATTTACATCAAATTTATCAGGTAAATGATTTAATTATGTCTTGTAAATATGTCATTATCTAGTAAATTTTCCATTTACAAGATATATTTATTATTTATTACAAACATTCTAAAATCTTACTATTTATTTTAAATAATATTCTTAAAAAATACTATTTATTCCAATTTCTCCTAAAATAAATATGCATGTTGTTCGATTTTTAATTTATTAGCAAAATAATTCAACATAAAACACCTTTATATACAACTTATGGATGTTCCCCGCAACATAATATTGCATTACGTGAATGGTTTCAATTACTAGCAAAGTACTTGCTGGGAATTCTTTTTGTTTTTTTTTTTTTTTTGTTTGAAGAAAATTTTTTCTTATAACCTTTTTCGTAGTTGAAGAAAGAAAAAAAAAATTAGAAAGAGAGAAAGAACTAGATGAAATGGTAGGGTCCCACTAGGAGGACCAAGGACAAATGGGTAGAAATTAGAGCAACTTTTTTTCCCCCCCTCACCAACCTGCTTACTAAATTAAACGCCCAAAATTTCTAAAAGAAGAATTGATTGCACAAGTTGGCGAAAGCCAAATCACTATAAAAATCCAATAAAGATACGACTCTAATCCAACCAAAACGCAACGTCTTGCAAGATGAAAAGCTTTTTTAGTGGTTTTTCTATTAGAGCGATGAGAGAGGAGCCATTAGATACTGTCCATGAGTAAAGCTAATAATCTAATCCAAAATAATATAAAAGGACAAGATTACAAATAATAAATAATAAATAATAAATAAAGGGATTGTGAGTGACTCACCTTCCTTGAAGGGGCACTAAAGTGTGGAGTGCAAGTTGGGTGATGCGGGGCAAGCCCACATTGGTTAATGGGGTTCTTGACTTTATGAGAAACTTATCCAAAAGAAAAAAGAAAACTTTTAAATATATATATATATATCTTTTCATAAGTCGTCTAGAACCAATGAATTCTATTACCTCTCTTTCATCGTCCTAATTGGTCCTTTGCCCATTCTCCCCCACCATTGTCCCACTTCTTCCATGATCGCCGATTCATCGTCCCTCTAATTACATCCTATTATTTTGTAAGAATTGTACTTCTGTTGCTTATGGTTAAAGATCCGCCAAATAAAATTGGGATCGAATAAGTGTGCTATTGAAGTAATTTACCGTCAGAAAGCAAGAGATTAAAGTGTGAAAAAATAAAGTAACCTCAGAATTTATAAATATTCGTCTTCTATTTGAAGGGTACATCTTCTTTGGAATCAGGGAAAATTATTTTATTATTTTTCAGAAAAGTACAACGCATGATTCTCTAGACTCAAGATATCTCTAGGGTTTCTATGAGACGCACAGACCTATTTATACCCATCTATTTTCCAGTACATGATCTTCCAAAACTCGAAATAGATATATTAAATATAAAAATACAAGATTCTCAAACTGTAAGAGAGATTGTAATATGTCTCTCATTTGATATAAGATCAAAGACACAATAGGGCTGAGAAGGTCAAAAGGGCCGAGAAAGCGACGCGCGGCCGCTCTCCCTGTAGCCCGCCCAAAGGACCAAGAGGGCGGTGTGGCCGCGCCACATAGGCGCACTGGCATGCTCCTTGCAACCCACCCAGCAGGCCGAGAAAGTGGCGGGTTGGGCTCCCTCCGGGCCAAGAGGGCCATGCGACTGTGCAATTCGTTCTTATATAAGAATTTCAAATTTGTCTTTTGAGTTATTCTGAACCGTTATGTCTGTTGGTTGTATATTTTCATATAAAACTGAATTATTATCAATAATTGATATATCAGTTATGACAATTGAATAGATATTAAAAGAAATATCTTTGCAATGAAGATGCACCCTTTAGAAAAAGGTTATATGGATTACCATACTTATAACGGTTCATAAAAAAGCACCTATGTGCTATTAAAAACTTTATAAATTTACAAATTTCATATCTTGTCATGGAATATAATATTATTGTTAGATATTATATTCAAGGGTTTTTTGTATTTTGGGAGTAATTTACTGTTAAACTCTTTAGCAAGCTTTGTAGTGAGGGCAAATAAAATATTAAAAGAAAGTATTCTCAAAACGCCTCAAACTCATCTTTGTTTTTAGTTTTCTTTATCTCCATTGTTCTTGTTCTCTTTCATTCTCCAACACAAACGTCGTAGCCATTAACCCTATCCTTCAATTGAGGTTTTAGTATTTTATCCAACCGTTATGATGCCATACATCTTAGTGTTACTTATTTGGTACCTTCCACGATCTCTGTCTTTTTTAGCCCCTTTAATTGATCAAATCTCAACGGCTTTTTATGGTGCCGCTTGATGGGTTTCCTGGTGCCTTATCAACAACTAGCGCAAGTATTTTTACCTGTTGAGCTAAACTTTAGCAATCACATATACGGATAAGAGAATTTTAATATAAAAATAAATAAAAATCAGCCGCCAAAATTTTTTAGTTTGTATTTGAAACACTGGTTTGAAATGAAATTTTTATGTTGAAATTGGTTGATTTTTTAAAAATTTGATTATAATTTTTATTTTTTCATAAAAAAGAAAAAAACTGATATGAAAAACTTAGATTCGAACATGAAAGCGAAACATACCATTAATCTAACAATTAAAAAAAAACTTTATCAATAGGATGAAAATATAAACATTTCAATCAAAATTAGTGACACGGCAATAATTCCATACGCAAGTAAAAAAAAAAATTTTGATATATACTAAAATTGATGTAATAGTTTTTTCGAAGATTTATCAATTAAAATTAGCAACTCAAAGGCGACGTAATTTAATATTTAAAAGATTTGAATTAGAGATTAATTTAATGTTAAAGATAAAATCGGCGATTAAATGGATGGTAATCAAAGGGAGAAAGTACAAAAACAGACAAAAACGGGTGTTACGGACGAATAAGAACTGTAGCCAAGCAATGCGACAAAAGAAAATTGTGCTTAAGTCACCCCGATGATGTCATTCTACCTCCCCCTCGAATTTAAGCACGTGATCAATACAAACCTCACGGCCAAGGCCCACTTCACACAATTTGCACGCTCAGAACTTTCATCGAACCTCCATTAAACACATTCTCAACTATTTTAAATAATTTTCTCCAAAATATTATTATTTAAAATAAATAAATAAATCAAAAATTTAACACACCTTACTTTTCCAAGTGCATGAACCTACTCCACTATATAACCCTCTCTCTTCCTGAATCCCCAAAAATTCAGATTCCAGATTTCTCTTTCTTACAATACAATTCCTCTTCTTTCCTCTCTTACCCAAATCTCAATTTTCCAACAAAAACGAAATGTACGGAGAGAGTACGATGGATTCGGACTTAGCTCTTCTCGATTCGATTCGCCGCCACCTGCTCGGCGAACCGGAGGTCCGAATCGGAGCTCCAGTCACGACTTCAGGTTCAGCGGCTCCGGTTTTCTGCCGGAGCTCCAGTTTCAGCAGCTTGTACCCTTGCTTGACGGAGAATTGGGGCGATTTGCCTCTTAAAGTGGACGATTCCGAGGACATGGTCCTCTACGGCGTCCTCCGCGACGCCGTAAGCCTAGGCTGGGTCCCGTCGCTCTGCGCCGAGTCGCCGGAGCCCTGCTTCGCGGCAGTGAAGCCTGAACCGGAGATCCTACCGGCGGTCAACAGATTGCCTGAGATTGTTTCGGTTCCTCCTCCGGCGAAGGAGGCGGAGAAGGCCGCGCAGCCGGCGGTGGTGCCGGCGAAGGGCAAGCACTACAGGGGAGTGAGGCAGCGGCCATGGGGGAAGTTCGCGGCGGAGATTAGGGATCCGGCGAAGAACGGGGCTAGGGTTTGGCTGGGGACGTTCGAGACCGCCGAGGACGCGGCGTTGGCGTACGATCGGGCGGCGTATCGGATGCGCGGCTCCCGAGCGCTGCTGAACTTCCCGCTCCGGGTGAACTCCGGCGAGCCAGATCCGGTGAGGGTGACGACGAAGAGGTCGTCGCCGGAGCCGTCGTCTTCTTCTTCTTGTTCGTCGTCGATAACGACGTCGTCGTCGGCGGAGAGTGGGTCGCCGAAGAGGAGGAGGAAGGCGGGGACTGGGAACGGAACGACGTCGCTGGGGATGGTTGCGAATGGGGTTGAGCAACAAGTGGTGGTGGGAATGCAAGTGGCCTCGTGCGCACGTGTCGAGCAATTATTGGTTAGCTGATGCCGGGAGTTGAACCAGTTCAGGCACTATACAATGTAAAATATATCTTGAGACGGGAGATTTTGGATTTACCCAAAAAATTTTGGAATTATTTTATTTTTATTTTTTTTTAGGGAGAAATCAGAAAAAATTCAAAATGGCCTTAGAAAAAGGTTTGATATATATAATTGGGCTGTTTGTTTTGTTTGGTTGTGAATACACAAAATATTTTGATATTGATTGTGTTGGAAACTTGGAACTTGTTTTTCAAATGGGAATTTTCTATTCTATCAACATAAAATAATGACAAAAGCAGCATTAAATATCTTTTTTTTTATTATAAATATAATTTAACAGTAATATTATACCTGATTTTATTAAAAAATATTGAGTTCGAATCTAAGCATCTGCCTCCAAATTTAAAAGAATAACAATAATAATAATAATCTTGTCTTTTTCTTCAAAAATCAAAGGAAAATGAAAAACATGAAATATCTTGATGTGTGCTATCCAAATAGTGTTTAATTTTGGGTTCTACAATGCATGTGTGAAAATGCAAAGTTTTGCTGAGGAAATGTGACATTTGCGTTGCGCCCCCTACTAGTGAACTTCTATGGCCAAATTATGGCATAGAGTGGTTCATCTCCTTTTTTTAATGTTATTTTTAGACTAGAGTATATTCATTTTTTAAGCACTTTCCAAAATTAATCTAATATTATGTTTGGTGAAACATCTTAAACTCAAATTTTTTATCTCAGTTTTTATTTTTTCTGAAAAGTCAATAAAAATTATAACTTATTTTTAAAAAGTCAACCAACTTAAACTTAAAAATTTTAACTCAAACCGTTTCATCAAATGGAACCTAACATAACTAAATGATGTCTCAATACAAATACAATTGTGACAGAAAAATAGTAAAAAATGATAGACTTAATATTTTATTATATTTTGTACTTCATTTGAATGATACTATATTAAAGATTATATCTACTTTTTCTCATAAAATAATTTTTAAAACTATAATCGTTAACGGAGGTAGGACGCGACGAGTAAGGGTTGTCCCACTGAATTTTTGTAATTTAAAATTTCTTTTTTCTTTTTGTCCTTTTATCTTTTTATCCACATTCAGAGTCAGTAAGCCCCCATTAGAAATTTTACTTTTTATCTAATAAATTCATTTGTCATGCACTTCTTCAATAAATAAATTTTAATCGTATTGAAAGAAAATAAATATGCAAGACTTTCAAAGTATGAAATCTGTCATTAACTTTGTAATATGTTTCATGTTTATATATGTTTGGTAGTTTTTGTTTTTTTAAATATTGTGATATTATTTTGAAAATTTTTCAGGTTACTCTGAAAAACCAAATTTTGGTATATGCCTGTATTGAAGAAAGACAACGTGATGGGTCCAAGATGGGATGGTTTTCTCGCCAACCTATCCCGCAAAGAAAATGTGACATGTTTTTCTATTAAGGGTTTGAAATACTAACATGTATTATATTTACTTATTTATTTTTATTTTCATGTTACTAATAAATAAATAAATAAATAATACACTTATATGAGTAAGTTTATTTTATTTCTCATATAATACATAAAATTTATAACTTCATAATTAAAATTATATATAATAAAATGTATTATGCATGATATATTACAAAAGTAAGATACAGTTAAAAGGGTCGGGAAAATAGATTTTTGAGGTCAAGGATCCCAAAACCTATCACCTCACCACAATCCGCAGCAGATTATTAAATTAACCTAACCCGTCTACAATCCAAACCCATTTAAACATGATTTTACCCATCTTAAAGTAAATGAGTTAACATATAAAAATTATCATCCATACCATTAAGCTAGAAGGCTAGCTTTAATGCTGTTTATAAAAGTATATATTTTTAATCTTAAAGTGTTTTGAAAGTGACAATATTATAATTATTAAATGAAAATTCAACATATCAATCAATCAATAAAAATTCAAATATAAAATTTAGAATAAAATATTATGCATATATTTGAATTCTAGATTCACACCAAAGTTTTTTAATCTTATTTGTTATCTTTTTCTGAAAAATTAATAAAAATTATAATTAAATTTTAAAAAATTAATAAATTTTAATTTAAAAATTTTATCTCAAATTCATATTTCAAAAGGAGGCTATATTAAAAATAATTTTCTAATCCAAATACCATGCTCTAAATTCGTGTATTAATTTAGCACTCTATGAAAGATATTATGATTGCACAGCTATGCTAGAAACAACTTTTTTTTCCCCCCTTTATCCGACGCTTTTTGTACCAAATTAGATTCTTAATCAATTTTGAACACGTCAGATTTTAGATATGACTAGATAGATACAATGTCTCTTCACTGCTCAATTTTGTCATTTTTCAATGTTCTATATTAACATTTAACATTTATTATTCTATGGTGCTTGAATCTTGATTTCCTTTTCACACGCCCATTTTAAGCACGATTTGAAAAATATGTGTTGTATAGAGAGGACATGTACTGCTACTGACTTTTTTTTTTTTTTTTGACTTTTGATTATTCAATATGAAAATTGTCTAATAGGACTTTTCACCTCAATAATTGCACTTTTCTTGCTAAAAAATAGGGAAAAACCGCACTTTCTTTGGGTGTTTGGCAAAGGATATACCAGATATTTTAAAATTGGATTGATACTAATACTGCTACATAAGTTGCATTTCTAGTTTACCTCTCAAAGAGAAAATTACCTTAATAATTACCTTTTTTTTTCATTTATTAATTAACATAATATAAATTTTTTATTTTTGATCAATATGATACATATTTTAATTTATTTTAATTTAATTTTGTATCATATTAGTCTAATGTTAATATATTTTTGAGAAAATTATCTAAATAACAACCTTTTTTTTTATCTTTTCGTCAATATGACACAAATTTCTCATTCTTAATCAACATGACACAAAATTATATTTTTGATAAAATTACCTAAATAACAATATTTCTTTATCTATTGACCAACATGAAACAAATTTCTCATTCTTAATCAACATGACATAAATTGTAGTTAATTTTAGTTTAATTTTGTGTTATGTTAGTTTAGTATTAATTTTTTTATATCATGTTAGTATAATGATCTTTAAATTTGTGTCATTTAGATGCTTTTCCCTTAATTTTTTGTGTCGTATTGGTGCAGTAACTTTAAATTTCTATCATTCAAGTGTTTTGTCCTACCTCAAATTTTGTTTTAAAAAAAAAAATAAAATAATAATAATAATAACCCCTTAAAAGGTCCTTATAAAATAAACCCCATAAAATAATGCACAAATGAATTGCACTGAATCCCTAAAAAAAATTGCGGTGGACAAAAGTTTAAAAAAAAAAAACACACACACACAAACAAACAAACTTGGGCGGAGATTTTGAACTTGATAGTTAGGGACTAAGGGGAAACAAAAAAATCCATAACATGGTTGACACATCCAGACTCGTCCAATTCAACCAGATCTAACCCAACCTTAAGATTAACCCAACCATCTAATCCGAATTTTCATTAGGTGAGTTTGGGTTTAAATTATTATTTTTTAAATATATTCTAACTATATATTAATTAGTTTTACTATGATTTTATGACACACATTTATATTTGCATTGTTGATCTTTTATTTTTTGTTTATTTTATTATAATTTTTAAGAAATTGAACTAGATTTGATTTTACAAATATATATATTCAAAGTAAATTATAAATTGTATTTTTAAAAAAAATTGCTTATTTAAAATTACATTATTATTATTTTTTCTATAATGACAAATTCGCCCAAGTCATCCAACCCAATCCGACTTCAATTGAGCTGGTTGATTGGGTTGGTTAAATTATTTACAAGTTTGAGTAGGTTAAAAATCCCCAAAACACCCAAACCATCGATATTCACCATAATTGATAGATGTAAAGATTATAATTATATTAGCTAAAAAGGGGGAAAAAGTATCTCTGATAGGATTGTAATACAGTTTTCAATCATAGGTAACATTAGTAAAAAAAAAAACCAAAAACCAAAAACCAAAAACCATAGGTAACATTAGAATTACAGTGTGTTATAAAAAAGTACAATAATTTGGTAAAACATATCAAGATATGGTAGTCCATAACTATAACCTAATGATATAATGGTTTTTTTTTTTAGGAATTATAGTAAATAACATATTTACATAAGTTAAAATAAGTAAATAATATATTTATGAAACTATTGAACTAAATAGCATTTTTACTAGTAAATACACTTATTCACTAAATAAATAAATAATTATTTATTTTTATTAAAAATGATGAAATTGTTGAAATAAATAGCATATTCATCAGTAAATAAAATTATTAAATAATTATTTATTCTGACTAAAAAGTGCATTTACTCTTAAATATGTTATGTACTTTTTAACTTCTGTAAATATGTTATTTTACCCCTTTCTCCCCCTTTTTTTCAAATGGATTATGGTGGCCTTTTTTAGCATTTTTTTAATAAAATTTCCAAAGTTTTGTTAATTAGGAAAACGATCTTAAAAAAAATCATGTTCAATCAATGATTAATCAATATCAATAGGTGTTTACTATTTATAGTTAATCACAAGATTAACCAGATAGGTCAAACAATATTTTTATAACCACTAGTTATTTCTCTATAGATAAAAAGGTTCAGTCTTTCTTATATAAGTGCTCAAAACTGCATATCAATATATACATCTAGTAAATAATTTTTCATTTTTTTTTTAACTTTATACTAGAACCTTAAAAAAAAAAAAAAAAAAAAAAAAAAACTCTATACTAGAATTCTAAATAATTGCAATTTCAAAAAGAAGAATTCTAAATAATTAAAACTGTTATAGGAACTTTAATTGTTTTCCACTATTTGACCTCTATGCTTACATGGCAAAAAATCATGTACGAATTTGGAAGGAACATATTTACAAGTTGAATGGAGGAAATATGAAGTGTGAGCTAAGAAATGATTCATTTAAACGCATGCTTTGCGTGTTAAGGTAAAGCTCCCAATTGTCATGGAAGGTGACATTTTCCCTAATGGCATTACGTCATTAATTCTTTACCACATTCACACCTATTTTCTCATTTCCATGTAAAACCACCAACTTTACGTCTCTTCCTACGTACCAAACCTACAAAGAAAATTTCGTTTTAAAAGAGGTACAAAGAAAATTCTTATAATTGGAAAGACTCTTTTAACAATCAATAATGTGGGCCCTTCTAACTGTTGAATTATTTTCCAAAATATTGGTATATGAATGTGCATGTTAAAAATATGCATCCCCCTTGACTATAGTGAAAAGGATCATCCATATCATAAAAATTTCTTCCATGTTTGTTTCATATGGGGGTGCAGGACAGACTGTTTAGGCGGATTTATTTTATGGCGGTTTGTAAAAATTACAAACCGTAAGTACCCAAAGTCTAGATGATTTGAACGGTTTTTTAAGTGGACGGTGTGGGCGTGAGTTTTACACCGATATTTTTAATATATTATAACTAAATTCTCAAAGTATTTTACATCTTGTCTAAAATAATATTATTCCTAACTAATCTTTTACCCATTACTAAATGGGAGAGTCAAAATAGAAAATAAGAAGAAAAAAAAATTGAAACTTCTTTATTAATAAAGCAAGATTTTATTTTTTGTTTATTTCCATCAAAATACGAAATTAAATTCAAGTTATAATTGCTAACAATTACTTCAATGATCATATCTCAAGATTCAAAATACATGTCACAAAAGAATATATATATATATATATATATATATATATATATATATAAAAGAGGATTATACTAAAAGGATTAAAGTATTCAAGATAATATACCAACTCTTTTTTGGAAATAAAAAGAAAGAAAGAAAAAGGGACGGCATATTAACACGTTATTAATAGTTCAACAACGCAAACAAAAACAATAACTAAATAAATTGGCTTATTAAGTTTGCATATTAAACTAGTTAATAAGTTTTAGGTTCTATTACATTACACACATTCAAAATTAAACTCCAAAATTTATTACAAGAATAAAATAATAATTAAAAAAATAAGCGGGAGGGCAGTTTGAAACCGTAGTTTTATTTGTCAAACCGCAATTATCCACTTATCATAGCAGATTCAAACCGTGCTATCCATTTGAACTGTGGTTTTGACAAAAACCCGTCATATGCAGATTAGGCGGTGCGGTGTGAGCAGTTTATACAGTTTGCGGTTACGTTTATGCACACCTTCATATGCCCATTTTTAAAATTGATGGAAAAATAACAAGAGTGTTTTTCTCAACTTTTTTTATCATTCTTCTCATTTCAAAAAAGGTGAACATCTCATTTTCAATCATATTTTGTACATTACCCTTTTAGAATCTTTTCTGAATCTTTTTGAATTATACTCCTAATGCACTAATGATAATATCATTTCTTCTTATTTTATAACTTTCTAAATAAATTTTAAACTTTTTTTGTCTTCAAAAAGGAAATTTTTTTTATATATCAAAAAGTCATTTCATTCTAAAAATTAAATGACTTTCATATTTCATATAAAAAAAAAATTCGAAAATGAATAGGTGGTCATACCTCTAGTTCTCGTACAATTTCATAACTGTAGGCAGTAAGCAATTATAAGAATCGAAAGGTGATGTTCGGAGATCATTCCTTTTATCTTTACTTGCCCATTCAGTAATCAATATGCTTATTTTTAATTTTATTTTTTTTTGTACGTATACTTTCCCTAATTTTTTTTAATGGTTACGAATTCTTAAAAAGATCCTATAACATGGTTGCAACTTTCAGGTTTAGTTGAGTAAACATTTCTTATTAAATGTTGAGGTCTTCACTTCAAACATTCTCCAAAAAAAAAAAAAACAAAACAAAACAAAAACGAAAAACCCAACAACAGCAACAACAAAAAAAAAAAAAAATCAATTGATTATGAAGTGAATTAAGTGATGTTCTAAATCCATTGATTACGAAGTGAATTAAGTAATGTTCTTAGACAAACGCCATCATAGTAAAACATTTAATAATATATAACAACTAATTTTTTCCGTTTCCTTTTCCATTAAAAAAAAAAAAACTAATTTTGTAGCTCAATGTCTTTTTTTTTTTTTTTTTTTTTAATATACGATATTATATGACTAAAAAGTTTGTAGCATTAAATACTTTCAATGACCAATGCCATAATGTTTTTCTTTCTTGTTCAATCAAAATATGTTTTTCTTTCTTATGATAAGAAGTTGTAGGAACTAATCCACACAAAAAACGACAAACCAAGAGAAAAAAATTAAAAAAAAAAAAAAGTGTCATGTCGACATCAGGCATTAACACACGAGGGGTTGTGGGGACGGTTGTACGGTCCAAAAAGCAACCACAGTTTTTTCTCATTTCTATTTTTCTTTGTTGACAAGCAAAAGTTTGACCTTGACTGTTCTGATTTATTGCTTTGACATTTCAAGGGTTCTCCAAATGAGGAGTTTTTTTCTTCCCATGACTATTTTAAAAATATAAGAAAATTAGACCGGATGATTTCTTTTAATCACCTAAGTTAATAAATAGTCTATTTTTTTATTTAAAAAAATTATTATTTATCATTTTTTAAATTTGATCAATCAGTAATTGATTAATAATTAATCAATGATTGATTATAAAAATTAATAATTGACTAATAATCCATCGGTAATTAATTATGAAATTTGGTGATTTACATTATGATTATTCAGTGATTGACTGTAAGTCAATCATTGAATGATTTTTATATGGTTACTCACTGATTATTCATTTAAGAAAATTGATTAACTATTTTAGAAAAAAAAAATGACATTTTAATTAATTTGTAAAAACTTTGATAATTTATTTTAAAACTTTTTTAACTATAAATCCCTAAAATTTATTGGCTTTTCAACCTTAGTGTACTTTAGCACAAGATTACTATTTCTATTTAACACTTTTTTCTTTTTTTGGTTTAATATGCAACACTTGGAGATTGCGATGATGGCTTCATATTCTTATTTTTATGAGGGTTGGAGTTCAAAATTCTCTATCTTGATTAAGATGGCATTAAGAATATTAAGAAATTGGCCAACTGTTTTAATTATTTATTATTATTATTATTATTATTTTTTTTTTTTGTATTTTTACATTCTACGTTTGGACTTGAATTATTTCAAAGGTAAATAAAATGTAAATATATGAAACGAATGCCCACAGGTAATGAAAATATATTAGTTGACAAATTCTCCTTAAATTTTTTAAGGTAATTGGAAGTAGCGAAGAAATTTTACTTACCAATATTAATGAGTACCTTGAGCTACTACTCACGTGTGCAAATCACGTTCACACCTCCTGGGTTGCTCAATACATACATCTTCTAGTGCCGGTCAATGGCTAAGTCGTCTTGATCAACGGTCAATATCAAACAAAGTTTTTTACACCCACGTCAGAACTTTTGAATGGTTGAAATGCACGTTTTAAAACACAAAACTATAGTTATGATGGGGATTTTTTTTTCGCCCCTTTGACTTGAGAAACAACTCGATGGAGAAATTTTTCTATCCGTTTCAAAGTTTTAGCTTAGACGGATAAAATAATTGAAAGAGAAATTAGACAGGTGTAAGTTTTTGAACACCCAATTTCATAGATAGTCCAATTTTGTATATTTTTTAGTTAGAAGATCTAATAGTCATTTTTTGATCAATCAATCTCTTTTTTCCACACGAAACTTTCAATGGCCGCTGTCGCAGAGGGTTCGCCTAAGAATACAAAGCCTCAAGCAAGGAAGGGCCGATTGCGATCTCCCATGATGAAAAAAACCTCGCATGATGACAGGAATTGTGGCAAATCGTGATTTAGATCGCAATCCAACCTTCAGCAGTGCCCCGACATCGTTTTCCCCGACGAAATCATTATTGTTGGCGCCTGAGCTCCTCGTCTTCCCTGTCGTCGACCACCTTTGCAGTTTGGATAGGAGAGGGGAGAGAGAGAGGGGTTATATATTATGATATGAAAAATGCCAGGAACATCAACTCTAATCTAAATTTTTGAGTACCAACCTATGTAGCGTATGAGTTGTCTTTTTTCATTGGTAAGTGTTTGCGATTGATTGCGATTACATCATTGATTATGATTACCAATGATAATATGACACATGGATTGGTACTCAAAAAATTGAAATTGAAGTAGGTGTCCATAGCAATACTCTTATTATATTATGCTCAATTAATGATTGACTGTAATCAATCAGTGATTCACAATAAAAATTGATGGTTTATAAAATAATCAATCAATGGTTGACTATAAAAATTGATTATTTCTACTACGGCCAGTTAATCACTGATTAAACAGTCAAACACTGATTAATCATATTAATTATACTAAGGGATTAATTAAGGATGGATTATTTGTCAAAATTGATTCACCATTTTAGAAGGGGGGGAAAAAAAAAAAAACCTTTTAGCTAGTTTTTAAAAGTTTCGGCCATGCATTTAAAAACTTTTAAAAAGGCTACTTACCTCAAAATCAAACCAATTGAATTGATGTTAAAACGATTCGCTTATGTTACGAGAGGAAGTATGATTGTTTTTGTTTTTTTTTTTTTTTAATGATAATTTTTTTTATAATCGTTTTTCAATGATTACTTTTTAACTTAATACAGATACCCATGAATTGTGAATGTTGTTGCAAAAATTAAAAAATTAAACTTGTGAACCTTAAATGATAAGACAATTATTTGTGGAGTTGGATACGATAACCAACAAAATTTATATGATTACTTGTACACGTAAAGCATTTGACACCACCACAAAAAGACCATGTTAGGAAATCGATCTCTAATTTCAATTTTAGGTGAAGAATACCCCATATCTTTTTTGGATGTAACAATCATCCCTCTATGTCAGATTAAGTAGCCACCGAGTAGCACAAACCAATTGCAATTAGTAAAGTTGCATTTCGTTCACTCATGACAACTTCATGAGATTGGGATTAAAAAAAACTACGGAAATAGAAGTCAAACGAAAGGACGCAACATTAAAAAGCATCACCGACTTTCTTCGAAATGGCGATGACATTGAAATTAAGTGAGTCGGGATTCTTTTCAATCATGCCCTGTATCACTTTAGCAGCATCCTGTCAAACATGAATAGAAATCTCATCATTTAAAAACCAACACCAACAAACTTAAATAACACTAGCAAGAAAATTAACTTAAAATTTAAAAAGCATGAATAGTCTGTTTGATGAAACGGTTTGAGTTGAAATTTTTAAGTTTGAGTTGGTTGACTTTTTAAAAATTAATTATAATTTTTGTTGACTTTTCAGAAAAAAACAAAAATTGAGATGAAAAAATACAATTTAGTTTAAGTTAAATGGGTACGCCAAACAAACTAGAAAATTACAAGTAAATACCTTTAATAGAGTTTCCGGAGAAGACGATCCATGAGATATTGGTCCCGTCTTTCTCCCATCAAGCTCATAAAGTGTTCCTACAAGAAAAAAAAATTAAATAAATATTTTGCATATTTTAAAGGCATTTCTTATTATTTCGAATAAGACATTTTTTGGGGAGAGTCGGCTAGACTACACACCATCCACGCATGTGAAGCAAATGAAGTGAGTGTTCACATCGTCTGAAGCCTGTATAGAAAAATTGACAAGATGAACGGAGTAAAAAAATATATTTTTGAAACTAAAGAAAAATTGATAAGACGAAAGGAGCAAAAACCAAAAAAAAAAAAAAAAAATATTGAACCAAACATAATAATAGATAACAAAGATCATTTGTACTTATCTTAAAATTAACTAGAGAAAGAGGGTGGAATTATGGAAGGAGGGCAAATCTAGAAATTGTGTAAACCCACACTAGGGGTTCATGTCCCTCAAGCAAGCAACCCAAGAACCAATTGGGCACGTTCAACTAACAATTCCTACATAATGAAATTGCAATTCATTTCTAATATCTTGAATAACTTGAATCTACTTTTCCACTACCTAGCTCCTAAAGCAAAGATTCCTATTTCCTACATTTTTTTTTCACGTGCCTCGTCTTTTTCCACCATTCTATCTGCTAATATTAAAAACCAAAATCCGAGAGAAATCTTAGAATACTTGCATTATGATCAGACTGTTCATCAACAAAGAAAGCGTAAAAAAGTCTAATTTTTGTCTTCCAGTAGGCCATTAAATGCTTGTATTTCTCTCTCAATCGTATCGTTTTTCACATGATAACTAGATGTCACCATATCAACGTAGATGTAATCTAGTAATCAACATAAAATAACCTAACACTTGATACCTTAAGTCCTTAACCTAAACATAAAACATAATACTTCTCACCACAAAACATCCTCGATCAATCGACATTAGAGGTAAATTAAATACTAATCGTTTGGCATCATTATTTAGTATACACTAACGAAAATTTACCTCAGTATCTCCAGCAGTAGCAGCCACTGCATGAGCAACTTCCATTTCAGTATCATTCTCAAGAAAGCGTGCTCGCTATACAAATATGAAAAATAGATACGAGTAAGCTTTCAGGCAACCATGTACGGATAACAATATCAATCAAAATAAGAACAAAGTAAATAAATGAAATAGTGAAAGAAAAAGTAGAACCTCCAACGCATCCATATTTGCAGTAGATTTAAAAAACTTGTCCAAGAATGATCCCTCAACTGAAAATAAAATGCGGACACCGGAAGAAATGGTTAGCATGATAAACAGTATCAGTAATGGAACAACCAGTTATACCGGAAAAATGTTTTCAAGAAAAAACACATTCTCTAAGAAAGTAAACTCAATTCTTATAGACACGTTATTGAAGGCCACAACATAGATACCAACGCTTTCCAATATATAATAGTAATAACAAAGAAATTGGCCGTAAACATTTTAATTTCTAGAGCCAGACATGTTGTAGTATTCCAGTTTTCGAGAATAATGTCGCAAGACAAGCATCTGTCACAGATCTCCAGGGAACTCGTCTAATATATTCTGGTCCTATATATTTTTAATCTATCACACTTCACAGGTTCCTTATTCATGTTAACTTCTATACGTGTTGATGGAAAGCTCTTTAAATTTTTACGTTTTCTTGTCATTTTTGAATCTTTCTAGTGTCTTAAACTCTCTGGTCAAACTTCTTAAACAATATGAGCAGCTTTTCATTTCCACAGAGCACAGTGAACAAAGGGATAATTAGAAGTTTTCTAGTTGATTTGCAGCAAATACATTTTCTAGTCCTGGGATTTGCCTAGACTTCCCTCATTTTTTTCAATTTTAACACACTTTTTCTCTCACAAAAAGAATTTCGGAAGAACCCTATCAAGCAAGACTCCTATAATTTCCATAAAAACCTGGTGAGCGACTATGAGATTGTATAAAACACACGCACAAACGTCTACTTATATTTTCATGCTTATGCACATCTTGTCAGAAGAGCTAATATCCCTGTTAATGGGAAAGGGAAATAACCATACACAAGCACAGCTACAAGCATTTATGAAAAGAAAACTATGTTTACACAACCTACCGAGCTTGATCTCTGAGGTGATATTTCCAACAGCATGAAGAAGTCCAACTGTTCCACAAGCATTGCCCACGGTTTGTCTCATATAATAAACTCGGCCATGAGGTTCCTACAGCCACCACTTATTGTCAATTTGAGAGAGCCAAAAAAAAAAAAAAAAAAGAAGATAAAGAGTTTAGGAGTTAGAAAGTGATTAAACTAACGCTTCTGATCTCCGACCATTGTTTAAAATTGCGCAATTTGAGGAGCACAATGAGGCGCGCCTCAGTGAATTGCGGAAAAAAATAGTAACGAGGCCTAAGCCTCAATCGCCCTCTAAATTGCGTACGCCTCTATGAATTGAGGCGTACTCAGAAACGTACACAATTGGGCAATATTGAGGCTGTAGCCTCAATTTTTCTAAAGTTTTTTCCAGTCCAAAGAAATCACTTAGCTACCATAAAGATGAACACATTGGTTTACATAATGTTCAACAAGAGGCTGAAGGATAGACATTTGAAGAAAAAAATTTTGATGTTATATCATGATTTCTACCTACTATATGATTTTTCATATTTTATCAACTTATTTTATGGTTTCAATTTGAGGCTTACGCCTTAACTCGCAAACAGAAAACGCCTTAATACCCGATTGCACAATTTTAAACCTTGATCTCCGACAAACACAAATATTACATAAAAAGTGGGCAAAACATAACCCAATTTCTCAAAATTAAATATTTTCACAAATACTCGGATCAAATGTCTTTAGTACAAACGCACCTTTACTTCATTTGCCTGTTGTATTCGCTCTTCTTCGCTCTGAGAACAATTATTAATTTATCAAATGATCACGACCCAGTCATTCACAGAAATAGAAAACATTTCAAAACACCAGAATCAAGCAAAAGTAGGTACCTGTTGGGTTAGGGGATAAAGAAATAGCACAGCCAGTACAGGCTTTGGGACCATTTCCAGAAGTTCTTCACCCAAGCCATACACATCACAGCACTCTGCCTCGGTCTCGGGAAGACCCAGGCCCCAAAGGAACTGCAGGATACAAATAATATATAATAAGAAATCATAATCTAGGCATTTTTTCCACATTTAAATTAGTAATTATTATGTTATGCCTATAATAAACTGCACCCTGAAAATCATCCTTCTTAATCTTTAACAAAGGGGTAAAAAAAAAAAAAAAAATCACATCCTTGAAATCTAAGCATCTAAACTTAAAATATTGAAAATTTTAAGTGGAACTCATAAGTTCAACACTGTGCATTGCAAATGAATGGTCCGTTTGGCTCCGTCTGGAGACATTTTTAAGGCATTATTCAAAAAGTTTTCTACATTTACTTTTCAAACCTACGATTCAAATGGATCATTAATGTCTAGAATTCCTATTTTCTCTTTTGTATTAATTTCATTCACTACCTGATTAATTTCAAAAATGTCTAGGCATCCTAATTCAAATAAAATACTTAATCCTAATCCTAAAAATCCTAATTAAACTCGAACTGAATATAAACAGTAGTAATATAATATGACTTGGACTTGTCCTACATCATAAAGGCAAAGTAATATATTAATTAAGCAGTCTTTTTTTCATTAAAAAAAAAAAATTGCATTCCGCTATGAAGAAAACCTAACACCAAAAGAGGACCCAAAGTTAAAATAAAAATTAAAAAATAAAAATAAAAACCCTAAACTCATATGTATCTGACACCCTCTACGATTCAAAATTCTAGCCCTCAGCTTGGTTTACAAGCCAAAAAAACTCTAATATTCCTAAAAAAAATAAAAAATAAAAAATAAAAAAAGAAATTCCGAATCTTTTACGGTTTATATCACAAACGAAAAATAAAAATAAAAATAAAAATAAAAATAAAAATAAAACTGAAATTCGGGAATGATTTTCTATCACAAGGTTTCGAAGGAAACAAGAGAAGATGGAAAAGAATAGGGATAGGAAAAGAAGAGAGAGAAAATCACCTGGTTCATGACATCTGGGTTAGCTTCAAGAGGAAGCCATCTCTTGGAAGAAGGAGCTTCATCTAAGGTAGCCATTTTTTTATTTTTTGCTTTTTGCTTTTCTGATGGAACTGAAGTGGAGGAAACTGGAAGAAGTGTCGGGTTGAAACGTTTTAAAACGAATTCCTGCGAACTGACCGAACGGCTTAACCTCCTCACTCCTCCCTTATATATGTATATATATATATATATATATAGGCCGTGTTAAAAGAGTCCGGAAACTTCTTGAATTCCTGATGGGCCTTCTGAGTGTTAATGGGCCCAGTATCAATGACGAGAATGATATATAAAGTAACCGGGGTTTTTAGGACTGATGTCCTAAATTTTAGTTTTTGACGACTTAAACCCTAAATTTTTAATTATAATAATTTATTTTTTAAATTTATTAAATTATAGTAATATATTTCTTTTAGTTAATTTTATACTGAATAAAAGATTTAAAATTAAAAGATCTGTATTAGGATTTGTATAAGATTTATAAATTTTTGATTGGAAATGGATTTTTTTCGTTTTCCCATTAAGCGTACGTGGGCTTTTCATAATTAATTTAACAGAAAACTAACTTATAAGTGATGCATTGTCACAATTTAGCGAGTTAAAAGAGTAAATTGTCAAAATGAGAAGTTTGGAAGGTAAATTGTCAAAAGATGACAAATTTAAAGGATATCAGTGCTAAATAAATAAATAATAAGTTTTAAAAATATTTAAAATTTAAAATTTTTTGCAAGTATTAAAATTCACAAACATATTTAGAAAAAAAAAAAAAAAAAAGTCACAAATCCATGCCATGACAAAAATATTTGTAGACATTGTAATTTCCCGTCATGCCAACTTTTTTATAGTACCAAATATGTTTTTAATTAGATTATAATGAGAAATTTGTACCATTCTTAACTCTGCACACACCTCTATTAATTAAATTAAGAACCCTCAAAACAAAATTATATAAATGAACAACTATTATTACTATTAAAAAAAAAAAACTCAGTGTGTTATTCTATGTTTCTTTTACACACACACCTTTATCAAATCCCCCAAATAAATAACGTAAAAATATTTCAAAAAATTTTGTTTCAATGACTATTCCAAAAAATTACATTGAATATTAATCTTCTTTATTACCTTATGTTCTTTTTACTTGTGTTATGCCTTATCTTCCATTTAGTTGGTTTTTCCGTATTTGAATATTAACGTTGATTCTTGGTTGTGACTTCGTCTATTGTTGCCAAAAAAAAAAAAAAAAGAAACACTTAATTTTTGTCTTTATCCTCAAAATTTTTTTGTCTTTTCTGAAAAAGTCAACCAAAATCACTATTTAAACTTACAAATCTTAACTCAAACTTACACACCAAACACCCCCTTAACTTTGTTAATTTACTTCTTTTTTTTAGTGTCTTGTTGTCGTATAATTAGTGCCTTTTGATGGTTTTTTTTCCCCCCTTCAAGTATTAGATTTACAGTATGGTTTTATGATTCTTATTCTCCAGCGTAGTTGGTTTCCGCTTTTTTTTTTTTTTACTTCTATCATGTTGAGTTCTTTTTTGTTTTTTTTTTTTTGTCAGATTTTTTTTTCCCCTACCATTTTTTCACAACATCATGATAAATTTTCCAAACTTTATGACCCATTTTTATTTAATATTAACAACACCAAATTCGGGTACCAAACGTTCAAAGAGCTAGTGGGAACATTCCAATCCCACAAAATTCATTACGAACTTGAGATTAGTCATACAGTTTTCAAGCCTTTTCAGCTGATGGGCATCTGATCCAGAAAAGCAACTTTCTGTCCACACATGGCGCCAATTCGAGCCAAAATAGGTTATTAGCCGCAGAATTATGATTCTTATTCTCCATTGTAGTTTGGTTTCCGCTTCTCGGCGAATGCCGCGAGGCCTTCCAAGCGATCTTTTGTGTCCAAGAGTTGTCCATAGCAGTCCTCTTCCACTTCCAAGCCCGAAACCATGCTTACCTCCAGTCCTTCGTTGATGGCCCTTTTCGCCATTCTTATTGCTATCGGACCCTGCTAAAAGTGTTACGTGTTAATACAAAACTCTCATTTAGAGTATGAGATATGGTTTGATCTGCATATACGTTAAATGCAATGGATAAGTTAAAAAAGTTCTAACAGAACAATTTAGTAGTACCTTTTCATTTATATCCCGCGCAATTTCAAGCGCCTTTAGATGAGCTTCCCCAGCAGGAACACAGTAATTGACAAGGCCTGAAGCAAGATGTACTCTTTCCTTTTAGAGTATGAAAAATAAATAAATAAATAAATAAGCACACTATACAGTAAGCAAATGCACCAATAGACAATGCAGCCGTTCCACTAATCCTCCTGCCAGTGTATATAAGTTCCTTAGCTATCGCTTTTCCGACCAATCTAGGAAGTCGTTGTGTCCCACCTGCTCTGTGAAAGGCAGGTTTGTGGAAAAGGATCATCAGGACTGTCCAAAGAACAGAGAAATAGCATATAAAAGATCGTAATGGGAATATTTCTACCTAAAGCAAATTTGATTATTAATATCAATCTCCAAACTGAACTAATCTTGTAGTACATTTTCGATAGGTTTCATAGGAAAAGGTCAGGAACTGTTCAAACAAGATGTTGACAGATGATATTTAGCACATACCCAGGAATAATAGCAAGTCCTGTTTCCGGCAATCCTAATATCGCATCTTCTCCTGAGAGCCATTTGAGATGGGAAATGATTAATCCGACACTACAACTCATCTAAGTAGCCATGCTTTAACTTAATACAAGCAAGTTAAATACAGGAATGTTAAAAATTGGAACTACCACATATCCGAAGATCACATGATAACGCCATTTCAAGTCCGCCACCCAATGCAGCACCTTCAATGACAGCAATACTAGGAATGCGAAGTTCCTGAACAAATGAATACAAAAGGTTCATGTAAATAATCAAGAAGAAGAACGATACTGAACAAGTTTCACCGGTACTAAGGTGACTCATACAAGAAGAGAGCAAGAGAAACAAAATGATAAAATCAACACTTCAGCTCAGCAATTAAATGCTCAGCAGAATAAATATGTGCATGCATATACATGTGTGTGTAAATGCACATGTAAGTACCACTAAAGAAAAATAAAGACGGGAATTTTGTATCAAGAGAAAAGTAACAAAAAATACATATAGGCGAACAAGGGAAACCAACCTCTAAAAATGAGAATGTCGAGCGCAGCGAGTTTACAAAAGATTGAACCTCAGAAGCACTCTGTATCTTGCGTTCCTGCCAAACCAATTAACAACCAATAACTACATTAACAATTCACATATTCATCACCTCCTGTAGAAACACAACCTCACAAAGAGAAAGATGAGAGCAATTTTGGCTTTGGTTTCTGAAATTCTCAGGGACTCCTTAGTTATCACCTAATTGTCTATTGACAAACAAAAGTACGCTAATTGCATGAGATGGGCATTGGGTAACCTAGGAGTTTACCGAAATCACGTATTTTGCTTGCAAGAAAAACAACATAAGAGCAACCCCCACAGATATCCTAGTGATTTTCCAAAAATACTTGTTCCACCATTAATGCCATTGCACAGCTTACCCACATGCCAAGTCAACACCAATCAATATGGCCACAACAAGGAAGAATACCATCTTTGATAGGGTGTGAAAAAGTATTAAATCAATGGAGCTCAGTTCAGAACCGTTAGATCTTCAAGTTCTGTTGAACTCTCGTACTTTTTTTCATCTAATATGGATCATATATGATTTGACGTTTTTGAACTATGTCCTAACAATAGAGTAATTTTCATACCCCACCACGGAATTCTTCCTCACAAAATTCAAAAGAAATTCCACAAAATCTTTCTTTCAGCTAAAACAAACAATTCTAGCAGTTGAAATTTTTCAGTAAAAAGCTGACAACTTTCTTACATCCCAAATATTTGGCAAATTTTTCACTTTTCACCGGAACTTGATATGCAAAGTCAAACAAGCGGACGGTAAAGAAAGAAAACAGCAAAGTCCATTCATTTACCTTCAAATCAGCACCAGCACAGAACACCTTGGGAACTGAACTACGGATCAACACGACATTAGCAGAGGAATCTTTACTGACATCTTCAATCGCATTCCGAAACCCTCTCAGCAGATCTTTCCCAATCGCATTCTTCGCCTCAGGCCTGTGCAAACTAACCTCAACAATTCCTGGAAATTAGGGAAAAAAAATCCAATCTGGGTTTTTATTGTGATCTGAAAAATCGAAATTGAAATTGAAAGATACTAATTTTTAATTTACCGGAATCGGAGTCGGAGAGTCTCTGAAGGCTGACGAACTGAGAAGACGCGGGTTCCAAGATGAGAGTTCTGCGAGTTTGGAGAAGCCATTTCTGGGGATTTGAGTTCTCGAGGAGTACTGAAATGGGTTGCAGGGAATTCTGTTTTCTCGCCATGTAATGGCTAATCGACCTGCGTAGAATCCTTGAAGCATGCATTTTTTCTGGGTTTTTCTGCAGCTGAAACAAAGATTGGGATTCCAAGTAATAATTTTGGAGATTCTTCTTCTGGGCAAGTTTTGCGAGCTCTGTGAGAGGAGTATCAAATTGGCAGAGCAGAGGTTTTCGTTATTGTTGCTCTTATCTAGAGTGTCTGTAGAAAAATGGAGTAATCGAGTCAAACGTCAAGTAAGGTGTCCGAGGAAACGGATAAACCTGAGCTAAACTGATTATAACGGTCCGTACGATATATTTGAGTTGAAAAAATATAATTTGAGTTGAAAATTTTTATTAATTTTTTAAAAAGAGATAAAAATTGAGATAAAAAAATACAGTTTAAGTTGAAATCTCAAAAGAGATCTAAGTTTATCAAAATGAGTTTTTCTTTTTAATTTTTTTAATTTTTTAATTTTTTTTTTTGGGAAGATTGATTTGACATCTAATTTGATGAATTTATTTAAAGGAGAAAAAGAGAAAAATATATACAATGTATTTTCAAGAAAACTATGAAGGAGAAATTTGTCCATTAAGTATTTAATTCTAGGTGTAGTTGTAATTTAATTACGAACTACAAAAAGGATGAATTTAAAATTAAAAGGCCATCCTAGAAAAGAGAGAGTGTGAGAGAGAGAGAGATGGAGAAAAGTGTTTTTGGTTGGGGTTAGTCGCACCATCAAGCTTCTAGCCTTCGAATTTCATCTATAAGTCTGTCATCAAATGTTAAGTTTAAGAATATAATTCGTGTCATCTGTGAAGGGTTACTGGATCCTTCACTTGTGAGGCATATTCAAGTGCATTGATCATCGTCTTGACCTGTCCTTTGGAAGTTTTGATCTGTGAAAAGAGGCAAGTCTTACGATGGTACATGTGCCGACCTTTGCCGCTGTGGGGACTGTGTTTGCCAATTGGTTACCTTCTCCAACATTTTCTTCAGTCGGTGTTGAGGGGTCTTATTCTCCTTGGTATTTTGATATTATAATTTGTGATTTAAGTAATCTTTCGTCAATAACAATAGTGATTCTTACTCTAATTAGTTCGGATATTTATCATGTTTATTTAATAATTGATTTTGTTTTTTATTTGCAAAATTTGTTTCTTTGTGGTTGTTTGTGTGGTCGTTGTGTTATGGATTTCTTGTCACCGGTTGATAAGATGTTTTCATCAACTGTAAAAAAATTTTTAAAAGAGCTATGTATATTTTCGATATTTTGTGTATCTTTTTCGATGTTGAAGTATTTGTAAAGTTCAGTACACGATAATTCTCCTTATACCTCATTCAAGTTTACTAAGAAAACAGATTGTCTATCAGTCTACTTTTCTTTAGTAGGAGACTTTGTATATAAGTTGGTCATGATTAGATTGTGTTTCAATGTAAATATAATTATCTACTAAGAAAAAGAATTTAAAATTGAGAAGTGCAGCTAAATATACATACATTTCGTCGGATTTGGCTGCTGTGTTTTTTCGTTGTCGATTGTAAAAGTCCTTCGTTTTGTTTTGTTTTGTTTTGTTTTTTTGACGGTCGTTTCTTATTGTTGTCCTTTATTAAATCACTTTTTTTTGTCGTTTTTCAATGTCACTGTCGTTTTGTGCTGTTTTTGAAATTTTTATGGTTTTTTTTTTTTTTTTTTTTGTGGTCATTTTGTGATGTGGCCATCGGTTCAAGAGTAACTAGCAAAATCTCTTTACTCTGGGATGATTTTATTCAAAGTGCTAATTGAGAGTCCGGACTTGGTTTGGATGCGATGTGATGTCTTAGAAATTTATAAACTTGATTTCGTGAATTATTATCATGGATTTCCTTGATTAATATACTTTTAATGAATTATTTTGATAAATATCAAATTTTAAGACCATGAATGATTTCATATGTATCATCAGTATGATGATGTCGATGATCTAATAATGTTGAGTTTCTTTATTTAAATGAGAAATTATAGATACATAGAAAATGAGTCGAACGACATATAAATTTATACAAAAAATTTATTACATTGTATTAGAGAGATAAATGTTAATTTTTAAGAAGGAACCCAAATTATTATTAGTATATCAATTTGATAATCTTAGTATTATTTTGGTCATATCAATATTTAAGTATTGAGTATATGATTGAGAAAAATTAATGTGACACATAAATAGGAGATGAAAGGTTAGTATCTACTAGAAGTAAATCCAAAGGTGGAGGATTGATCAAAAGTTAGGATTAGGATTGAAATCAATGGTGTAGATTTTATGTGAAGGGATCCTAGGCAAATCAATGTCAAAGATTTGGATTTTAAGTGACCAAAAGAGCTTAGGTCAAGGATTGATTTGGTGGAGAATTCAATGGGTGAGATTAAAGATGACAACCTTTGATCAATGGATGAAAAACTAGAAGAAAAAAAACAAAAAAACAAAAAAGGGAAATTAAGGGGGATATCCGGATTTCTAGTCAAACAAGCAAGAGGAGGTTTGAATTAAGGTGAAAGTGGTGTGTTGTGTATGCATGCAAACACAAGTAAGAATTGGTATGGTTAATTTAGACAAAAATGACAAGAAGTAAGTACTTGAAAATGACTTAGAGATATAAGTTAAAGGGGACCATTTGTCTTCATTTTGTATAACAAAAATACCACATCAAAAACCCCTTCAAAGTGGCGCCATTTCAAGCTGGACATCAAAAAATATTTTTCACTTTTACCCCTCAAAAGACAACCCCATTTAAGACACATATTGGCTGAAAATAAACCCTAACATCCCATTTCATTCTCACACAAGTTAAACTCCAAAAACCGAGCTTCTATAGCCACCACCAAGCTCAAAAACCACCAACACTATTCTCCATCTCCAACATCCCTCTAGCACCCTCTTCCCTCCATTTTCAAACTCCAAGCAACCTCATTACTAAGTTCGAAGAAGTGTGAAGTGAAGTTAGAGGACATGTTACTAGAGGTAACCTAGTGGTTCTCTTTGTGTTTTTGTCACTTTTGGAGAACTAAAGTATGTTGTATGATTAGAATCTTAAATTAGGCTTCTTATTACCTAGGAAAAGGTTTAGAAAAGAACTTTGGAGGTTTGAGGTCTTAGACGATCCACAGAGCATTTCGGTAAGATTTACGAGCTTTGTTAGTGCTTGTGGTTGTTGTGATAATATGGCACGAGTTAGAAACTTTAGTATGTAAAATAAATTATATGATAAGATTATACAGAGGATAAGCTTTATTTTAGGCTTTAGAATCACTTAGTTTGCCTATATATGTATAAAGTTATGTGCATTTGAATGACACAAAACTAGAAAGAAAAGGAACCCCTGGGGTACAGTCTAGCCACGGATTTTATGAAATCCAAACTCTTTAAGCTCAAAATTTTGGATTATAAGTTATAGATCTAAAAACTAGATTCTTTAATCTTTCCAAAAAGGTATCTTACGCCTCAAACGGATAAATATACAATTTTTGGTGAATTTTATAAATTAAAACTCCGAACTGAGAGGTTTTGCTAGAATCCTGTCCCAGACACGGATTTTATATATTTTGGGTCAGGAAACCATAATTTTTTGTAAAAATTTTGTATAAACTATACATTATAAGCTTTTCAATAACATATCTTTTGCCTTATTCAGACTTGTAAGTGAATTGTTATGATTTTTCTAAATTTAACCACAAATCTGGACATATAGTACTTATGTGAGACCAATAGTAACAAAACCTCATTATCTAGCATATAAAACTCCAAACGTAAGAAAATAACTTTATAATTATAAAGTAGACATCTTGAGCTTTGAAATGAGCTATCATATGTTTAAAACGGATAAGTACATAATTTTTAATAAATCACACAACATTAACTTGAAATCTGGTATACTGAGATTTTATTATGGAACACTAAGGAAAACGTCCATACTAAGGTTTGAAACCCTTGAGATTTTGAAAAACGTCCATACTAAAGTTAAAAACTTTTGAAATTTTGGAAAATAAATTATAAGGGCAGAAATTAGATACTTCAGGCTTTCCGACAGGTCATCAAGTATCTAAAACGGAATTATACACAAATTTAAATAAATCTTATAAGTTAAGATCTCATACAGACAAAATGATTAAACATTAAAAATGTGACCTAAGGGTAAGTCATAACATATAAACATAAAGATTGATGAAATGAGTTGGTACTAAGTGTATGATCAAATAAATGTGAAAAACCCTTACTTTATAAAGTTGAATTACAAATTTTAGATGGGTCAAGATAAAGTAAACTAGAGGACTACTAGACATATATTAAGAGACTACCTTAACTCAACTTAATAACCATGGCTAAAGAGATTGGACCTTACAAGCCCAATACTTAATAGAAGACAACATACTTAGGGATAGACACTTAGATGATTTATTGTCACTAAGGTGATGAATATTAATTAATTAACTAAGAAATAGATTAATAAACTAATAAATATATAACAAAATATATTTATGTTAAGAAGGTTAATTAGTAATTAATTAAATTAATTAATTAAATATAAGAGCTAATAAATTATTATTAATTATGTAAGTAAGAGTATTAGGTTGAGTAACAACATAATTAAAATACGTGATTAATTAGAGACTAATTAATCATTAATTATTGAGAAAATTATTAATATAATTATAGATGATTAATCAGATATTAATTAATATTAATTATTAATAATCTAATTATTAATTATTAATATAAAAAATAAATAATTGATAATTATTATATAGAAAGAATATTTAAGTAATATTATTAATTATTAATGATATAATTATTATTTAGTCAATTAAAATTATGTAATTTATTTATAATTTTTCAAAATTAAGTACAAACTATTAATTAATAATTGATTTATTAATCAATTAAATTAATTAAATAACAATTAATAGAAATTTTTTTAACACTTAATAATTAATATGAATTAATTATTAAGATTAATTATGATGCAGGTAACTTAAGCTAATCTTAATTTATACAATATATATATATATATAACCATGATTTGCTTTAATATCGAGGTATTGTTAAATTATGACAATTTACGAAGCTTACGTAGTAGGAGGTATTACTTCAGAAGTTTAAGCACATAAGACAGGTAAGTATAAACCTCACCTACAGCATAAAACAAAATATTTTCTTTGTTGATGTTCTATGTTTGCTATGATTTACCTTGATGATGTGATGAATATATGCATTATATGCATTGCTTTGATTAAGCATTTGACGTGCATAATTTCTCTTGTACTAATATGATCAACATGTTTTATAGATATTTATGTCATAATGATATATGCATAATGACATATAAATCTACACATTGTTACAATTAATAAGAGTGGTGCTACGAAAGTTAGGATTGAGTGTTATACTAACCTCCAATTAGTGAGGGGATATGATCAGAACGAAAGCTATAAGTTATAACTTGGAGTTTGCTGGAGTGTCACTCCCTCAACTCCCAATTAGTTGTGTGCATATGGGTACGACATAGAGGCCCTTAAATAGACAAGATATATATATAATAAAGTATAATTGAACACATATAGATCACATGTATTTTGAATATTCATGTTGTGACGTGTTATAATATGACCGATGAAAATATTTTGTAAGATATAGTTTGTGCTTGCTGAACGAAAGTTCATATGTGTATGTTTGTGTTGTAGGTAACACGGGTAAGCAGCTCACCACTTAGATGTTTTCTGGACTTACAAAGCGGTGCAGAGGCGATGAAAGAAGCAAGTGTGATACCACCACGAATTTAATTTTCGCATTTAGATTTCTTAAATTATTTTATATCGATTATATTTATAACTATGTTTTCAATATTTTGGTACTACTAAACTAGTAGGAGTATTTTATAAGATAAAAAACTTTAGAGTCTTTCCTTTTAACTCACATGACGTTATAGCTTTTTAAATATTATCTAAGCATGAATTTGAATAAGATATTTATTATCTAGATATTTTCAATTTACTCAGCTAAAAATTTTAGTATATTTAACTCTTGAAAAACGAATATGATTTGTTTAAAAAAAATAATTTATGTATTTCTGGAGTCTAACATAAACAATTATTAAGACTAAATGAGTTAATAATAAATAAGTTAGTTAACGGTCTGAAGAGTCGGGTATGCGATGATTTTTTCTATATATATATTTTAATCGTCTGCAAAAGTATACCTATTTAGGTTGGCCTAATGGACTCTGTTTGCATTAAAAAAATGAGGAAGATTTGAACTCTATTCTTTGTGATGAGGTAATTACGCCTGTCTGTAGCCACATTAATTTAAAATATTATACTTTAACCAAAACATTCCTTACGAAAGATTCCAAAGGAAAATGATTTAAAAAAAAAAAACCATTCACATTCTGCTTTTGGTCATGCATTTGTGGTATTCTCTAAGTACTGAGAAAAGGAAATTAGTACACACAATTCAATAGTTGTACATAAACATATAACCAAATTTTAGAGAAAAAATTTACACATACACATTATTTTTTGCTTTTAAGGCATTCTCTTTACTATGGGAGAAGGAAATTTATTACAAACAATTCAATAGCTGTCCATACTTGTAGAACCAAAATTTAAAGGAAAACTTACAAATACACATTCTACTTTTGGATTGCTTTAAGGTATTCCCTTTATTATGGGAGTTTTTTTTTTTTTTTTTTTATAGTGAGAATAGAGAAGGAAATTTCAAATTTATTATACAATTCAATAGTTATTCCCTAAAAAATAAACAAATTCCCCTTTTCGAAAAAGCAAAAAAAAAAAAAACCCCAAATTTAAGGGATTTTTTTTGGAAAGAATTTAAGGGAAATTTTACAGATACAAATTATAATTTTGGATATTTAATTTTAAGGTATTATCTATATTAGGAGAGTTTGTTTGTTTGTTTGTTCGTTTGTTTTTTTTTTTTTTGGGAGAAGTAGAGAGGGGAAATTTGTTACATACAATTCAACAGTTGTCTGTATTTGTAGAACTAAAATTTTTTAATTACACATTCTTTTTTGGATTTGCTTTAATTGTATTCTCGATTTTACTAAAGAAGTTTGTTACATACACGTACTCAATAGTTATCCAAATACTTGTAAAACAAATTCTACTTTTGGATTTGCTTTTAAGGTATTCTCTCTCTAATGTGAGAAGTAAATTTATTACGTTGAATGTAATATTTATCCATCTTTATAGAACCAAATTTAAAGAAAAGTTTTGGTTACATACTTAGCATAATGATAATTCCGCACCTGAATCACTATAAAGTATAGAGTTTGAATCTCACGCCTTCAAAGTCAAAATAATAAGAAAAAAAAAAATACAAATACAAAGGTGATTATTGGCATGTAGCATTTTCTTTATGAAATTACTGGAACACCGATTTTGGCGAAAACATATACAAATCCTTTTTTTCTGATTGGAAGGTTACATAACAGGAGGCATTTTCAATATCAGATCCTGAGTTTCATGATAAGAGACATCTTAACTCGACTCGCTCACACTTTCTAAATATAGAAATCCTTCTTTTTTTTTTTGGCTCGGAAATCCTTGTCTAACCTATTAGATGAGCATTAAAATTTGAATGTTTAGCTTTTCCTTTTAGCATCCCATCGCAAGGATCCTACTTGCAGAAACTATTATTTGGAGGTTTAAGCTGCATACAAACCAGAAACTGGATCAGCCGAACGGAGTTTTGAGTCACAAGCTTGCATATTGTATTAATTTGTAGCGCCAAATCTGCCTTGAGAACTTTCATGCCCTCTGAATCCATCGCTCGAGTCGAAGCTGCTTCATAGGCGGCCCAAGATTTGGCTTTCTTTTCTGAGGACATTGCCATTTCCCAGTGATCTCTGCCGCACCAGAGAGGTGACAGTTTGTTCTCTCAGTTAAAACCTTTCTTTGAACAACAGAATCTCCACCACCTGGCTGTGAAACTTTCCATTTACCAGTCTCTTTCGGTATTTCCTGACAATTTTCTGCATTTTCCTTACTAAATCTGCCCTTCCTTGTGGTAACAAAACCATCTTTTGATATTTCTTGTCCATCATTCTCCTTGTCCTTGCAGGCACGGATTGATTTTCTAGTTGACTCATTAACCAGAACTGATTTCCGATTACTCCCGGGAGATAAACGACCATCTGCTTCCTTGTGGCCTTTCGCTTTTGAGTCCTCTACGTTTTCCTTTTTATACATCAACTTTTCAGAAAGTTTCCTATCGCCCCTGGATGTTCTTCCTTGCATATTCAATGGCACAATGCCAATATCGTGGGAAAATTTTAGCGTCAATCGAGGATCTTCTTTATCGAAGCTCGACAACTCAATCTCTTTAGCCGAATCGATTCCATGGTTTTGCAATGCTTCATAGTTTGAGCATTGTTTAACAGTACTTTCAAGGCAAATACTACTCTTATCAGACAAAATATGTTTTCCTTCTCTAGTCCCGGGATCATCCTGGGTGTAGCAAACACAAGGAACAACATCAACTATATATACAAATTTCACTTTGCATAGGCATCTTAAGTTCTTAATCAATAGTAGTTCTGAGATAAGCTGCATATTATGCCACGTAAATACTCGTGAATCAATCAAATCAAGTGACGAAGAAGTGTAGTTTTGATCCCTGTGAAAAATAGAACCAAGTAGTCGAAGAATAAAGGAACAGAGAAATAAAAACAGAGGGATGAAATAAGCACCTTGTTTGGAAGCTGTTTTTCCTGCTTATTATCTCCAGAATAATTGCCACAGTTGATAAGCCTGTTTGAACTGTCGATGTCATCTCTGATTCTAGTCCTCTTGAATTCGACATAACCCTTGACCTTTTCTCTACTGCTCTCGTCAACTATAAGACCATCTTCTTCACATTCACTCTCTTTATAAAGAGAATCGTTAAAACCATCGCTTGTATCCAAAGTAGGAGATTCATACACATAGCTCAAGAACCAGTTTTTCACGTCAATGGGCTCTGGCAAATCAGGTAAACATATAAAAGCAAAACTTTTAGTTCTTTTCCAGTCAAATTACAACAAAAGAGGGCATAGATATTTCAAACATTCCTATTCTTCCACACATGTACAACAACAGAAGAAGACTGATAGTTGATAGAATTCGGCAAAAGGAACATCAAGAAGAAGTGATACGAACCAGAAGCAGGTGAAGGCGAGCAATAAGAATCAATTGTCTACAATCAACAAAGAAAGGAAACTTTGTTAGTTCGTTAGTAACTTGAACAAGATAAATCTTAAGACTCGACTGCTTGTGTCACTCTAAGGGCACGGTTACTACTTCGTAATGTATTGTAATCAGAAGGAGCTTACTTAACAAGTAGATTCAAGTGTAGACTTATCTACAACTTAAAATTTGCGTTTCTAAATTTGTAAGTAAACACAAAAACAGGAAGAAATAGAAACACTCCTCGCGTTTTCTTTTCATTGATGAGAATATCACACATTGATCAATCAAAGAGAGATTCAACAACCAAAAGAAAGATAGATTCTTTGGGATCCTTCCTTTCTTCAAATGGAATGAACAGAGATAGAATCCGACCGATCCCCTAAATGTCTTTTTGGATATTCCTCAAGGTTCAAGCTATTCAAGGAACGTGAGAAACAGATGATTAGGAAGAAATTGAAGAATTTCTTGTTCTTGGGAATCCTACAAGATCCATTTATTCTTTTTTCTCTGGCGTAAACCCGCCCAAAAGTTAAAATCACGGAACACAGTTGAAGAAAGAAAGGAAGAATACCTCACTCAAAGACTGGTTTTCGGCATAATCATCTCCAACAAGCACTTCATCTTTCTTCCCTATTTCCTTAATCCCTCTCAAACTGTCTTCTTTTCCTCTTCTATCATCACTGATTAAAAATTGATCTTTTTGAACCTCTTTTTCTTCAGAAACCGAATCCCTAAAATCGTCACTCGAATCCAGTGCAGGCGATTCGTACTCATAGCTCGGGAACCAATGTCCGAGCTCAGGAGGCTCTGAAATTACCAAATAGAGCTAAATCAACAAAAAGTACCGAATTAGCATTCTTGGAATAAAATTCATAATTTCCGTTTGGTTGATGAGAAAATTCAGATTTTTCTAGGAAAATGAGGGACGAACCTGAGGGAATCAAGAGCGAAAACGAAGGATTTTGAGTCTGCGAAGAAAATGAACAAAATGTCAAAATTGAACTATGCGGTGCTTGAAAGCTAACAATTTCTCGGGCTAAGAAATGAAATCTTGGAATCTAACCACGCGCATCAAAACTACGAGGTTCACAAGGTTCCTAAGGTCCCACATTTATATTTTCCTGCGTAGTTTATCGGGAACCAAACGGAAAAAATTTATCGAAATTAAGATTAAAATGAAGAAGAAGATAAAGAGAATCAGTACCTGAGAATCGGAGGCATTGAGGATAGAGAAGTCGGAGCTTTGGAGGTTCGGATTTGAAAGCTCCATTAGTATTTTCTTTGCAAACGCGCTTCGATTTTTTTCTTTTTTTTTGGTTAATTAATATTTCGTCTCTAAAATTTGAATTTCCCGGTGTGATAAAATTGGCGCCGTTTTATTCTTTGCTGAAAAAAACGACAGGGGCGTGTTTGGAAGCCTAATATATTATGGTAAGCCTTGTATTTTACGGGGGGGTTTTTTTTTTTCCCGAGAAAATTAGATGGAGAATTAAAATTTGAGTATTTTCTTATAATTTTGTCAATTTTAACATTAAAATTGATAATCTTAGTATTATAAAATAACAAAATTATCAACTTTAATATTATACTTGGCATAAATATAAGAGGTGTCAAATTTATGGTATTCTTGCATATAACCTTTTTTTTTCTTTTCCTTTTTTCTTTTTGGGTAAATTTGTGGTTAAATCTCATTTATATACCCTGTTGGTATAGCTCATTTTTAAATCATCAAGATGTAATCAAACGGCTAACATATTGTTTGCGTATGATAGTTATAATGCACCTTATCTCATACTGGTATAAATTAAAAAATTTAAAAATAATATATTAAAAAAATAAATTAAAAAGAAATGGGTAGAACATCCATTCCCTCCCTGGCGGCCAAGGCCTGGCAGCCGGCAACACTCCGCAACTGCCGACGATGCTCCCCGACTGACGACCACCTGCCAACGAGCTAGGTCATCCCCCCCCCCCCCCCCCGATGCAGACGGAACCCCCTTCCCCCGACGACGACGAGTCCCCCCCTTCCCCCCGCGCTCGAGCCTTGGCGACCACCCTCCCCCCCCCCCCCTTCCCGGAAGCCAAATCTGGTCGGCGTTTGGGGGGGGCGTCGGCGTCTAGGGAGGGGGGTCCTCGGCATCTTCGCCAGCGTCAGGGGGCCGCCAGTTGACTGGTTGAGAAACCTTTTTTTTTTTTGTTTTTTTGAATTTTTATTTTTTTTATTTTTAGTATATAATATTATGGGTTAAGGTAGATTATAGTTATCACACACAAGCAACATCTTAACCGTTCGATTAAATCAGGATGGTTTAAAAATGAGCTATATCGATAAGGTATATAAAAAGGGGTTTACCGCAGCTTTACCCTTTTCTTTTAGAACTTTTAAGTTTAAAAAAAATAAAAAATAAAAAATAAAAAACCTATCACTACATGATCATATTTTGAACCGTTAGATTTTATATTGGAAAGTGAAACTAATAATTTTGTATGTTTTTAATTTTAATGTGATTTTAATATGAAGTACGCTTCTAGTACACATATGTTACTATAGAAAGTTCTAATTTTGAGAGGGTGAGTCGCCAATACTCATTTTTATTACTTCATGCGCGCCACAAAATTTGACATGAATAAAAGAAGTCAGGTACAATACAACAACTGCATAAAAAGAAAGATCTAAATTGTACTCCTCTTATCTTGAGTATCGGCTTAATTATCTTATGAACCTTTTTCTTCAAAATTAAGAAGTACATAAGTTTCAATTCGTTAATTCCTCCCAAGAAAGTCTTGTTATATAGTTAATTGATGAATTTATTGTGAATTTAAATGTATCATGATTTTGATATGGTGAAGTTTGCAATCTGATGTCCATTTTTTTTTAATTATTGTTTAAATTGTATTATGATATTTTACCATCATAAATTCGTGATGACTAATAACTCAAAAGACAACAAAAAGTAGTTCAAAATTCGACCACTATGCGACGATCAGGCTACAACGACTACGGTTTAGCGAGGTGCAATACATTTTTTGCATTTTTTTTTTTTGGGTTTCAAGAATTTGAGTTTTGATTTATATGGTTAAAGAGATTTGATTTTAGATTTAGGACACTTCAATAAGAATTCGATTTTTTTTTTTTTTTTTTTTGGAGGGCATCAACATTTGGGTTTTAGAAGGATAAGAGGCGTTACGGTTTTAATTGTGCGGAGGAGATCGAGAAGTTCACAAGAAAGGAGGGCACAAAAGAGTTACGATCTAAGGCATTATTGTCTGTGATTTAGGACAAGAGAATTTGAATTCTCAAGGATTTTCAAGCCTGTGTGGTTGAGCCAACTTCTTTAGTTGGGTGTCCTAAGACCTCAAATGCATTTTAGCTTACCAGTGAAGAATTTTCCCAAGACATCACACGGATTGTACTCAACGTCTCAAGAATCGGGAACCATAAGACGTTTCACAAGAAGCAGGGTCGATGTCCTAGACCAAACGATTGACGCCGGCAAAAAGGCGGGCTAACATTGTTTTGAAATGTTGACGACATTTCATGTAATGTCGTGTCATGTAGAATATACCGGGAAAAAAAAAACAAAAACAAAAACAAAAATGAACCTTTTGAATATAATAGAATTTAATCAAATTTTGTAAAACACGAATTCTTTGTTAAATTTGATTAATTACAGTACAGTAAGATATTCGGATGTAGCCAAAGACTACTGATGGTTGTTCCGGCCTACCTTGGACAATTTTCAAAAGAATACGTAGAAATTGAACCTGTGAATTTTCTACTTGTCATGGACACATAGTACAAAACAACTCTAAGTATATGATCAAAAAATCCGCCAAGTATTTTTTCCTCTAATTTTCTTGGGTATAAGTTGTTGTAAAATAGATTTATTGTTTTAATTATTATTACTTCTTTATATGGAAGTTGTAATCCAGTCCAACTTAGCTATACCATAACATCTACATGTAAAAACAAAATGGGTCAATGAGATATCTTGGCTAAAATTGGAAATTGATGTGCTAGGGTTACTCTAATTCCTTGAAATTACAGCGAGGGGTTACAACATTTAGTTAAATTATTTTTTAGGCCATTCTAATTACCAAATAAGAAGATTATTTACTCTAATTTAGTCCCCGGTCCCTAATTTCCGAAAGCACGGAGTTTTTATCAACAAAGTTTTACCCTCAATATAAGAGAGGCCGCCACTTTTCTTCTTCCAAAGAGTGCACAACCGAGAGAGCGTGAATTCCTACCATGTTGTTTTGCTCAGAGGGAATACAATTTTAAGACGTCTTCGTAATTTTCGGGCCATTTCTTAGAGTAAGACGGCTTCGCATGTAGTCTGATAAGCTCTGTTGCCTAGTGTCTTGCGTGTTTGTGGCACCGTGAATTTATCAGTTCTTTAAACCCTTCAAATCGTAGCAGTTTCTTGCCTCCGGCATTATCCTTATCTACATCTTTTCTTGAAAAAGGCTATTTCATGTAGACGATCAAAGAAATTTCATTGTGATTTGTAGGCTTGAAGGCATTTGAAGGATTTGGCGATATACTCGAGGATTTGGTGATGCACTCGAGGATTTGATGATGCACTCAAGGATTTGACGAGCGATATTGAATCTCTAGATCGACAATCTTTTAGATCAACAATCTTTTTCCGACCCAAAAAAAAAAAAGAGGTACTTCTTTCTTGATCTATCGGTTAAAAATTCAGATGTTAAATCAATTTAGGAAAAAAGCATTGACTCGTTTCCATGTTTGCATTATGGCATTAAAACCTAGATTAATTTTTCACTGATATTTTTTCTTTATCACAAAAAATGGGGATATATTGCAAGTAAATGTTCAACTTGTTCTCATTTTAGTCATCAACTTGGGATTTTGATTGGTCATGTGAAATGACAAATTATATGTGTGTGTATATATATAAATATATATATCTATGGAAAAAGTTGAAATTTCCCTCATTTTATGGATGAACTTTTGAAGGTTTTCCATACTGAACAATAATTTTTTTGAGGCCTCCCTTTATTTTTTTCCCCTCTAGTTTTAATATTTCAATGGGTAAAGGGGAAAATTTCAATTTATTTGCATAAATATGTGGGTGATGCATGTCTTGTTTTTTTTTTTTTTTTAAATTATTATTTTTGTCCAATTGATCTATTTTGTTTCGGAAACCTTAAGTGATCACATGGAATCCGCTAAAAGATCTTAAAGAAACAAAATTAGATAACATATAAAATTGCACTTAGCAGCGGACTGTCCCTTTCAAGAGAACTATACAAATAAATAAGAGAATATTTGAAAGCAAGACATGAAAGAAATGTTAACAAACCCAAATTATTCCTTAGATTTCCAAAATATATATAGCTGCATAATATATACAATATATAATGTATCTATTCCAAAATACTAAAGTTCGATAACATAAAGAAACTGCATGCTAAACATTTTTGCACAGCACCCTTAAACTCAAATCTACATGAGATATTCTATTCCTTAACGTGCATGGTTTCTTATTGACATGCATATATATGCAAATCCATGCATCAATGTGTGTGTGTGTGTTTTTGTGTATAGATAGATATATACATACATATATATATATATATATATGACCACTCTTGTCGATTAGTATGTTCATTTATTTTTCACCAAAACCGCGGTAGCACTGAACTTCTATGATATGGATACATATGTACATATATATATATATACCCATATTTATACATGAAACAAATGCATAAGATATTGAAAAGTATAACTGTTGTATGTGTATGTGTGTATCATATAATTAACAAGCTACTAGATTAGGGACTGAAACGGTCCACTAAACACCAATTATATCTTAACAATTAGGCATTATAAAAGACCAGTTGATAGCTAGCCATGATTTTCTTAATAGAACCAGCAAAAATGTCACTATTTAAAGAAATTAATGACAGACAAAACGTAAACAAATCAATTTGGTTTTTGCCATGATATTCTCTAGAGAAATCAACTTATTAAGTTTCTATTTTTGATTTCATTCTTCTTCTCCCTTTTTTTCCTTGTACCAAATGCAAGAAAGAAGGTTTTTGGAACTTATAACCATGGCCTACGAGTTGAGGAATAGGCAGCGAAACAAGGCCTACAAAGAAATAAGTGCTTCGAATTCGGAAGAAGAATCGGACAGCGTCCATGATGATCCAGATTTCTTCATGCCTGTGATACAACAGAGAAGACAACCACAGCTCGTCACAGTCCATGTGGTTGATCCCAACATGAATGCTGCTGCCGAATCAGCTACAAGAAGGCGTCCCGGTCGCCCCCCGAGGAATGCTGCTCCTGCCCCGCAACCTAATCAAGGTACCTTAACAATATTATAGAAAAAATAATTAACATTTAGTGACAATTTTTTACTCGCAACAAAAATTGTTACTTTATTTATTTATTTTTTTTTTTTGTAGCTATTTTGTAACACTTAGGTGATGGTATATGGTTGTTACTTTTATGTCTAAACAAGTATTTATAAATGAACAGACTAGGACGGGATGATACCATTGATCCTGTTTGCGACCAAGGCTTTTAAAGTATTTCTCATTTTTTTGGTGGCATGACTAATAATTTTGAGTTCTTTTCGCAGTGCCATTTGTGCAATTTCCTCGGAGAAAGAGAAAGAGAAGAGACCGGTTGTCGCTGCAAAGACCGTCTGGCAAGCGAACAGTCCTGGCGTGGATGATAGACATGGAACTGATTAAGGAAAACCAACTAGTCCTTTACGTGGACAAGGTCGTAGAGAAAATAACGCTCCATGGCTTCATTACCCGAGCTGGAATTCTCTGCAGTTGTTGTGAAAAGGTGGTTACTGCTTCCGATTTTGAGGTTCACGCTCAGAGTCATAAAAGAGGCGAGCCATATAAGCAAATATTTTTGAAAAATGGCCGGAGTATATTTCAATACCTAGTTAAGGCGTGGTACGATGGAATAGATGACATCGGTCCCTCTATGTTAGAGAACTTTGAGCCCGGCAAGGATGCCTCGGACAAGAGTGATGATGCCTGCATTGTCTGCGCTGATGGCGGTGACCTGATTTGCTGCAAGAATTGCCCGTCGACTTTCCATTTCAGCTGCCTCAAGCTGGAGGTACTTATCAAGGCCTTGCTTTGTTACACTTATGTTATTTGCATCTCTTTTGTTGTTATTTGAAAAGGAAAAGAAAAGTAATATATGTAAATAAGACATGCTTGGTAAATAGGATTAGCGGATGGATTTTAGGATATATGGCTGTTTGGTAGGAGGGATTAATGGAGGACATGAATTAGGCGAGCGAGAGGGTTCAAAATCATTTCTAGTATCTCAATTTGATTCTTTTGATTCGCGATTTGGACGGATGAGGGGATGGATGTTAGGATATATGGTTGTTTGGCAGGAGGGATTAACTAATATTGGAGGAAATGATAGGCGAGCGAATTCTTTCGAATTCGCAATTTGGACGGATTAGGGGAGGTGATTTCTTTTCTTCCTCTTATACCAAACACGACCTAATGTCGCTTTTTTATTTTTATTATTATTTTTTTTTTCAGAGAGTTCCTGAAGGTGACTGGCTTTGTCCCTATTGTGTGTGCAAGCACTGCGAACTTTCAGAAGGCATCCCTGACGACTTCTCCAAATGCATTTTGTGTGGCAAGAAATGTATGTGTCTTCGTTTATCAATCCTAGTTAAAATTAGAATTAATGAGTTAATAAATTTTATTTAGCTCTCCCGCTTTGTATTTTCCAATGATCAACTGACAAAATTTTGTGTCTAATAATTTGAATTCATCGTAGATCACTTGGTTTGTGATGTCCTGAACGAATTCAACCGCAACACAAACTGCAAACAATTTTGCGGGCAGGATTGCGAAGAGGTAAACCTTTCTTTCTCGAAACGCCTTTCTCATTATCCAACGTACCAACTTGTTACTGGAACCTTTTATTTCCCTCAAAAACCAATGATACAGCTCATAGGTCCTACTTATTTTTGTCGAAAAGTCGGTGAATCCTTATAGTGCCACTCAAACTCAAACTTTTTGTGTGTGTGTGTGTGTGTGTGTGAAAGGTTTATGAAAATATGCAGAAAATAATGGGAGTGAAGAATGAATTGGGTGAAGGGTTGTCATGGACCCTGGTGCATCATAGAGATCTATTTTTAGATCAAAAAAAGAACCAAGACCTCTACAAACTTGTCGAATGCAATTCCAAGGTAGCCGTGGCATGGACTATGATGGATCAATCTTTTAAGCCTATTGTTGATCGTTTCACCAAAATCAATGTGGCTCATAATGTCCTCTATAACATCAGGTAATTAGCACTTTGAATATTATATACAAACATATATATATATATATACACACACACAATTGAATATGTATTTAGGGGTTGTATATGTCCTCCCGAGACAATTCCAATGTACATTTTCAGATGATAAGTATAACATGATATTTATTTAATATAACGTGGGTTTTCATACCTTTCTAACATCAATAGTGAGTTGGAAGGGTGTAACAATAGTTTAGAATATAACTAAATCTCTTGATGTTATATCATTCCTACCTTAGAGTTACGTTGAATAAATGTCATATTCCTTTTCTTAAAATCATATATATGTGTGTGCGCGTGCACGGGGCTTGTGGTTTACATAGATATGCGTGTTTTCTTTTAGATACTTCCTCTAGTTTCTCCTATGATTGACGATGCCTCTAACAAATATAAATGTAAATTTCAGCTCAAAACTAAATAGGATCGACTTCCGAGGCTTTTGTACTGCAGTCTTGGAGAAGGATGATGAAATAATCTGTGCTGCATCTCTGAGGTAAATTATTTTTTTCTGTTTTTCATCATTTTGTAATTTGTTTGAGTAGTACCTACAACTATAATTTGACACGCTCTTATTTCTGAGTAATAATATTAACCAAACAAAAAAACTTATCTAATTATTGGAGTAATTTTTATGTTAGCATACATCCCGATTTTAACATCACCTCATGTAGTAATGAGTTGTCATTTCTTTACTAATGGATGCAATCACTCATTATAAATTGACGTTGTAATTTTTAAACACCTATCAATAAGAGAATGTCGTGGGTTTAGTTTCTTTAAACATGTTTACAACCAGAACTCCTTTACAACCCGCTTTCTTTAAGGTGTGCTCCGATACATAAACCGATAATCGAGTCTAGCTACTGTAAAGTTACCAGCCCTGCAACAGAATATGAGAAATACAACGTTTCAGACACATTCATCGCCACATAATGCCCTTACCGATTCCGTCTGTGTGTTTCAACAGATTACATGGAAAGAAAATGGTGGAGATGCCCTTTGTAGCAACTGACAGGAACTACAGGAAGAAAGGAATGATGAAGAAACTACTTGTTGCAATTGAATCCGTAAGCTGTCGAATTTTCAACTCCGATCTCCGAGACTCGACATTTCCTTACTCTTTAGGATCATGTAACTTTCCTTCTCTGGTGTCGTCTGATTCGTAATCTAATCATTCAGGCCATGTATTTCATGGAGGTGGAAAATCTGGTCCTTCCATCCGCTCAAGAGGTTGTCACAATGTGGATAAACAAGTTCCATTTCTCGAGTACCTTTCCCAAGTTCTTGGAGCAAGACGTGGTTCGCTCCAACATGCTGATGTTTCCTCGGTCAGTCAAACTACACAAGTCCCTTGTCTCCAGTATTACAGGTCTCTCTCTCTCTCTCTCTCTCTCTCTCTCTCTCTCTCTTGATTGTTATAGCTTTTAAGTTCTCTCGTTTATTGGTTTTCGTGTTAATCTATGATCACTTCTGCATTACCTTACTAAATCTAACTCATCTCTCTCTTTTCTTTTTTTCCTTTTTTTTTTTTCCTGTGCTTAGCTATGGAAATAGACCAAGTTGGTGACAATGAGGGAAAGGCTCCAGGGAGCAGCTCCAAAAAAGTGCTACCTTTCGATCTAAACCTCGTACCACCAGAAGAGAATGAGGATGTGATTATGGCGTGAGCCAGTTGAGTCTAACTCATTGCTGCATGGTCCAATCCGTTCTTATTTCGAACTTGATTATCTTAAAAAAAAAAAAAAAAAAAAAAAAAAAAAAAGAAAATCCTTCTTTAAGATGTCATACACCCAAAAGGTTGGACTTGGAATTTTTTTTTTTTTTTTTGGTTTCGTTTGAAAGGTTTGTACTTTGTGGAGTAATTTCTATTTTAAGTCTATGGATTTCCTGACTATATCTCCTTCCTTTGCTCATTTTGTTAAGATTGTCGGGCGAAATTATATCTTGCTTTTAGGGATGAAATCTATGGTTTTGAGTGTTTGGAGTATCTGTTTTTATTCTTGTATTTTGTTAGGATTGTCATATAGTTTTTTTTTTTTTTTCTTAGGCTAATAACTTTCGCAGTGGTATATGGTATGTAGTGGTGTCTTGTCATCTAAAGTCGATAAAGAAAACTGAATAAGTGGATTTTGATTGAACCTTCCTATATTTATCAGTAGAAAGTTTCAACGATAGGAAATCACATTTTACATAAATCATAAGAAGTATTGTTCTAACTGTTGGATTAATTTTTAACAGTTTGATTTGTGACTGGAGGTATTACATTTCATAAATTTTAACGTAGACACTCACATATCAAACCATTTAAGAATTAAACTAAGATTAAAAAAATTCCTACTAGTAGAGTAAAATAGGAGGTCTTATCATAAGAGATCCTTTATAAGTAATCCGTCAGGGACTCGCTAGTGATAGGCTTGAAAATTTAGTCTAGTTAGTGGACTGTAAGAGTATGATTAGTAGTTGTTGGAGTGTAACTGATTAGTAATAATTGTTAGACATTAGTATTGTTAAGAGGGGAATTTGTAGGATAAAAAGGGTTTAGCTATTGGTAAAGGATTATAGGAAAACTAGAGAGAATTGGTTTATCTTCATTTTTTTCTCAATGCCAATAATTGCTTTCTTTCTTCTCTTTGTTGCTATTTTTCTACTGGTTTTTTTTTTTTTTTTTTTTTTTGGAGTTTAATTTTACAATATGGATGTTAGGGCTTCTACTTATATCTAAAAACAATTAAAGCACTTTCAAATTTTAAATCTGAGAGATCCTATCCAAACTCCTCCATTTTCATCCGTTGAGCTAACCCCCTGTCGTTTCTTTGATTAGCTAGGCTTCTACGATAATCTCGATATAAATTGGAGAATATAGATAATAGGAAACTTAGGTAGCAAAGTTGGACTTTATTTTTTTCTATCGCATAATGTTATTGATTTATTTATTTATATAATATAAAATGATCATCATTATTATGCTTGAGGAAATTGATACACACAATAAATATATCTAGAAAGTATAATCCACACAAACAAAAAGAGAAATTATAAATTAAGAATAATGGAATTGATTTCTACAGAATATTCTTCAACTTAAACACATGAATTCTATGATGGTAAGACCCATAAGTATGTTATTAACCCAGCCGAATTTTTAAATCAAATTAAACTAATTAGTTTGAGACTCTAATTTAATCTAAATACGACATCGAAACAAAGAACCCCATTTCGTTTTCACCTTTGTTTTGTTAAGAAAAATGTTCAGGCTCGATGATTTTCTCTTCTCTAAAAGCGGAAAAAATAAAGAAAAATCGAGAGTAGAGAAACGAAGCAAATGAAAGAGTAAAAATTCACCATGTCATCTTGAGTAATCGCCTCCTCTAACTTCTTGTTCCATCTGATGGCTTGTCCCTGAATCCCTCAAGAATTACGTTGCAGCTGTTCATCGTGCATGCATCAAGAAGACCATGATTCCAAAGTTTGATCATGAATAGCCTCCAACACCTGAGACAAGGGCATTTCAATTCAAAGATGAAGTTAATTTTCAAGAACGGTTTATTTATAACTTATACTGTGCATTTTAAGCTTATAAAAGATGTATGTCATGCATTTTGGAAGTTCTGAACAATGCACCTTTGAATTTTAATTCCATAGGAATGCTAAACGAGTCCAAATCTGCTGTCCCATTTTCCTGTCTCGATAGCTGTCCCCTCAATGATGTTTGACAACTCATCAACTTGTTTAATAATTTGTTATATTTAGCTTTTTTTATATGGCTAAATTTTTAAATTCAGATTATATGGCACAACACTATTGGGGGGACAACCAATAAGACAGGAAATTCGGGATAGAAGATCTTGATTCATTCTAAACCTTCTTTGTTGATCAACTATTAGTTTTGATGACTTAAATAATGACTTCCACCCTCTAAGGAAGAGAAATTAGGTGAAGTGGTCGGTTTCTAAAGGAAAATGATAGACGGCCACTAAAATGGTTGGTGCACTGGTCAACATATACTAGTTGACTGGTAATTAGTGATTGACGTTAGTTAAACACTAATTGATATCGGTCAAACCAAGAGGTCGATTATTGATACGACTATTTGTAAGAAAACAACCATGCGGCGGAGCTAGCCAATTGTTTCAGTGAGGACGTACACTTAAGGATAAAGTTTTTTGGAGGCTTATATGGGATATCAATTTTTAATAGGGAAAAAAGAGAAAAATCTAAAATTTTAAAGATAAAATTGAATAAAAGAAAAGTTCAATAGGACCAGAAGCCCCCACTTGGCCATGGGTGGCTCTGCCCCTGGCAGACAGGCTCTCAATATGGACTGCGCAAGCTGTTGAAAGAAATATATGGGTTTATATATAGTAAAGAGTGATTCTTAGTAGTCCCTTGATACGTGAAATACAAGCTAAATACCCGAGTTACTAAACTGTAAATTATTGACTTAACACAGTTCACAAAAACAGACAGACCACCACATATAGATAGCATAGAGTTCTTGAAACTATGAAATGTGAATAATGGATTGAACAGGGTAAGAAATTTCCTTATTTATTTTTTTTAGCATTAGTGCCTTTAAACAGTAAAAAGATACGACAATAGTATAAGAAAAAAAAAAAAGAAGTTATATCTTAATGGACGATTGCGAGAACAATACCAAAAAAGAGGTTGAGATGAGACGAGCTCCTGTCCATGAAGTTTTGAAAACGCTTCACACGCCCAGGGGATATGACCATCTGCCAACACCCTGCCACAACAAAAATACTAAACATTAGCATAAAAGATCTCAACACTCGGAAAACTGTGATTGAAACATACTTGTTTTTTCTAAATAGTTTCACATCCATAAATGTAACTGGGAGGAGAGAGACGAGAATAGAAAAAGAAAAAAAGAAGAAAACATCAAGTGGAAAGAGATAACTACCTTTGTTTTCTCACAAATGAGTTCCAAAGATGCATTACTTGCTTTTCATCTTTGGTAACATCCACAAAATCGTCAAGCATCTGAGAACACAACACTTTTGTATTAGTTCTCAAGTCGTTAAGAATTTGACGTGTCAAGTATCTCATTTGAATGTGCAACTCGGGCATAGAATTTAGATGGGAACTAAGCAAGACCGATCAATAGATAAAAAAACTTAAACACTAAAAACAGAAAATAGGAAAGTTTTGAGGACACCCTAACCTCCCAAGGCAGCAGGCCATACAACTCACAGATTCTACACCCGCCTCCCAAAAGCAACCCATTCCCTTTTATACTACCCAATTCCTAACCAGCTACTAACGAGTCCTAACAGAATCATGTATAGACGTCCATTTAAATGCTTAGCATACGAGACGACTATGTCAAGCCAAAAATCATATTCTACTATTGGAACAAGAATTTCAATTTAGACGAAGATGCAAAAAAGCATGATCATTAACCGTACCCTTGTATCTTCAAGATCTGCAATGTCATCATCAACTTCATCTTCACTATCCCGATCTGAAAGTACTTGCTCTAATGACATGGGCTTAGTAAAAGAACAAGTAAAACACAATATTTAGGCAATTCAGGTCGCCACAAATATACAAATGCATATATAACAATGATATTGAATCTAGCACAAAGTACTGGGGGACAAAAAACCGCATATCAGACATTTCTTGTTTGACAAGCATCGTAGGTTTAATTTAAAAAAGAGAAGACATGATAATAACAATAATTATATGTAAAAAAAAAAATTAATAATTAACTATTTAAAAAAAAAAAACTCTGGAACGTGAGATCATAGTACACAAACACAATGCTGGTGTAATTGCTAATATCATAATCTATCGCTTTTATCGAGCACATAGCCAAATGATATGAGAAGAGAGATATAAACACTACTATCTAATGCTAAGTGCAATTTAAAACCTAAAAGTTCAGCTTTTCTATTAAACCTCGAATTAGAAAATTGAAAACTATAAAGACAGGCAATAAATAAGCAGAAACTCAAATATGAAGTAGATTGATGAAGAAAGAAATTGTCGAAACAATTTTTGAAGGTCACTAGTCACCTGAACTCGGTGAGAGTGATAGAACTGTCGTTTTTGCAGGAGCACTCGACTGTACAAATAAAGTTCAGAAAAAATATAAGAACAACAAACCTCATGGATAAACATTCCTGAAAACAAATAGCAATTCTAAGATTGTGGAAGAAAGATTTTGCACTTCCAAAACACAACTTAAAAAGTAATATTTAATTTTTTCCTCAGTAATAGTTGATACAAAAACCAGAACATAGTTCAAGGAATGACTATAAGTAAAATCATGCCGAAGTTAAAAATATATATATATAGCATCTCTGGAATACAATGGTCATAACTAGCAAAATACAGTGTCTTCTTAACATACTTTTTGGGGTCGGACCGCTCCATTGTTATCTTCTTGGTTTTAGGAGGAAGGGGAGGATCAATTCCCGAAAGGGGTTTGACAGAATCTAGGTCCGCAGTAGTTTGAGCCATGGTGATTGTGATGCCAGGAACATTGGAACTTGATGCAACACGTTCTATGCACTCAACGGAACTTGGATAATCAGTAAAATAGTGTTCCCTGCCATGTCTCCCATTCTGCATATCTTTCTCACCAGGAAATGACTTTGAAATATTTTCACCATTGCATGGTAGAGATTCTGGAGAACGAAGTTAATTTTAACTCTACTAGAAAGACACGTCAGGAAATAATTGATTGTGACATCTATCTTAGGAACTAGTCAAAAACCATTATAAATTTTTATGGGAACTTTTATTAGCCCGAGTCGTATGCCTCACGACTTTATGTGGACAAGCTCTTAAATAAGGTAGGGCCCATATTTATTTAAAAGTTGAAGGTATCAATGAGTAATGAGTGGGTCGTAAGGTCAGCCCACTCGGGCTAAATAGCAACGCTCAAATTTTTATCGAGGGGAAAGAAAATGTATCAAAAGTGAGTTATTGCGGAGAGGCATCTGTTTTTGTTTTCAAAATAAATTCATGATCCTAATTATACCTTCTTCCCTAGTATTAGTAAGGCTATCAGTGTCTAACTATGAACTAAACTCGACCTAACCCTGCAACTTTTATACAATGCATCAGTAGAGAACATTACCACCGTTCTCCATAAATCCCTTGAGCATGCCTTCATTGGCAAGTCTAGGTGAGTCCAACTCCAAGAATTGCACATTAGCTGACTTTTCATTCTGAACAATGTTCTTTTGCCGGCACCTTCGTGGTCTTGCACTGCACAAACAATTTGTCTCCCCTTTATGAACTCTCAGAGTTCTTTAATTATCTCTTATAGCAATTATTTATTTAAATATTAAAATATATACATAGGGTATCATCCAAAGCCGAATGCTGTACCCAGAGATTTGAAACCGACCATAAGAAGAATGTTTGTAGTTGTGGGACTGCTCTGTCTGCTATAGTCTGCATAAATATCACCAAGAACAGATAAGCAACGACATTTGAAATTAAGAGGGACAGAAAAAAGTAACTTGCGAATGATAAAATTGGAAGTGTTTCTAATTCTGTACTAATTATTATCATGTCTTTTTTTAACTGAAAAAAGAAAAGGAAGCCAAACGGGACTCCGGGCAATACTACTAGCAAGCAAAACTGCAAACTACAGGGTACAACTCAATATCTGAAGGGAGACGGCATAGGACCCACATTGAAAGGGTCACCAAATAACCTTGATTAAAGATTTCATGTTAGAAATTAGTAACTATTGCTTGGTTCTGTACAAGTTCTCTTTGAAGATCATGATAGACATTAAAAGTCCTATATAAGAATCAAGTTCAGAGTACTCACCTCGGATAATATATCAATATTCACTGAAACATTCACCGTCTGATACTCTTCGGTAACCTACAAAATAAATGTTTCTTTGACTAGCCTTCACAAAAGTGCTGGAAAAGCAGTAACTTGATCTTAAAATTACGAACCCAAAACTCAAAGTTGAAAAGGTCATGTGAAGAGCACAAGTGAAAACGTAAACCCTGCAAAAAAAGGAGCAAGTTTTCCTTCAATATCACACTAAACAAGTAATGGTAAATTGCAATGGACAACTAGTAATCTATACTGCATGAAAAACCAAAAAAAAAAATGTACAAGAGTAAGAAAAAAAAATTTAAAATAAAGGACTGAAGTAAATGAAAGTAAAAAAGAAATAAAGATATCGTGGTGAATGAACAAATAGAGACAAGCTGAAACAAGCATGGAAATATTAAATGATAAACAAGTCAGATTCTAATATTTTAAACTTATGAACAGAAAAAATCTCGGATTTGAAAATACCTTAAAGGTTGCGCATTGCATCAAGCAAAACGGACAAGAAAAGCCTTCAGTAACTGTATGTTAAACATATCCATATAATGGTTAGCATAGAAATGCTATCAAAACTAAAATCCAAATATGTCAATTCTCAAGTATGAAAGGAAATATATTTATAGATAGAAGATAAACAATAATGTATTAACCTCCTTAGAAATCGTCATTAGTTGAAAGTTGAAAACAACATTACTCTTAGCATCATCAAGGAATGAACCAATTAAATGGTTTCTCGTTCTAAATACACACGAAACTCCAAAAGATGCAACTAAAACATTTTTGACAACATAAGCAATTTTTGCACATATAGCAATGTAAGGGCCCGTTTGGCAAAGCTTCCTTGAAGCTACTTTTGGCTTCCTAGGTCCAAAAGCAGCTTTTGGAAGTGTTGGATGATCTGTTAAAAGAGCTTCCAATCTCCAAAAGTACTTCCTGGCAAAGCAAAAAAATATTACTTCTGGCAAAAGCTTTTTTGAGTAAACTTTAAAATTTGTAACATAATTTAAATTAGACATTATAAACTTCATTTTAACATTTTTATTACTTGTTAGAATACTTTAAAGATCATTTTGATCTCAAAAGCCCTTTGATTCCAAACATTTACTGAGAAACCACAACTTTTGCTTCTCTTTTTCTACTGACTAGAAGCAAAGGCAAAAACTTTACCAAATGGGCCTTAAGTCTTGAAATTACAATCCCGTCATGTGTGTCGTCACTGAAGTCAAGGTTTACAACTTAAGTCCTGCTAGTGTATCATTGCAATTCAACCAAGGCGATGTGCCCCAAGTTTCTTACTTACAACCAACTGAACTTTTACTCCCTTTGCCAAAGACGTTGGGATTGGAAGATGAAACTTATATTGTCCGGGCTTTCTAAGTGAAAATAGTTTCTATAAACTACAGCCCAAGGGACTGAAAGATTAAAAAGGATAGCTACAACAAACTCAGAGCCATGACAGCAAATAAGTAGTAAATTTAGTCAATATTTGGTAATGCAGAAAAACAAGAAAGAAAATGCTTGGGGCACCACCGGTCCTAAACACCACCACTAATAGAAAATGGGTCCCATTTCTGAGCTCCATATGATGGGACCCACCTTTTATTAGTGGATGGTGCTTAACACCACTAGTGCCTTTAGCATTATTCAAACGAAAATATAAACTTTTTGCGAGGAAAAAGATTTTCTTCATACCTTCAGTCTTTCGTAACGTATTGTTACAATCCTTATAGTTAAATACTACAGTTCCAGACCTCAACCTACGAAAGAATAAGTAGCAAAATACATTTAAAAGCCCAATCAAAAATTAAAAATCAATCATTAAAAACAAAGCTAACAAATGAAGTGAATTAGTACTTCCAGGTACCATAGTATAGAAATGTGTGTTAAGATAAAGCAATATACCTTCTCTTCCGCCTTGCTTGGATTTTGTAATTCAAACATCTTCCGAGAAACGAAGGCTGTTAAAAGAGAGAGAAAGCTTCTGAATTAGATGCAGAACTCGTGTAATATTATCTCTAAATCACAAAGTCTACAACCTAGAATCATACTGAGGAATAAGGAAAACAGCCTTATTTTAATGAAAAACTAGGTGGGTGACCTTTTTTGGCCACCCTGCATGATAAAATAGCCGAAATTTGTTTTTATTTTACTAGTCCATCAGTGAAATAGTCTATCACTAATAAACCAGTTTATCACTAATGAACCATCGAGTCTATTGGTGATGAACCATCAATTAATCCATCTGATGGATCAATTTAAAAAAGAAATAGTCATTTTCCTAAATTAAGCTTGTGTTTGGTACACTAATTGTAAAATGCAATCCTTTTTTAACAATTTCAACTATTCACAGTTTACTATTACAACTTTGAAACCCAAACTTTAAAAGTCCATAACTTTTTATACAAGTTCAAATGGGATAAACTTTTTTATTTTAAATTGCAAAGAATTTTGAGATGAACGAAACAAGCTCCATATTGATTTTTTTTTTCCGATCACATTTCAAGTTTTTACACTTTTTAGCTCCAGCCATTCAAATCCGTGCACCAAGTGCATAACAATTCAACTCAAATCCAACCTAAAAAACTCAATTCAAACCCGAGCATTAAACACATGCTAAGGAAACATCCCCAACATTAGAAATTTGTCAAAGTGACAACCTTAAAAATTGAAAGCAATAAAATAACCTCCTTTTATTTTAACACTGGAACTACCAACTAACATGTTGTTGTTAGTCTGTCCGAAGTCATTTTGCTAATAAGAATTTTTGGAAAATTGTTTAACAAATAAAAGAAAGTAATTGAATCATTTTACTAATTCACTCACTTTTCTATGCTCTTTTTTGCTTTTTTTTTTTTTTTGCCTCTTTTAGTTGTGGTCCAATTCAGAGCCAAGTTTTCTATACCAGAAAAACCAACTTTCCAACTCAAATTTAAACCATTCAAGTCGTCTAATAATAGAAACATCAAAATCCCACTTTCAAAAACAAATCTTTACGACATTTTCATTGTGGATTAAACCAGACTACACAAACCTTTTTTTTTTTTTTCAACAGAACATTAAACCAAAAGCGAGACAGAGAGAACAAAAATAAGAAAAATTACATTATCTAAGGCACGGCATCGAAGAATGTTGTAGAGCTCAACGGGCTTGCAATAGACGAGCAGAGTCTCTTCCACGGCGACCGCCTCCTCCGCCGACAAATGCACGCATGAATTTTGGCGGCACATCTCCTCCGACACCACAACCTCCTCAATACGACGTCGCAAATTGAGATTTTTGAGATTCACCTGCCGCCGTGAAATCAACAAATTTAACCTCGCTGCGATTTTGGTCTAAATTCAAATTCTCAGAGAATAAGAATTCGAATATTTCTATATATATACATACACATATATATAGAGAGAAAGCTTACCGATTTGGAAGTCCACGGCAAAGTCGCCGGTCAGTTTTGTCAGACCCATAAACTTGGGAGTGCTTCCTTTTTTTTTTTCTTTTCTTTTTTTCCTCGGTAAAGGGGTATTTTTAAAACTGGGTTTTCTTTTGCACTTTGGTCCCATACTTTTAGACCCTTGACACTTGGGTCCTCAAATTAAAACTCTTCATTATCAAGTCCTTAAGTTTGCTGTTGTTTATTACTTTTTCTTTAGTAACTGTTGTTAATCACTTTGGTTTTCACTTTGGAGCGTCCAAAATAAAATAAATAAACAAACCGTTGTCCCTTCACCTACTGCTCATAAGACACCCTTTAACTGTTTGTTAAAGGGAAAAACAAAAAAAACAAAAACAAAAAAAGAAAAGATGAAAAACGGGTAAGGTTATTGTAGAGTTTCATTTAAAAAATCTATCAATAGAGCTCATTTTAAAACCGTTTAAATGTAATCGGATAGTTTAGATGTTATTTATGCATAATAACTATGATGCACCCAAACTTATGATATTATATACTAAAAATTTAGAGAAAGAAATTTAAAGAAATTAAAAATAAATAAAAAAAACACCAGTGACCCTCCGTCGATGAACTCCCCGGTGCACCGGCGATGGACACCCCCGCCGGCCGACCCCTCTATTCTTCTCGAACCAAGCGAGGATCCCCCTTCTGACATCAAGCCCAGTGACAGAACCCCCACCCGTGGATCTTCAACGAACCCGCTCGCCCCCCCGAACTTGGCACCCAAGCCCCTCCCTCCCAACCCAGTCGAGGACCCCACACACCCCCCCCCCGGGTCCCCGTGACTTCAATCCTCGCCGCCCGGCCCCCGAGCTGCCCCCCAACCCAATCAATGAGCCCTCACCCCTGCAGCCGACGTCGAGCCTTCGATGCCCAACCTAGGCGGCGAGCCCCCCCCCCCCCCCCCCCCCCCCTCCCGACTCTGGCGACGGAACCCCCCCCCCCAAACAAAAAAAAACCTCCACCAGTAAAGATTAATTTTTTTTAAATTATTTTTTTAATTTCCAAGTTATTTTATTATAAGGTACGGTGTATTATAAACATTGTGCACAAGTAGCATCTCAACCGTTTAATTACTTCTAAATTGTTTAAAAATAAACTCTATCAATAAGGTATATAAAAGAAATTCTACCACAAATTTTTTCATTAGAAAACTTTAAATAATATATTTTTAAAAGGACATGACTGTGGTAGAGTTTTTTTGAGGATAACTACCCATAGTGCTTACTTTTCTACCGCACAAATAGGATTGAAGAGCTGATGAAATGGATGGTGCATTTTTTATAAAATAGACCTTCCCACTCTCCAGTTTAAACTAAAGATATCAATATAAGAAAATACAGATAATGTTCAAAGGGCATGATAGTAATTTTCTTATTTATAACAAATTAACTCTTGCAAGCCCCAAAATTTATTTCCCCAGTTCTTTAAGCTACAACCGTCTTCTTCTTCTTCTTCTTCTTCTTCTTCTTTTTTCAAATACCAATGAACTTTGAATTTCATTTTTCTGCAACTTTTTTTTTTTTTTTTCAAATACGTCTCCAGGTATGACGTCGAACATGCTCTGGATCACGGCCAAGGTCTTGTTCGCCTTGGGCTAAAGCTAAGAAGCAAGTGCATTTGAGTCGTGTCCGTACTGCTCGTGGGTGTTTTTGGGTAGGAAAATAGAGACCTTAACTTTTAGAGGAAGGAGAAGAACACAAGTTATAAGAAGAAAGCCATAAGCTCTGAACTTTATTTTCGTGATTTAAGACAATAATCTGAAAAGTTGGTGAAGATTTCTTTAACAAGTAAAAAATGGATATGACTTGATTTCAGATAAACAGTGGAGATTAAGGGGGGGGGGGGGGGGGGGGGGGTGGTGTTGGTTTGGAGGAAGAGATAAGGAACAAGGAGTGAGAAAGAACACTAAAGGGATTTGCAGGAGATAGCAGCATATTTAAAGAACATTTTAAAATTATATTTGAATATTTCATCAACTTCATTTGATCTCAGATCTGTTTGGCAAAACTTTTTAGAAAACCATTTCGATAGTAGTGTTGAACAGAGAGTGTTCATCTCCGACGAGACAAGCCGCTGAATCTCAGTCTTGTTCACGGCGGCTGGTTTCGACGGACTAAACTGACCACAATGAAATACCATCTAACGGTCCATATGAAATAAGCAACAATTATTAACCATTGGATAAAATCCTATGAGTAGTGACCCTACTCGGCCTTTAAAAAAAGGGTCACTAGACTCAGCCTTTAAAAAATTCAAGAATTATTTGTTTCAAATGTCAGACGTGTACTTGATTTTATCAATTTTTGTAATTTCTTTAATCTAATTTTGACTGAATATAATATTTACAAATGTACATCATAACTGGTAAGAAACAAATGGCAGAAATAGATAATTTGTTAGGTCCGTTTGGTAATCAAGTTTAACTTAAATTAAATTATATTTTTTTATCTTAATTTTTATATTTTTTTAAAAAATCAATAAAAATTATAACTAATTTTTAAAAAGTCAATCAACTTAAATTTAAAAATTTCAATTTAAATCATTTTACCAAACGGAGCCTTAATAAGGAATGTTTAATGACACTTATCTGTTTACTTTTTCCACCTTATTTTTACAAATATCTATTTATTAAATTTTAAATATCAATTATGACTTATTACACCCTTTTTAATATTTCACAAACCTATTTTGATGTATTACACCAGATACGAATTAGTCCAATAATAAAAATAAAAATTAAATAGGGTCTTACTAGTAAGTAAACAGACAAAGTAAAAAATTCGAAAATAAAAATAAAAATAAAAAGGGAACAACAATAGCCGGCACTTTCTATTTTCTTTTGCACTTCATGTGTGTATATTATAAGAACATTTTTTAAACTTGGGGTCCGTTTGGTGAAACGGTTTGAGTTGGAAATTTTAAGTTTAAATAGTAATTTTTGTTGACTTTTCAGAAAAGACAAAAAACTTTTTCGGAAAAAACAAAAAACTTTTTCAGAAAAAGACAAAAACTGATATGAAAATTTTGGGTTCAAAACGGCGAACCAAACGAGGCCTTAATAGTGTTATATTCAATATCTTGCACTTGAAAAAGAAGGTAACCAGCAGAAGATAAATCGGTTGCTGTGGAATTTGAGATTAGTAAGAGATTGGATTTTCATTTTAAAAAGTCAATTTGTTAAATAAAGTGGTCAAATATTTTTATAAATCTGTTGTTGTTGTTACTATAGTTTTACGACGTGGAACTCAGATTTATTTTTACCCGTAACACGGAATTCATGGAATTTATTTGCATGAAGATCATTGGTGACACTCTTCTTCACATTTTATCTTTGACCTTCATAGCCAGGGATAAGTTTCGTTTACAAAGCTTCCAGTTTTGCTAATTCAAAGGCTTGTTTTAGTTTTAAACACTCTTTTTTCCTTATTAGTTCTTTTTATATCAGATTTTTTTTTAATTACTGAAAAGGATTTTTAACAAGACCCCTTAAGAATTGTTATTTTCAATTGGGGAGCAAGGTTCGACCTAATAGCATCATCATTCAGTTTGTTGGGAGCTTTTCTTTTCTTTTTAGATGGTGGTTTGCTAATTGCTATTCATGTTTTGTATATATATTTTTTTCTTTATTAACTATTAATAACTATACTTGGTGAGGTAGGACATAGGATTTTAGTTAGGTTGGGTACCAACAATTTGGAGATGTGTCCTAGTCTTTCTTTGCCTTTCCTCCTTTGTTATTTTATAGAGAAAAACGATTATTCTTTTATGTGCTTTTGGAATTTTAGAGTTATTTTTAGTTTGTCTATTGAACTTTTAAAATTTTTACTTTTTCTCTTGAATTTTGAATTAGTCTCATTAAACTCGTTTTATTAGAATTTCCATTAGTAAGATATAGGAAATGAAGGAGCTTAGTATAGCCACGTAATTTTTTCTGTTTGTTTTAACATAAGATTTAAAAAAAATAGATTCAGTGAGATTAAATATAATTTTTTGTCAGTTTTTAATGGAAAAAAGAAGGGAGGAACAAGCACACTTGGAGAGTACAATACAATGGAGAGTTGTATGCTGCGTTTGGGAAGGATGAATCGCTCCCAAAAGAAATATATTGATTTTCTCTCAATTGATTGGACCGTAGGTACTATGATTTACTTCACAAGCGAGATCTCTAGTTCAAGTCCAGGATGACCCGACTGCTTTTAATAGAGGTGATTAAATATGACTAATTCAAAATTCAATAAACAAAATAGGAGATTTCCAAATTCAGAAATAAATAATATAAATGATCTTAAAGTTAAGAAAATGTAGGTGAGATTGATATGTGAAAAAGAGTAAAAATGGTTAAATTCAAAGACATTTTGCACCAGTTCAGGATAAAGTTGGAACATGAGTAAAAGTTTAGGGCCGATATATGTCAAAAACCCATCATAAACATAAGAGAAAAATAGGGAAATAACCATGGTTTGGACATCACTTAATATTTTTGACAGCCTTAATATTAAAACTGATAATTTTGCTATTTCATATATTTTTAGTTGGGAGAATCTATAGTAGATACCATTTAAGAGATATTATCTGTAATTACTATAATATATGTCATCAAGATCAAATCACACAGACATGAACACTTGAGTTGCACAAAAGCTTAAGTGCACACTGTTACATGCAACTGCACCATTTTTCTTGCCCAACCCAAACAAACAAATTTTCCATAACACAAAAAAAAAAAAAAAAGAAAGAGCCTAAAAAGAGCCATCGTGGGATGGGTTCTTGCTACCTTGGGAGCAATACTACGGAGGCTGCATCGTCACGATCCACAGATCGCAATGCACTCTCTTTCGACTTCAAAACCTTTGCCGACGACGGTGTTGTGACTACGGCTTTCGTATCATAATCACGACTCCGCAATCTCTGTCGCCGATGGTTTCCATCCTTTGCATGGATCACGGCCAACGGCATGGGACCCAAGCCCTTACCCCTTCCTCGGTGACAAGACTCATGAAGAACATATACCCCTATATTTGACTTTGAGTTGCATAGAAAAATTTTCAATTCTCAGTTCATTAATAATTTGACGAAATACTTCTATTCAAAACCACACTTCCACTACTTTGTTTATATTAAAAAATTTATAATACGCTTTGAATGCTTCATTTGATCTTCTTATTCGTCCATTTGCAAATGTTTCTCCTCTTTTTTGTTTTTTTTTGAGGGGATATTTATTCCTTCTTTTTGTTTCAGAATCAATTTTTTTAGAATTGGGTTTCTTCTATTTTTGAATGTCATGTCTTCTTCTCTCTAAGCTATATGGCAGGCAAAGAGAGATTCCATTCTCTCTGCAAACTGCAATTCTTCTCTCTCTCTCCAAAGTTTGTGTTTGGCAGAGAAGAAAGAAAGGGTGAGAGAGAAACTGTCAGAAATGGAGATTCAACAATCCATTACTGTCAAAACAAAAAAAAAAAACAAAACAAAAAAACAAAAAAAAAACCAATATGTCAAAAGAAAATAACAAATACACCTTTATTAAAGCCACTTGTCTGCAGGGACCATATTAAAGCCATTTTTTTCCACGTAATCACATGCATCAATGATCACATTAATCAAATTTTCTAGCCATCTATTTTACATTTGATTAACTATTATCCATTAGATGAAGTACTACAGATAATTCCTCTGTCTCTACCATATATTCTTCCCTTTTAATTTATTTTTTCCTAAAAATTTTTGATTTTACCTGAGTTTAGAGAGTATTTGATGTGTAAGTTTGAGTTAAGATTTGTAAATTTAAATAGTAATTTTGATTGATTTTTTCAGAAAAGATAAAAAACTTTTGAGAAAAAAGACAAAAATTAAGGATCCATTTAGATGATGAGTTCAAACTTATTACCATTAACTCAATTTTTATCTTTTTTCTTAAAAGTTTTTTATCTTTTCTAAAAAAAAATGAATCAAAATCACTATTTAAATTTATAAATCTTAACTCAAACTCATACACCAAATCAGCACTGAATTGATGGTGATGAGTTTAAACTCATCACCTAAACACCCCCAGATTTGTGTTTTATTTTTCTCGTCTCTCTTCAGTTCTCCTTCTCTCTCTAAAACACTCTCTCTTTCTCTCTCTCTTCGTCTGCTCCCGTCGACCGGCGACGGCGCCGAGATCAGAATGCCAACATGAACCAGGTGCCGGGATCTCCTCCGAGCCTGATCCGCCCTCGCGCCGCCACTCGCTGGTTGCTAGCGATCGCAATCTCCGTGCCGATCTTCTCCCCGGCATCGTAATCTCCGTGCCGATCTCCGGATCTCTCCTCACTCCGATCTTTCTCTCTCATCACCGTCTCTCTCTCATTATTTTCTGCCGATCTCTCTCTTAGCCCGCCGGCCGTCCGTCCGTTCTCATCCCTCTCTCTCCTCCTTCGCAGTTCTCTCTCTTCTGCAACTTCTTTCTCCGGCCATTCTCTCTCGTCCTTCCTCACTCGCCGGCTGTATTCTCTCTTTCTCCTCCCTCTCTCTCTTTCCTCCTGTTCTCTTGCCGTCCTCGGAGTCGTGATCGGCATCCTCTGCATAGAATCGATTGCCTTGGCGGTGTTCTTTTTGATGTCGGATTTCGCGACGATCGACGCTCTGGTGACGTCGAAGCCTTTTGGAAGTAGCATCTAAGTTTTTCGGTATAAGAACTGGAGCGGATCGAGGAGGCGACGACTCGGCGAGCGGATGATTGGTAGTGCTGGGAGAATTGCTGATCGACGAGTTGTAACGGTGGCGACGAGCTTCATCGCGATCTCCGGTGGCGCTTCGAAAATCGGATCTCGATCTGGCCATTGCGTGTCTCTCTTGGCGTTCTCCCTCTTCTACAACGGTTATCCGTTTCACGTATGCACCTCTTCCTTGTCTACGACGTCGTTCATTCTTATCCACAACCAGTCGGATTAATTTCTAAATTTATGTTGGAAATCTTGTTTGATTTTGGTTTAATTTGCTCATATCTTATGAATTATGGATTTTTGAGTTGATTTCTTTATAGTTTTATGTGTGTAAATCTGATATTACACCTTTGATTTTTGAATCTGGTTCGTGGTAGAGTTTGGAGGTTTGCGGTGCCTCAGCTTCTCAATATCTGTACTCCAGTTAGTGACAGGCTTATAACTCATTGTTTATGCACATGTATATTGATTTGAATGTGTAAATATTTGAGTGATAATCTCATTTTCTGTCTTTTAGTTTCAACTTGAATCTCATTATTTGAAGTACTTGACTCTTCTCTTGATAAATTTTCCTTCTCCGGCATTTCTCAAGTTTAAGCTCATAAAGTGTGTTCTGCACATATTTTCATTTCTCTTAACTTTTCTACAGAAGGGAAGCTTTGTGCTGTTGTGTATTTAACATCTTCCAATTAAGGACATATACAAACGTATATGTTGTAATGCTAGATCTCAGGTTGCATATATTCATTGGCATAATGTAAATAGGAGTCGAGCTAGTGAACATGAATCTTATGGCTTATCACTTGTTTGCTAAGTTCTCTGTAGTGCAAAATGTGGTGATTAGCGTAGAAATTGGTTGTTTTCTTTGTTTGATTTCTTCCTTTTGCTTCGATTCTTGTTGTTTTCTTTACAAAGAATGTGACACAAACAGTGTGTGGTTTATTCGTTTCTATATTTGATGAGATTGAGATTTTCTCTATGAATCCTTATCTAGAACGTGTAAATGTTTTTTTTTTTTTTTTTTTTTTAAAAGGGGAAACAATTACGATTATTCCAATTCCCCTATTGCAATCCATGTTATAGAAAGCTTGTTGTGGGAACTGAAAACTAATCAAACATTATTTGTTTGGGATGTTGAAGTTGGAAACTGGAACCTTGTAGTGAAATCCACTTTTGGAGTTTCTTTTATTGAGAATGATGAAAATTTTATATTATCACTTATTTGTTTTACTCTGTAGTGCAAAATGGTTGATTACTGCAAAAGTTGTTTTGAAATCTTTCATTTGCCGCACTTGGTTGCTGTTATCATCAGAAACTATGTGAGACAGACAGTGTATGGCTTATTTGTTTCTTTTTTTTTTGAGATTTTATATTTTATTTGTGAATTCATATCTAGTGGTTGTAAGTGAAAGCGAGTACTTATTCCTCTAAGAAAGCCATATTGGTCTGATTTAAGAGAGGCTCTGTCCTTGTAGCTAAGCGATTGTCATTGAATTAGTGTTATATATATATATATATATATATATAGTAAGGATTCCGGAAAAAATATTCTGGTGGATTACAAAAATGTTTTGGAGACATCCGGCTATCTTTGTTAAAATTTTAAAAAAATCCTTTTAGAATCCGAGAAGCATTCTACCAGAATCGAAGATGCATTCTACTAGAATTAGAGATGCATTCTATTAAAATCCGAGAAGCATTCTATTAGAATCCGAAATGCATTTTACTAGAATCCGAGATACGCTTTACAAGAATCCGAGAAGCTTTCTATTAGAATCTGAGACGATGAGATGAACTCCGGCCTCACCTCCATTGACAGTAGGCAGCTCATCAAGATTCTCATCAGCCTCGCCTCCGAGCATGGCGACCAAATCTAGCCGGATTTGACCTGAGCCGGCGACATTTCAAACAACTTATAGTATGTGTGAGTGCTATTTTTTTAATAAACCATACGATTGCAATTTGTTCCATGTCTTTAATAGATCTTTCTGAAAAATTGCATCTGAAGACTTGAATGTTAAATTGCTATGTCAATTTCATGGCATCCTATGAGCCAAGATGGCAATGGTTAATGTTGAAAGTAAGCTTCCTCAAATGCAGACTATGAGAAGATTTTGATGATCTTTGTTTTTTGTTCTTTGTTCAAGACTTTGTTCAAGATTTTGACGAGTCTTCCTCAACACTTTGTAAGACTTTGTTTTATGGCTAAGTTTTTGGTATTTTGTTTGATTATTTTCGTTATTATTGGTGTAATTCTGTAGTGGAATATCAAAAGCATTCAAATAGAATTCAAAAAGCATAATAAGAGAATTCAAAGAGTATTCTAGTAGAATTCAAAGAGCATTCTGGTAGAATTCAAAAAGTATTCTAATGGAATTCAAAGAGCATTCTAGTAGAATTTAAAAATCATAATAGAATTCAAAGAGCATTCTAATAGAATTTAATATGTATTCTTTAAAATCCAAAAAGTATTATGTAGAATCCATTTTGTATTCTAACAGAATCTCTTTGACGACTGGAGCTTGCGGCATCTTTATTGAAATTTAGAAAATAACAGAATTTATTTTGGATTATAAAAGAATCCATTCAATGACCGAAACCTACGACATCTTTGTGAAATCTAGAAGAAAAATTTTAGATTCTAATAGAATCTCTCTAGTAACCGGTATCGACGTCGGTGACTTGTGTAGAGAAGTTTGGTCCATCTTTGTTGAAATCTAAAAAAAAAAAAAAAATTTTGAGAATCCATAATGAATTCTAACAGAACCTCACCACAAACGGTGCCAGTAAATAGAGTCAAAGACGTTCGGTCATTTTTGTTGAAATACAAAAAACAAAAAAAGAAAAATAAATTCTATCAGAATCCTTTTTAGATGCTAACAGAATCTCTCCTACGAACGGCATTGACGTCGGTGACCGAAGCCGGATACATCTGGTCATTTGTGTTAAAATAGGAAAAAAAAATTTATGTCAGAATCTATTTTGGATTTTAATAGAATCTCTCCGGTGATTGGTAGCCGGTCACTGACCGTCGATGACCTGAGACCGGCCGACAAGCGGTAGCCGGAGACCGAACGATGAATAAAGTCGGAGATATATAAAAAATATTTCAATAAATAAAAAAAAAGAAGAAAAGAAAGAAATAGGGGTATTTTGTCTATTTACTATTTTTTCATTAAATTATTTGACTAATAACATGTTTACTTATCAGGAGTAGAGAATCCATAATGGATTTTTTTTTACTAAAAAAAAAATCTGAGAATCCATAATGGATTCTAACATAACCTCACCACAAACGGTGCCAGAAAATAGAGCCAAAGACGTTCGGTCATTTTTGTTGAAATACAAAAAACAAAAAAAGAAAAAGAAATTCTATCAGAATCCTTTTTAGATGCTAACAGAATCTCTCCTACGACCGGCATCGACGCCGATGACCAAAGCCAGATACATCTGGTCATTTGTGTTAAAATAGGAAAAAAAAAATTTATGTCAGAATCTATTTTGGATTTTAATAGAATCTCTCCGGTGATTGGTAGCCGGCCACTGACCGTCGATGACCTGAGACCGGCCAACAAGCGGTAGCCGGAGACCGACCGATGAATAAAGTCGGAGATATATAAAAAATATTTCAATAAATAAAAAAAAAGAAAAGAAAGAAATAGGGGTATTTTGTCTATTTACTATTTTTTCATTAAATTATTTGACTAATAACATGTTTACTTATCATGAGTAGAGAATAGGAGTGGGGAATGAGAGTCAATCCATTGTTTACTTACTTATTTTTTTTCTTCAAATAGGAATGAGAATGATGGGCCCTCTAATAATTTGGGATTGAGAAATGGGATTGACAATCCCATGTCCCCCTCCGAATTGTGACTATCATTCCTACTATTTATATTAAATTATCATTTTATCCTTAATTTACTTACAAAATATTATATTAAAAAATAATAACCTATATTAATTATTTTTATTAACTAAATATAATATATTTTTATTAAGTTAATATTATATAATTATCCTAATTACTATTAACTTTATTAAAGTAAATAAAGAGCTTTTTTAATCATAATATATCATTATGTTTCTATTTTTATATTTTTTATACTTTACTTATTTTAATTCATTTTTTTTACTCTTTTTAATTTTTTAAAACAAAAAATTACTCAATTTAATTTTATTACCTTAATATCATAATGATTATTTTTCTTTTAATTAATAGAATGATAATAAATAAAAAATAATAATCATTTTTTAATTTTTGAAAACACAATCGCTAAATGGGTATATAAGTAAATTTACAACAATTTATTCTGATTCTGAATTCAAGTAAACGCAGAAATGAGATTCGTAGTAACTCCGATTCCGAATTCTAGAACTAAGTAAATAACTTATTCGGATTCCGAATTCTCACTCCGATTACACGTAAATAAACACACCCTAATGTTATGAAATGACAAAATTATCAATTTTACTCTTATGGAGGGTAAAATTAAAAAGAGGTGTCAAATTTATGGCATTCTTGTAAATCACCCCAAACATAACCTATTAAAACGACAACACCATTTTTTTACTTAGGTAAACGACTTGTCGTTTCTCTATTATCGTTTTTTTTTTCTTTAACGAGAAATGAGATGTTCTTAATAGTTTCTTACCACGAATCATTTATGTTAGATGTCGTTTTAAGAGTACCGAAACAGCACGTCGTTTGCCGAAACAACCACCTGATCAGGCTGGTGTACCATTAATGTCGTTTTCCTCGGCCAAAGGTCGACAATGGGACTATGTTCATTTAATGGCCAACTAAATCTTGACATGTGGTCTATCTACATCTTGTAATCCTGTCAACACAAACAAATTATCGTTTTCAAAGAGAGTCTAACGTCCTCCTATGTTAATTATGATGCCGATGATAATAAAAAATAAACGACATGTCATTCATTTGATCACATGAAGGAAACAACATCTACCATGTATAAAACAAACGACAAGCCGTCTTATGATAATATAATAATAAACTTCATGCTTTCTTATCGACAGCTTTTTTTCTTTTTTTTTTCCCCCCTACAACTAGAAAATGACATGTCGCATCATATCTCAAAAAACGACATGTCGCATACCTGAGACATCTCATCTAGCAACTGTCGTTTTATCGAGTAAAAAAAATTGGTTATTTTTTTTTTTTTGGGTAAGTAAACAACCAAACATAATATAAAATAATTTTAAATAAAATGTAGTGTACCTAATTACTTCTGCAAAAAGATATATACTTTAACTGCCCTACTCGTCATAGAACTATAAACCACACGCCCAGATATAATTTCCTCCTTTAACGTTTTGAAAACGTCATGTCGTTTTATTTAATGTTGTTGCTTATTCAGCAATAGATGCCTATTTTATTCATTTGAATGTCTTAACAGTAGTGACATGTCATTTTCCCACGATTCCTAAAACCATAAAGAGATATTTTTCCACAAGCGACGTGTAGTTTTGAGAAGAACAATAAACGACATATATTTCTTTCTATTGCATGCCGTTTTTGTTGACCAAACAAAACGACTTACTGTTTCCATTAATATAACCCAGAATATACCCTTATATACGGTTCATAAAAAAATGTTTTTTAGCATAAAAAGAAACGAAACGTGTTTTCGTGAATTCTCCTATTATGTTATTATGTTGAAACCAAACGAATTCATCATTACAAGTTACCCAAAATCAACAAAGTATTATTTTTAGCAAATTGTAGTAAAAGATAACTCATAAAATAAATCTTTGTCAAAACAAAATGTGACAATATTGCATGAACAAATCATGACTGAATTTAGATAAAAGATTAATACAAAATATTTTAAACAGAAAAATAAGATGAAGAAATTCAATCCACTAAAACATATAATCTTTACAACCCAAAACAAAATCAAACTCAAATTGGATCACTTCACACATGAGATCATCATTAGCCTCACCAAAGTGTCTAGCCTAACTTACAATTCATCTCAGAAAATTTTAAATAGAAAACATGAGATAAAAATGCAAGGAGAAGAAAAACACACAAGGAATACACTAAAAACACTCCAAACTCAGCCAAAAATGCTGAGGGAAAAACGTCCTAGCTTTGCTGAAAACTTTGCCTTATATAGGCATAAGGTGTAAGAACTTTGGAGTGAGGCTCGACCCAAGAAATCCGCCTCACAACTAGTAAATCAACTAGATACTTGGGCAGACTAGCTGGCGAAGGAGCTGGTCAGCTGGAGCCGAGGTTGCGCGCGCAAGCTTTTGCTGGAGACAAGGGCAAGGCTGGGCGCGCAGGCTCCTATTTATAGGCTCGAGCGAGGGAGATTTGGTTACAAGAAATCTAATCTTGATTATACAACCAATCGATCTAGACCATACATTTAATTTTCTACCACGTGTTATAATGCTGAACCTAATACTTCACTTTAATCCTCTCTGATTTTTTCTTGCCCTGATCTCTACTTAGTCACCAGTCTGATTTTATCAATCCAAGTGTAATTTTTTCTTATTCATGCTTTCTATTTCTTACTTGCCCGACATTGTCTTTATTCTAAGCTGCTTTCTTTTGTTCTTTTTCATTTTTGATCACATGTCTAGTCACATAATCACATTAAACGATGCCATTTTTTTTAAACAAAAGTACATCAGCGATGTCTACACACATTGTTGGAGTCAGACTTCGTCTCCCCGTAATATTATTGCTGGATCATCACGACCGCATAATCAACAAACGACGAACAATAAACCACGATGAATTAAGTGTTCTTAAGCATTTGGGCTCGGTCCAACGAGCGATTACCACTCATAAGAAGAATGATGAACGACGAATGATCGTCCTCGACATTTGGTCTCTGTTCCATTAAGGCCCGTTAATTTACCAAGTGTAGATCGGGTGGGCACTTAGCCCAATAAAACGAACGATGAACGATGCTCAATCCTTGATCGTTTTGGATGACCGGTTTGTCGTTCAACTCTCAAATCTGATGAACATCTAACGGTGAGAGATCAATCTCTATAAATGCTGGATCCACGATCAATCGTGGCATTTTGGCCCAAGTTCTTGTACGTGTTCCGAATTACTCGGGATAGTGGGGAATTGCCCACTACTGTTCTAAGAACTCAGACCCATGATTTCTCTTCTATAAATAGAGGAAGACTTCTTACATTTAGGGATCCCTCCTCTTTATGAAAAAAGCCCTTTTGCTTATTGTCATACTGTCAAATTATATGCAGAAACTGTAACCTTGTGTATAAAGAAATTCATAGATAATGAAGCCAGACTTAGAGGACGTAGCACAATATTCTAGCAAACTTCTCTAAATTTTGGTGTTGATATCTTTTACTGCTCTCACTTTTGATTTATCAATTTTATTTTCTGATTAAGATTGTTTTGTGATTTTTATATACGATGTCCAAGGACCCTAATAATTTTTGTATATTAATTTTTTCATTATCTAATCCTGATTAAAATTTGACCGCAGATTCCTAGCATCTACACACATCCTCTCTAATATCATTTAAATTGATGGAATCTATTTCGAACTCTTTTGGGGGAATAAAATTGAAGTATAAATGGTAACATGTGTGTATGAATATATATATATATATATATATATATGGGTGTGGTTTCAATGGTTACTCTAATATTTATCTATCCATAGTTACTGTTATTTTAGCCGTGTAATATAGATCAAACAGTTGTATTGAATTAGATAGTTGGCCAAATAAATATATGACAATTAATGAGTATTGAAGTTACATATCTTACTAATGTGATTTTAGGTAGGCAACTTATTCTTAACCTACTAACTTGAGTTTTTAAAAACTTTTTTTTTTTTCAAAAGGAATTTAAATAATTATTTTCCCCATTTTTAATCTCATTCCTGATATTCTATAGGATTTATTTTTTCAATTTGTTTAAAAAAAATTAAAGTAGCCTAATACTCTTACAATTATATGTTTTGATCAACCTCAAATAATGTCCTTCTTCACAATCTTTTTTCTTTCTATATTTTTCTCGTTCGAGTCCAAACCTCAGTGCTTTCTCTCTCTCTCTCTCTCTCTCTCTCTCTCTCTCTCTCTCTTTTATTAAAACTATTATAAAAATTTTTGTGGATGCCACATAACTTTACTACTTCCTCTTCATCTCGTTGGTGACTGAAGTTTGAGAAAAACTGATATATTCGATGAAAATTACTGAGATTCTAATAATTCTTGTTTCACAGGTTCAATAAAAGATCGTTAGTTCAATACGAAAGAATAACATAGCCTTAGAAAACTACCATTCACTCCAGTTCTCTATTTTTTAATTATTTTTTTAACTCGTTCTATCAATGGGTATACAATATACTACAGTTTTTATAATAGTTTTCATTTTTTATTTTTTTTAACTAAATGGATGGGAAAAAATTTATAAAGATGAATGAATGGTTAAGAGATGAAAATATAGAAAATGATCTTGAGTAACCTATACATCCAATGTTTACATATGTAGTACGTGATCTTTAAAATTAATTAAAAAAATAAAAGGAAATTGCATTTAAAATGGACAAAAATATATATATTTAATTAACATTAAAGATTAGTAAGTTGTTTAACCTACTATAGTAAGTCATATAAACTGCTACATCATCAAATACAATTAAGACATATAGTTAGTTTTATAGTTTTCTCTGTAACCAGCCATGATTAAAAAAAAAAAGTAATAATTGAAAATTCTTATATATGTATATACATATACATTTCTCTATTTAGATATTGCAAATTCAGTAGGCCACATGAGTTACATCAACACAACTGTATTTGTTGCCTAAATTAATGAGTAAGACTAGTTATTTTCTTGGAAATAGCCAGGGGAAAAAGACTATTTTATTGGTTGCTGAATTTCTATTGGATGAATATATTTGGTGCCCACTTCTATTTTCAAGCCAATATATATATATATATATATATATACACACACACACAGACACATACACACACACATATATATATATATATATATATAGCTATGCCACTATCTATCCGTGGCATTCTACCGAGTCTAACTCTCCGTGTACGTACAAATAAAATGGGGTAGTTTTGGTCATCTCTCTCCTTATAATTATCTTCTCTTCTTCAAGTCTCCTTGCTAAGGTCCTGGAAATTTCCCTGCAAATTAATAAATAAAATAGTCAGTGTTCAATCAGTGTTTGTTAAAATGTCAGTAGCTCTATCCATATTCGAATCCAAAAAACTTGGTCGGTTCTCATTAATTTTCAACAAATATAACGATGAGATTTTCAAACCCATTTCTCAATTTCCTCGTACCCTTCAAGTATGAACTCATGAAAGAAAAAGTATGTGACACATGTTATTAGCTGTAACGAAGCTTTTTCTCCACTAATTTTGACTTTTATTTTATTCTATTTTGTTTTTTAACTATTGTTATTCTCAATGACAAATGAAAGAAAGAATTCATTAATGTTGAAAAGCATTTATAATACTAGTCACGCATATTTGTTTATAGTTTTATCTGTGTTTGGTCATATTTAAACAGCAGAACGTCAACTCACGCCTATGAGAAAAAGGATGATAAATTTCAAAAGTCAATATTTAAAATACTAAAAGAAACAGTGTCAAGCTGGCTTTTTATAATATAAGAATGCAAAAATATTTACGTATAAAATTAAATTTACGAATCTTTTGTCTGTCGTGCAAGTTATAATACTCATAATATTGGTCCTTTTGCTTTTATAGTTCACTTTTCCTCTTTAATTGTGCCTTGGTTGGCAAGATTCAACACGGACTTGGTTTCTTGTAGTAGCTTTCCTACTAGTTAGAAACAATATATATAAATATATATATATATATATAATATTGATAATTAAATTATATGTAACTATACCTAATTACTCGAATCTTAGGTACCGTCCCTAATCAGAAATTTAGCATATACCAACGTGTAAATAAGAAATAAAGATTACAAGTTGGGATCCAACCCATAATCTCTTACTTAAAGCCTTCTTCATGCGTTGATACAATTTAATTAAGGTAAGCATATTTGATTTTCTTTTTTGGTTGTAATTCCTTAAATCAAATTCACATTCTCAAATATATGATATGTAGGTACATACATTAATTGAGTGAAGTTTAGTTTTTTTTTTAATCCCCATTCAACAACACGATAATAGAATGGACATTAACATTAATTTTGTTATAGAGAATGTATTACTTTTTGTAAGTTGAAATTATCAATTATGTTTTTTAGATTTTAAATTTGGGACTTAATTAATGGTGAAGACGTATGATCCAATAGTCACATTTAAATGTGTATTGATTAAATACGTACATGATATAATTCGGATGTTTTTTTTTTTTCCATAATCATGATCTGAATTTTGCTAGGAACATAAGATTCTTCCCCTAGCTAGCTAAATATTAAGACAAATTTTTAAAGGTATGATAATTAAACGTACCGTATCTATTTATGTGTTTGAGAAATTGCAATATCAGAATATCAATCATAATATTTGGTATAATGATTTGGTCTATGGCATTGTGGGAATGAAAATTTCTCCATAAAATTTAACACTCATAAATAAAGAAACATTTTAAAGTTTGAAAGCATCAAATTATATAAAATTTTCTGTTTTCTTCAACTTGCCCACCCAAAAACTTGATCACCAATTAAAACATATTGTAGACATTGTCAATGTTGTGTTTTGGGAAGCTTTTTCAAGTCTACATAGAGATTTAAGTCTTTCCCTTTGAATTATTTATCCACAATTGAGAAATATGTAACTCCAATAATATGAAATCAACCCACTGAAATCCTAATGACGGTCCTTTCACATGCATACAATTTTGGTCAAAGAAACTATGCACTCCCCCACATACATGACGCAAATATATATATACAAATGTATATATTTATGTAAGTAATAATGCTGATCAAAAGATACTGCACTACACAGCTTTGAAAGTTAGATTTATCTTCTAATAAATTTAAAATTTGCTGTACAAATCCAGTTTCAAAATGCCGTTTAAAAGAGAACATGAAATATTTCTTTTCTGTCGAGATAAGCTTGACTAAAGAAAGTTGAAATCTTCATTATTCCTTAGTAATCTTTTTTTTTTGGCTTAATAATTCCTTAATTACAGCTTTCTCAAGCATTTGTTTATCATATATATAGATATATATATATATATATATATATTGAGATTTATCTTTTACTCTTTCTAAAACGCGTTTTGTGGTTATTTGGTACTCCCCATTGATTTGCATGATCTAATGAAGAAGTTCAGACATTTTCGATTCAAACTCAGACATTAATTAAAATTATAAGTTATGCTTAATTAGAAAGTTTATACTGGATTTATTTACTTAGCTTTCCACCTCCAATACGACTCATTTCGTACGTACTCCAAGATTTAATTAGTGAATCTAAAAATGATTTATCTCTTTTTCTTAATTTCTAATTCCTTTTTACATTAAAGAATATGATGCTCATTTTGCATGTAGAAGTAGTCCTATATATGTATGTATGTATAGTTTTGTTGAAGTCGTGTATTTAATGTCAAACGTATACGTGATTCATGATCATATGTCACTGAAGTTGACAAATATCGTGTTTCGAACAATAGTACTGTACTATTTTCAATTGAAAATTCAAAAGTATTTCATAGAAGTCAACAACTTTATAAATTAATCAGCGGATCAAATATAGGAGGTCCACGAACCAGATCTTAAGCCAAACTCGTCTTTCTTTATCATCTTTTGTTGAAGCCAAAAACAAAAAAAAATAAACGTGAAAACATGGAAATCACTTATACAGGGCTTTTTTTCGTCTTTTTATATGCTATATATATTTCTTTTATTTAGAAAATATATCATGTAATTAATTTCTTTTATTCAGAAAAATATACCATGTAATTAATTTAAATGGCCTTTTATATTATCATATCACATTTAATATACAACTTCCATTTTTATATTATCATATATCATATTATACAGATTCCATTTTCATATTATCATATCGCATTTAATATACAAATTCATACATTTTCTTAGTAAACACTTAAATTTGAACTTAAAAATGCCCTAAAATACACGGAAAAAAAAATTAAGTACAAAAAAAAAGAAAACTAAGTCACAAAGCTTTTCATTTCTAGAGTTATTATTTATTTATTTAAGGATATTTCAAGTACTTGAGAGGTCAAAATCGACTATTGACCGAAAAATGAAATGGCATTGTCTATCAAATGTAAACAAACATTTAATACTTCAAGATGTATGACAATTTTTTTATTAAAAGTAAAATGTAAAGTAGAAAAAGGTAAATAATCGTATAAAGACGTTAATCAAATAAATATTGTAACTGATATCAATATGTAAGGTAAAAGATGCTTGGTGAAAGAAACGCTTCTTATTCCAACTTTAGAATTTGACTAATGCTAGGGACGTCAATTCAAAATACAATTTCTAATATAATCAACTAAGATAACATGTTATCTGTTATTCTTTAATTAGATTGTCTTTAAAAGATTGTCAGGACAATACTTAATAATAAGAAATTCATGTATCAGTAAAAAAACTAACAAACACTGAAGTATTGGAGGACGTGGCCCCATTTCTTTTTTTTTTTTTTTTCATTTATAATTTCAATCTATAAATTTTCTTAATTTTTCAAATGTGTTCCCAGTTCTTTTTTTCTCAAATGTGACCCCTCTTTATTTTTATCTTGATACAAATTTAATAAAACACATTTCTGCAACGATTTATCGTATGTAAACTTCACTTTTCTTTGGAGATTAATTTGAACTTTATTTTTATTTTATTTCTTCTAATAGAATATTGTCTAGTATTATATTACTAATTGAATAAAATTTAATTGTCATTATCATGATCTTTTTTTTTACATTTTGGGCATAGACCAGATCCAAAGAGACTATCACCGGCCGGGTCAATGTTTGATTAGGATTGCAGCTAAGCAAATGGATAAATAAAACACAATAGTCTTTAACTCACCAAATAAGAGACTCAGCAAAGACGTCACAAGTACGGCCTTTTGGTTGTTGTGTGTATATATATATACATATATATAATATATATAGGTTTAATTCCAAAGAGAAATTACTCTGAAATCATATATAACTTTAGAAAAGTCCATAAATTGCATGTAAATGGTTGCGACCGGGTGTGTGTATATATATATATATATATATATATATATATTTGTTTTTGGGACCATTCTAGTAAAAGCTAGCGTCTTATCCTGATCTGTGCAACAACGTTCGAAAACACGATATACAAATTCCATGAATTTAGTTGAGATGCAGGAAAACTGGTCCAGACATCTATTGATTAACAATATGTAAATATATATATATATATATATATGTTTGTTTGTTACAAATGATATACTTCTACGTACGTTCTGAAACTCATACAATATTGAATGCCTTAATTATGTTGGATATATGGTTGGATGTTATTTGGTGATCTCTTCAATTTTAACAATTAATATTAGTTGAAATCACGTCATCAATTTGATCATCCAAACGGTGTCAATATAATTCGTCATCTAACCCAAAAAGAAAGTTAATGTATCATGAAGTCCGAGGACTATCCCAGGGCATTCTTTTTTAATTACTCGCGTCAACTCTATTAATTGAACTTTGAAATTATTAACTACTTTTATTATATATATATATATACATACATATTTATATAGAGAGATATAGATATATTCGAATCATGACTTACCTACCTAGTGTAAAAGGTGCAAGATTCCAACTATATATAAAGTAAAAAAGCATAACCATGGATTTGTTCTCATGATTTGATAGCACTTGCTTGCATTTTATTTTATTTTTTCTAAGGAGAGCATTTATTTTTCATTTTTGGTTCATCAAAGAACATATACTAAAAGAAGTTACATAAACACAAAAATTATTATTCAGTGAATAAAATAGTATCAGAAATCTAAGAAAATTAAACAAAACAAAATCGTGATAGTCAGAGACAGAACTACCTTAGAGGATCCTATACTCAAGCCTCTGTAAAAAAATATTACCCTAAAAGTTTTGAATTTTATAAATGTTCTTATTTTACACTTTCAACCGTAAATAATTTTTTTTAAAAAAAAAACTAACTATACTCCTGCATAAATTCTAATTTTAGAACTCTACATAAGCTATAAATAAAAAACAAAAGTAAAAGAAAATGATAGAGTGTTAAAAAAAAAACATAATTACATAAAATTCACAATAGAAATTGTACTTTTATCTTATCATAGAGCAAATTTTTTTTTTTAACTATTGGTTAGATTTTAAATGTGCAATATGAATATGACCATTTTCCAGCTATATGATTTATTATTTCACCGTGAACACCTGTGAGTTGTACCATTGAAAGTATACGATTTATTATTTTAACATGAACACTCGTGAGTTGTACCATTAAAAATTTATGGTTTGTTTGGTTCTCAAGTGTCAACATAAGATTTTCATATCAGTTTTTATTTTTTATTTTTTATTTTTTTCCGAAAAGTCAATAAAAATTATAACTAGTTTTTGAAAATTCAACGAACTTCAACCTAAAAATTACCTCTCAAGCCCGTGTTCCAAACACATACTTAATTTGTTAGTTAAAACAACTTACTCCATTGGAAGAATGAAAATACAATTCATATCATCAATTTTTTCTCTTAGTTTAATAGATGTTCTTCTTTATCAAAGAAGCACAATTATCTCACTTTTATGCTGATATATATGAGTATACTTGAACTTATGACACGGTCTATGGGCTTTGGATCTCGAAAAAGTGCATGAATCTATCTGTTGGGTGCGCCCATAGATTCGCAAGAAACTCCTGAAAGTAAAGGTTCAAGCAGATAGTATTTAAGGTGGATTCCTGAGTCTAGTCCTGGGTGGTATTTAAAGGGATTTGATTATGTCCCTTCAATCAATAATAACTTTTAAGAGAAATGATAACGTCACTTCGTACCATTTCATCAAGTGGTGAGACTTATAAAGATATCGATTTTATATATCTGTTCTCATTCGAAATTGACTCAGTACGAAACCAAGGAGTCGCTATGTTGACGAGTAATTGGAGGAGGCAACGCACTTACCCTGCAGTTTCGCATATTTCATGCATCGAATGGGTGTACAGCGCCATTTTTCAAGGCCAACGTCTGGTGGTTGGGAGCTCCATTCCATATATATATATTTTACCTTTCAACTCTCGTTGGGTCGTCACACGAATATTCTTGGCTTTTTTTCATAATCTATTGTTGCCTTCAACACGGTTGTCTGTTTCATGCAAGAGCGTGGCCCTTTTTTTTTTTTTTTTTTTTTGTGTGGGGGGGGGGGGGGGGGGGGGGGGTGGTGGTGGGGTGTCTTTGTCTTAATATGTCTTTAGGATTAGTTGCTTTAGAAGAAGCACTATTTAAACTTTCCTCCCCATTTCGGCTGCGCGTGGTGCGCCAAGTCTCTTTCCAAGTTCCAAACGTTGGTTGAGAAAGAGAAGGAGAACCACCAGATTTTTCTTCCTTTTTTAACCTTTTTTTTTTTCCTGATTATTTGTAGGGCCTTGTCGGTCAGTCAGTGGCTTATATTCCATCTTTAAAATATATATATATATATATATATATATATTGATACAGATGAATTTGGACTTTTTAATTTTACTAATTGACAAGCACTCACAAAGCAAAACAAAAATAAAATAAAATAAATTTTACGTAACATTATGATTGGACTGTCACGTGATAGATAGTTTAAGAGAAAGAACGAAATCACTGTTGATATCTTGTATTTGTTCTTTTAAAGATAATAAAGTAATAGATAGATAATAGATTAATAATTGTTATTGGAACAAAACCAAAAAAAGAAAAAGAAAAAGGAGAAAATATTCCTGTTGATTTTCCAGCACTGAATAATCACGACTTAGGGAATATATATGTGTGTATGGCAGTTTTTTAACTACCAACTAGTGGAAAATCAACGTGTTGTTAGACAAATAATGTCTTATGCCTTATATAATTATATCACATGATAATCACACACACACACACATATATATATATATACACAGACATAATTCTTGAAATTACTAATCACTAGTACTGCATGATTAATGTGCAAATAAATCTGCCACCACTAGCGTCACACGGCAGTCTGATAAACTACCACACATGAGCAGTACATATATATATATATATATATATAGGTAGAGATTTTTTTATATTAACTTGATTTTAGCTATATTTTCTATATAAGAGATGAAATATAACATATATAATGCAATTAAGGCGTGATGATCATGATGCGTTGAATAATGCAATTGTATGTCTCCTAATTGGGTCCCATTATTTTTCTATCTCTTTTTTAAGTGGATGATTGCTCATAGCTATTATTTCAACATCAAAAAAGAGAGCGTTCATCCAATGTTTTGTTTTTGTCCCCAATAATCCCGATTTGTCAGTAAAAGTATATTAAACTTTTTAGTATATTATGTAAAAATAATAATAATAATAATAATAATAGTAATAATAAAGGAATTGTATACATTAACTTTTCCCTATTTGTTTATCACGTTCTATAGTTTGATAGACTTTTTTTTTTTTTTTCATCTTAGTGATCAAAACGAACTATATAAAGGATTTTTATATATGTTTTCCACGTTTATTTATTGTTATATAGTTAGATAGTGATAAAAAGTGACGGTTTCAGTGTTGTGGAGAATAAAAGAGAAAAAGTTATAAGATCTTACTAAAGCTTGATCTTTAGTGATCACAACTTTTTAAAAGAAGAAAAAGAAAAATTGTGATAAAAAAGCAAAAATTGTGGACATAATATTTGCACGCCATTATCAATAAATGTCCCACGTTCCCCATTGTCCTCTTTTTATTATGGGTCCGTTTGGTTGGTAAGTTTAGTTTAAATTAAACTGTACTTTTTTCATCATATTTTTTATCTTTTTCTCTAAAAATTTTTTGTCTTTTCTGAAAAAGTCAACAAAAATTACTATTCAAATTTAAAAATCTTAACTCAACTCAAACTCAACTTATACACCAAACACCCCCTATGTTTAGCTAGGGAAACATGTCTAATATTTCATATTAATTTCTTATGAGTTTTTCTTTTAATAATTTACTAATTACATGTTCTTATAAGATTATTCGCCTCCTTTTCTCAATCGCCATGCCCTACTCCATCATCACCCACCATAAAGTACAGCAAAAAAACAAAAAGAGTTACAACAAAATATGAAAAATACCAGGACGTCAATTCTAATATCAATTTTTGAGTACTAATTTATACGACATGTGAGTTGTCAATTTTTCATTGATAGATGTTTAAATAATTGTTATGTCGATTAATTATATATATCCATCAATAAAAAGATGACAACTCATCGTCACGTGAGTTGATATTAAAAAATGAGGATTAAAATTAATGTCATTAACACTTCTCATAAAATATGTATTAAGATGGATTAAACACGCACATATATATATATACATATATATTGTGTTCTTTGTCATGATCAAAAGTTGGAAAGGGATAGTTTCCAACAGGACCAAAAAAAAAAAGGCAAATAAAAAAAAGAGCCCTTTATTGTAAAAGAGGCAACTAAAAGGGCAACAAATAAAACGATATTCATGCTTATACGCTCCCCCATCAATGTTGCTGAAAACCAGAGAGAGAGAGAGAGAGAGAGCTGCTAACGAAAGATCTCTAGTGAGAACTGGATACTTTGTGAAACTCGTGCCTAATATTTAATTAAGCTTTTAAGCTCAATTTTCCAGCTCTTGATAATTAATTATTTAATTAATTAATCGGTTTATAAGTATTCAACAATCGAGACTAAAAATGTTAAATACTTCATGCTAGCAGGCATAGTCTATAATGGTAATATTATTACACATGACTTTATCTAAAGGTGTAGAGTTCGAATTCCCCCACACTTAAGTTAAAAAAAAATGTTAAATACTTCGAGGTATAAAATCGCAAAGGGGAGGGGGGGATGATAAAGTGAAAAGTGAATGATACTTTATGATCATAAGCTTGTTGACAACTGCTTAGATAATTCATAATTGGAAATAGGCTAATTAATTCCAATTTTAGTGTATTGTCAATAAGATAATAAGAGAATTTGCAACTTGTTATGGTGCCCTTAGTGTCATATCTTCTCAATCGTTCACCCACTAATTCATAAAAGTGAATTATGGTGATTATTTTGTTCGGCAATAGAAACTAGTGGTCTATAGTGGGATTAAGAGTGGATAAATAACAAACACCATAGAGGAGCAATTCATATTGATTCATTTCATACATTAATATATACAAACACACGGGGGTAGTAAAAAAAAATTTTCGCTCTTCTCAACAATGTTTTAGATTTTTGTGTCAGTCTGATCACCATGATAAACGAGATATATAAAGATAATTATTTTGTAAAGGATATCTATACTTTATATGAAGATATCTTGCCTCCACAAAATTATCAGGATAAATTATCCAATTAAATCATTATAACCTTTCTTTTTAGGGGGGGGGGGGAAAAAAAGAATAAACACATGAACTGCATTAATAAAAATTATTATACTCCGACAAACTGATGATATAATCTTCCCATATACAATAATCTTAAATCATGGCTCAACTGACGGCTTCAATATTAATTAAATTATTGCGTATGGATGACTGTTACATTTTTCTTCAATGAAAAATGTTATATTAAAATATCTGGACATTACATGAGGGAATTTATTTACTTTAAGGAGTTTAGATAACTGGCTGTCTAGAATTGTCGTATAGTTGGACCTAAATATAACAGGAATTGACCTCACAACATTTTCTGACATATATAACTGTTTGACTTGAATATATTACTCCTATCTAATTGCAGTTGAAACTATCAATTCAAAAATTCAATCTTTTATACCAAAAAAGTCATTCTTTACTTCTTTTATTATATTAACATAATATACATAAAAATATATATTCGAAAAAAAAAACATTGATATATATATCAATGTTATTATTTGTTGATAATAACATTATCAAAAAAACATTCTTATGTTATATATATACATAATAACATTATCAATGTTATTATTTGTTTTTTTATTGCAAAAAAACATTCTTTTGCAAGTGTTGTTGATAATGTTATTATTTGTTCAAAAAATATCGTTTTCATTATCACGTCAGACAACATATCACCAAGTGAGAAAATTAAAAGGAATTCAAGGTATACGTGTAAACATTTTAATTAACGGCTGAAAAGATGTAACAGAATTTTCTACCCAAAAACAAAAAAAAATTCTTGTCATTTTTGTACATATTTGCCATGACCGTAATTGCAAGAAGACGTCAAAACAAAAATGGACTGCTATCCATTTTCAAACACAGAAATTGCAGGAGCTAATTTCAAACAAAAGACAAATAAATCATTTTCCATAGACCAACGGAGCTTCATAAATAACGAATATATAAATTATTATCTATAATTACATGTACAGTTTAATAATTATTAATTCATATCTGACGTTATCCTATAGTTTAAATTTTATTTGCCGGTTCCTTCTCAATTATAAACCGTAATAAATTATGTTAATTTTGAGCAAATAATTGGGGATTGACAGGTACTTATTATTATTGTTAAAAGCAAATCGTGAATAATTAATACATTGCCGGTGCCATTTTTCGTTCTTAATGTGATGCATTTCTCACGAGTCCTGAGTCAGACCCTTTTTTTTTTTTTATTTTCTTTTTTTATTAAGCTTTTCCTAATGACATCGGTATGAGAAAAAAAATAACACATCTTTAAATACATAATATAATATTACTATACATATGGAGGCTTTTCTGATCCGTACATGGTTATGGTACTATTTTATTCGATCGAAAATTAGTAAACAAAATAAAACTAAGAATGAACTCGACTAAGCATAAAGAATTTCCTTTTTTTTTCATTAAAAAAAAAAAGAATTTGTGGTGTCTTCATGCCTTTAATCTAATGTCACATGGGAAATTTATTAATATAACAGGTGAAAATAGAGTGATATACAGCTTAAAAATCCGCATATCACAGCCTTAGATCCACTTACCAAACAACAAGCCCCTTTACTTGATGGACAACACCATTAAGATCGATCGGGTAATAAAATGCACTCTCGTATCTTCATACATGACATGGACATTCGATCCCAGCTTGTAGGAGTATAGAGGAAGCCTTATATGAACCTCTCACAACCGTTATGTCGTCTCTACACGTGGTCAATCTTATCAATTTTCACTAATTGATTGGCGTAGTAATAAAACTATCTTATTCTTTTATTCACAAAATAAATATAAGATTCGATACTTCATAATCCTTTTCTAATTTTCAATTTCAAACGATAAACATGATGTGTCAGGATTGTTATGATAATAATATATAAAATTGAATCAATTTCTTTTCGTTCTATTGACTAGCCGATGAATCTATACCACGGAAGAAAGAAATTGAGGACAAAATTCCGTCAATGAATTTTTATTTTTATTTTTTAAATTAGCAAAGACAAATTAAGGAAATTCCCTAATAACCAAATCCGGTGGAGGGATGTGAAGGGCATTATAGTCAATGTGGTCAAATAGTGTAAATCGTCAAAGGGATATATCAGTCAATTCAATAGGTAGTTTAGAAAGAAAATGACAAGAGATTTTTGTTTTAGCGACACTGTGCAAATATCTAAAAAGCGAGGCTCGTCGCAGACATGTAAGAAACAAAGAGCGGCAAACTCAAGACAAAGACGGTCTTTGTCTTTGGTTATGAAAAACGCGATTACACGGTATACGTACACACTTACAATAATAATAAGAGAAAAGGTCAAAATTTTAGAATGACTTAAGTACCCCTACGCTCAACAGCAAATAGCGTCCTTTTCCCTCTGTAATTATGCACGTATCCAGGGGCATTTATGAAACCCACGCTCTATATATTCTCAGGTTGATCCGGTTAATCTTATTTGGCTTCAACTAACAATTCCTTAATTCTAATTGTCTCCTCTTCTCATTCTCTGTAAAAAGATTCACCTTAACTTTCTCTCTCCTCTTTTTCTCTTTCTCTCTCTAACATACAAAACAAAGCAAAGCACTTTCTTCTTCTTCTTCTTCATCATTATGATGCATATCGGTTCTACTCTTCCTGCGCTAAACCTGAACCAGTTTCACGCGAGACGAGCGAGCTTCAAGTCCCAAAAGTCACCGCTGAACCCTCTGACGAGATCAACATCTTCTTCTTCTTCGCAGTCTCTGACACGGGTACATCTCGCGAACCTTGAAAAGCTCCTACAAAAACCGCCTTTGCCGAGCAATGCATCGGATCCGCCAACTGTTCGACAAAACGCCTCTGAGAATAAACCCGTCGAGAAGAAAGGGAACAGCTTGCTCGAAGGGCTTAACTTGGCCCGGATTTGGCCGGGGATGATGGCCAACGAGGAAATGTCACCGCGACACATGAACCGCCTCCAACGGCTCCTCAGCAAGACCGACGAGTACTCGCCGAGAAACAATCTGGGCCGTCGGTGGAGAGACTATCACGGCTTCAACGACTGGATCGGGATGCTCGACCCGCTCGACGAGAATCTCCGGCGGGAGGTGGTCCGCTACGGCGAGTTCGTCCAGGCGGCGTACCGGTACTTCCACTCGAACCCCGCCACGCCGGTGGATGAGCCGCCAGGGCCCCGCCACGTGGCCTTGCCGGACCGGTCGTATAAGGTGACCAAGAGTCTCTACGCGACTTCGTCAGTGGGTCTTCCCAAGTGGGTCGATGACGTGGCTCCGGATCTCGGGTGGATGACCCAGAGATCCAGCTGGATCGGGTACGTCGCGGTATGCGACGACAAGAGGGAGATCCAACGGATGGGAAGGAGGGACATCGTCATTGCGCTACGGGGTACCGCCACGTGTCTTGAGTGGGCCGAGAATGTGCGGGCCCAGCTCATTGAAATGGATCAACAAGATCAAGACCCGACCGAACCGACCAACCTAACCCACGGACAACCCAAGGTGGAGTGTGGGTTTTTGAGCCTATACAAAACACGTGGAGCTCACGTGCCGAGCCTTGCCGAGTCAGTGGTGGAAGAGGTCAAACGGCTGATGGAATTATATAAAGGTGAGACGTTGAGCATTACCGTGACAGGGCACAGCCTAGGCGCGGCCTTGGCGTTACTAGTAGGCGACGAGCTAAGCACGTGCGCCGAAGACGTGCCACCGGTGGCGGTCTTCTCCTTTGGCGGGCCTCGTGTTGGAAACCGAGGCTTCGCGGAGAGGATCAAAGAGAAAAATGTTAAGGTCCTAAGGATTGTGAACTCCCAAGACGTGATCACTAGGGTACCTGGTACATTTTTGAGCGAAGGATTGGACGAGAAGCTAAGGAACACGAAAGTTGGCGGAGTACTCGAAATGCTAGAGGAAAACATGCCCTTAGCATACTCACACGTTGGGGTGGAACTTAGGGTCGACACAAAAATGTCGCCCTATCTTAAGCCTAATGCAGACATGGCGTGTTGCCATGATTTGGAAGCGTACTTGCACTTAGTGGACGGCTTTTTGGCGTCTAATTGTCCGTTTAGATCGAACGCTAAGCGAAGCTTAGTGAGGTTGCTACAAGACCAGGGATCTAACGTTAAAAAATTGTATACAAGCAAGGCAAAGTCTTTAAGTTTGAATCTCGACCGAGAGGGCATACCCGGCTTTCATAGTTGCTTGCCTAGTCCATCTTGACATAAATAAGTTATACAACACTTGTAAAAAGATGAAACATGATTCGCCCAATAGGTGTATAAATTTCACTTTTTTGTGGTGTATTTTGATTTCATTTGAAAATATTAATATCAATAGTATTGAATTAGGAAAAGAGCCAAAAAAAAAAAATAATTTGGTCTTCATTATATTTCTGAAGTACTTTTCCTATTCTATTTGTACAGACATAACAAAAAGACAGAATTTTCCTTTTTGGTCCTGTTGAATAATTTGAAATCAATATGCACTTTAATATAACGTGAAAAGTTTCCTAATTAAGCTTGAAATTGTTGTCAAAGAAAGAAAGCAAGTTGTCTCTATATAAATTATGAACTGTATCAATCCGGTGGCCGCCGAGCAATTTGAACAAAATTGAGGCGTAAAAAAATTATGGGCACGCACTTGCCTACTCAGATGATATATGGACGAAGTCCACATTGAACTATAAAAAAAAAAAAAAAGATAATCCTAATTCCTAAGTTATGCTTCTATTTGAATTTTTGAATTGACCCAATTACCCAAACATGTTTTCTCTGTCGTGAAACAAAGATTTGACCTTCTAAACTAGCTAGCTGGCAGGCTTTTCTTGATTTGATTATTTGTGATTCGTCGGAGGCATTCGATTACTCTTTCTTTTCAAGTGATTGCACAAGCATGAAATAATAATTTAAAGAAAAAATATATATATATTTTCAATGAAAAATAGTAAATAATAATTACTTGGATGCAGACAAGGAGGCATATCATTGTCGGGATACAAACGTACAAGTTACTTGAGGAAATTTTTGTTGTTGAAATAAAAAGAGTTTTTTTTTTTTTTTTTTTACCTTTACTTTTCTCTAATTAAGACATATTCACTTCAGTAATTATGACATAAAGGAGCATTATTCTCCATTCGATAGGATAACTAATTTGTGGATTTTTTCTATTACCGAGGAATTAAGATAGAGATAAAAGACATATCATTTTTTTCTAATAAGTTGGTTTTGAGTCTAAATCAACTCATAATAATATTCGGAATATTGATGCAGACTGGCAAGATCTCGCCTTTATAGCTCATTGAAATACCTCAAGGTTAAATAAGTTAATTTTTCCATTTTCATGCAAGATCTGATAACGTTGTTAGATTTCGACCTTTTTGTTTTTTTGTTTTTTTTTTTTTTGTAGAGACGAATCAAAAACAGGAATCATCGCTTTGCCAAACCTTATGACGTTTTTCTATTAAATTACAATGTTTAAGACTTAGAACATCATCAAATACGTTATTTTAATATTTACTTTGTACTGAATATTATATTGACATTAACAATTACACCACAAATAATCTTATGGAGATATTTTCCATCAACGATTCATGGAAAACAAAAAAAAAAAAAAAGAAAAATCTTCTTGATGGCCCAAATTTGGAGTACTGAAAAAGACTGTTCTACAATTAAGGGCCAAATGTTGGGTAGATCCCACTAAAATTAAATGTGTTCTACACTTGAACAAGACTTTTTTTTCCATGAATTCCCGATTCATAAGGCCGTGACTCATGACTAGATGAGCGGCCACGGATACCAATTAATATGCCCACATTAAATTTTTAGATATCAGTGACTGCCGAGCAAATAATTGTTGGTCAACTCCTTTCTTTTTTTGTTGTGAATAATCGGCGGCCTTTGCGAATTTTGGCGTCGGTAAACATTCAATTTAACAACTATAGGAAATTAATGTTTCCCATATTTGACCTATCTCATTTTAAAAATAAAATGAAATGATGTTTAATTAAATCTAAAAGCTCATATCCTTTTAAAGATGAGATTAAAAGAAATCTCATTTTTCATAATCAACTCTTTCATTAATATTTATTTAAATTTATTTTGCACAATAGCAATACATATTAAAATATTTCTCTCATATATTTTAAGTTTTAAAATTTCATAGCTTTTTTTTTTTCATTTTATTGTTGATTAAAATGATTTTTTTTTTTTCAATGTGTTCTCAATTAATGGAGGAATGAATCTCTATGATAAGATGCTATTAGATTTGTCTAAAAACTATATTTCAAATGATGTTTTCTAATATCTATTCAAATATCATTTTAGAAATTTTTAAATTTTTTTTTTCAGAATTATAACAAAATTACACATTCAAACTTTATTTCAAAAAAAAAAAAATTAAAGTGACTTCCCATTTCAAAACAAGAGAATTTTTCATTTTATAATACTCTATTCGACAAAAGATTTTAAAAGCGATTGGTAGATAATCCAATCACTTTTTTCACAACCGTGATTAGAAGCTAAAAATTATGACCTTTAAGAAGAGAAGTAAAATAGGAAATTCTTTAAAAACACCAAAGTGCTCCCCAATGAAAAATGTTTAGCGCTGCTGCTGATGTTAAATATCATGATATGAGATCCACTTTTTTATTAGTGGGTAGATGCTCATTATCATCGATGTCTTTTGAATATTGTTCTTCACTATGTGGTGCACATAGTTCTAAAAATTGAAGAAGTACGAGGTTTTTGGAGAAATGCACTAAAAAGAGCATATTTCTGGAATTGTATCCTGTCTATAATGCTTTCATGATTTTTAACCTATTACAATATTAAATAAAAAGTGATTAATAGAGTAAAAATTCAAATCAATAAATTAAATTGGGCAAAATTCCAAAAACATATAATTAATCATTAACATATTATAATAGAGCCAATAGCTCATTTATAACATTTTTTATCATTGCTCTCAAATTGTCATGTGATAGTTATGTCATATGTGGTAACCTCATCACCTGCCATGTGGTGAGTCATAAATCACCATATAATGTTTTTTTTTTTTTGCTTGTCACGGAAAAAAAAGAGAGAGAGAGAGAGAGAGAAAATTATCTACATAATAAAATTTTTTTATCTATTAATCAACATGACATAAATTATTCATTCTTGATCAATATGACATAATTTTTAACTAATTTTAGTATAATTTTATGTCATATTGGTATAATAACCTCTTAATTTATGTCCCGTGCTTTCCCAAAAAAAAAAAAAAAAAAAAGTTATTCCCACTATTTTCTGGAGAAGTAACCTAATTTGTTTGGACAAAATGTACAAAGGAGGACAAAATGGCGAGGAAGAGGCTAGCCCAATCTTTGGAAAGTAGGCCAACTGGCCCAATTAATGATCACAAAATGGGCTTGAAACACCCAGTCAGTCAGCAGCCATGAAATGCGTGCCCATGCTGGACTAGTTCAACCAATGTAATTTATCAAGTAGATTTCTGAGTAGTTTACGCAATCACACTTATCCTTACAACTAAACTATCACTGGATATCACGTTTTTTGTCGGCTCAAAGGCAACGTATACATTGCTTTGTTTTATCTTTTAAGGATCCGTATTGTAAATCAGTTTGAATTAAAAATTTTAAATTTTAATAGTAATTTTTGTTGACTTTTTAAAAAAGATAAAAAAAATTTTCAGAAAAAGATAAAATTTTTTTCAGAAAAAGACAAAAACTGAGATGAAAATTTTAATTTAAGATTAAATGTCAAACAGATCCTAATTAAAAAAATTAAAAAAAAAAAGCGTATAGTTTTGGATACCAAGTTACAAATATAATTAAATGATTCCTTTTGGTTTTTCCCCCTTCAATTTAAAGGTTGAAAATTATTTGGACTTCAAAATTCAAGAAAATACATTTATTCATTTATGAACTTTTTATCTTGTGATGGTAAGGTTTGTTATTTTGAAATTAAAAAACGGAGATTCGAACTCTATATTTTATTGATAAAATCACATGGGAAAATTTTTATTTTAAAATTTAGAGTTTTTTCATCTTTAAATTCCAAATAATATATTACCTTCAAAATTTTCTTATGCAAATGTTTATTTACTATTTTTTTTTACTCCATCAATAATACTACCTTCAAAAAAAAAAAAAATCAATACCTATAAATATATATATTTTTCTTGGGTAACAATACTTTTAGATCTTATAATTAGTTAAAATAATAAATAAAAAATGTTGTTGTTGTTGTTTTTTTTTTTGTTGGAAAAGTAGTAATATATTTCAAAATTTGAAAATACAAGCATATATACCGATCCACTGGATCCTAAACTAAAGAAAACCATGACGATGATAGATGATGATTCTTCTAATTAACTCGAATAATGATTAAGAAGAATAAATATAAATCGAGTTCTCAAAATAGACATTTTAAATAGATATATTAACAATCGAGTACAAATATAATTCCTTAATAAATCAGTGATAAGTATTTGAAAAATCCTATTCATCAAAATTAGGGAGCTTATTACATCAAGATTATAGATATAATCTAACGATAATTATATAAATAATTCCATCATTGACGTGAAAAGTTTAAATCCGAGCTCATAAATCCTCAGCCTCTAAGTTCAGGAACAAAAAAAAAAAAAAAAAAAGCACCAATATATGTACAACTAGTGTGTTGAAATTTCTTTTTAATTTTTGTATTTACAAGCGGAAAACATCAAATGTGGGCCGTACGGATGACATAATCACCACAACCCACCCGGCAAAAACATAAACACAAACAGGTTGAAGTGAACCCGACCGCAACTTAAAACTGCCTCACAGAGGAGGTAGGGTTTTTAAGATTAGGTTTAGCCACCTCGCTTATTTCTCTGCCGCTTTGGCTAGGGTTTTCCATCGCCCCCATAATCTGTCTCTCTCTCTCTCTCTCTCTTGCTCTCACTCTCACTCCCACTTTCTCTTTCTCTCTCTACTTTCCTTCACTTTCCTCTCTCCCAAACACTTACCTCCTCCCTACTATCCCTTTAACAATTCGGAACCGTCGATTAATGGATTCGAATCAGCACTGAGTGTTTTTTTTTTGCGCTGTTGCTGTTTGTCGGAAGGTGTTCTAGGGTTTCTGGATCGGGATATTTTCATTTCGGAGCTCGAGAAATGGCGACCGCGAATCCTTTCGGTCTCCTGGGCGACGATGATAACGAGGACCCCAGCGTCCTCGCCGCTGCGCAGCAGAAGCTCCCCCCGGCTCAGCCGAAGAAGCCGCAGGCTCCAGCTGCGGCGGCGGCTCAGCCGGCTAAGCCCGCCAAGCTGCCTTCCAAGCCCCTCCCTCCCGCCCAAGCCGGTGAAACTCCGATTCGTATTGTGATTGGATTAGAACTCTGTTTGTTTGCTGAGAAAAAGTGGAAGAAAGGATTTGAATCTTTCGGATTTATTTTGTTTGTTTTGTATCGCTTTTTAATACTTATTGAGATTTTTGTTGTTAGTTCTAGAACTGACCCTTAAATCGTAACATTTGGAAAGTTATATTCATATTTTAAAAGTGTTCTTAATCTATTGCATTCTTATTTTTTGTTTACGATTTATTGGGGATTCAGATTTTTCCTCGTATTTGAGCCTGTCGATTGCTTCCTTAAAGAATGGAAAAGTTTCTTTTGTGATCGTTAAGTTATTTTCAGGAGATATATATGTATATATTCCTGCTGTTATATTGTATGCTCTGCATTTGTGTAGCTTTTTGAATAAAGTCTCTTATGTCATTACTGTTATCTTGATATGTATGTCGTTGCTGATGAGTTTGTTTTTCAATATCAAAGGCATTATCCTGATTTTCCGATGCTACTTATGTTTAGTGTTTGAGTTACCTTAGTTAAGAACTTAAGGTGACAAGAATTGCACGTCTAATGTCGTATCGAAGATATGCCTCGCATGGATTCTTTGCATTTCAGATTTTATATCTTTGTTTGTCTATCTCTGTAGTGAAGGAGGCCAAGAACGATGGTGGCCGCGGAGGAGGTCGTGGTGGTGGACGTGGCGGCTATGGTGGACGCGGTCGTGGTGGAGGTGGATTCAATAGGGATTCGAACAACAATGAGAATTCCTTTGGAAACAACGATGGGTTTTCTGGAGGGTACAGGCCATCCGAAGAGGGTGAGTCGGGGAAACCCTCTGAAAGGCGTGGCTATGGTGGTCCTCGTGGTTCATTCCGTGGTGGCCGCCGTGGTGGTTTTAGCAATGGAGAAGCTGTGGAAGGAGAACGTCCTAGAAGGATGTACGAGCGCCGCAGTGGTACCGGACGTGGGTAAGTATTTTCTTATTTTGTTCTGCTATTTAAACCTTACTCTTGGCTTCATATTGTAATAGTTAATTGTTTAATAATTCTGATGACTGTTCCTTTTCATATTAAACAGAAGTGAGATTAAGCGGGAAGGGTCTGGTCGTGGGAACTGGGGAGCTCCCACTGATGAGATTGCTCCGTAAGCACATTTTTATCTATTCTTCTTAGACTCGAATTGATAGTATGGTGGTTATTAGTGATGGTGTGTAAATGTGCTAATTTTTGCTAATTTAGGGAGGCTGAGGAGCCTGCTGTGGAAAATGAGAAGAATGTTGATGCTGAGAAGCCGTTGGGTGAGGAAGAAGCTTTGGATGCCAACAAGGAGAACCCTGAGAAGGAGCCCGAAGAGAAGGAGCCAGAAGACAAGGTGGTTATTAATTTTCCCTGTAAAATATTTAATTGATTTTTTTAATGCCTTTGTGGATAGTTGTTGGGTTCTCTGATTTGTATATTACTTGTTGATCAAGAATGCGCTGAAGAGATCTTTGCTTATTCGACATGAGCTCGTAGAATCTATACTATGCTGTTTCGATTGCTGCCTTCTTTTGCTCCACTTAGTTTAGTTATCTCTCTTTCGTAGGGTATAATGTGCTTAGTCCTTTCTTTCTGTTGCAATCACATGCGACTAAGGCCTCAATGCATATAGTGAAGCTAGGACATGGAGTTTTAGAACCTTCATACTCTTTTTTTTTTTTTAAATTTATAAGATGGTTTTATATTAAGAGCGTCGAGATGGTTTTGTATATGTTGAGGAATATGCTTCGATGTTATAAGGGTCCTCTTGGTACTTGATCGTTGTCTAATTATATGTTTATATCCTTGTTTATTATTTTGATAGGAGATGACTCTAGAAGAATATGAGAAGGTTCTTGAAGAGAAGAGAAAGGCTCTGCTTGCCCTGAAGACCACTGAGGAAAGGAAGGTCGACTCCAAAGAGTTCGCGTCCATGCAGCAGCTCTCAAGTAAAAAGGGAAATGATGAAATCTTTATCAAGCTGGTAAGACTGACCGTACCATCTCTGAGAAGAAAATTTTATTTCTATAACACATCTTTTATATAATTATTATTTACCGGCCTTTTGCTTTGCAGGGTTCTGAAAAGGATAAGCGTAAAGAGGCAGCTGAAAAGGAAGAGAAGGCTAAGAAGGTTTCTTCAGTCTTCTGTGTTTTATTTATTTGTTTAGTTATTTGCAACTGTTTCTTTGTTTTATAGACTAATTTAGAAAAAAAAAAAAAAAAAAAACCTTACCGCTGCGTTGATTGTCTATTGGTGGGTTGTGCGCACATTTTATTAGATTATCATCTCATCGTCAACGTTAAGGAAAAAAAACCTTACGGTTGTGTTGATTGTCCATCGGTGGGTTGTGCGCGCATTTTATTAGATTATCATCTCATTGTTGACGTTATCTTTTTATCTGTTACACAATACTGACAATTGAATGCAATATTTGTTTGTAGTCTCTTAGCATCAATGAGTTTCTGAAGCCTGCTGAAGGTGAGAGGTACTATACCCCTGGCGGACGTGGTCGAGGTCGTGGACGTGGTTCAAGAGGCGGATATGGTGGGGGTTACGGAGGTAGCAATGTGGCAGCCCCATCCATTGAAGATCCTGGGCAGTTCCCAACCTTGGGTGGTAAATGAGGTTCTACTATTTACTCCCATCGCTGCTTTCCAATCCATAAGGGGGGGACTGATATCTTCGCTTAAAAAATGATTTTGTGTGGCGAGCTCTCGAGGCTTATCCACATAAACGTTAAAAACTTATTTTTAATGCTGTCTTTTTTGAGTGTAAATTTTAGATCTTATTTATGTCTTGAACCCAGAAGTCATGGAATCCGTTTTGATTTGGAATAGGTTGAGAATACATTTGAGTTTTTTTTAATATTTTAGTGTTTGCTTTGGTCAGTTATTTTATTTTTGATTCTTGCTTCAAAAGAACGCATCTAGCATTCTCTCTCTCTCTCTCTCTTTCTCTATATATCTCTTTATATATAAAAATATAATATATACATATATATATATTTTAAATTCTCTCTATATATATATTAGAAATGTCAATAGCAGTGTGTTTTGATATATTTTTTTACCCCTTTATTTTTTTTTCATTTTGGTCCCTTTTTTTCTAAAAAAAACTTCTCTTAAAGTTTTATAATTTTTAAGTTTGTATCATTGAAATACTTTCTTGCTCTTAATTTATTCTTATTAGAAATATTTTTTTAAAATGTGTATCATCGAAGTACTTTCTTGCTCTAAATTTATACATACTAGGATGATTTTTCTCAAATTTGCCCCCCATGCATTGTTCTTTCAATCCTATAAATTATAAAAAATAAATGACAGTATCTTGTACTCTCCCCATTTCTCTTCTCTTGTTTTTTTGCCCTAAAATTTACTCGCTTTTTTTCCCCTACCGTTTTGGTCTCAAATTTTTTTTTTGGATATATAGTTTAGAAAATGTCTCACTTTTAACTTTTTTTCCTCCGGATTTGTCCCTATGGCATCAAGGATACCAAAACAGTTTGTTTTGGTTGAACCCCTCTCTTTTTCAGTTTTATTTTTTGTCCTCCTTTTACCTATTCCTTTTTTTTCCCCCCTTCCCCTCACCCCCATCCCCACCCACCCTCCCCTTTTGGTCCCTTAAAAAAAAAAATTGAAATTTCCCCTTCTCGTTCTATATTTTTAAGGTTTTTTTCACGAACACCACTTAAAGTTCTCAAATTTGGCAATTTAATCCTTAATTTTTTTAAGCAATCAACCCCTTTATAAATATTGGCACTAATGGTCTTTTTGCGCATCTTTGTTAAATAATGGACAGTTTTTTTATTTTTTTGGGTTGCACGTGACGGCTCAATGAGATTGTTGCTTGTTTTTACTTCATTGCAATACAAATTCATAATACAATATATGTTCCAGTTTGAATTATAATAAATGAAGTTGGTTCAAATTCTAAGCATTAAGAGTGTTGGCCAAGCATTTGAATCTAAACATTTGGGATAGAAACATTTAAGTGGAAAATTTTAAATAGAAACATTTGAATTGTTATCGAATTAGAGTGTTTGGATGTTAACTTTTTAAACAAAATATTTGAACAAAAATATTTAAATCTACGTTTTGAAGTAGTTATTTCAAAAAACATGGTGCTCGGGTCTTTCTTGCATTAAAGTTACCTTCTGCGTCGTTTGTTTTGTTAGCTCAAAATTAGCCATTTTCCCGGTCCTACTACTCGTAGCAGTACTAGTAAACATCAATTTGGCCTAGACTTCCCACAAACACTTGAGCAATAAAAGAGCTTGGGAGATCCGAAATCAGCAAATTCCTACACCTCTTTGATTCTAAATCGTACAAAACAAGTCTTTCACCATCCATATTTAACACGACACATGAGACTCAATGGAGCCCTGATCTTTTCCATTAGTGACGTGCTACTCGGCTCACACAAACTTTCCAGAATGATTAATAAAAATCAATCGTTACCCTTCCAGAAAGCTACAAAGATACTGCATTCCCTCGAATCGACACCGTCGACAAAAGCTTAGTCCAACTCCCGTCAACCCCATATTCCTTCATCAACCACACGTCGTTGTGGTAAGCCTGGAAGACATAAATAATGCTTCCTTGTCAAGATCCCATGATATTACATGAAAGATTCGTCGTAATTTCACACCACACAAAGTCAGTCTCCCATCTGCCCAATCACTATCTTTTTAAGAGTACAATCCTGTCTGATCGGTATCGGAAAATTACGGCATTCTTCAACCGTTCACCAAGTCAAATGCGACCATTATGTGCTAAACCTTGGATTTTTTCCGTCTCCCACACAACCAGGACGTAGCCCCGAAAATAACCAGTGGTAACGGAAGCCATTAAGCTTAGTACAAGTTTTGGCCTTGATGTTATAAACCTTGAATTCTGACTCAGAAGGATGGACAAATCTGTTAGGAAACAGAGCATCACGCAGTGGCCGCCTTTATTGTACAGTAGTAATTTACCACATGTATTTTGTTTTTTGTTTGTTTGTTTGTTTGTTTTGTTTGATATAATTTGGTACATTAAATTTTTTTTTTTTTGCTAAAAGTTCTTGGTGCATGAACTTAAAAATGTGTGGAACACCCCAAATAGTAAAGTGTATTAAAATGTGACCCCTTTTTTTTTTTTTTTTTTTTTTTCGAAACAACATGTGACTATATATAATGGATCATTATTATTATTATTCATTAGTAAGCGCCCAACATTAAGAACCTACTCTACATTTTTTTTTTTTTAAACACACTAGGGATCGAATTCTAAACTTAACGAACTTAAACCCTTAATCTCACATTTCCTCACTAATGGAGCTAACCCTAATGGCTTTATAATAGATCATCAATTAAGACCATAACATGCATTTTTTCAGTTATATTAACTCAAATTTATATATATAATAAATTTAATTTATAATATTCTATAATGGTAAATTTTGATTAGAGATTAAACAAAAAAAATTTAGGTTAAAATAGATAACAAAACCATTCTAATCTTTTTTTTTTTTGGGTAAATCAGTTCTTTTCATTAATAAACAACTTATAAGTAAGCTACAAAATACATTTTAGTATCTGAAAAAAAAAAACAAAAAAAACGTATGAAATTGTATTTTAGAAACACACGCGCGCGCGCCTAAATTGGAGAGATCTCTTTCATCTGACCAAACCATGTTAAATGAACTACCTTAGGAGGAATACGAGGATTCAACCCTCTTTGACCTTGCTCAAAATTTTCCCGCGAACCAAACACCAAGCGACTTTCCTCTGCTCTTTCTCGGTACAAGACGGACATGCCCATCCAAACAAAGAATCCATTCAAAGAACCAACTTGGTTCACTCCAGTTACGTGAATAAATCTCCGCCTCTTGATCAACATGCATTCAGTGACATCGTATCGTCAAATAAGCTGATCACAAGATTAATTCGATCTGGGAAGTTAGATTCTGCAATTAGAGTGTTTGAGAGAATGGTAGTAAAGACAACGGTTACCTGGAATTCGATTTTATCTGGGTTTGCGAAAAAGCCAGGTAAAATGAAAGAAGCCCAGGAAATGTTTGTTAAAATTCCTGAACCAGATACTGTTTCTTATAACACCATGTTGGTTTGTCATATTAACAATTGTGGTGTTGCTTCTGCCATGGAATTCTTTGACAAGATTCCCGTCAAGGATTCGGCGTCTTGGAACACGATGATTTCGGGTTTTGCTCAGAGCGGGAAGATGGACAAAGCGCGGGAATTGTTTCTCGAGATGCCGGAGAAGAACAGTGTCTCGTGGAGTGCCATGATTTCAGGATATGTGGAGTGTGGGGATTTGGACTCTGCTGTGGAGATGTTTGATTTGGCACCTGTTAAGAGTGTTGTGGCATGGACTGCGATGGTTACGGGTTATATGAAGTTTGGGAAGATCGAATCGGCAGAGAAATTGTTTCATGATATGCCTGTCAAAAATATAGTTACGTGGAATGCTATGATTGCCGGTTATGTCAAACATTGCTGTGCAGAGGAAGGTTTGAAGCTTTTCCGGATGATGATTGAATCCGGAGTTAAGCCAAATCCATCGAGTTTGAGCAGTGTTCTACTCGGGTGTAGTAACCTATCTGCACTGCAAATGGGCAAGCAAGTACACCAGCTGATATATAAATCTCCGTTCTATTATGATACGACTGCAGGGACTTCATTGATTAGCATGTATTGTAAATGCGGGGATTTGGACGATGCCAAGAAGTTGTTTCACGAGATGCCTAGAAAAGATGTTGTTACTTGGAATGCGTTGATTACTGGTTATGCTCAGCATGGGGCTGGTCAAGAAGCTCTCAATCTTCTTAATGAGATGAGAAGAGGAGGAACTAAACCAGACCGAGTCACTTTTGTGGCAGTGTTATCAGCTTGCAATCACGCGGGATTAGTAGATACTGGTATTCAATATTTCGATTCGATGGTAAGGGATTATGGAATTGAACTTAAGCCCGAGCACTATACTTGTATGGTTGACCTCCTTGGCCGTGCTGGTAGGCTTGTTGAAGCTGTTGATTTGATAAAGAAAATGCCATTTAAGCCACATCTTGCGATTTTTGGAACCCTTTTGGGCGCTTGTAGGATTCACAAGAACTTAGAGTTAGCTGAGTATGCTGCCAAGAATCTCCTTCTTCTGGATCCATCGAGCGCAGCTGGCTATGTCCAGCTTGCTAATGTATATGCTGCAGCGAGCAGATGGGATGGCGTCTCCAAAGTTTGGCGGGCAATGAAAGAAAATAAGGTAGTTAAGACACCTGGGTATAGTTGGATCGAGGTAAAGAATGTAGTTCACGAGTTCAGATCAGGTGACAGGGTTCACACAGAACTAGCCTCAATTCATGAAAAACTAGACGAGTTAGACAAGAAAATGAAGTTGGCTGGCTATGTACCAGATCTCGAATTTGCATTGCATGATGTGGGAGAGGAGCAAAAAGAGCAGCTTCTACTGTGGCACAGTGAAAAGCTGGCAATCGCTTTTGGGCTCCTGAAAGTGCCCGAGGGGATTCCAATCCGAGTTTTCAAAAACTTGAGAGTTTGTGGGGATTGCCATCACGCCACTATGTTCATCTCAGCAATAGAGAAACGAGAAATCATCGTTAGAGATACTACCAGATTTCACCATTTCAAGAACGGGACTTGCTCTTGTGGTGGCTTCTGGTAAACTATATTTGAAAAAACTCGACTTTCGCCCGGAGTTTTGAATCAGAAAAACTCCAAATCACACTATATTGACCTATAAAGGTGCTCTGTTTTGACGAAGTTTTTCGCTTAATGGTGAAGAGAAATTGTGGCATATTTTCATACCCTTTTCCGCCAGGATTCATTTACTTTCAAAACGTAGAGCAACTTATTTTATACATTCCTTTTTCTAATGTCAACTCAACAGAAAAATATAGAACATTGTTACCCAAGTTTGACCCCATAATGAAGTCCAAAGACCTGAAGAAATGCAAATAAATGGAAATAAAGTTGTCGTTAACGAGTCCATATCAGTTGCCGGTATCAGTCTGCATTATTATGGTTAAGAAATGCAAATAAAGTAAGTGATTTTACGCTCTGCCGTATGATTGCATGATCTGGAGTCAGGGGCCACCAGATTAGATTTTCTAGACCACCATCTTTCAAAGCAGTGACTGATTTTTTTTTCGCTTCTCAACTTTTTCTTCATGTTTAAGCAAGCAGCATATACATCAATATAGGAAATACCTCGTTTGTAGAACCGCCTACCATACTGCAATTGAAACTTTCTATTTAAAAATTTATAATAACTAATTGATTTATAAATAACTTTATATTGTCACATGATATTATTCAGATATTAGTGTAACGATAAATATGCTGAAAAATCTTGTTTTAGAATTACATGATTATTAAAATATACCACAAAAAGAAAAAAAATACAAAGAACATATGAAAAGGGTATCATGAAGTAACCTTCTTAAAAAATATGTCAGAACAGTTTTCTATCAAATGACTATACATGGTCCCTAAATATATAGCAAATAATTATTAATTAATTTACATGTAATTTTTTAACTTTTTTTTCTCAGATAATTTTAACTTTTTTTGCTCAGATAATTTTATTTGACTTTGTGTCACTTGAGATTATTTTAAGCTGCTAGTGCAAAAAAAAAAAAAAAAAACGTGTATCTATAAAAATATTATTCCATTGCGTACCGAGCATGAGAGCTTATCTTCTATATATATATATATATATATATATATATGTCAAACAAAAAGAAACCTTTGACTTCAAAATCCATTCAAAATAACTTTTTGACACATCAAAGCCAATAATATGACCATCTACTTGTGGTCATATTCAGTAAAAACACCGACCATCCATGGCACAGATGTTAATATCAACAACTAATATGAAAGCAGAACAGTTTAAATTCCATCTCCTATTAATACTAATTGAATTTAATTGAATCACGTTTCTTTGGCGCTTGGCCAAAGATAAAAGGCAGGTCAATACGTGTAAGCTATCAGATTTAAATGGAACAAGCAATTAGGAGAACATAACAAAAGGCAAATACTGCTATCCACCAATATTCCTAATTTGTACAAATGTTTTTTCATTTCAGAATCAAATACATTGAAAAAAGAATTGGACGGGCTTTAACAAAGTGCTGACAACTGACAAAGGCCAAAAAAAAAAAAAAAAAAAGACAAATCATGATGAGGAACAATTATCTCTTTTTTTATATCAAAGCATTAAAGATAGGAGAACTAGTTTTACATTCCATGGAAAGAACATGGATTAACATATCATCATCTCCACCAGTTACTCTTTTCTTTCCCCTTCTAAGAAGAGCAGCACCCAGACTTCTGGTTCACGGGCTGTCCTCGGATCTGCACTGTCGGAGGCCTGGCATTGTTCATTGGTTGGCTGGCCATCCTGCGCCATATGAATGTCAAACATATGAGAACGGTCGATCAAATAATAGAACAACAGAAAACTTAAGAGCACCGTTAGGTTGCAAGTGATAGATACAGATAAGGATCAATACACCAATCAAATACTGTACCTATTTTTAATTTCAGCAGCCATGGCCATGAAAGCTTGCTCTACATTAGTGGCATCCTTGGCACTAGTTTCCATGAAGGGAATTCCAATTTCATCCGCAAAAGCCTAAGCAAAAGAGAGCAGCATGAAGTCTATACTAAACAACTTGAGTGAAGAAAATATTTAACCAGCTGAGGAAGCTCGCATAGACTTACCTTGGCTGTCTCATAGGATACTACTTTGTTTGCCGTGAGATCACACTTGTTTCCAACTAGAAGCTTGTTCACATTTTCACTTGCATAACGGTCAATTTCATTCAACCATTGCTTAACATTGTTAAAGCTTTCTTGGTCTGTGACATCGTACACAACCTGCAACCAAAGCCAGCAACATTAAACCAATACCACATACAAAAACTAAACACGAGAAGAGAAAAAGAAGACTGCACTTACAATGATACCATGTGCACCACGGTAGTAGCTGCTAGTAATTGTCCTAAAACGTTCTTGACCGGCAGTGTCCCACTGCATGTCCAGACAACAACAAAAATGACAATTAGCAATTGCAATAGCAGAAACCAATACACATAAGGTTCATAATGACTTTGTAAGAGTGTTGACAGCAAGAGATGTGAATATCATTTTAAAACAAACATAAATAAATAATTTAGTTGATTGAATTATATGACGACTTTTAGGAAGGAATCATGCAAATACTAACAACATTACATGATTATCAAAAAAGCAATAAACAACAAAGAATTCATATACTCACAATTTGAAGTTTGATGGTCTTCCCATCCTGTTCCACAGTGCGGATTTTCTGAATAAACACAAATACAGAGATTAGAGCTCTCTTAGACAGAGAAATCAGTAATCTAATCCAAGGGCGTAGAGGGGGGGAAAAAAAGGCTTACAAAGTCAACTCCAATAGTGCTGATGTAGCTATCCAGGTATGAATCATCCTAGAATCCCAAAATATAGAATATAATCAGCCAATCAGGAAGGATATAAAGCAATTCTTATAAACTAGTTATAACTTATAATTTCAATAAAGCTTAAAATTCGACAAGGCAATAACATATTCACATGCACAAATTCAATAAGTGCAACCCATTTATCCCCAAGTAAACGCCATATGTTGTCAAACATGAATTCTTCTTCTTTTTTTTTTTTTTTAAATGAAAGTTAGTGCAAATTCTAAAAGATTTGAAACTTTATTACCCGACACCGTAACCAGCAAAGCTAAAATTATAAAGGGCATAAATAGGGGAAAAAGTGTTCGTCCACTATAGCTAATGAAAAATTGGAAAGACAAACATTTCACGAATTTCATTCCCTGTACAAGGGTGCAAGCGTTTCCAAAACTCTTAGATATAGAAGAAGCATAATTTCCTGTATCTCAACGGAGAGAAAGGGAAGTAACTTACAGCAAACCTCAGAAGTAAGCACGATTTGCCGACACCAGAATCTCCAATGAGCAAAAGCTTAAACAGATAGTCACTGCATACAAGAGAGCGCAGAAAGGGAATAAATATCTGCCAGTATCCTCACATGGCATTAAAAAAAAAAGTTTCAAAAAAGATCGTAGATTTCTTCACCATAATAGAAAACAAACGAAATATTAACATACAGCGGTTAGAGCCTAAATTTCCAACAAAACATCATATAATCATTAATAACCGCGTTGTGATTACAAGTACAACAAAAGCATCGTAATCAAAGCACTACAGAAACTGAATATTTATCAATGGCAAAATTCTCAAAAATAAAAATTAAATATTTTCCAGAACCACCCCGCAAAAATATTCATTTCATAAATTTCAATGCACCAGATGCTCAAAATTAATTCCAAAATATCAACGGGATTATCCCCAATTGATCAAATTTATGATTCTCGTACAAAAATCCGGTACCCTAATTTTGACCCACGCCAGTCAACGGATCTAATTCGGAATCACCTAGATCTCAATCCACAAGCCAAATCCAACGATTTCCGATCCAATTATCACAGAAAGAAATTAAACAATTCAAGTACCAAAAAAAAAAAAAAACCAAAGAAACAATTTTCCAGGAAAAAATGTAGAATTTAAGAAACGGTTTCGAATAAATTACACCAGATCCAACTAAATCCGATCAAATAATCAAACAAATAGCAACAGTCTCCAACCTTCAGATCACGATCATCCCTAAAAAAAAAAAAAAAAAGAAAACAAAAAATGAAAATCAAGAAAAAATTGAGCTTACTATTCGGGATTCATGGCTGCGAGAGGATGAGATCGGATGAATCGCGAGAGAAACTAAAGCGACAGTGGCTTTCTCCGGCGAGAATTCGACTCGAGAGATGAGATCTTCGCAGAAGTTAGAGAGAGAAAGAGGAGAGAGAGAGAGAGAGAGGGAAAATGGGAAAGAGGAAGAAGACGATGGAGAAACCGAGGAAATGAAGAGAAAAGAAAAAGGGGTGGTGCGTGTATTAAAAGCGCTTTCCCCCAAACGTCGGGAAACTCTTTTTTTTCTTTTTTTCTCCCTCTCTCTTCTGAGACCAGACTCGCAAAAGGATCAGTCGTTTGCCACGTGCCCTGTTACGACTGAATTTACGAAATTGTCCACGCGACCGGACGCAATGAACTTTTACCATTCTAAATTCTAATGTCATGATTCAAAACTTTCTTATCAAATTCACATTTGTTTTTTTTTTCTTTTTTTCATTACACTTTTCTTTTTCCAAATGTACCAATTATGAGTCAACTTGAGTTTGAATCAATGTGCTAAATCGACAGTTTTTGAACTTTATAGTCTTTAGATTTTTTTTTTTTTTTGAAACTTTAGAGGTTGTTTGGAGTGACAATTGAAGGCGGAATTTTAGAGATTGATTTAGAAATATATATCTAGTTAAAGTATAAATATTTCTTTTATTAATACAGGCACAATTATAATCTTTCATACTAACTAGAGGTACGTTTAAAACTTTTTAATAATATATATATATATATGAGATACTTCTTTTATGAACATTGCACTAAATATCATTTTTGGCGGAATAATTATAGTGAATAAAAATAATTATAGTAAATAATAAATTTATTCGTTCAATAAAATATTTATTAAATAATCAAAAAAATTATTAGATAATAATTTGATAAATAACCTATTTAAAAGAAATAAATAAATTATTTATATGATATATTTGTTATTTACACATATTTACTTCAAATATTTTTAAATTTTACTATTTACTTCGATCATTAATATAGATATATACTTCTTTCTTAAGATTTTTTAGATTATTTAATATTTAGTCATCTTGTATACCAATTAAAATCAAAGGGTATGAATCTAATTTTGCATTTTTATGTTTTTCTCATTTTATTATTATTATTATTTGTGTGGACATTAAAGGAGCAACATTTTATAAGCTTTCTAAAAATTACCTTATAACCCGTAAAGAGCTTTTTTACGAGTTCACTTTGGTCGTGTGTTGTAGCTGTGAATTATTGTACTTGACCAACTGATGCAATCTTTAAGGGCTAAAGCCAGTGTTCTAGTGGCAACTGCGTCATTATCCATTATCAAGCCCTTTAGCCACTGTTTTTTTGTTTTTTTGTTTTTTTTTAAGGCAAAAAAAAAAAAAAGAAGTTAAATTTACATCAACACTTATTATTTATAATAACAGTTTCTATTCTAATATATATATATATATATATGTATACACACACATATTAATTGGGCATCTGAATCTTCATTTAATTAATTTTTTTTATAAGTACAATATTTATGTGGTTGTCATTGTTTTGTATTTGAATATACAATTTTTTAAACAAACTTAGTACAAATATTATTCACCATTTAAATATACACATTTCAATATTCACATTTTTCAAATATACCTTTACTATTATATACAAGCAAATGTATTCCAATATTAATATATAACGCACATATCATTTAGAATACATGCGCTCAGACGTAATATATGACATCTAAATCCATATTAAAATATATTCATTTCATTTAGATACGACACCAAATACGATATGACATTTAAACGCACCATATAAATATTTATTATGCCAAAGGTCTAAAAATTTGCCCATTATTTATGTTCCTTTCTTTTGTTCTTTCTTTCTTTCTTTCGTGGTTTCAAATATGATCCGTGTCATCTAGAGTTTTTTATTGTAGCTTTTGAAACCAATAATGTGTTACTTTTTCACTTTCTTTAAATGTTCCTATCGGTCTTTCGTCGTGTAAGGAATAGTTTACTTTAATTTCGTACTCAACGTGATAAAGAGATTGAACTATTTAATCAATAAGTGTGAGAGTGGGTTGCGCTATTTTATGGAAGTGCTTCTAAGAAGAATTATATAGTGGAGTAATACTAAGACTTACATTAAAGTTGCACATAATTAGTAAGAGAATATATATATATATATATATACATATAATGTTTTGGATATGGTGGATTTGGATTTGAGATGAGTTTTAAAAATATAAGTTTAAGGTGTTGTGTTTAATAAAAGAGTAATTGAAAAAATATAATGTTTTGAGAATAAGTGTATTGTTGATTTGAATATTAAAAAAAAGATTAAATTTTTTATTAAAAAAATTATGAAATGGTAAATTTTTGAAAAAAGGAACCCTTAAACATATAGTTGGAAAAGAGACAGCAAAACATCATCTCCAACAATTCAAAAGGTTCTAGTCTTGAAGCAAAAGACGTCCAAGGTATATAGGATTATATGTAGTTTTATGCAAAGACGATTATTATGTATCATAGGTCCTAAACTATACCTCTTAAAATATATATATATATATATATATATATATATGAGGTAAGCAAGTCGGTTACAAGCTACATATAATTTCGTACTTTCTATATTTACAAATTTCACCTACATTGCGATGAGATACATTTTTTTGCTAACAGCGATGAGATCCATTGAGTAAGATAGGTAGGTGACCTGAGCATCAAGCCACTGTAATTACGGAGATGGTGATTTAATCTTTAAAATCATGATAAAGTAATTTATAATGATACTTTATTCATATTCAAAGTCCAAAGGTGGAGCTGTCTATAGCTGATTATGCGCTTTATACTCTTAATGAACTTTTATTTTCTTTCAATTTTACTTTTAAAAACTTTTCATTTTTCTCATTTTGATTCCATTAAAAAATTGCTCATCTTTATATTAGCCCCTTAAAATCTTAATTTTTAGTACATGTTTTCACTAAGACATAAACTGACTCTTTTGTTGAATCTCAAACTATAATTTTTATTGACTTAAAAAAAAAAAAGCAAAAGTTGATATGCAAAAAATTTAGGTTTGAACATGAAAAAAAACCAAAAGAAGTCTAAATATATGCTATCTCATATATACACAGATACAAATAATTAGTCCAAATTTAGAATCAGTCGATATTTATTAAGTATTTGAATTTCACTTAAAAGTAAATAAATAAGCTATTCGACCATTATAAAACCCTAATTTCACTTTTGCATTTCCGATCATTATGTATGCCTTTTTCTTTTTTCCCCCTCTCACTAATGTAAATATAGTTTCTGATATTAATGGGCGAACCATTCATTATAAATCTCATGTGTATACTCCTTTTATTTAGTATTGCGATTATTACTATCACTATGTATGAGATCGACCACAATGAGAGCAAACAAGACTTCATATCCAAATATTGCACAAACTTTAATTTTAAAAGATTGAAACTCTATTCAAATCAGAAGTCATTTTGCAAACATAATTTGGCCAAACTTCACCCCAAAAAAATAGAGAATCCAAATATCTTATTCTCATTTTTTTTATTAAAAAAAATTAGGCACACTTTAATTTAAAGATATAAAGTTATTATAGACATAGTTTAAGGGTAATTTCATATTCAACTTCATAAATTGTAGAGTTCGAATCACTCCACCCCAAATTTAAAAATAAATAAATAAATAAAGATATAGAAAGGTTGTTTTAGTAATTTGGAAAATCAATTAAATAGACAAATTTTCATTTATTTTTTTATTTGTTTGTTTAATAATATTGACACCTCTCAATCTACTTTTCCCACCTTCTTTCTTAAATTATCTACCAATTAAAATTTAAGTATCCATTTTTACTTATTGCACCCCTCTTATTATTCCACAATAATTCTTACAATTTAATTATATTTTTAATCTTTTTTGCACCCATCTTTTAAATAGTCTTTTTTTTTTCTCATTTATTGTTTTTCTTATTTTTCAACTTTTTTTAAAAAATAAATTCAATGATTCTTTTTTTTTTTTTAATAATAAGATTTCATGAAACTAATAAAGTCGTAATTTTATATTTATTTTTTATGAATATATATATATATATATAAAGTCGTAGATTATTTATCTTTATATAATAATAAAGTTGAAAAAAAAAGATTGTTTAAAAAAATGGGTAAAACTGCGATAAAACTCTTTTTATATACTCTATTGATAGAGCTCAATTTTAAATTGTTCAGATGTAATTGAACATCTGAGATGTTACTTGTGTACGGTAATTATCATACACTTTACCTTACAGTAGTATTTGATTAAGAAATTAAAAAAAAAATTTAAAAGTTTCCATCACCGGGATCGGGACAGGGGGACACAAGCACCGGAGGGAGGGAGGGGAGTCTGGTCGGCGTCGAGGGGGGGGGGGTTGTCTGGTCGGTGTTAGGGGTAGGGGGAGGGGAGGCTCGAGTGCAGGAGGAGGAGGATTTGGTCGGCATCGGGGGTAGGGGGCACTTGGCCTCGTCAGCATCAGGGGGGCCCCAAATCTGGTCGGGGGGTCCGCTGCCGGTGTTGGGGAAGGGAAGGGATGGTTTAAAAAAAATTATTTATTAATCTATAATAATATGAGGTAAGGTGTATGATAATTATGATACACAAGCATCATCTTAACCATTTGATTACATTTTAACAGTTTAAAATTAAGCTCTATCAATATGGTATATAAAAGGGGTTTTACCGTTGTTTTATCTTAAAAAAATAGGGATATGATATTAATTGGTGAGTATTAAAAGGATGAGAGTAGAATTAAATTTTAGGAATTTTTTTACTAAAAAAAAAATTATAGGGAAATGGTAATAATAACAGAGATTTAAAAAAAAAAGTTATATGATGAGAATAGAATTAAATTGTAGGGATATTTTTTTTGAAAAATAACAAGGATGTAATAAGTAATTATAAATATTTAAAATTTTAATTGATGAATAATTTAAAAAATAAATTAAAAAAATAGACAGTGGGATGTTAACATATGCCCCTCGATATAATTGGTGGAAGAAAAGCCAGTTGTTTCGTAGTTGCTTCAGCATTCCGGCGTACGTGTCCGTGCACGAGATCTAAAAGGAAAAAATAATAATAATAAAGAAAATATTGGGGCCCAATCGACTAGAGAGCGCGTGGAAACGTTTGTGGCCCAAGAGATCCGAAGGGCGCTGAGCTTGACAACCACAAACCGATGACAAACTCTCCCACCTTCACCTGCAAGCGCGTGAACTCAACCTCCCTGCCGACTCTGGTCCAACACGGTGGCTCAAGTTCTAGAATTAGGGCCGTGTTTGTTTTGGGGTGGCAAAATGGGAAGGGTCCGAGAAGCAATAAATGTGTGGGTGTGTATATATATATAGAAATGTATAGACAGTGAAAAACACGCTGGATTTGTCGTTTATCTCATGTGATTAGTTTTTTATTTTGTTGTCGTTTTAATTGTAGTTTACTGATTTAAACGGCAGCTTTGTCGTTTATTGAAGTGAAAAACACTCGGGTTTGGTCGTTTTTATACATTATTGCCGTTTTAACTTTGATCTTTGTTTAAAGGGGATTGTACTTAGAACGTGTTTTCGATTTTTTTTTTTAAACTTTGCTGTCGGGTTTCTTTAGTTGTCTTTATATATTATCATCCTTCATTTAGGTGTTGTTTATTGTGGTTCTCTACTCTGTTGTTGTTTAACCATTTTGTGGTTTTTCATTTGGTTGTTCTTTATGCTTTATTGTCGGTTCTTCATTTTTCATTTAGTTATATTTTGTCGTTGTCGTTTTCCCTTATTGTTGTCTTCATTTACAATTTTCTTGTCTGTCGCTGAAAGTAATATGTTTTCCACTGTGCTGTCGTTTCTGCGTTGATTGTCGTTTTTCGTTAATGTTTTGTTTCTCAATTTTTTGTCGTTTCTTAATTTTTACAGTTTTCCATTGTCGTTGTCGTCTCAGCTTTTTCTTTGGATTCAGGATACTGTTGTTTCACTTTGACGTCGTTAACTTTTATCGTATTTTCTAGACTAGTAGGAGCATGATAACCCCTGAAGTCATTTTCCAAAAGAAGAAACAATTGATACCGCGCTATATAGCAAGAAAGCGAAGCGAAGAATCCTCGCGGTTTCAACTCTCTCTCTCTCTCTCTGAATCCAAAGATGCAGAAGAGATCTTCTAGAATCTCCGCGTCATCGTCGTTGGCGGCGGCGGCGGTGGCGGCAACTTCTCCGCCGTTGACGCAGTCTTGGAGCTTCGTCGACGACGACGACGACGTTGACCACCACCACCACCAGCTTGACCTTCCGACGTACAATCCGCTCTCCTCCGCCGCCAAGAGAGAGCAGTCTCGCCTCAGATCCGCCCACAACGCCGTCCACCTCATCCCTCTCCTCCTCCTCCTCTGCGCCCTCGTCCTCTGGTTCTTCTCCAATCCAGGTACCTGGTTTTAATGGTCTGAATTTCCTCGCTTGGATTGGATTTTATGTGATTTTTCTTTTTCTTTTTTCTTTTTCTATTCCAGAGTTATGATTAAAAACCAAAGAAAGTGGCACAATCTGAAAAGTAGCTTGTAAGTTTTTAAAATTTTTTTTTAAAGGCGACAGATTATGTAAAAATGAAAAATCTGATCAGTCGTTTTACTACGGGATTGCTTTTACGGCTCCTAAAAAAAGTGATTCTTGGAGAATTTCAATGATGACTGACGTTTGCCAAAATCCGCTTTTAGTTTAGTTTTTTTTTTTTTTTCCCCTTCATAGTCTACTATGCTAAAAAAGCGACTCTCAGACGGTGTCTGTTGATTAAAATATTCTCATTCTGAAAACTAAGTAAATATTTTTGTTATTTTTTTCTCATCAATGTTTTTTCTGTTCGGTTTTCTGTCAGAATCGAAGTTCATAAATTCATGATGTATTTGCCGTCAACATTGGCCGTGAGAGTACTTAGATCAGAAGCTCGTCTCGTTGTGTGGAGATGATAAATTAAAGGACTTGACAGACCGTGGAATTGTTGCAGAAGGACTTATATTTAGAAAGGTCTTTCTTAGACCGGTACACGTAGATGAGATGTTAGACTGATTTTTCAACTATTTATACAGCCCATGTTACACAATATTCTTTGTTCTTCCTTTTTGTCTTTGATTTTTTGATGAGAGATTGATTACACAATATTCTTTGTTCTTCCTTTTTGTCTTTGATTTTTTGAAGAGAGATTGTGTTTGTACTTGTATTTTCTTTCAAAATTTGTTCAAATTGATTGTCACATTTAGATCTGAAGTTTACATATGTTTTTCTCTTCGTATGGAACCGTCGTTTCGTTGGTGTCACAGAGACGGCATATTTATGCTTGAGAACACAAGAAAGATCCCGTCAAACCCAAATTTTGCTTTACGTTGTATTTTTATGTCATATGATGAAAGCCTAACAAAATCCTGGCTTTTTTGAGCTTCCAACGGAAAATGCATTTAGACTACTGGTGTCTATACAGAACAAGAACACAGACATATATCTTCCGAGAACAGATTAGTAGAACTACGCTCAGAAAATGAGATTTGTATAAACTTCTGTTCATCTTTTCAATTTTTCACTTATATCAATGTTTACTCCGTCCTAAACTTGAATCTCTTTGCTGTCTATAGGGGCTGACAGTCAAAATTTGTATGCTCCAAGAGTGGTCCAAGCCTAACTAGCTTGGGGATGACGACGTTGTTCCTAACAGAACACACGACCGGATTATCCCATTGCAGGGCCGATCCGACAAGATTGGCACGTATGGTGAGAGGAAAAATTCGGGGCCATCTTTCGCTCCCATACGAGCTCAGAGCATCTTCAACGGATGCTGATCTGGATTTGACTGCATTTGCAAGTTTTCTAGCCAGAACAACCGCGTCTTCAAGAGCACAGCAAGCCCCTTGTCCCAGATTCGGAGTCATTGGATGCCACGCGTCTCCAAGCAGCACTACTCTTCCTGATGATGCCGGGGGGCTGATGGCAGGCCACAGCCATCGGTCGACAAGGGGCGTTCGGATGATTGTGTCATCCGGGGTTTGATCAATGATGTTCAGTAGATTGGTAGGCCAATTTCTGACTAGCTCTTTAGCTTGCTTCTTCAGTTCAGACGGGTCACTAATCTTCGGACCTACAATAGAAAGAACCCTTAGTTAGGACAGCACGGAAATTTTAAAAACCTAATGCATAGGATGCCTGAGAATAGACCTGGTGATGCGCAGTTGAAGCAGACAAACCAGTAGACTTTTGTAGGAGAAACGGGAACACACCCTGCTCTTATCCCTCTTCCATATATATAATTCACTTTGGGGTCAAATGGCTGTCCATCGGGATAATATCCGAGGCCTCGGAAAGCACAATGCCCGACATACTTAGGATCAGCGAATCCCATCCACTTGGCTATTGGAGATCGGATCCCATCACAACCAATTACAATCTGTTTTTAATCCACAGAAAGGTAAATAATTTATAAACAGCTGTAAAATATGTTCAATAATTGACCACATTTTAGTTCACCAAATAGTTTTATTGTTTCAGTTTGTGTCTCGTGACCAGAAGGCCTGCTTCTCTAAATAGATTTTGCTGTTTCTCAGCAATTATCCGACATTTATGAAAACAAGGTTTGAGCTTCTAAAAATTGAGAATTACTAGACGGTGCGGGGATGTTCTAGTTTCTCTTGATGTTAGTTGCTTTCTTTCATTATTTATATAAAATGTTAGATAAGAAACTAGACAGTGGATTAAATATAACCTTTGCGGATAACTGAGTTCCATCCACCAGTTCCAACAGAGTTTCTCCATTTCCACTTTTACTGATATTTGTCAATTTCGAATTGAAGAGAACAGAATCCGGTGGCAGCTGGTTGGCAAGAGTCTCTAGTAACACTCTCCTCTCCACGGCCCGCACTTCTTGGCTGTCCCATTCAAGTTTTATCAAAGAGTGAGAAGACAAAACCCCCGTTTGGATCATAGGTTCAAACCCACAGTTCAAACAATAAATTCAAATTTGTGTAAAAGAAAATAATGCAGAAAAAAGCCTGACTAATTGGTGAAAAAACGGGGTGTCAAACAGACCCTGAGTGTGAGAAACCAAAATAGCTTAATTTACTCAAAAGCTTGAGGCAGACAACTAGTTTAGTACCTTTCATCTTCATCTTTGAACTTGAACGAGCGCAGCTCCCTTCCATCTTCCGAATTTACCACCATCCTGCTCCGCTGATTCCATGCACCGGTTCAGATTTAAAAAATAATAATAATAATAACGAAAAATAGTATGCACTATGACAAACTCGAATTCCATGAAAAAAAAAAAAATTTCGAAGACATAACTGGCACAGAGTCGTGCTCTGAGACTATGTTAGCTAGTTTACCAAATTTCCGAAAAGTTCTGACTTACAAGAAGTGGGGCAAAAAAAAATACAAAAGGAAAAAAAGCATACATAAAATATACCCTTGAATTTCAAGAAATTGGCTTCTGAGCTCATTCCCAACTCCGATCGCATCCAAAACCCGCCATCCATTCTTGAAAAGGGTGAGTGAGGTTCCACCGGTCCGAAGCGACTCTGCTTGCTCAAGCACTAGTGACCGAAGGCCAAGTCTGAAAATCGTTGAAACATAAAAATCTTCTCCTAAAAAATTAATACAATTCCCAAAAAATAATGTGTGCTGATCTAACCTGTGGAGGGACACCGCGGTGGCGAGGCCGGCGATTCCCGCTCCGACGATAACGATGTCCTCTTTCCGACCACCGGATTGAGCTCTGATGGTTGATAGGGAAGTGGTTTTGGCATGACGCCACTGGTTCTTTGGATGAGCTCTGGCTCTCGAATGGTGAAGCGAGAGAGGTGGGTTCATAAAGACTGTGGACAGAGAAGCTCCTGCCATGGCTGCTCAGGATGTTACCTGCAGAATCAAAGCAAAGTTTGTGGTGTTTCAAGAGAGAGAAAGAGAGCCATAGTTGGCCCATCAGCCATAGAATCATATGTGGTTGTGATGAAACGGCTATCTTGGACTAAATTTTTCCTGGGCATTTGTATTTCGGAAGTCAAGTTAAATTGCATAATTTGTGGTAAAAATTAAAATAAAAATAAAAAAGAAAAAACAAATACAACCATTCGTTTGGTGGTAAAAAAAAAAAAAAACAATATATATAAAGAAAGGGAGAGGCTGTGGTAGAGCCTCTCCTAAATGATTCTATCGGTAGAGTCACTTTTTAAACCGTTACGATTTAATCGAACGGTTGAAATGTTATTGGTGTACCATATTTATTATATATCTTATCTTATATAATTTTTCTCATCTCAAGTATTTTCCATCGCCGGCGACCTTCCCACCGCCGGCAACGGACGTCGGCGACTCACCCCCGACGCTGGCGTCCCAGCTCCGGCCTCCCACCACCGACCCCAACCCCGACCGGCCGTCGGCGACCCCTTTTCTCTCTATTCCCCTTTCTCTCTCTTCTCTTCTCTCTCTCTTCCCCTTTCTCTCTCTTCTCCTCTCCCGCAGCCACCCACCACCAGCCCCGCCGGCCACCAGCCCCCCCGGCCCCCCCACCCTGCCCGGCGGGCCCCCCTCCCCCGGCCTCCCCACCCCCCCGCCTCCCCTTCTCTCTCTTCTCTTCTCTCTCTCTTCCCCTTTCTCTCTCTTCTCCTCTCCCGCAGCCACCCACCTCCGGCACCCCCCACCACCAGCCCCGCCGGCCACCAGCCCCCAGCCCCCCCCGGCCCCCCCACCCTGCCCGGCGGCCCCCCCTCCCCCCCGCCTCCCCTTCTCTCTCTTCCCCTTTCTCTCTCTTCTCCTCTCCCGCGGCCACCCACCTCCGGCATCCCCCCACCACCGGCCCTGCCGGCCCCCAGCCCGCCCCCCTGCCACCCCACCCTGCCCGGCGGCCCCTCTCCCCCGGCCTCCCCACCCCCCGCCTCCCCCTCTCCTCCCCTCTCTCTCTCTCTCTCTACCTACCCCAGCCCCGGCCCCCCCACACCACCCCCGACGTGAGAAGAGAGAGAGAAAGAGAGGGGGAGTCGCGGGTGGGGGTGGGATGGGGGGCGCCGGGCGGCCGGGGGTGGGGGGGGCCGAGGGTTGGGAAGAGAGAGAGGAAAGAGAGAGAGGGGGAAGAGAGAGAAGGGGAGGCGGGGAGGGGGGCCGCCGGGCAGGGTGGGGGGTCGGCGGGGCCGGTGGTGGGGGGGTGCCGGAGGTGGGTGGCCATGGGTTCACGATCTTCTTCATCTCTCTTTTTTTTTTTTTTTTTTTTACTTACTTTGTTACAATAGGGGTGAGTCTACGATTAATCATATGCACCCTCAATTTTATACCGTACGATTGAAAGTTAATGGTTCAAAAAAGGACTCTATGGTAGAGTCTCTCAATGAGGCTCTACCACAGTTTTGTCCATAAAGAAATGTGTTTGTTTTTTAAAAGTCCAGATCTCCTCAACAGAGCTTTTGATAATTTATTAATTTATTTTAAAAATTTTAATATTTAATATTTTTTATATTACTAAGAGTTTGGAACTTGTGTTCCACTTTAATTAAACTGTATTTTTTTATCTTAATTTTTATTTTTTTTCTGAAAAGTCAATAAAATTTATAAGTACTTTTTTAAAAGTTAATACTATTCAAATTTAAAAATTTCAACTCAACTCAAACTCAACTCATTCACCAAACACCCCATAAATCATTATATTCAGATAATGTGATATGATATTATTAGCAGATAATCAATAAAACATGAAATTCAGAACATATTTTTATTCTTTTTGAACCGAGAACAATTGTTTTATTTTTGCTTGGGTTAATCTTGCGATTACTTGCATAAAACAAAGCCAAAAGTGCCAAGGTGGCAGATGATGAGCATGGAGCTTAGGTCCGTTCGGAATCATTTCTGGGATGATTTTTATAATTACCGAGGGAATCTTTTTTGAGATCATTTTTGAAATCGTTTTTTATTACATTATGAATGGATGAATACAAAAATTGAAAAGGAAAAAAATTATTTTTATCTTTTGTTAAGGAAATGAAAATGCTCTGGTGTTACTTTTCCTTTTCTCTTTTCATTTTTTAGGACTTATAAAATAGATATATTTTCATAAATATATCCAAACATAATTAAAATTTTTTTATATTTAACTCAATCTTTTTTAAAGTACAAGGAAACACACTTTTATCTTTGATCTTAATGTTATTTAAAAAAATTATTTTTATATCGAAAACAAAATCATTTTCAAAGCGCTCGCAAACAGATCCTTAGCTTGTTTCATTTCTCTAAAGAACTCTATTTAAAATCCTTTTTTTTTTTGTTCCCTTTTTTTGTTCCTATCGCTAGTAGTTTGTTTGAGGCGGCCATCTTTGGTGTGCATTCCTGTCCTGTTGTCTCTTTGCTTTCTCACGTAGGTGAATGCTTGGCGGTGAGAGAAGGTGCGTGGTTAGCTTTATCCTGTGGATTTTCGAAGTGGATCGTTGAAACGAATGCTCTTAATATTTTTAAAGCAGTTTATTCTCTGGTTCATCATTCTGTTGAGGCAAATGTCATTGACGACATTCGTGATTCTTGTTTGCAAGTATGAAGTGGTTCTATTTACTATGGATCTCGTAAAGAAAATTCAATAGCCCATTTTCTTGCTAGGTTATCGTTTTTTAATTCTTGTTCTCGTGTCTGGTTTTATGTATTGTTCAAATTCTTGGGCTTATTTGTTAAAACTGATATCATTGGTTTAGAATAAAATTCTCAAATTTTCCTTAAAAAAATTTTTTCCTTTTTTTTTTTTTTTTAATATCAAGGTGTCCTTACTCCTTTGTCTTTAGTAGATACTTTAAAAACGTGTGACGAATAAAGCATACAAATACACATAACATTAGTAGCTCTCACCCTCTCACACTTGAAGATCTGTACCGATCTTGGCATGAAGGGAGAGAAGAAACTGAGTGTGATTTCAACTCTAGAATCTTCAGAATTTCCCTCTTTCAATCTCAATGTCCTGGTTAGCCCCAACTCCCACACACGGCTCATAGCTGTCGAGAAACTTTGCCAAGCTTGCAAAGAAATATGCTTCTTTCAGGTACGTTTCTACAGTAGGATCTCATACTGATAGTACATGCGTTTCTAATAGTTAGATCTGTCCAATAAAAAAAAAAAGAACAAATAGTTTCCGACACAGATCTAACGACTAAAAAACATAATTCTACAGATAATACATTTTCTTAGATGCTACCGTAGAAATCTCCGAATAATTATATGTAGTGGAAATGTTGGTAACTTAACGTAGTTGGTGTTGCTTGTAGATCACCAATCATGGCATAAGCAAGAGGGTAATTGCAGACGCTATTGGCTCGTCTCGGAGAAGTTTCTTTGATCTGCCAATTGAGGAGAAGAATGTATTTTCGTCTGGAGATGTGTATAGGCCAGTGAGGTATTCCACTATTCAGAGCCATAGTGCCACTGAAGGAGGTGTTTTATCTAGGGAGTTCATGAAGCCTTACGCGTGTCCTTTACAAGATTTACGTTGATTAATTGGTGGCCCCACAAACCAGCAGACTTCAGCTATATATACACACATTACTCATATATATACATTTACATACATATATTTACTTATTGTTTCAGTCTGAGTCTCACAATAGATGATTAAAACCGATAGAACATTATATAACTGTAATTTCATACCGATTCTAGAATACCTTAGATCCGTAAGGCAGTTTGAGTTATATTTTTTAATTGATGAGATACTACTATATATATACAAAATTTTATTTACCTAATAAAGTAGAGAAATTCACTTATTGTTAAAAAGTTGGGAGACAATAAAATTCAGTCACTTTAAGATGTGCTCTTCCTTGTTTATTTTTCCATGGGATGTTCTCCCTAGTCTCCCTCCATTGGACAGTTGGATTATTAGGACGTTTTACAAGTTGGGTTGAGCTAGGACCATTTGGGCTGGTCCAAACCACTTTTTGGTTGGGTGGGTGGCATTACTCGGTCCACAAAAAAATTTAGCATTTTTTAAACTTAAAAAAAAAAAAAGAAAGAAAGTAAATATCATATTTTAAAATATTTTAGATGAATAACATATCAACGTAACAAGAAATACTTTAATTATGAAAATTTATTTATTAGTAAGTATTATTTGAATATTAACGTCAAATATTTTAAAACCTGCTATGTACGTTAAATAATTTTTTTTATATAAAAAAAGACATATATGTTATAATTTCAAAATAAAATATATGATATTCAATATTATTGATACCTTTCAACATTGTTTCTATGAGCCCCGGCCATCTTTGCACCATACTTAGTTCATAAGGTCTCTCACGTGTCTCAGTAATTTCTGAAATGGTTTTCTAATGATTGGCAAAACGCAACATAAAATTGAAGCTCGCTTACCGCAATAAGAATGAAAAATTATTAGATCGCAAAAGGTTTCATTGTTGTTTAATTTTAAAATAAGTCAATAATAAAATGCATACAGAGAGGACTACTAATTAGTTTTTCTCCATACATATAAATATATATTTATATGCCAACCCATACAATCTAATCAAATATTAGTTTCAAGCAAAAAATCAAATATTAGTTTCAATTAGAGTACTTATCTTCCATTGGTTTTAAGAACAAAACTTTGACGTATTTGATAGGGAAAAATTGGGAAAATATGCAACAGAAGTGAAACAAGCAAGCATCACTATAATGGGAGCCATAATGGAGAGCCGAGGCTTAAGTCCAAACCCACTTGAGGGAAAGCATTGAGCAAGGAATGCCAATCATGGCCATCAATAGCTATCCACAATGCTCTTCATCAGCCAACAACAACATGGTAGGGATCTCATCCCACACAAACCACAGCATTATCACCATCCTTGTCGAAAGCATGCCGGGCCTCGAGATTCTCAACCCGAGGGACCGTCGTTCGTGGAAGCTCGTACCGGCAATGGAAAACGGCCTCACAGCTCTTGTTGGGAACCATCTAGTGGTGCTCAGCAATGGCTTGTACAAGAGTGTGGGTCACAAAGTGGCTCGGAGTTCTCGAAGTGGTTGAGTCTCTGTTGGGAGCTTCCATAGTTTGCCTATGGAAGAGAGGGTTGAGCCGGCTCTAGAGCTTCTTCACAAAGATAAAAAAATCCCAAGAGGTGTAGGGCAAGTAGCTTGAGTGATTATATTAAGTACCTTTCCTCTAAGGAAGCAAAACCTAATATAGATAGAGAGTCCCAAGATTTGAGACTAGGGGTGGCAATTCGTGTCACGTGTCGGGTTCGTGTCGTGTTAGAGCCGTATCGATTTTTTTCTTCCCCGACCCGAACACGACCCGCGACACGAACACGAAACGAAACTGCGACACGAACACGACACGAACCTGTCACGGGTTGACACGACACGAACCGAAATTGACCCGCGACACGAAATTGACCCGCAACACGAAATTGACCCGTGACACAAAATTGACACGCGACACGAAATTGACCCGCAACACGAAATTGACACGAAATTAACACGAAATTGACACGCGACCCGAACTTGACCCGAAATTGACACGAAAAAGTGACACGAAATTGACACGAAAAAAACGGGTCCGACACGAACACGACCCGTTTTTTTTTCGTGTCAATTTTTCCCAACCCGAACACGACCCGCCCCCTATTTTTCCCAACCCGAACCCGTGAAATTCGTGTCGTTTTCGAGTCGTGTCGTCGTGTCGCAACCCGTATTGTCACCCCTATTTGAGACCTAAACTTTTGTAGTAGATTCAAGGATGAATTCCACCGGCCTTTTAGAGTTAATTAGAGATATAGTATGTGTTTCATGTGTGCAAAATAGACAAACAAAATAAAAAAGAGTAAAAAATAAATAAATAAAATAAAACGCCATACGACAATTTATGACTCGTCACTTGATGGGTAATGAAGCTGTCGCGTGACGATAATAGGATTGTTACATGACAGCTTGAGTACAATAAACAAAAATACTATTTATGAACTATTGGCTCTTTCATAATATGTTAAAGATATCCTTAAATTAGTTGGGAGCAACATCTTGGTTGGTTCAATTCAACGAAAACTTATTTAGCCGGGGGGAAAGTCCTTGAATATCAACTAGACTTGCAGAGAAAGAGGTGAATAATAAAAATATATAAAATAGTATATTTGTGAATTGATATTCTCTTATTAGGAATAAATAAATTATAACTTCTATACTAGGTAAATAATTTATATACTTGTAAATATACTATTTACTTTAATAATTTAACAGATGTTAAATTTTTGATGGAAGTCAAGACGTGAGCATCACATGATTACATAACTTAAAGAAACAAGACAAGAGATTTCCGTTCATTATTTATAATTTCTCGCTATCTTTTGGAGATATGGTTGGATAAGGCAAATTTAAAGGAAGAAATTAAACCATTTATATAATATATATATATATATATATATGTATTGGCGTGTCTACCAAAAAAATATATATATATATATTGTACAATATGTATTCTGGTGCAAATATTTATGTTGGAAGACATTGTATTTAATCTAGGCCCTACACATTATTAGCTTATGGCTTACGAGACAACTACTAAGCAACCACCACCAACAATATTATTATGCAATTAGATAATGAAAAGCAATTATCATATATTATCATATATAGCTGCTAACCATTTTCACAATCGTCTTATAGTTTAATCTTTAACGTGTAGTGCGATACTTCAATAATTGACATGCTCTTTCTGGTTAACGTGTTTCAGTTATGAAAATTTTGATAGATAGATAGTTTTGTATAAGTATTTATTTAAAAAAATTTACTGAACTTTTCTTTACTTAGAAAAATGATCGATTGTCTATCTTTAAAATGTCGATAGACTCATTCAAATAATTAGTGGATGATGATAATCAATATGTTATCAATCAGTAAAAACAAATGTTGATATTGATCGATCAACAATTGACTATTGATTGAACATTAAAAAAAATCATTTACCTAATTTAACAAAATTTCAGACATTTCTTTTGAAAAAATGCTTAAAATATACCAATTACTGATTGTTTGTAAAAGTTTTTGTTATTTCGAGTTAAAGTGCATGTACGGAGTTTAGGCCAAGATTAATACTTTAGGGTATCACACAATTCTTCTGTAATGTAACGGAAAAGAATATTACAAGAAAAAATCGTACATCTCCTGGACTCTTTTATTTTTTTTTTTTTTCTCTAATCTGTCTCTTAACTCTAAAATCGACTTCCCTAATTTAAGATCTATCCGTACCCCAATATTGTATAAAGTTGATTATTGATCTCCACATGCTTAGAAGCTTAACCAAATAATAATTTAGCAAATGCAGAAAAAATAAAAAATAAAATATAACAATCGAAGTCAAATTTGAATGGCCTCGCCAAAAGTTCGAACAACAACAATAAATATACATGTGATGCTATATATTGTGATATCAACACTATTTTTAGTGATGTAGACGTAGCCAAATAAATGTGAAACAGCTGGTCATTACTCATCAACATTATTTAGTTTGTCTTTTGCGTTTTTAAAGGGGAGAAAGCGGGAAATAGGTAAAAAACTAAAAAAAATTTTGACAAAAAATTTCTTAAAAAATATTTGTATTAAATATTTTTTTTAATAATAAATAATTTATTTACGAAGTATATTTACGATAAAATTGTTTTTAGAAACTTCCGTACATGAACAATTTATCATAGATGCACTATTTAAAATATCTTATTTACTTATAATATTTATGAAAAATGACATATTTGTTGTAGTTTCCCTTTTTAATGTGAAAACAACTTATCAATGTGTCATAGATACATTCGCCGGGAGTTCGTTCTCATTTTGATAACAAAATGGGTATTGCTTAATTATTTGGGACAGTGAGAAAAACTGGCCTAAAGATATTAACTAATACTTAACTCTAGTCTGAAAAATCGGCTACATATCCCCCTCAAAACAAAACAAAAAACAAAAAAAGAAAAAAGAAACAAAAAATCGGTTACATGTTTCATCAGCATTCACATCTTGCTGAAACCCCCATTAATGTAGTTTTTCTTATGATCAAATTATTTGATCCCTGAATTTTTACAATTTTTAGCACTTTGGTTGCTGAGTTAGAGAATAATGTCAATCTCATCCCTGCACTTGAATGAGTCTCAAAAGCTTAAGCTACGAAGAGGTAAGCCAACAATAACTGATATTGTAACACTCTCCGTCACATGTAAGCAGGACAAATGATTAATGTGTGAACAAATATTAATGAGTTTGAAGGTCAAACACAAATAAGTCATATTAAATGAACCTGGGTATCATCTCCAAATGGTAGGTCATAAGAGCAGGGGTCCAATCCACATGCAAATACCACAACAACTCAATAACTTAACAATGTATGACAAATTCACAATCTAATATATCTGGCTAAGTGTTATATATTTAAAATACTAAAAGATTTCTCCAATGTAAATGTAAGATTGTCTTCAATATAAAAGTCAGTATGTTGTATTTGATACTTTCGATAGTGACGTATTAGATTTGTTATTTTATTTTATACTCCAAAATATAATTTTATTTTCAATGTTTAATCTGCTTTTTATCATAATTATTAAATGTCTTTCAATCATAATAATGAAGTTATGGGAATTGTAAACGTGATACTTTTCATTTTAAAATAATTAGACTATGACAGTAGTATTAGTGATTAAATAAAAAGATCAATACATCAACATAATTGGCATAAAGTATAACATATATGCACAACCTAGCATAGAAAAATATCATTGTATTGAGGAATGGTTTTCTACTAAATTATCAAAATTTAATACCGATATTTTAATTTAATATTGTATTGGAGATGCTTTTAAATTTAACGTGAATAACCTCAATTTTGTTTTAAGAAGTTTCAAAATTCATAAGTTGAAGTGTTGAATACGACATCATTTAAATGAGGGGAAAAAAAGGTGACAAGTGGATAAAAAGTTTTCCCTATAAATACATCCTTGAAGATTTCCATATCCATCCATGACCAAGCTAACACCAAAAGATGGCAAGTTCCGTCAAGGGCCATACTACAACCACAGACACTGTCCACAGAGCAGAAATTGAAGCTATCCAGACGGTGCCGCCATCGAAGATAACCGCTCCGAGAAAGGTCCGACAAGTGTCATCGGACGTTTCGGGTGTGGCCGGAGGGTGTGTCCATGTAGTTCTCTACTACAACAAGGCATCTCAAGGCGACTCGGGTTCTCTTCATGCCGGCTGGAGTAAGGAGTCGCTCGCCGGAGCTCTGTCGGAGCAACCACTGCTCGCGGGGAGGCTTCAGAAAGGAGAGAGAGTTGGAGATCATGAAGAAGCAAAGAATATTAATGTTGTCTCTAATGATGCTGGGGTTAGATTGGTTGAGGCAAGAATTGGTGTGACAGTGGCTGAGTTTCTTCTTGAGTGTAATAAAGAGGCTGAAGCTGAGCTTGTCTTTTGGAAAGATATTGACCAATTAGATCCTCAATTCTCTCCTCTTTTATATATTCAGGTATAATACATATATTTATATACACACACATAGCATAATAGTTTTTAGCACCCTGTTTTTTTTTTTTTTTTAATTTAAAAAAAGAAACTTAGATAGGAGATTCGAATCTTTGTTTGGTGGAGTAGTTTGAGTTAGGATTTTTAAGTTTTAATAGTAAATTTTTTTGAATTTTCAGAAAAGACAAAAAACTTTTTGAGAAAAAGACAAAAAAAAGTTTGAGTTGAATGGTTTGAGTTGGTGAACCAAACTCATCCATATCATATAATGAAGTCAAATACGAAATTATTGTTAAGATATACTTGTTATCACATATTTGTTTTGAATTTTGGTATTCTCGTAACTAATTTGTTTTAATGTTGTTATTTCACAGTAATCTAAAGATGTATGTTGAGCAATAAGACCTAGTAGCTTAGATTATTGCTACATAGACATCTAATTTTTGAGATCCATTAGTTAAAATCTTAGCTCATATTAAAGGCCAAAAAAAAAAAAAAGAGAAAATATATGTATTTTTATTGACGGTGTTGTATACTCTTATGATAGGAAATGGGGAAAAAAAAAAAAAAATTATAATAATTGAGAGGGTTTTTGATGATCAGATTTTTATCGATTCTGTTAATTTCTCCAAAATTTTTTTTTTCCCAAAAACAGGTTACTAAATTTGAATGTGATGGATACTCCTTTGGAATAAGTTGTAGCCTTCTGCTGGCAGACATTTTCTTGAAGGAAAACTTTCTCAAGAGATGGGTTGACATCCACAGAAATTTGCTATTGGCCAAAGATGGAATACCTGAAATGCCCCTATTTTACCTCCCAAATCTTAAAAAAGACATTTCTTCAAGTCTTAGTGCTGACATTAGTAGCTCAAGCCCTACCAAAAACTCAGGCCAAATTACCATGATCTTCACCGTTGTTTCTCCTGAGCAATATGTGTACTACTCGGAGGAAGATTTCAATTCCCTCGCAATGCTTTCCGTCGCAGAGGCAGAGAGCAAACTAGGCAGCAAATTGGGTCCCGATTTCTCTTTGATGTTTGTTACCGAACCCGGAAATGTGGTTAAGATAGAAAAGTGCTCAAAATATGAAATTAAGCCAGAGCAAAGCATCCCGAACCGAATAGATAGTGCAAGTTGGGACGATTTTGGAGCGAACGAGCTTGAATTTTGCGAAGGGAATCGGGCTGTTCGCATTTCCCATTGGATTGGATCGGTTTCGGGTGAACTAGTTGTGGCAATTCCATACTGTTCTACCATCCACGGTGTCTTTGGATTGAAAATGGTTCTTGGAGTAGTGTAATAAATGTTGCAACGTCTGTTAGTGTTGAAAATTAAAAATCATCTATATTTATGTCCAACGTTCTGCATCTGATGATGCAAATTTGTTCACATAATAATCAAAAGTCAATGTTTGTTTTCAGTGTTTCACATGTACTTTTCACACAGATGAAATACAGTTATCGGATGCATAAAATTAAGGGACACCTCTGATGCCCCTCATCACCTTACGTAGATAGCCAGGTGGACATCCCTTTGGACCTTTTTCTAGTATACCCACATCTAGAGCCTTTTTATCTTGAGTTCTGTCTGCTTTAAAGATAAAAAAAATTACCATTCTACTTTTTTCTTTTTTCTTTTTAATTATTAGTTATGAATTGAAAGCATATAGAACTCAAGATAAAAAAAGGCTCTAGATATGAGTATGTTTCAAAAATATATATTATTGTACGAGTTTTTTTTATTTTAATTTTTTCCCATTTAGTTTCTGTAAAATGGTGGAGTAAACAGAGTAGAAGGACAATTACACTGTTTCCATGGGCTATTAATTCGTTGGCTTAGAAATAAAATGAAGAGGATCGAGTGACTTATAAGTGTCATAAGTTCTTTTTTAATAAGCAATTGTCTGGAAATTATAACGCAGTTGAGTGCATTAAATTCCTCTTCTTGAAAATTATTGTAGTCAATCTATCTCGTAAAATGTGAGTTCTTATTTGTATGAATATAAAAAATAATAATGCTAGTAATAATAATAATAAATAAAATAAAATAAAGAGAACTACCAATATTGGTATGCTTGGCGTTCTTTATAAAGAATGTCGTGTTGTAATACTAATGTCGTTTCAAGATGTTCATGTCGTTTTTCAGTCGCGGTTGTCATCTCTCTGTTGATGTCCATTTTCATTAACTGAAGTATATTTATACAATAATAGAAGAACTTTCTTTATACTTTTTAACTGTATTTCTGCCAGTGTTTGGGTTACCTATGCTAATTTATAGCATCTATTAGCTTTAACGAGGTACGAAAATTATGAAAAAAAAAATTATATAGAAAAAAAAATTTAAAATTAAAGAGAAAGATAGAGCGAAGAGGCTAGAAAAACTCATGTATAAATGATGAAAAGTATATAATCTCCTTCATCTATTTAAAAGAACGAATGCTATCCAATATAAAAGCCTTAAAGTGCCCATGTCTCTCCTCTTTCCACGCGTCCATGAAGTTTTGTTCCTTTTTTTTTTACCTTCTATTTGTGTGTAATAATTTGTTTTTAAATATATCCTTAGATTTTTTTTTTCTATCTTTTGAAATATTATTTTTATAGAATGTGACTTTATAACTACCTTTTTTTTTTCTCGATTTAAATTTTTTCACAAATATACCCCTTTTTAAATATATTTTTCTTTTTCATATGCATGTTAGTTAATTTTCTATATGATAGTTTCATTTTATTATTGTTTGAACAATTTTTTTTTTTACTTATGTTGGTCATTCTGTGGATTTTTTTGGGTGTTTATTTTCTTAAAACCATACTCTTCTTTCTGCTGGTTTGTCTTTCTTTAAATAATTTTTTTTTTGAACATATCCTTATTTTTTTCATTCCTATTTTTTTCTTTAGTTTTTTTATTTCAACCATATTTAATATTTTTAACTATTCCTCATTAAGATACCTTTTTTTCTGCTTTATTCTTTGTTCATTAGTTTTGCTAAAATACATTTTTATTTAAATATTCTTTTTTCATTATGTCTAAAAAAGTTTAACAAATTTAACATACATGTGCGGAGCACGTGCTAATGACCTAGTATATCATAAAGACAACATATTTTGCCAAGGCATGCAGCCTAATTGGTTACATGTCCACCATGGAACTAATCCCCAAAAGAATATTATTATAATCTATATAAACATACACCTTTTTTGAACAAAATATATATACATATATATATATATTTATATACATACACCTTTATATATGCATATCCCTTTCTAGGGTTTCGAAAGGGAACAGCTAATTTAGGTCTTCTGATCAGTTGAAAAGTAGAAACGACAGATAAGGTTTGTAATATTTATATGTGTGTGTGTGTGTGTGTGTGAGGTTACTAGCTAATTTAAGAAAATGATATGGAATTAGTGTTCGTGAAAAAGAAGATGAAGCGGTCATTATCATGTTATGATTTGTAGAGAGCGTTTTTTTTTTTTTTTTTTGAATTTTTTTTTCCTTCTCTTTGTTTTGTTTTGTTTTTTTAATAAATCAAATTCATCCCAATGATGATATAATTTTAAATGCTTTTTAATTAATTTTATATTTATGGTTTTACATCTCAATCGTTAAATAATGAGACATATTAATATAATTAATTAGACATCATGTAAAATATCAAAATTACATCTAGTAGATTTGAATCTAATGACTTAGTGTATGTCTCAACAAAATGACTTCTCAACAAAACGAAATTTTGGAGTCATTTTGTTTTTGTTTCTTTGGCCGAGGAGAACCAAATTAAGTTATGAAGTTGAGATATACAGTGTAGCTTAACACATAATTAGACATTATTTAATACACGAAAATAAGATAGTAAATTTGAATTCCCTGACCTATATATTGTAGGTCTCAAAAGAACATAGTTTTGGAGCCTCTCTCTCTCTTTTTTTTTTTTTTTTCTCTCTCCTTTTTTGGGGTGAGGGAAACCTATAAGTTATGGAGTTGGCATGGTGAGCCAACTTAGCATGTTTCAAGTTAATAAAACTAAGAATGGATTCATAAATGATGAACAATAAAAATAAATATTGCGCAAATAATTGACATGCTTAAAGTAAAGTTTCTGAGCTAGGCATTTATTAGAGAATTGTCTAAAATATGCAAGGCACATGCCTTGCCCATCTTGTATATATACACATCCATGGTTATCATTGTTTTAGTTACATGATATTAATCAGATGGTTGTAATAAATTAAGTAGTTGATTAGAAAAATTAATGACAATTAATGAACATGAAACTTATAGAGCTTATTAAATGTGATTTGAAAGAGCAACTTGTTGGTAACTTGCTAACATTATATTTTTATTTTTTTAACTAAATTATAAATCAAAGAAATTCATTCTTAATCTTTTGACACATCTCAATCTACTTTTTCTCAAACCCTTTCTTAAACCACCCACTTATGAAAGTTTAAATTTTAATTATTACTGGTTACATCACTCTTATTATTTCAAAAATATCTTTTTTTCATCCACCAACTAACAACCCCTCCTAAAATAATTAATGATATCAATAAAATATAAATCCCTCATCGATTTGGCACGTCAAACTAAGTAAATTTTTGTATAATAATTTATCAATTTCATTTGATCTTGTTATTAGTCAAACTATGAGGGAGTATAAATTTATTTATTTATTTTAATATTATTATTTTTTGGTTACATGAGATGACAAGAATGAAAAAATTGAACTTGATTTTCCATTGAGAAAATTGTTCAAATTCTAGAAGGAACCACGGCATCCAAGGTATTTTTTTATACTATGATTAGATTAAAAAAAATAACAATATTTTATAAACATGTGAGTTAACAATTCAGATCCAGTCCTTTAAAAGGAAAAAAATCAAAAATATAGTGCTATGTTTTTCTAGTTGAAGAAATTTTACGTTTTACAGTAATTTGATAAACAACAAATCTAATTGCTTTAAAAAATAAATATAAATATGTTTTTTTTTTTGGGTATTATAATACATTTGATGGTGGAGCGTTATATGCAATAAGAGATAAATAGGTGAATGTGTAAAGAACAGATATTGAAAAAAAAAAAAAAAAAGTCACAATCGAATCTTTTCTCTCATATTTACTATTTAGAATTGAGTTTATATTGTATTTGAAAACTATTATTTCTTTTGATTATTAAAAATATTATTTTGATTATTAAATATATTTAATTATATTTAAAAAAATTAACATGCCATTTAACATATAATAATAAATTACATAAAATATCATATTATCAACTATAATTAAAAAATATATTTCTTTTTATAATTTTAAGTAACCATCCATCTATGATTACATAAAAAGAATAATTATTAAAATCACCCCCATTTATTTATATATATATATATATATATATAAAAGAAAGGTCTCCGGTACGGTGAGCAGATACGAGCGGTTGCCCAAACATGGCCGTTAGATGGGGACGGACGGTGAGGATGAGATGAAGCAATTGAAGGGGTAGCGAGGAAAATTTCTGACAGGTGTAGGGAGTAGGGTACAGAAGTAGAAAAAATGGCATAACTCACTTCGGTGGGAGTTGGCGAAAATGACATTAGAAGAGATTCTGTGACCATTCGGAAATATGGATGCCGTGGATGAGAAAGTAAGACAAATCCAAGGAGAGGATGATCTAAAGAGGCCGGCAAGAGTGTAAAGATTAATTGATACCGACTATGAACCGAGCGACACCGACCGAAACTGATAAGAAAAAACCGACGACGGTGATCTTAACGTCTTCGGTCTATGAAACAGCACCGACGAATAAGTGAACGGACGGTGCGTGGTTTTGCATCTTTAAAAACCGCGGGTAACCGAAAACAACCGAGTTTTTATTTACCTTTCTTTTTCTTCTCCGGCACCGGCAGCCTTTCTTCTTCTCCGGCGTCGTCTTTCCATCTGCCGCCACCATCCTGCTACTCCACGACACTTTTTTCACAGAGATATGGAACATAGGTCACTAGCCCAAGCCTAGCCCAATACCCAACACCAACAGTTTAGTTTAAAAAAGTGTCTAGTACTTGCTAATTGGAACGGCACCGTTCTAGTCTTTCTATACTTTTTTTTTTTTTTTTTTTCGAGAACTTCTTCTTATACTTTGTACCTGATACATTTTATCTGTCAGTTTTTAATAAATTGACAGGTTCTCATCTACAACTTTATCTGATATCACATCCCAATATTCTCACTAGCAATGATATTACTTTCTTGCCCCTATGAGGATTATTTTATGTTTATCAGCCACTGTCAGAATTAACTTTTCAACATTCCTGTCATATCCAAAGAGCCTTTATTTCTTCAGCCTTCCTACACATGCCTTTTCATGCAGTTGCTTCTGACAAGCCTATTTCACATGTCACCACCGGTTTGTAAACGATGCAGGACTGGAGCCTTTGCCTATATATTTATAACTAGGGTGGCATTTCGTGTCGCAAGTCATATTCGAATCATATTGATCTAATATTTTCCCTATCTAGCACACGAGTTTTTCTTAAAATTGTGATACGGACATGACACGAACTTGAAACGGGTTGACACGATATGAATCGAAATTAACTCATAACTCGAAATTAACTCGTGACACATTCTGTACTCATAAATTAAAATTGACATAAAATTGATAAAATAACATCCCAACTTAAACAAAATAATCTAATTACATCCGCCAAAACTAATTTAAATAAGAAAATCTTATCTAATTTATAAAAAATCATACAAAAAATAATAAATATATTCATTAATATCATATCATATATAAATAATAAGTTTTAATTTTTAATTTTTTACGGATTCATACAGGTTAATTTCGGGTCCAAACCCGAAATTGACAAAAAATTGACCCGCACAAGAAAAACGGGTCGTGTTCAGATTAGACGGGTTGAACCCAAAAATTGAACTATTCTTGTCGTGTCACATTCAAGTGGATCCAATTTCAACACGTCCATCTTTTTCCCCAACCCTAACCCGCAAAAATCATGTTGTTTTTGAATCGTGTCATCGTATCGTGGTCCATATTGCCGACCTTATCTATAACTATCTTATAAAGCAAAGTTGCACCTTTTCACTATTCAAAACCTTGGTCTATCTATTTTGTCATTTTCTTCTTCTTCTTCTTCTTCTTCTTCTTCTTCTCTCTCTCTCTCTTTCTCGTTCTTTCTCTTTCTCTTCTATCATACACTTTTATCTATCTATCGTTACCTTCCCGTCACGTGGCGGGTCTTAACGTGGCATTTTTAAATATAAAAATTAATTTTTAAAAATTAAAAATTTTAAAAAGTTAAATTTTTAATTAATTTTTAAATTTTTGTTTTGTTTGACTTTGTTTTATTTGTTTATTCCACATTGGTTTTAAACCCCTCATGTGACAATATTAAATAAAAATTAATTGTTTAAAATTAAAAAGTTTTAAAAAATTAATTTTTTATTAATTTTTTGTTTTGTTTTCCTTTATTTTTGTTTGTCTATTAATTTTTTATTTATTGCTTTGTTTTGTTTTCATTTCAACTAGTGTGTGTATATATATATATATATATATATATGTATGTATGTATATGTACATTTATAATAGCTAACCATTTATGTGACGGCTGTACTGGTTAACCACCAGGTATAAATAATTAGCTCCCATACAATGTAGGCAATTTAAAAATTTGTCTTGTTTACAATAATATACACAGACACACACACACACATATATATATATATATATATATATTCATACAGCGGGTCTTCTATACATATATATAGGGGACAGTTACTCTCTTGCCGACCAGCCAAAACCCAAGGGTCCCTTTTAACTTAGCATAGTTATTATATCACATCTGATTTTTTTTTTTTCCAACTTAAATATGTAATCTTTTGAGTGCACTCTTCAATAGTTTTGGTACACCTCTTTAATCTAAACTTAAATATGTAATCTTTTGAGTGCACTCTTCAAAACTATGTAAAAAATGATTTAATGGTTGAATGGGAAAAGTTAGTATCCAATATTAGAATTACCCATATACAAGTATATTCATAAGCATGATATTTATTTATAAGTATGTAAATGTACGTCTGTTTCCTTAATTAATATGGTCCACATAAATATTCTTTGTTAAAAAGATTTGTACCAAAGTGTTTTTTTTTTTAATTTAAGACGGGTGATTCGAACTAAGATATATAATACGATATGATATTATTATTAAATTATACACGTTACTTGAATTAATAATCAAGGCTGACAAGTGAGTACTAATGAGATGATCAATAGTTGATAAATAAAGTTAATTAAAAGGGAGGATCCTTTTCCTTTTTTTTTTTTTTTTTTAAGCTAAAAGATGCGAATCCTTTGTTTAGACAAGAGAGTTTATAGCAAATCTCCCTGATCTCCGAAACGTTGTCTCTACTATTCCATATTGAGCTTTCTTACTTGCATTGAATTTGTCATATTATATCTCATACATGACTTTGGTAGTTGAGCAAAATGAATAAGGGTTTGGACACCAAATTTATTTTTAAAAAAAATGCAGAGCCTAATCACAAATCTTTTTTTTTAATGCCCTTTTTGCTGAAACATACTTTAAAACTCACATTAGGATATAAGTGTCACAAGTTCATTTTTAATTAATAATTATTTGTAAATTATAATTTAACATAATTTATTAAGATTCTCTTTTTAAAAATTCTTATGATTGATTTATTTCGTCTGATTATATATGTGTTTTTGCTTTTGTGAATAAAAAAAATTAAAAAAAAAAAGCATGTTTGTAATTTCTTTAAATAAAAAAAAAAAAAAAAACTCTAGCGCCCTTGCTATGTGAGAGAAAATAAGAGAGAAAAATGACAAAGGTCTGTTTACCAAATTTATTGCACGTAACCAATTGCACAAAGTAGGCCACCCTCTGACTCACCTCTCAAAACTCTGTTAGGTCTATCAGCTTTACCCAATATCGACACAATCCTAAAATATGGGCAATCTTACAATTATGTAAGCTTTTTTACCCTATCAATGAGGTAAAAAAATTTTGACTACTAGATAACTTTTTGACGGTTGAGATCACAATCACGTGCCAAACAATTCCAAAAGAAAAAAACACTGGATAATTTCAAACCATTTCAAAAAAAATTCCAAAAAAAAAAAAAACCGCTCCACCGGCGGACCTAGGAAACACTTGGGCTGTGGTCCAACCCGCCGGCCAACGAGGTGACGACCAATGCGAACTTACCGGCGAGGCACACTGTGGGTGGGTCGCAGTGTCTTCCCTCCTGCCCATCGACAACCATAGGATCCGGGCTGTTTCCGACGACCGAGCAAGATGGGTCTCGACGGCCAACGGCTCGCGGCGGAGGGGTCTTGACGACTCGCGGCCGAGGGGGCTCGGTGGCTCGCGCCAGAGGGGCTCGACAGCTTGCGACGGAGGGGGATCGGCGGCTGCACGGTGGAGGGGGCTCGAAGGCTCGATCAGCCCAGAAACCGGCGACCCACCTCTGCGATCTGAACCGCTCGATCAATGGGGTAAGTCTCCGGAAAGTCTCTTCCTATCTCGAAATTCTGTTATGGAGCCGCTCGATCGCCTCGGGAGAGTCTCCGGCGAAGATACGTCACCGTCAACGGCTTCCAGAGCAAACCGCCCACATCGCCGTCGAGAGCTCGGAGATCACCGTCTCCGTTCGTCCCCCATCCGTCGCCCACCCTTTGTTGTGATTCCGTGGCATACAAGAGCCCCCGACTTCGCGAGCCCTCGCCGGGAGCCACCACAGTCGTGGTCTCTTTAGTTAGGATGGTGTGATTTGCCACCCCTCAAAATAATCAAATGTAAACGATTTCACAAGAAGTTTGATGTATTTTTCAATCTTAACCGTTAAAACTCTATCTAGGGTTGAAATTTTTTCCCAATTGCGTCTTTAAAAAAAAAATTCCATACTCAGAGAAAAAAAAAAATCATAAAACATTGTCATAAAAAATCATGATAATTTATGAAAGATTAATTGACCAAAATAGTCCATGAATTCTTTAAAAAATGACGATTTGGTTCATATTTTATTTTTTTTGGCTGAGAAAACCTTAATTTCTTAAAATGTTGGCCATTATGGTCATTTCCGTCCAAATCCGTTAAATTTCGAACAGAATGTGTCATATGCAAATGCGTGTGATCTAATTGGTAAGGGTATTTTAGTAATTCAATAATAATTCATTTAATAAAATTTTAAAAAATCATTAAAAAAATACAAAATTCCATTTCTCTCTCTCTCTCTCTCTCTCTCTTCAAGATCGACGACACCACCAGGGGAAGGAGGGGACCCAGATCGACAAACTCCAGGAGGGCAGATTGGCGAACTTTGAGGGGGGGCGGACGGCGACGAAGTCGTAAGGGAAGGGGCCGAACCCAGATCGCGGCGTCAGCAGAGGGGGGCAAAATCGAAATCACGCTGAGGGGGAGGGGGGAAGGGAGGGAGACGGTCTCCTGCTCCGACTCCAGCATCGGCTTCAGATCTGTTGTGGAGGGGGAGGGGGGAGAGGTCTCTTCTCTTTTTTTTTTTAATGTTATTATATGAATAAGGGTATTTTTTATCTTTTAGTGGTATTTTCCTTCAAAAAGCATAAAACATTTTTCTCACATAATCATTCAGTGAATTTTTTAACGGAACTAGATGGAAATGATTGAAATGGCAAAAAAAAAAAATTTAGGGTTATCTCAAAAAAAAAAAAAAACGGACCAAATCGTCACCTTTGAAAGAATTTAAGGACTATTTAGGCCAATTACTCTTTATAAAATCTCCTTAATCCTCTCTATCATAATTAAAAATTAAAAGATTTAACTATCATCTTAATTAAAATTAAAAGATCATATATATATCAGTGAAAAATACAATTTCTCATCACGTAAATTAATAATAAAAATTAAAATCAGAGTAAGTGGTTTTAGGATTATCCATTAAAAAACTACTACAAATATATGTAGTAAAATTCTGTGGCCTATAAATTCATCCTTTCAACACCGGGAACTAATGACAAGCTAGTCCTACCAAAACCTGGCCAAAAGATGGGAAACTACTCAAATGCCATACCCAACATACAGATTGAATCTCTTCTGAGTGTGCCACCTTCAAAATTTACCGACCCCCGGCAAGTCCGCCGAGTGTCGGCCGAAGGATCGTCAGCCGACCCTTTCGGTTCCGACATCCTCGGAGGCTGCCTGAACGTGCTTCTTTACTACAACCAGGCGTGCCAAGAGGACTCTGGCTGGCTTCACGCTGGCTGGATCAAGGAATCGCTGGGAAAAGCTTTGTTGGAGCAACCGATTTTCTGCGGACGGCTTCGGAGGATCGGAGCCAATGCCGGCGATCACGATAAACGACTTGAGATCGTGTCGAACGACAGTGGTATCAGACTTGTTGAGGCCCGAATGCCACTGACTTTGGCGGAGTTTCTTGGCTCCAAGAGCCTGCAAGATGCAGAAACTGAGCTTGTCTTTTGGAAAGATATTGATAGAGAAGATCCCAACTTCTCTCCCCTTTTCTATTTGCAGGTTTTATATAACATTTATTATTATTATTATTATTATATACATCATGGAATTCAGATCATGTCATCAAACAAGATATAAATTTAGGCTCAAGAATCACTACTTCCCTAGTACTAAGATTTTTGTTTTTGCTATTGTTATTATTATAGTTATTATTGTTGCGGATAAGTACCTAAATATCATTTATGTTTTATCGAAATATCACATTTTATCTTGTGTTTTCAGAAAATCACAACCATGGTCTATGTTTTTAGTTCATGTTAAGACGGTGTCTTTTGGTCAATTTAGTCCGACTTTAGATGCAAAAAAAAAATCATTTTAACGGATCTCAAAAAGCACTTTAAGTATGATCAATTTAGTCAACATTACAGTTAAAATGGTCTTTTCGCACCTTAAAATTTAAGCAAATTTTATTAGAAGAAGGTTTTAAAAATAGAATTAAAAATTAAAAACACAAGGAATAATTGTGGCATTCATGAAAAAACATAATAAAACATGGGATTTTAATGAAACACATAGGACTTTTAGATACTTATGCCTTGTTATTATTATTGTAATTTATGGTTTTTTTGTTTTGTTTTGTTCAGGTGACTAATTTTGAGGGGGGTGGATACTCATTTGGAATAAGCTGTAGCCTTCTTCTAGCAGACTTTTTATTCAAGGAATTAAACTTTCTCAAGAGATGGGCAGAAATTCACAACAACATTATGCTGAGCTCACCCAAAACCGAGTCACCCATTTATTACCTCCCAAAATTCAAAAGAGACGTCGGTTCAACAGCCTGCGTTTTCGCCTCTAGTCCGAGCAAAAAAACCGGCAAGACCGCAATCTTCAACGTGCACAATTCCGAAAGCAAACTAATCACAAGTTCTCTTGCATTGCTTTGTGTGGAGGAAATAGAAAGCAAGCTAACTAGTGATGACCACAAATCGGCTTCGGAGTACTTCTCTTTGCTTGTGAATGAACCGGGAAATGTTAAGGTTGAGAAGTGTTCAAAACTTGGAATTGTTAAGGCCAATTTAGGCCTTGACAAAATGGGAGTAACTAGCTCAAATTGGGATGAACTTATTGGAGCAAATGAGGTGGAATTTCGTAAAGGGAACAGACCAGTTCATGTCTCCTTTTGGGTTGGATCTGTTTCAGGTAATCTTGATCAAATTGTCATGGCAATTCCATCTTCTGAAAAGGGTATCCCCGGAGGGAAGATTCTTGTGACAATTCCTAATGCCAAGCAAATCTAGTAAAGGGCATAATGGACAAATCAATTTCAAGCGATAATCCTTTTTATTGTTGTTTTTTTTTTTTTTTTTTTGAGGCGAGAATTTCAAATTATAATCCTAGAATATAAAGTGATTGTGTTCTTATGAGTAAGTTATGTGTGATCTACGTTTCTATTGTGTTCTTATGAGTAAGTTATGTGTGATCTACATTTCTTAATTAGAAGTGTTTGTAACATGTTTAGCTAAAGAGCAATTTAATACATGTGTAATGAAAAATTTTCATGCTTTAATTTATTGTATCTTGGATGTTTTGAGTATCAAAAATCCTAAAAATTATGCACAACCTCAATTTTTTTAATACCAACCGACGTCGTGAATTGTATTTTTTTTTTTTAGATTTAAAAAATTACCGAGTCAATTATTATTAAAAAAATACATCTGTCAATGAAAATTAAAATAATTAATAACTCCTTAATACGTGAGTTAATGTATCAAAATAAAATTTCGCAAAAGAACGAATTTAGAATACTGAAATTTCATCAATATTTTTTCTTTACAAAAAATTCCACAAAATTTACACAATATTTTTCATGAAAATCGATTTTTTTTTTAATTTGTTTTAAAAACCTGATTCTCTGTATTTTGACAGCAAGGATATTGCTCCTGTTGCTCGATATCGGTAGAGTCATAAATGTCATCCGTTAAAATATTTGACTTTGATAACATGAAGAAAGCTATTGAGGGTAAGATTGAATGTATGATGTGTACTTTTTACGCAAGTAGCGGATCATACACTAACATTAAATGCCTGCACGCAGAAAGCCAGTTATTTGACCAAATACGAAAACCAACAAATAAAAAGGGCCTACAGGGAAAAAAAAAAAAAGATTTAAAGAAAAGAAAAATCCTCTTTCTTTTTCCTTAAAAAAAAAAAAAAAAAAAACTTCATCTCTCTCTCTTCTCCTGTCAATCCACATCCTCGTGAAGGTCGCCGTCGTCGGTGGGTGGAAGGTTGTCGGGGGAAGGTGATTTCGCCTTCCCTGAATAGCGGAAGCTCGCTGGAAGGGGGCCGACATTGGTGTTTTGGGGGGCGGGGGCCCACATCTGGCGGGGTCTGTCAGGAGAGGGCAGATTGGGTCGCGGTGGGGGGGTGCTCATGAGTCGGGACGGGGGCTAGTCGCCGCCCGAGGAGGGGGGGCCGGGGGGGCACCTAGGTTGTGTGGGGGCTCATCGACCAACGAGAGGGGGGCCGTCATGGCGGTCGTCACCGGGTTCGCGAGTTCGGATTTGAAATTAGAAAGTTATCAACTTTTAAAATTTGAGCTTTTTAAAAATAGAAGAGAAAGAAAGTTTGATATAAAGTTAAAATTTTAAAATCCAGATTATGAAACACTATCTCCAGATAGCGCCTCAAACGGCCCTTTAATTTTGTGAAAGAGAGGTCTAGCATATCATGTACAACTCACCAGCAAAATCAACATGACTAGGGCTATAAACCACACAAATGGCTTCTTCGTTTTCTTTTTCTTCTTCTTCTTCTTTTTTTTTTTTTAATTTAATGTGCCAATGGTGCAGATCCTAGTTATCTTGCATAGATCATTAATGTGGTGGATCAAACTTTTGTAGGATACTGTCCAATCATTTTATATCTGCAACCTAACTTCCACCTCTATCATTTAAAATTAAAAAAAAAAAAACGGAATAAAAAAACAATTCCACCTAAAATACTCATCGCTTGGTCTCGTATGCGCCAACGGATTCGGTGCGATGCAAAGACGTGGATAGTAGGCCTGTCACAGGGAGAAGAAAGCTGCAAGAGAGGGAAAAGAGGAACCGGGGACACGTGATTAGAGAGCTCTTAAGTCACAGGTTCAATCTTGGGCAGATGTCACAAAATTTGTTGTAGGTTAAGTTAGTCTAGTTAATGATACACATGGGTGCTTACTAATTATATATATATAACTATATTAAAAATGTAAAGTGTGTTAAAAATATTATTCAAAAATTTAGTTAAATTTAGTTAAAAATTTTAATATGCATTTTTTTTTTTTTTTGTGATAGTCTAACATAATGTGTCAAAAATATTATATCATTGAAAATTTTAATTTTTATGTTTATATATTAAATATTGAACAATTTTAGTATGTATATACTTCACATATTAATAGCACGTGATTTCAACTAGTATATATATATATATATATATATATAACTCTTGTCATTGTTCTAAATTGGAGGCGCTTTCAATATTTTCTTTTTGGTTATTGGCACCTTATTCTTTTGAACTTCTGTGTTTTAATAGAGGAGAAAGTACATGAATGATATAAATTTAAAGACCATTGATTGTATAATTAAAATTGATTGTTGACTGCTTTATGGTATAAATTAGGATTAATATAAACACCCATAGGGGTGGATGAGATGGTAAAATGTCTTGATACCTTTGTTAGTTATCTCCCCTTCATCCATTCGGCTATTGAAACTTGGGTTGGTGATAACATGATAAGCCCTGAGTGGACGACTGATAAAAACTAATATAAAGTACATGACTCTGTCATATTTAGAGAAATATTCTTGCTTGTAAGGCTGAAAAACCTGAAAATGATGGATCACTATAAAAAAAAAAAAAAAGATTAACATACACTTAAAATGTCGTGATTTATACTCGAGAATGCTCAAAATAGATAAATTTTAGCAATTAACCTGAAAATGATGGGCCACTACCAAAAAAAAAAAGGATTAATATACACTTAAAATGTCGTGATTAATACTCGATAATGCTCAAAATAGATAAATTTTAGCAATTAACATTTGTAAACATACTCAATTGGCCTACGTGGCACGATTCTAAAAGAAACGTTCGTTAGCAGAGCAGATTGCTCCTTTATCCTCGAAACGTTTCGTATCAGACAAACTAGAAACTTTTCTCTTCTCTTCTCTTCTCTTTCCCAGCGCGAAAGAGGATTTGTCATCATTCGAGCAAAAGAAAGAATGAAGCTTTAAGCTTTTTCATGGATGAGAGAGAAAGAGAGAGAGAGACTTTTTGAGCTTTAGAGAGAGAAAGGAAGAGTAAAGAAACAGAAGCTAATTAAAAGGAATGGATAATAATATCAGCAGCAGTAGCAGTAGTAAGAGTGGAATGGTGATTTGGAATCAGAAAAGGGAAAGCGAGAGAATCCGATTTGGGAATCCGTTTACTTTGAAAGTGGGTCAAGTATTTACTGGCTTTGGCATAGGATGCGGTATCGGTATCGGCGTTGGTCGCCCCTTAAACCTTGGTATTTACCCTTCCCCCCTCTCTCTCTCTCTATATATATTTATATATATTGGTTTTGGTGTCATTGTTGAATACGGACTTTGGGAAGCTCTTCAAATCCAAAAAGAAAGAAACCCATTGGAACCCGGAGTCTAATAAGCCCTGTACTTCAATTTTTTCTCCATTTTGATATCTGTATTTCGCTTTTATTAAGCTATGTTTAGTTGCTGATTTGCCCATTTTGAATGCTTGTTTTGTTTGTGTGTATATGGGCAATTTTCAATGCAAAAGCCTTCAATTTGCATTTTGGTTAATGGACATTGTATTTTAATTTCTTTCTTCATTTTCGTTTGAAAGTATGCAAATTTTTTTTTTTTTTTAATAGGAAATTGTTCAAATTTTGTAATAGAAACCTTAGCTTAGCTTAGTTTAAGGTGATGAAATTTGTAATTATTTTGAATTATTGACCTTTTGATAGGTATTGTACTAAGTTTTTCTTTTGCCATTCGGATTGATGAAACCATGTACAGGTGCAATACCTGTATTGAATGAAGTCATGAGTGCTGCAAGAGGTGCAACTTATGCATTTTCTGGTGTTACTAGACATGTAAACGACTCGGTAAGTCGAACTTTTTCTTGTTACGTTTTTCTTTATGGAGAGGTTTATCTGTTTGTATGTATCCAAAGTCAAAAGTGGGAAATGAATGAAAAGAACATTTATCAGCTCAAGCATCTACTGGTCTGTTATATTTGTTTTCTCATTTGTTCAGTTTAAGAAGCTGGGGGCTAAGAACATTGAAGCTGGCATTGGATGTGGAGTTGGCATCGGCCATGGTTTTGGAGTTGGTATGTCATGATATGTATGTTTAGGAACTAAGAAGTGATAAAACTTTCCTTCATTTTCAACTTAAATTGTGTCGTAAACATCATCCTCCCACGGCAGGCCTTGCTCTGAAGCCTAGTGCATTACATCAAATTCAATTATGCCTTGCAGTACGTATTGCCTTCTTCTGTCGTGTTATATTACTAATTCTTGTTACCTAAGGATAAACTTGAAATTTAAGTTCCAAAATTTGCTAGCAAGCGATGACCAAGCTGATGATGAAGTTTGGGATGGCTCCCAATTTTTCTATTGGTCAAGGAGCCCCTTCAAAAGGTACGAGCATGATCAATAGTCTCTCAAGCCAAAATCCAATGGGAAGTATTATGCAGTTGGCAACAAAACTACCAGACCAATCAGCTCAAGGCCTGCATGGATTTGAAAATAAAAGTGCTGGTACATATTATGGAAATATTTTGTCGAAAACAACTTCAGATGAGACCCCGTTTGCTACTCGTTCAGAGAAAGTTCTTGACAGATTTCTGCAGAATCCAATTCTGAAAGGAGAGGGAAGGGAGCTAAATGAAGTGGTACGTCGTGAATTGATGAGTTCATATGTTCTCACCCTTTTTTTTTTTTTTTTTTTGCTTTGAAAGGGTTTCCCTTGCCTTTTATCTTTTAGAATACTCTTTTTTAATCAGTCACTCCAGAACCTTCTAGAGACTAGATTTTAGCATACTTTTTGGCTGAAAGATTAGTTTTCCCAAAAAACGACAATGGGCTGCAACTGCATTCGTTTTTGAGATTATTTGTATACATATTTTATCTCCATGGATTTTAGAACCATAAAAGACAATAAAATTTTCTTTCGCTTCTATTTTGTGAGTTTTATTTTCTTTGTTGGATAATGGTGAGCCTTATTAATAGCTTCCTCAAAACTTGAATCTTAATCTTGCAGGATGGACGGTTGAGATCAGAAAATGACATGCTTCGCATGGTAATTTTCAACATAGAGCACTAGCTGCTTTCGTTCTAATGCTTAATTATTTTGTTCTCTTAATCAAGTGATTGATCTAATTAATCAGCATCATAGCGTTATGCTAATTTCTGTTTAGAGACATCAAATTTTAATCAAGGTTGTAAAAATTTGTATAAAAGTAGCATATTTCCAGATTATTTGACCGGATAGATATGCAGCCATACCCAGGTAAAAAAAATGGTTTCCAATTCAATGAAGCGAATTTAATTAGTTATTTCTTTTCCAACATGATGATATTCACAATAGTATTTTGTTTTTCTTACCACTATATTTTTTTTTGCCAAGATTCAGACATAGAATCTACACCATTTATAACTCGTAAAAAGTCCGTCTTTTTTTTTCTTTTTTTTTTTTTTTTTTTTTTGGAACAAGTAAGTTTTTAGATTACGTTTGATATGTGTTGCACAATTCATTGAATTAGCATAAATACTCAGGTACTTAAACACCAGCAAGTCATTGAGGAGCTCAAGGAGGAGAACGAAAAGCTTCGCGAAATACTAGTCAAAGAACTGAAAATACCACTTGCGAAGCTGCAAACAAGTTACTCAAGTAAAAACCAATCTCCATGTTCTGATTGTTTTGAATGTAGAAGAAGACAACGGAAAAAATAGATGCAGATGATGATAGACAATCATTCAAGTGCCCTAACCAATGAGGTTTTCACATATCCTTCTCTAACCTTGGATTTGGACTTTGGTTTGGTTCTACAACCCGGCATCTAAAAACGCCGTCTTATACTCATGAATCATGTTTTGTTTACCGGTTGGAAAGTTTCATAGTACAAAACCGGACTACTATACAGAAATTTGAACTTTTACCTTCCAAGGATTATGAAAGAAGTTTAAAAAAGATGTGTCATGTTTGCTTGTCGGCTGTACATTTGTCCGTTGAAGTCTTTTCTTTGTGAAGCTCCAATGGGCCAAAGCAAAATAGAATGAGAATGAAGATCTTCTATTGCAATTTGTAAGTTTTCTCCTCAATCATTTCTTTTGTTGTTTGCTCATTAGTTAGCAGATCATGTGTCCGTACATTGTTTTGAGTTAGCAATGTACCTTGTAGTGTAGCTGGGGCTAGTTGAGTGGGTGTGAGGAGGATTTTCGAGTCTTCCTCTTAGGTCTCATGCTTGAATTGAGAAAGTCCGTGTCGATAGGGTCCAATATTGCAAAAAAGAAGGGTGACACCCGGGATCTCGTTTATTAGCCAAAAAAAAAAAAAAGGTGTTGGGAAGTGGGCCGTTTCTTGATTCAGAAGGATGCAAGTGATAAATGCAAAATAAAATGGTACAACAAGGCAAAGCACAAGAAGGAGCACTTGTGGATGTACTATTTAGGTAGTGATTGAAAACCCATTTGTTCCAGCTATGTTGGGAAACAAAAGTACTCAGAGCTTTGTGTTTCTTGTATCTGTAACAGATGAAAGTGGTGTCGTCGTCTGGTTATTTTTCACCATTGATTCCCAATGGACATTCTCTACACTTCTTTTGGTAATAAAGAAAGGGGGAAAAAAGGATAGAAAATATGAATTAGACAATTAGAGGTCGTTTTCATTAAAGCTGAGATAGCCTAAAAACATAACATTTTTGTCCTTGGTGTTGGAAATATAAAGGTGATGTAGTTACAGACATAGTCTAGTGGTAATTTCACGTCTGGTCCCATTATAAGATGCAGAGTTCAAATTTTCCCTTCCCAAATTCAAGAAATACACACACACACACACACGTATATATGTAAAGATGCCAGCTATGATAGAGTCAATAATTTTCACTTTTTTTGTTTTGCCAGAGATGGAATTATGGAGGGGAAGAATATATCAGTGTCTAATCTAATCTGTAATCCCATCCCTTTCTCATATTGGAAACATGTGGGCTAAGCCCGTAAATAAATGGCCCCTATTAGCTCTGGCATATCAGATGGCCACAAGGCCCAGTGGCCCACCAATGTCTAGTCAGTATTAATTGCACTGGTGTTGCTATTTGCACATGCCTTGTTTATACAGTGTCAAGCAGAGCACAGTTTAGTTGTTCATCTGTACTGTTATAAGGTGAAAATTATGTTTAAGTTTTCTCTAAAACCATGATTTAATTGAAGGAAATTTGTTTGGTATAACCTTTTAGTTTTTAATGATCTAATCTATTATTAGAGCAGCTCTGTGTCGTACGCGTGCTGTAAATTTTAATATGAATATTATTGGAATATAAAATTATTATTGACTCACCTCCTAACAGTTTAAGCTTTTATGATGGATTAGTAAACTAACATGGTATCAGAGCGGGAGGTCCAGAGTTCCAACTCCTGCAGTTACACTCTTTAATCCCTTTGTTATCATTGCGTGTTAGATTTTTAATATATTTCCGGTTTCTTCTTAAATATTTGTGTTGGACTTTCTGACTTTCTAATAAATGTTTGTCCATACATTTGCCCATTATTTGATCTACACGTAAAAGGGAGTATTGAAATATAAAACTATTGCTGGTCCATTTCTTAATAACTTAAGCTTTTAGGATGGATTGGTAAACTAACAAACACTCATAATATAACCGTTAAAAATTAATCTAATAGTTAAACAGCTTTTATCGATAGTATAAAATAAACGATTATACCATCCTAGTATAAATTGCCAGTGTCAAATTGCCAGCAATCTTGTATTATTAATGGAAAATTAGAATATTTGTCCTCTTTTAACTCTATCTCTTTAGTTTTTAATGATTCTTATACTGATATGATTCTTATAGTAACATATTGTGCACATTTCTCTATTTTCAAAATCATCAAAAAAAAAAAAAAAGAGCAAAAACAAAAACAAAAACAAAATTAAAGAATCTGACTCTGAGTCTCTGACAATTAAAAACAAAATTTTGAGATGATATTTTTCATGTTTTATCATAAAATTTTCCTATTAAATATGCTCTTAAGCGTTTCAGTGGAAAGGTTACTCTTGTATCATGACTTGTTGAGTGTGGACAAAGGTGCAGAAACAGAGGATTTAAAGAATAATAATATAGGGGGGGGGGGGGGAGAGGGGGTTGGGGGGAATCACCAAAAAATAGTATGGGAGAAAAAAACGCAAAGATAAAAAGGGGGGAGATGATTCCTACCCATTTGTCCTTTTAGAGAGAATCCTATGCTTTTTTGTCCCTCTCAACTTTTTCTTCCCCCCAATGAAAAAGATCCTTCTTTTTTCTTTTTTCTTTTTTTTTTGTTCCGATAAAAAAAAAAAAATTTCCTTCTTGTTTGGGTTTGAGGATCTTTATTATTTGAGCATAGAATTAATGGACCCGTTTGTATGGAATTAAGGGAATGGCTTAACTTAAACAAAATTTCTGAGTGGTAATATTGCATAAATAACGCTAGCTGAAGAGCACTATTTAGATAGCAAAAAAGAAAGTTTATTAGAAAGGCTTAAGTTTATAAAAAAAAAAAAAAAGAAAAAGATATATTTGTGTGTGTATATGTGATAATTGTGTTGTATCTATTTATGTTCTAATCAAATTGGGCACTAACATATTGAAATTTGTCTCTGTGCTAGAGAGAAAATGTCTGCCTTCATTAAGAGTACTGGTTCATCAATTAATTTTGAAACTTAAATAGACGGTACTTTAACAATTAAACGTTAAGAATCCCACAAATTAATTTGTCCCTTAATCAAATAACGACAAAGAAGTACTTTGCAATCAAACTAAATGTCTCCAATGATCGATTATGAGCTCAATCTATAGATTTTATTCAGAAAGAAAAAAAAAAGTTAATTACTATTTTTAAAATAAAAGGATTATCGGAATAGATAATGTCATATTTATGATAAGAATTCTCTGTGTGATCAAAATAAATTATTCATATTTCATTCACCGTAATGATCCCAACTCAAATCCATGACTTTTTATCTAGAGAATGAGCGGGTTTACTAATCCATCGAGCTCTCAATGATGAAGCTAAATCTAGATTGGAACTTGGCTATTTATGAAATGTAATCTACAATCTTTCATATTAGTTTAATAACTAATTAAACGAGCTTGGTACTTGTAACTAATATTCCACATTATTCATGCCCCCCTCCCCCCACCCAAAAAAAAAAAAACACTTCAACTTATTCCGACGAGGTTTTAACTCCATTCATGTGTTAAAATTGCACAAATTCAAACACCTTTTTTTTTTTTTCTAACTTTTTAAAAGAAACACCGAGACTCATAAATATATATCAACTTAAAAAGAAAATTTTTTAAATAAGAACGGATTATATATCTTGGCATTTAAAAAAAAAAAAAAGAAAAAATTCTCAAAGTCTCTTTCAAAGTCATAAATGTTGGTGGGGCTAAAACACCATGTGCATATCACTTTCCTAGAGACGAAGTAGTATTTTGTCGCACATACTTGCCCCACCATCACAAACCATTGTTTCCTCATATGCTTCCTCTCCCACTCCCCGCCATAGAAGACCAACTTCTTCTTTTAATGGTTTCCTTCCTTTCTATGGTATTAGAGGTCGTTCGGAGTTCTATCTTCGGACATTATTTTTCCGTCTTAACTCAGAAACTCTGAAATCTACAACTCACTTTCTCTGTCTTTCATTTTTAAAAAACTCAAACCTAAAGTTTATAACTTTTTTTTTTTTAAATTTCAAATCGAAATAAGATAATTCTCATATCAAAATACTCACAACGACGAGATAAACAAAACAAAATTCATTTTATGTATTTTTTTTCGAACACATTTTAAATTTTTATATTATTTTTTATATTTCAGTTTATTTTCAATTCTTACATTTCTAAATCAATCTTTAAAACTCTATCGCCAAAAGTCCCTTAAACACGTTGGGTCCTTGGTAGTTCTCCTCTCTCCTCTCTCCTCTCTCCTCCCACAATAATAATAATAATAATATTAAAGTCCAAACAAAGCTATGAGGGAGGGGACACCTTCCCAATATCCTACGAGATCAAATAAAATTCAGTATATCAATCAAAAAATAAATAAATAAAAAAATAAAATTCAGTAAACATTCACCACCACCACCACATCCACATATTTCTATCCTATACAGCTAAGCACCTAACCTTTTCCCTTCTCCTCTCTTATTCCCTTCCCCATCAATGTCACCCATTTCCACGTAAATCTCATTACTTTCTCAAGCACCCTCAACAAACTTTCTAAGGCCTTTAAAGTTTTTTTTTTTTTTTTCCCTTTTTTATATGTCCTTTCCTTTTCCTTTTCTTTATTAAAAAAAAAAAAAAAAAAAAGCAAAGCTAGGGTTGTTTATCTATCATATATGTTATTTTTTAGAGAGTGCTTTTCACATGATGTAAAGATAATAGCTAAAAATGTTTCTACACATGCTTTTGTCCAATATTTTATACCAACCCAAGAAAGAAAGAAAGCAAGCCTCTGTCAATTAGTGCTAAAGTACTTCTTAAATATTGAAGGTGAAATGTGAATGATAAAATGCTTTAGTTAAATTATTTATGATTTTGACTCAATATTTCTGGTGCGTGTATGCACAATGTGCACAATAATTTTGGATGTTGTGGGTTACTCAACGAATGATAATTCTTCTCTTCCCTTCTTTTTTTTTATTTTTTTTTTAATTTTTTTTAGCTACTTCAGAAAATAAAAAGATTTGTTTTGCTTTGTAATGATGTCGTATTGCTCTATAATGAGATTATTCTTAAATAAAAAGAAATTCGTTTGCTTTGTAACACATTCATTTATTTTATATATTAATGATTTTAAAAATGTGTGTCATAGTTAATTATAAATGAATTCTTTGTAGTTATATCTTTACAAAATCAGTGTTACAAAAAATGAATTTTATCTATATATACATTGTACTTCTACAAAAGGATGCTTTTAAGCGAAAGCAAAGTAGTTTTCTTAAGTGATTTGTTAGCAAAATTTAATGATAATTTTACATCAGACCCCACAATGTAGAATCCACAATGTAGAATTTAAATCCCTGAACATCAGAATTCCACAAAAACAAACAAGTTTTTCTGATCTTTTTTTTTTTTTTTAATTTTGTAAACTCATGATAGGAAACCAACATGCCTCTCCTTTAGAGATACAACATTCGATGCAGTGAAAAGGTACGTAATAAACATGTAAAGACTTAAAAACTGAAACACAAAAACAACAATCACAGGATCTCACTTATTATTCTGCTAAAGTCAAAATGCTACCCCAAAAAAAAAAAAAAAAAAAAGACCTATCACATATGGAGACTCCCAAGAATCCATAAAAATGTCCACCAAAAAAAAATTAAAATAAGAACAAGAGAGCAAAAATAAAAATAAAAAACCAAGTATCTCCACAAAGCAAAGAATAATACACAAATAAATATCTCAAAAATCTAAAATGATGAAATTCTTTTTTTTTTTTTTTTCTCAACACTAATAAAATATTATTACTTGGCCATACGCTCTCTCAGAAAAAGAGTGCGACTCCTCCCAAAAACGCTGCCAAAACCATGTTACTTCCCTTCACGTACCCTGTATTGCCGTCCCCCCCCGGAGCCTCGGCCACCGCCGACCCGGGAGCAGACGGATTCGGCGGCGAACCTGTGGGCGGCGAAGTCGGCTCGGCCGCCGTCGGTGGAGTCGACTCTGATGGCGACGGAGTCGGCTCGGCCGCCGGCGGTGAAGGAGTCGGCTCGGCCGCTGGCGGTGAAGGAGTAGGCTCAGCCGCCTGCGGTGGAGTGGCCGTGGTCGGTGGGGTGGCCATTGTCGGTGGGCTCGCCGTGGTTGGTGGGGTGGCCGTGGTCGGTGGGCTCGCCGTGGTCGGTGGGGTGGCCGTGGTCGGTGGGCTCGCCGTGGTCGGTGGGGTGGCCGTTGTCGGTGGGGTGGCCGTTGTTGGTGGGGTGGCCGTTGTCGGTGGGGTGGCCGTCATCGGCGGTGGGGTTGAGGTGGTTGGCGGTGGGGTTGGGGAGGACTTTGGGGGGGCAGAGCTGGGAGGGGTGGAAACGGAGGACTTCGGAGGAGCGCCGCCGCTGGTGGGGGAGGAGGCGGGGGGTTGGGAGGAGGAGAGAGCGGCGAGGGTGAGGGAGACAGTCAGGAAGAGCATGGCGCGCTTGACGGCCATGGCTCCGGCAGAGCGAGTCGAGGAGGAGGCGGAGGAGGTGTTTTAGAGAGAGAGAGAGAGAGAGAGAGAGATGGGGAGAATTGGAGGTGTTTTTGGCGGTGGCGAGGAATAGGGGTAGAGTGAGAGTGTGAGATGGTGAGAGTGATATATAGAGGAACGGAAAAAAAAAAAAAAATAAATAAATTGTGATTATAAGAATAACTTATAGATAATATTGCACTTTACGTTTTTATTTTTTTTAAGTGTAAAATTCGAATCTTCTTATTTCTAATAAAAAAAAGTTGGTGGAAAATGGAAATTGTGGAAAAATAATCCATATTTTCATTGTGGTTGGCGTTTTGAGTGCATGGGAGTTCGGTGCGATTCTTGTGGTTGTTCGACACGTGTGGTTGTTCCCACATGATTTTTATTTTTTTTCAACCAAAATATGATATATCAATACTATTATTGATAATCCCATCCAAAAAAAAAAAAAAATTTACTGATAATAAACATTCTATCAGGAATAAATATGAAATATCAATAGAAATCTTCATAATAAAGAGAAATTCTATCCGGAATGTTTTCATCCTTGGGGCGGTTATTTAATTTAAATTATATCCCTAATTTTAAATCGGAGTGATTATAAAATGTGTGACAGTATAATTTAAAAAATTCTTGCTGGATACAACTATTCAATATAGAATGTTCGATCTAAATTCCGTGTATATAATAACTATTTTTATTACCCCTGGGTAACCTTACCATGATAATAATCATTTGTGACATAATCTATCACTAATTGAATATATAACCAGTAATGAAGTCAATAATTTTGATAAGGGAGGAGAATAAATTTTAATAACTACATGTTTTTAATTTCTGAATAGATAAAATGAAATTTTTAACTTTTAGAAGGTATTTATAATAATTAAAAACTTCATTTTATTCATACTCTCTCTTCTCTTTAGGGATAGCTCAATCTCTCCATATGTGTATTGTGTTATCTAAATAAATGGTGAAACGAAAAGTGAAAAGTGTTATTACGTAATTATATATATTAATTCCAATTATTTGTCAATTCTTTGTTTTTCTCATTTGAACTTAAAAAACTTGTTTCAATTTCATGCTTTGTGTATTTTGTAAATGAAAATTTTTGATGAAATAACATGAATACCCTTATGTGGTTTATGAACATTATATAGGCTTTTAACAAAGCATATGGTGGGGGAAAAAAAAAAAAACCTAGAACAAAATATCAATATTCAAAATAAGATCTTGAATTTTTTATTTCTTAAATAACAAAAAAGATTTTTTCAAAATTTTATCTCAACAAAATATCTTTTAAATAAATAAATTCAACCTAATTAAGTGTATTTCTGACTTTTTTTCATATTTTTTTTCATCACAAAATATGCGAGGGATGAAATTGATCAAATAAGCTTTTTTTTTTTTTTTTTTGAAGGTGAATTGAAATAAGTTTTTCAAACTAAAAAGAAAGCAATAAAGTGAGAAATAACAAAAACCAAGAGGTATAATTATGTAATTAATTTAAAGTGAAAATCATTCTAAAAATAAAATGTTATTTAAAAACAATTTCTATATCGTCGAGCCAAAAAGGGAAAAAACTTCTACTGTATTTTTCTATTCTAAATTGAAAATAAATAAAAAATTTAAAAGAGCTTTAAAATATATTTGACTAAGTAAGAAAGAAAATAACTTTAGTTTGTCTTGACTCTTGAGGAGCTAAATCGATCATATTGTGCCTTCATAATATGATCAAAAGGTGCCAAGCATGTAGCACTGTACGTAGCAGAAGGCAGAATAATGGTGCTTTTTTTTTTTTTTCCTTTTTTTTTGTTTGTTAATAATATTGCTTTCTTTTCCGTCTTACTTTTTTTCTTTTTATAGGCTTCTTTTTCATGCTACTTGACACATGAAAAATAAAAATAATCGTAATTCAACTCACTAACGTACATTTTTAATCTTTTATTTTAAAAAAGTACATGTCGAATCCGCTTTTTAGTTTTGCATCAATTAAATATTAAACATATTCGAAAACTTTAATTATTAAGACGAAAAAATAGGAGACATGACGGCACAATAATATATATATATATTTTTAATAATCCACTTTGAAATTTAGTTCAATCCAATGTTAATTACAAAAAAAATTCACTCCAATATTACACGTTTCAATTTGAATAATTCTGACAGTGCGTGGTGCACTCTTTACCTTTTCTCAACATTAAGCTAGTTTTCTTTTTTCTTTTTTCTTTTTTCTTTTTTTTATTCCCCCCTTATAAATTGAATGAAAAGTGAAAATTACTACAATAAGAATTGAACAAAACATCTCAATTAGGTAAGAATCTTTTACCTAATTCGTTATCGATCTACTAAACTTGCCACTCTGATTTTATTAATAAAAAAGAAAACATTTCAAAAGAAGTCATCTAGAGACAGCAAAAAAAAAAAAAAAAAAAAAAGGTAAGCTAAACAATTGATTACTCGAAAAAAGAAACAACTCTAAAGATAAAACAAGAACTGTAAATCACGCATATCCAACAAGGACTAGTCGTATGTATACACGAACCCAGCAGACTAAGCCTCGTTAAATATCCTTTTAAGAAAATCCAGTGAGAAAAACAAGAAAAAAAAAAAGAAAAAAAAAGAGTACTCAAATTCAGTCTAACAAAATTGTCACCTGTCTGTAAATGAACTGCTTTTTTCCTGCTAGCTTATCCACAACCTGATCATTTCCTTCTCCATAATTGTAAAAGACATTAATAATACTCATGTTGGCCAAGAAAGAAAGTGTTGAGATCCATCGAGCTCTAAACCTCCAAGATATCTCTATGATATATAAGGTTAGTAATTTCAGACACGACATAAAAACGACACGAAATAAATGGGTTTGAACCGCACGTTTAATAATTAGGTCGACACGTTTAATATGAAAATAAACGTGTCAGAAACGAGCTAATATGGTTAACTCATTTAACTCGTTTATTTAATATGCTATCCTTCTCAAGCAAGAAAGCATTTCCTTTTACTTTAATATTTTGCTGTCTTTTGATGTTTCTCTTAGTATTTTGAATCTTGACTGTATGACAATTTAAGACTTATTTTGGTGATGATTTGCATATGGACACCAACCACAACTTATTAGACTTATGTTTTATTTTAAGATATGTTTGTCTTAATTATTATGGATATTTGATAATTCTAGTTGTTGGTTTTATATTTATATGAATATGAGTAGTTTCTTATGTTAGTAAATTCAGAATTTTAAGTGATTTTTTATCTAAAATTTTCGTGTTAAATAGATTAGAAATCAGTTTCGTGTTAAATGGGTGTTAAACGGGTTTTCATGTTAAATGGGTCATAAACAGGTTTGTTTTCATACCAACCCGTCATGACCCGCTTAATAATCGTGTTCATGTATCGTGTCGTACTATCCGTTTATTAAACGGTTCATGTTCATGTTTAGATTTATTGTCCGTTTATTAATCGTGTCATGTTTATATTTATGTTTATCGTGTCGTGCTGGTCTGAATTCGACCTGCAAACACGAATTGCCAGCCCTAATGATACACGAGGAAAAAAGACATACCATATAAATTGAGTCACATTTAAATCAAAGTTGACTTTAAACTTAAGAGTGAGCAAGTTCGATGGCAAAAATAATTCCCATTGATTCAGCTCCAAACAGGGAACCGCGAAACAACCCTCGCAAAATTCTCGATAATATATGTGAAAAATTCCACTATATCCTAAAGGGCCAAGTGTACCATTTCTTTTTTCTTTCGAAAAAAAGAATATATATCTTGATGATTAAATATTCTCTCTAAAAGACGTAAAAAAAGAAAAGGTCTCCCTTCAAAGAGTTAAAAGTTAAAAGCATGAAACTGCTATATATGTGCCTCAACATGTCACATATCCAAAATTCTCTTTAAAAGAATAAAAGATGCAAACACAAGTACTTAAGTTGAAAGCTGCTTAAGGATGTGTAGCAAATTTATTGGTTGTTTTTTGTTCTTCTTTTCTCCTTTTGCAATCTAATTTATGATATTTTTATTTTATTTTTTGGTTAATAGGAGGTTGCATATAATATAATCATTAACTTCATCTTTGTCCATTAATTCACGGTCTTGCCTTGTGTACGGTTTGTGAAATATGGGCATTTAGTTGCAGGGCATGAATGAGCACACACCTAAATAAGACACACAGCATTTAATATATATATATGTGTGTGTGTGTGTGTGTGTGTGTGTGTGTGTGTGTGTGTGTGTATGTAAAATGTACATATTTATATATTTTTGAATCTTTGAAAGTACGGCGAGGCCTTGTCCCACCAATAATTTCATGAGAATTACAAAATGACAAAGCATTAACAAGCTCTAGTTTTATCTCGGACTTGCAGATGAAACTTATATCAGATCATGTTATTAATTATCAAACTAAAGTTGTCTTTATCATGTGACAATTAGTTTTAATCGTAAGCTTTTACTCGGGGGGTGCTCTCGGCCCAGTGAATATCGCTTATTCTGATGTTTATTAGTAGTGGTATATAATTGGTTTACGTACTAATGGAAATCTTTATAATAGAGATCTTTTTCTATTATTTCTTTCTGCCATATCAGATAATGTATATCTAAGATTAGATAACGTTTACTTACCAACACGATCGTTATCATATGTTATTTTTATAAATGCATTGCTTGATTTAAATCTTATGAGAGCATCCCAATAGATTGAGGGATCACATTGTAGAATTCTCCTAGTATCCTAGAGAGTAGAGAGCATACATATTAGTATTTTTAAAATGCAATTACAACAAATATAACAAGTCCATGTTTCTTTTCTTCTCAAACTTCTTAAAAAGGAAGTTAATAGAGCATCTTTAGGTATTTGGGATCTTTCTTTTTTTTTTTTTTTTAAGAAAATATCTTGTTTTTCTTATTTTTATCAAGGCATAAAATTACAATTTTCTTTTTACTGATTTTTTTCCCCTCTTTTGTCTTAATTTCTTTACCATTGACCTTTCTTTAACCTCTTCTTTCTTTCTTTTTTTTTTTTTCTTTTTTTTTTTAATTTATGGATGAGAAATTCAAAAGTAAAGACAAAAGTACTTTCTAGTTCTCCTCTTGTGGTCATGATATTGGACGTATGGATCACGGATCAACATCTTGGAGTTTCCTTTTTATATTATTGCTCTTATTAGATTTGCATGTAATAATATTGGTGAGTCAACGTCAACAAAAGCAATCACACTAAACCATTTTAGAGAAACCGCGTGATAAGAACTAGCTAGAAGGCTCTAGAAATTAGGGCGAAACTTTTTTTGAAGAACGGTTCTGTGGCCACCCATGATTTTTGTTACATATGTAACGTAATGAGAAAAGAAACGTGTTGGTAAAAAATAATAATAATAATAATAATAATAATTTTATTGATTTCTTTTTTAATGTTTATTTGTCTATAAAAAAAAAGAGTGAATCGGGATTGAAAATACTTTAATTACCTTTTTAATGTTTGTTAAAGATAATAATTCTGGATCAAGATCGGAAATAATTAATTATCTTTGTTTCATAAATTTAGTAATAAAAATCCTGGATAACATAATATAATAATTACCTTTTTGTTTAAAATAAAAAATCTCAGTAACTTAAGTATCACAATAATTTTTTTTTTAAAGAAAAATTTCAAGGCAATTTTTATTATTATTTTTTTTTTTTGGGAGACGCTTTCAGGGGTGAATAAAATGCTTATTGGCGTCATTAAACTTTCACTAAGAGAGAAGTCTATGATTCGTACCTTTTAATAAGTTTGCTTTTAAAATATGGAAAGTAAAGGGTGTAATTCTGGATTTTTTTTTTTTTTGTTGAGAAATTAAAAATAAAACCTTTTGTTTTTTAAGAATATATCGTGTTCTTTCCACTAAGTCACATGGAATAGGCTACACCACAAAGCGAAATAATGCTGACCGCTCACTCCACTTGGCCAAAAAAGGGGTGTAGAAAAAATGGTTATAATGCGATCTATATAGGAACATGATTCACATTAAAATTCCTTTGAGACGAAAAAAGAAACTTATATATATACATATATATACACAAACACTCATAACAAATTATGCTTATTTTTACCTAATAATAACTTCTCGGGTTTTTTTGTTTTTGTTTTTGTTTTTTTGTCTTTTCCAATACTATTTTCAGTTGTGACCTGTGACTTGTGCCACTGCCTGGTGGTATGGCAAATTGGCAGGGCTGTTGAGGACAAGAGGAGAAAGCACTGTGCTAATAATTCCATGCCTTTTATCCTCATACTTTCCATTTACATACATACATATATATATATATATATATGTGTGTGTGTATATGAGTATATCTATAGACTCGTCTCTTTCAATCTTGTTCAAAATGATGATAAAACTGCATAGATAATATCAATTATATATAGTAGCTGCAATCTCTTCAATTTCCATTGAGATAAGTTTTTAATCTTTGTGTGGACCATATCATAATTTGATATATATATATATATAAATATAGGCTTAAAAGATATATAATTTGCAATATTAATATTTATAATCATAGAAATTAAAAACCCGAATTTCAATGCTGGAATCACAACGGCACAGCCTAATAAGTGGGAATACGTTTTAAAAAATTTGTTCTAATCAGGCCCTCCCTAAATAACTAAAACATATAACAAAATATTTACTATGTTAAAATACTATCTCTAATAAATTCATTAAAGATGAATATAATGTCCTTCGACCTTATATGTTTATTACTAGAATTAGTTAAGGAGCTATGCACATTAAAATTTCCGATTATTTATTTCGTTCAATTTATATTGTTCGGAAATTAGTGTTAAAAAAAATAATAAATATACTTGATGAATAAAGAGGACCAACCTATAACACATGTACTCAAGAAAAGTCAGCTTTGGTTCAATGTGGAAATTCAATACGTTGTCCTAAGCTAACATTACTAATTAATACATATGTACGACGGCATCTACTGTGTAGGTTTAGACAAAATGGTGTTGATTTTTATTTCAACGTGTCGATAGATTTGATTTGATATATATATATATTTTTTACGGTGTTCAATTTATAACTTTCATTTATTAAATAAAAAATGAAAACACTTTTAGCTTTTAAACCTAAGAGTTCCTATCTAATTATCCCTTTCTTATGCCATAGTGGAGGAGGGATATGCATAAATTTGACGTGTTGAGGATTGTTTATAATTTTATGTTACAATAATACGTAATAAAATATTCCATAGTTTTTAGATAAATCTAATGACAGACGTTGTTTATTTTAAATGATAATTCACATAGAGCAAACTATTCAGTATGAAAAGCATGGTTAATTTCAAATTTGACTCCTAAAAAATTTTAGTTGTCTCGCTTTGTTTCTGGCCTACAATATACAATTCCCTTACAAACTTTTTATTTTATTTAAGTTAATTTCAAATTTGACCTCCAAAAAATAGTTATGTGGACTTACTTTAATTAAGCTGCATGACACATCCCAAAAGCCTTCTTCCAAAAATATCACACAAATGAAGTTGAGAAGAAAATATCGGAAAGACCTAAGACAAAACCTAGCATATGTAAATGTCAAGATTGAAAGACATATATGGCCTATGGGGTCCTTGCCAACCAATGGAAAGCGACATTATATGAATTGTGTCCATATTATGTAATGATTATAACCCATGACCTTAATCTCGATATTTGCAGTAAATATAGTCTCATGTTCGATAATCATCATAATGATCCGATAATGTAATATATGTCTAATAGCATGTAAAACAATTAATATTTATATGTATCTGGATCAAAGGTTATACCTATCAGATCTGTACAGTTATCGAATAAAAAGACTATTTCTAATAAATATATATATACTTTACACAAATATACTTAGGTTTTCTTAACCGGTCAACTAATGAGTGGATAAGCAAATAATCAATGGATAAAAATGGGACAAATTATATGTACTACGTTTTGTTCCCAAACAATAGTGATAGAAATGGACGTTTTATAAAAAACTGGTTAGCTAGCCAATTCCAAATGGGAGGGAAAGGCAATCTATGTCAGCACTGTCTCAGGCATCATGTATTGACAAAGTGTTTGTCAGATTTGGGATACAGAATTTCAAGAGAGGTAATTTACCATCTCGGCATAGAGTTCATCTTTCTAGGAGTAGTATCCATAGATAGCTCAAGAGAAATAAGACATGAGATAAATTCCCTATGCATCTGCAGTTGGGAGTCTAATATATGCTGTGTCATGCACTAAGCCAAATATCTGTTGTGTAGTGGGAGTAGTTAGTCGTTATCATTCAAATGAGGGATTGCAATACCGAATTGTAGTCAAGATCATTCTCAAGTATCTTAGGAAAACGAGAATCTACTGACTCTGATAAAGACTCTCGTAAATCAACATCTAGTTTGATATTTACTCTTGGTGGAAGAATCGTTATATAGAGTGGTATAAAGCAACCTTGCTTTGCTAATTTAACCAAAGAGGCCGAATATGTAGCCACTTATGAAGTAGCTAAGGAATCAGTCTGACTCCGCAGGTTCCTGAAAGATCTGGAAGTTGTTCCAGATGTTGATAAGTCAATTAAGTTGTACTGTGTTGACAGTACAGCGGTGACCCATTTCAAATAACCAAGAAACTATCAAAGATGAAAGCATATGGAGGGAAAATATTATCTGATCAGATTAACTATGAATAAAGGTGATGTATCAGACATTACCTACTAAGAGCTTTGATGGACACCCTGAAGGACTAGGATTAGGGATATGTCTCATTTGCTTTATGATAAGTGGGAGATTATTGGGATTGGTGTCCATAAAGCATATGATGCTACAACTTTGTTGCGATTTATATAAATAAATGTTTTATTTCATTATAGTTCTATATGCATGTATGTTTGATACTTAATAAATATCATTAAAATTTTATAATTATCTATGTGACCTTGAATAATGTACATAAAAGTTATATACTAGAGGATAATATTTAAGGATGATTATTAAAACGGTCCGTGATAAATAATCAATTAAGGTATGGAATCTTTAATTGAACATCACTAGTGCATGCCATTACCATTAAGAATTGAACAGTCTTATCCGAACTGTTAATGTAGCGAGACATTTAATGAGTGCACTGTGCATAATGTGATTACGTAGGACATGGGACGTAACGTGATATGAATTGCTGATAATTTCCATTAAGTATAGCGGATTCTAATCTCATAAATCGACGGTCATATGTATAATGATCTTAATCCTGAGTTATTACCATACTCATATTTATGGAATCATGTCTTTTGATTTACTCGGTATGGATTTGAGTATCAAATCTTATTCCTTGTATTTTGGAGATATGATGAAGTATGTAGCGAGCACGTTAATATTACAAGATGGAATCCATTCCTTCTTATTTAAAAAGTAGATAAATAATTCCCTTGCGTGCTGATTCGGGGCTTGAATGGTATGAGCGCTCAATTCATGATTAACTTCATAAATTTATCATTCATTAGAGAATCAGTGGTACTCAAGAATAAAGATATAACTAGAGAGGCTAACGGATTTTACCTAACTCTAATTTTGAATTATTTATGGAGGATCGATCTATATGTAATGGCTATATTAAATGGATGACTATATTTTTTGAGTAATTTTATATCCATAATTTTAAGAGTGCAGTTCTAAGTTTTTAGTGGAGTAACTATGGGAATAATAAAGTTGATAAATTAATCAAAAAGTTTAATTAGTTATAAAATTTATTGGAGGTTGAAATTATAGGTTAATTGTTCCCCACATTGCATTCATTAACAATGAAACAAGTGTATTTGATGGATTGTATTTTTAACTCACTACATGTATGATATAAAATATAAAAGAGAATGTCTACTTTAATTATTTATTATCACAAATATTTATTTGTTACCCAAACAATTAGTTATAAATTAATTGTGTTATTTAAATAATGGAGGTTATTTAAATATTAAAATTGGATGACACAGTGAGTGAAACCCCATGTGTATATGCCTACTGCCAATAGATGAGGTCATCAATGTGCAGATTGATATCTGTTAATTTCCTATTTCTGAGATTATGAATATTTGTATTTGAAATTAGATTTTAAGTTAAATATTTATACCATATTTGAGAAAAGATGGAAACGGTTCGGTCTTTCCGGTTATATATAATCGTTATATATTAATATATATTATATTATATTTTGAATATAATATAATATATTATCAATTTTTATTCATGTTGATTTTAAATATTGAGAATATTTAAAATTCAAGATAAAATGTTTGGGTAATTTACCTTATTCTATAAATGAGATTTATATCAAGGTAGAAGAAGAATTTTTTATTCAAGATTTTTGGTTGGTAGATTTTTAGTCAATAAGAAACTCAAAAAGAGAAGAGTTCTCTTTTGCACTCTTTGTTTTTTCTCATGTATTAAGAGCCAAAACAAAGACACTAAAAAAGAGTAAATGAATCAATCCCTCAATAGGAATTTCCACACATTCGTTCAATCAAGTAACGAAGTTAAAATATGAAAAAATTTGGTCTTAAAGTATAGAATCGTTCGTGAATTCGAAAATTTATTTTGATCGGATAATGATATAATTATCATCTTTTGATGGAAAGTTTATGTCTAAGTTTGGAGCTTTCGAAGAGGACACGAGAGACTTTGATTGCTAATGCATTTTGTGGAAACAAATTGTTGGGACGTACTATGATCACATGTCTCTCCCTTAAAAATCAACAAATTATTGCTTTCATAGTCTCTCTCTCTCTCTCTCTCTCTCTCTCTAATTTCATATTCTCTTACGTACTACAGTGCTGTATAGCTTGTGACAGCTTGGTCGAAAACAACCCCTAATATTGTTTGTTGTTGGTTTGCATGAAAGTGACCAAAAGAGAATTTTGGCTTCGTGGTTTAATTTGTTGTGTAGCCTTTCACTGCTTATTAAATATAACCGCCAGAAAATTCAGTTTTGGTGCTACCTAGGGGACTGTGGTAAATAATTAAATAATCCATTTTGAGCACCAAAAAGAATGTACGGTGCTAATAATAATGTTTTTCATTTTTCTCCTCTTAGGATTTACATAAATTCGAAACTCGATAAGACCAATTAAACATTTTTTTGAACTAACGAGTTAAATGTGAATGAGACTAATCCATCTTTAAAATAGAATTGAATTAGCCACTTTTTGTTCTAGATAAGAAACAATAACCTTTTTTTATTAACAAAATAATAATTTATATCTATTTTATTTTTATCCATTTTCATGTCTTTTTATTAATATCATGACATGTTTATTATGAATCGAAAATTTAATAAATAATGTTTTTTGGAAAATGATCGAAATAAATAGTAAAGTTTGAAACATGGTTTTATAAACCAGCAACGGTAGACAAGAAATAAAACTGCTTTTATGTACATTTGTTAAACTGAAATGCTATAGGCTAGCCAAAAAAAAAAAAACAAAAACAAAAAAAAAAACTAAACTAAAACTAAAAAAAAAATCTGTAATTTGGAAAATAGCTTTTCTAAAAAATAAAAGTATATAGAGTGGAATTGACATAAAGAATTTAAAAGCATAAACAACTAAACACTTTAAAGTGAAAAAGCTAAGCAGGGTGATGAAAAGCACGTTGAATCAATATCAAAAAAAAAAAAAAAAACATGCAAACGTGTCCCCTAATTTGCTGTTCAGTCTTTTTCTAAAAATAGCATCTTGTTCTGTAAACTTTTATAATTTCCCTTATTCTTGAGGCATCTAAAGAGCTACATACGTGGCTGCTAAGTTTTGCACTAACGTTAAGTCTGTGTTTGGGATTTTGAGTCGCTTGAAAAGATTTTGGAGCAAAAATACTTTAGAATTTATCCTGATTTATGTGTCGTGACACGTGAACCTTATAACATATGGGAATATATGCAGGTACAAACCAATATGGTGCTCCTTGATAGTTACTTATTAATGTAAAACAAATTCACAATCTAATACTTTCTTCAGAAAAATTTGAACATAATAAATATAATGTTAAATAGAAAAATTTGAACATAATAAATTTTATAATGTTAAATGAATTTCAGTAAAACTCATCCACTATAAACACCGTAATAGTCCAAAACGATGTGGGAGTAAACTGACAATCTAACACTGCTAATTGTTTTGCTTCCTGCTTTCTACTACTTGTGTTTTAGCCCTTCGAAAATGTTTCTTTATTCTTGAGATATATATATATATATATATATGAGTTTATTGGGTAGAACTATATGAATGATAACATTTTAGATGGAAATATTTGAATGAAAATATTTGAACCAGATCACTTAAATGAAAAAATGATGTTTAAATATTCACAAAATAGAAAAAAAAAACATTTATATAGAATAATTAGATATTTGTTTGGATAGATATTGAAAATAATTTTAATAAATCATATAAAACCTCAATGTTCATGACAAATTTTAATAGGATATTGATAAAATTTTACTCATCTTTTCATGAAATTTTTTTTTTTTTTTTTGGTCTCAATCAGATTTCAAACCGATAAAATTATAACATTTTGATACTTAAATGGAAGGGATTTTTTTTTAATAAAGAGAACCCATATGTTACTATTGAATATATACAACAATGGAGCCAAATTGAAAGGATGACGAACATTTTATTTTTCTTCTTGAATGATCAAATAGACCATTTGAAACCATTTGGCATTTGAATGAACAATCCAAATGAAACAATTCAAATGCCATCGAATGAGACAAAGGGAGGAATAGTGACGCAAGTAATGAACTTAAACTTAAATAACCTTACCAGACAGACATCTCCAAATGATATATAAAATACCCCAATTCTACCTAATTAAGAACCAAGTACAGAAAAACTAAGCTACAATAGGAATCCCAACAACAAAACTACCCCCAAAAAAAAGGAAAAAAAAAATACCTAAATAATCATTTTTTTTTTAATCTATTGGTCAACATAACACAAACTCCACATTTTTTACCAGCATGACACAAATTCTAGTTAACTTTAATTTAAATTTATGTCATATTGATCTAATGTTAATTTTTGGTGTCCTGCAATGACCTTTGAATTTGTGTCGTTTAGGTACCTTTCCAATAAATAAAAACAAAAAACAAAAAACAAAACAAACTCTAATGGAAGAAAAAGAGGTAAGCTGAAACCCAGTCTTAGAGGGCTTATTGAAATTTGGGGCAACCACTGTAACATTCAGCCCAAAACTCAAAGCACAAATCTCAACCCTAAGTTAGAACACAGGTTTAAGATGAAATTTTTAGATTTAGTTTAGTTGACTTTTTAAAAATTAGTTATAATTTTTGTTGACTTTTCAGAAAAAGATAAAAATAAACCTAAAACCTTAGGTTCTGACCTATCAACCAAATGGGCCCTATAACTCAAAAGCCCAAAACTCGTACTTCAACTCTGTCCCACAAATGGGCCATGTACAGTTTGGAAAGCCCAACAATAATGTAGAGAATGCAAAAAAACCAAAAATGTAGACATGAATTACAGGTATACTACAAATTCATGCTTGTATTATGTCACAGCAACGTGAGGGTGCTGAAAGCTATACTTCTCAAAGCCATCAAAATTCTCAGAAACACTAAAATGCTTCAATTCTGACAAATCACCTGAATGTCGGGTACATGTTCCTACTTCCTAGTTTCTTAAGGTACGATGATCCTTCTTTACCTTAAAATCATGTTTGGTCACTTAGAAGCGGTTGAGATGCACGAGCTGCAATTGAAGAGATCGGGTTTGAGTCAGAAATCGGTGCAAATAGTGGAAACAAATGAAAATTTGAACTTGGTTAAAATGTTTTCATCTGTGGCATGCATGAATCAGCAGAGATCACACAGTAGCAGATGCCTAGGAATCGAAACAAGAAGTTATTATGATTCGAACCGTTATCCGAGTGCGAGAAAAAAAATTTATACCGGAACATTTTGGTTTTACTTCGCTCTGCTAAAACCGATGTAGGTAGCATACACACCAAAAAACCTAGGTTGATGGAGGTAGTGACCACTTACATACAGGGGCGGAGCCAAAAAAAATGATTTCAATGGGGCCACTAAAAAAATGATGTAATTGTATAGTTTAACAATGGATAGTGGGCACAATAAATTTGAGTGGGGATACAGTTTGAAAATTTTCTTATAAAATGAAGGCACGATAGAAATTTTAAAAAAATTTCAGAAAAATCAATTTTAATAAATATGAGTGGAGGCTAGCCCCCCACTGGTATGAGTGTGGCTCCGCCACTGCCCACGTAAAAGGCCCGGGTTCTAATGATTAACAGCCGATTTGGGATATCATCCCAACATCAAACACCTATCTCAGAGACTCAGATATTTGAAGCATGCCCTATCTCAAATGTTTTAAACATGCGCATGATCTCATGCAGTAGTCAAACACACGACTTTCTGTAACTTGAACCTTCAAGTTATTATTGGATTTACTCAAGTATCCAACAGCACTCAAAATAGGTGTTTCTAGAAAATGTCAACTGTCTAAGAAAAAGAGAAAAACTTGATTACCTCCGAAGCTCTGCCGGCCGTTGGAAACAGGCAACGGTTTGCATGTTTTTTCAGAGATTTCGGCCATGACCAGACGTGATAACAAAAGTCCGGCAACGAGAGCCCCAAGCATAAGCATCAGAAACACTGCATCCCATCCCTTTGTGGAGAGAAAACCGGTAAGCAGAGGGCCGAGAGCGGCACCAATGGAACCGGTGCCATCAATTATGGCGGTAACCGTAGCGAGTGCTCGAGAATCCCCTCTAAGAGATCTGTGTGTACCAAGGTCTGCAGAAACTGCCGTGGTGATGAGTGCATATGGCCCATTCACAAACAAGCCAGCAATCATCATAAGCACAATGTTGATAGTACGCGAAATATTCCCGAATGTTCGGTATAAAAGTATCGAAGGAATTGAAGCATACATAAAGCTGGCTGCCGTTGTAGCCCGAGCACGAAGCTTGTCAGATATGTAGCCAGCAAGTATACCACCAATAATCCCTCCTACATCAAACAAAGTGGAGAGATTTCCAGCGGATTTTACAGAAACATACTCTCCACCAATTTCTGCAAAATGGTAAAAGAGAACCAGATAGTAACACTATGTTAGACAGATAATTTAAAACAATAGGAATCCCAAATAATTGTGGAACAGGAATGGTAATTAAAAATTGTTGTGCATACAATTTGGATTAAATCTAGTGTTTTTTTTTTTCTTTTTTTGGGAACTTGAGTGAGGGGATTCAAACCCTGCACCTTTTGGAAAGTGTGGTATTACCGAGGGACGGAACCAAACTTTAAGCTTAGTGGAAGCACAATTAAAGATAAATTACAAACTAACAGCATGAAAATCAAATAAAATTTTCAACACATTTTCGTAATAAAATTTTATTAAATAAGCAAGACATTATAATTATTCTAGACGAGTTCTATTTTTTGATACTAGTAACACATTTTCGTAACAAAATTTTATTGAATAAGCAAGACATTATAATAATTCTAGTTCTATTTTTTGATACTAGTGAAAAAGTAAATATAAGAAAAAAGATAATTGTTGTAGTTAGCGGTGGGGACCATAAAAAGTAGTTTTTAAAAGGCCAAAAATTTAGAAACTAATATACAGTTTTTTAACTTTTTCCTCGTGTCCCGCACCACCAAGCCCTTTGGCTTACGTTTATAATATCAACGCTAGACTATGTCTAGTACCACGAATATTCAGCGATAAGGAAAAGAACACCACGGGGCATGAGGTAACGTAAGAATGACCCTCACTTTCTTCATTTCTCATACATATGGCCCCACCAACTCTATGACTGAGAACACGTTTTCAAGACCATAAGCTATCAAACATGCATATCGTCTTTAACTTAGCCAAATGAGAAGACCAGAACATCCAACAGTACAGAGACAAATACCTGTCTGGCTTAAGTAAAACGGCAACCAGTACAGAAACGTGTAGGCCACAAGCTTGGCGAAGAACAGGCACAGCGCGAAAGGTATCACCCCAGGTATCATACACGCCTGAACAAGCCCAACACTTCTCCTACAAACCGACCCATGTGGCGGAACCCCATTTGTTGCTTCATCACTCCCTTTCAGAGTCCCCGTTTCTTCTTCATCGCCATTTTCATTTCTTGCAACACACTCAACGTTATTATTCGAACCCAAACCGGAATCGGAACCTTGATGAGGACTCGAAAACCCGACATCTTCGGGGTAAGCAGCCAAGAACAAGTACACGAGAATCCCTCCCAACACAATGAGCCCGCCGGGGGCTATGAAGGACCAACCCCACCCAAAGTCCAGAACACTCGCGGCGAGGAGCGACCCACTAATGTTACCCACGGAGGTATGGGCGTTCCATACACCCATTATCAGACCCCTCTTCCTCTTCCCGAACCAGTTCCCGATCACCGCCACCACCGACGGCCAGCCCGTCGCCTGAAACAGCCCGGCGGCCATTTGCATGACGAGGTAGAACCAAAAGGCGTGAACTTCCCATAAATACCCCATCCCGAACAGGCCGACGAAGATTCCGCTCCCGATCATCCCCGTCGTCAGGAACAGCCGGAGATCCAGCGTGTCGCCCAAATGTCCGGCTACGTACATTCCGAGAGAGTAACAGGCGAGGAATGCGACGTCGATTTCGCCCAATTTCGACGTCCCGTCCTTGCCGTTGAACGGAGCCCAACCGGAGTCGCGAGAACCATTGGGAGTGTTGAAGTTGTAACCTTTCTTGACGAAGACGGCTCCGAGCGGCCATGGGAGGGGCAAAACGTTGTCGTTTTCGGGGTCGGGGTCGGGATCGGGGTCGGGGTCGAGAACGCTCTTGACGATGCTGCTGGGTTTGCGAGAGGCGTGGTAGCAGGCGTAGGCGATGAAGGTGACGACCAGAATGACGTACCTGTAGGTGAAGAAACTCCAGTCTCTGCCTCTGATTCGCCGGAGGAGCAGAATCCCCGGTGGCGTTCCCCTCGTCGTGTCGGAATTCTGCGCCATCGGAGCGAAACTGATCGGAACCGATTAGGAGATGAATTTTCCTCTGTTTTTCTTGTTCTTCCTTTTTTTTTTTTTTTTAGAAACTTGTGTGAGTGGGAATCATACCACCGGAGTCATTGTGACTTCAGACGGATTGGAGGATTTGCTGACGAAGAGGAGAGAGAGAGAGAGAGAGAGAGAGGGATGATGGGAGGGAGCCCTAGAGAGAGACAGAGAGAGAGACAGGATGGGGGAGGGAGAGCGAAAAGGACGGAGGAGGGAAGAGCAGAAGAAGGGGAGAGAGAGAGAGAGGGATGATGGGAGGGAGCCCTAGAGAGAGAGAGAGGAGAGGAGAGAGAAGGGATGGGGGAGGGAGAGCGATGAGGACGGAGGAGGGAAGAGCAGAGGAAGGGGAGAGAGAGCGAGAGAGAGAGAGGCCGGTAACAGAAATGGGAGGTACGTGGAGAGTAGAGAAAGTTTGAATGGCGTTTCGTTACGCGCCAATTGCCACGTGGCTGCTTGTAGAAGAGTCCACAAAGTCATGAGTCACGTATCCGTCAAAAAAACGCCCCAAAAAAAAAAATTCTATTTAACCACCCAAGGCCCAAGGGCTTGAGACGAGAGTTCTCGACTGAAAATTTTACCTTTTTTATTTTTTATTTTTTAAAAAAAGAAAGCAAATAATACATAATTATTGGTTATTATAATGATTAATATTTTTTCAACTCAATGAAATTTTTTTTTGTTTATTCTTGTCAAGAAAAATTTTATTGTTTGCCCTTTCAAGGGAAAATTTGCCTTTTATAAATAATAAATTTTCATTTTTTATTTAAAGGCAATCACACGTGTTTTTTTTTTTTAGTGAAAAAACACGTTTTTTTTTAGTAAACAAAAATTTCACATGTGCATATCTAAAAGAAAATTCAAATGCACATATTAATTTTACCTTTTTTGCCTTTTTAAACAAAAGAAAACAAATAAAACATAATTCTTGGTTATTATAATGATTAATATCTTTTCAACTCAATGAAAAGTTTTTGCTTGTCCGTATCAAGAAAAATTTATCGTTTGCCATTTTAAGGGAAAAAGTGCCTTTTTTTTAAAGGAAAATTTTGCCTCTTATAAATTGAAAATTTTCATTGTTATTTAAAAGCAATCACATATGTTTGTTTTTGTTTTTGTTTTTTTTTTGGGTGAAAAAACACATTTTTTTTAGTAAACACAAAATTCACATGTGCTTAAAGTGCACATATTAATTTGGTGGTTTTTACCGAAAAGAAATGAACAATGTCAACAATAAACATTCAAAAGAAATTTATATATGACAACTCTAATTGACTAAAATACATAGTAATGAACACACTAAACTTCAATTAGTATTGTTTAAAAAGATACGATGTGTAAAATATAATAACGATTCTTAAAAATGCCATAGAATGACCCCGGTTTAGTTCCCTTCCATAGCTTACATGAACCCAAAAAAAAAAACCATAACGAGTAGTTTTTACTTCAAGATAAGCTATTAAACTGAATTTACTTTTTTTTCTAATTAGTTTTCGTTATATATGCTTGTACTAATAAATTTTTATTTTATGAGTTCACAGTGGTTGCTATATTTTTCTATGATTTTGTCTTTTTTTTCCTTTTTTTTTTTTTGTCCAAGTTGTTAGATTGACTATGTATTTAGCTGTCTTTTAACAATTCATTATTTAACTTGACTTACTATTTGAATAAAATAGGCATTTTTGGTTCAATCCTTGATTATACTTTTTGGATACTTTCACATTTCTTCAAAAAAAAAAAAAAAAAAAACAGCTCTCAATTAAAATTATACTTTGATGTTAAATAGTTTTTAACATTCTCTTATAATAGTAAATAGAACGGCAATATTATGAAACTAAATTTTTTGATATTATATATTTAACATCACTTTAAGAGATATTATATATTTTCATGGATGTTTTAGAATTTAGAAATTATTTACGCATGTAGAGATGAAACAAACAATTTGAATTGGTGACAAATAGGGATGACAATGGAGTGGATTCGGGATGAGACGGTCTCCTCATCAACCCGTCCGCGAATAAAAACACCCCCATACCCACCCTGAACCCATTTAAATTAGGGTGGACAAGATATGTTTTCCCTATTACGGGTTCGGGGTACTCACAAGATGTCGCGTTAACCTTATAATCTATTTCTATTATATGAAAATAAAAAAAATAAAGAGTAATTAACCCAAATAGTCCATGAACGCTTTAAGATGTGATACTTTGGTCCCTGTTTTTTTTTTTACTGTGCTTATCTGAAACTCTCTAAAAAGGTGACGGTTTAGTCCTTTCCGTCCAATTCCGTTAAATTTCTAACATAATGAGTTATGTGCATTGCATGTGATCTAATTTGATAGGGTATTTCAGTAATTTAATAATAATTACTATAAAAAATCATAAAAATTTAAATTCTCTCTCTCTCTCTCTCTCTCTCTCTCTCTCTCTCTCTTCGTTTCTCAAACTCAGATTAACGACACCAGCCAGGGCAGAAGGGCAATCGATGACGGAGAAGAAGGGGGGCATGAGTTTGACTACGGCAGTTTCGGAGGGAGCCAACCCAAATCGAAACTCTTGAGGGGGGCAGCGAAAACCCAGATCGGAACCTTTAAGGTGCCCGAAACCCATATCAGTATGAGCGGCTTGGGGGGGGGGGGGGGGGGGGCAACTCTTTCTACTTTAGGTTTTCAGAATTTGGTTGGGGGGTGCAAACCCAGAATCTGGTGGTTTAGATTCCAGGGTGGAGGGGTGGAGATTCATTGGTGTGAGGGGGGGGGGGGGGGAGGGGCGGCGGGTATTGAGTTTGGATTCCGAGGGGGAGGGTTCGGATTCGTGTGGGGGAGGAGGGGTGGACCCGGATCAGTGTTTGCCCGGGGAGACGATTTCATGAAAGGAAGCATCCACCCCAATGGTGTCGCCGTCATCACCCTTGATCATCCTAAAGCTCTCAATGCCATGAACCTTGGTTTCATTTTGATCTATTTACTTCTTCTTCTTTTTTCAATTGATTTCTCTTACGATCCATGTGTTTTGATTTTGGAGGTTGGGTGGGTTTGATTTTGGGTCTGGGTTTGAGTTTGGATGGGGCAGGGGGCCGGCACTAGGTTTGAGTTAGATAGGGGGGCGGGCGGCGCTGGGTTTGAGTTTGGTGAGGTGGGTTGGGTTTGAGTTCTCAGCCGAATCTGGGTTGTGTGGGGGAAGGGGGGCGTTCGCATTTGTTGGCGAAGGCGAGGTCCTGGCGACGAAGAAGACAAAGGTGGTCTCCAGCATCCGGCGTCGGATCTGAGGGGGCAAGGGAAGGGAGGGAAGGGCGAGAGAGAGAGAGAGACAGTCTCTCTCTCTCCGACGTTGGATCTTAGGGGGAGGGAGGGAGGGAGAGATGGCCGTCGTCCGATGCCAGCATCGGACCTGTGGAGGGAGGGAGGGAGGGGAGGGGGGGAGAGAGAGAACCTCTCTTTTTTTTTTAATTTTTTAATTGATATCAATAAGGGTATTTTCATCTTTTTATGGGTATTTTCCTTCAAAAAGAACAAAATATGCTTCTCACGTGATCATTCCGTGAGTTTTTTAACAGAACTAGATGGAAATGACTAAATCGTCACCTTTTTAGAGAGTTTAGGGTCAGCACGATAAAAAAAAAAATAATAAAAAGACTAAAGTGTCACCTCTTAAAAAGTTTATGAACCATTTGGGCCAATTACTCAAAAATAAAAATAAAAATAAAAATACATTAAATATGAGACTTTAGGTTAAAATTAATCAAAATTATAGTATTTAATTTTTCACATATTAAAATGTTAAAATTTAATACTTGAAATTATATATATTATAAAACATCTTGTATAATATTTATAATATAAAAGTAATATATAACTAAACAGGGCGACTAAACGGGGAATAAGGTCAGAGACCCCTAAACCCGTCTCCGTCCCGAATCCCATGATGGGTTAAATTTTTAACCTATTTATAACCGATTCCATTTAGATCGAGTTTTTCCCATCTCATTTAAACCAGGTCTTCGCAGGTTAACGAATTAATGGGGAAAGTTATCATCTCCAGTGACATAGTTCAAATGATTATTTAAAGTAAATAAATTTAAATTTTTAGTTGTGGTGTTTTTAATTTCTCAATTCTCAACAATAAAAGTGAAAATAGGTATCTTTTGAAGTTTTTTAAAATTTTGTAAGGAAGTTCTATTATGGTTTTTTAGCTTCATTAAAAATGGTTTTTTCTAAAGTGTATTTTAGAGTTTCAAAAATGAATTTAGAGTTTTTTTTTTTTTGTTTTTTGGTTTTTTTTTTAATTTCACAAGGAGTTTCAGTCCTTTTTTAAATTTTAATTAGTTTATCGTTTTGTGTGTTTTTTTTTTTTTCCCCTTTAAGCTTCGTATATTAGTTAGACAATATACTAAACTTGTTTCAACTACTTAATAAATACGGGGTAATAAAAGAAGAGGAAAAAAAAAAAGGGAAAGAATTAATGCTATGTTTGGTAGGGTAAAAAAGAGAAAGGAATGAAGCAAGATGGAGAAAAAGTAGATAGAAAATATTTGAGTCAGTTGTTTGGTAAGAAGGAAAAGAGAATGAGAAGGAAAATGAGAGTGGAAAACTAATTTCCTTTTTATCTTTCTAATTTTCCATCAAAGGCTTTGTTAGATTATCTGTTTATTTTAGAAAATAAAATTTTTCTTATTTTAAATAATAAGTATTTTCATTTTGAGAATAAGATAGAGTTTAGATGTGTAAAAAATTTTCTTCTTAAAAACAAAAAGTTATTTAAAATGAGAAAAAATATTATTGAGAATTGTGCATCCTAAGAAGATTTTAAAAAAGATTCATCTTTTTTTTTTTTCAAAATGGTACTTTACAAAAACAAATGTGAAAAATAATATAGTTATCCTTTTCAAAACAAGGGAATGGTGAAAAAAAAGTTGTGAAAATTATTATTTTGTAAAAATTTTCCAATTCATAAAATTGGATATATCATTGCAAATAAAATTAATAAAGTTATTGACCTAGGCAGAGTGGTGTCTTTTCTCTCTCCCCTATTTTCTCTCAACTTTCTCATATACTAGGGTTTCCCTTTATGTGGGACTTCCACCGCTGTTAGAATGACCCATGTCTGTTTTTAGTGTGATATTGCCCACTTTAAATCTCGTGCTTGCACGGTATTGCTCTTGGGTTCATCCTAAAAGGTCTCATACCACTAGAAGGTGGTCTATTTACTTATGAAATATCTATTCCCAAACAATGTGAGACTGTACAACTTATCATTTTTTCTTGTAGGGATTGATGACTGTCACAATCACCCCTTTTTTTCGGGTCCAATGTTCTTGTTGGCCACACTTTCGGTTGGATATAGGCTCTGATACCATTTGTAATGAGCCATGCCTCCCCTTAGTATGATATTATCTGCTTTGGGTTTTATGCCCACACGGTTTTGTTCTTGGGCTCATCCCAAAAGGTCTCGTACCATTAGGAAGTGGTCTCTTTACTTGTAAACCATCACATATATCTATTCTCAAGCGATGTGGAATTGCACAGCTTACCATTTCCTTGTAAGGACCGATGACTGTCATAACCACCCCTCATTTTGGGGCCCAATATCCTCATTGACTACACTTTCGGTTGGGTATAAGCTCTGATATCATTTGTAACGACTCATGCCTCCCTTTGGTATGATACTGTCCGTTTTTGGCCTCGGGCCTGCACGATTTTGCTCTCTGGCTCATCCTAAAAGGCCTTATATCATTAGGAGGTGATTTTTTTTACTTATGAACCATCACATAAATCCATCATAAGAGATGTAGGACTACTCAACTTACCCTTTGTCACAATTACCACTCATTTTGGGGTCCAACGTCCTCGTTGGCCATACTTTCGGTTGGGTATAGGCTTTGATACAATTTGTAATGACCTATGTCTCATTTTGATATGATATTGTCTGCTTTGAACCTCGTGACCGGATGGTTTTGTTCTTGTGCTCACCCCAAAAGGCTTCAAACCATTAGGAGGTAGTCTCTTTGCTTATGAACCATCACATATATCCATTCTTAAGCGATATGGGACTACACAGCTTACCATTTCCTTATAAGGAATAATGACTGTCACAGCCACCGCCGCCATGACTTGCAAAGGTGATCGGCGACTCAATGATTTCAGCAGGAATTGAGTTGGAGGGTCTTAGTTGGGAGTTACTCGATCAGATCTAGCCCGGTGAGCTTGCAGCGGTTTGGGATCTGGCGAGGCCTTGGTGATCAAATGGTTAGTGCGGTGATCTCTTACCTTTAATCGAGTTGATTGATTTTTTCTGAGTTGTGGCGTGCGGCGGAGTGGTTGTTCCATATGGGATGAGAATTTTATGATTGATATTATTTTATATTTATGCTTTGTTTTTGTGTTTTAGTTTTGATTTTGTAATAAATGAGGTAGTTCTCCCACCTTCAATTTATTTTTGTATGTGTGTTCTGTGTCTTTTGGCAGTGTATGTCTATGGGTTCTATTAGTATTATGTTATGTGGAGATTGTTGCAGTCTCTATACTGCGAGTGATTGTCTCTTTATCGAATGTAATATTTCATTGATTGTAGCTTTTTTTTAAAAGAGTTTTATACATGCTCAATTATAGGATTGCCGAGGAATTCAAGGAATTTTCCCATCTCCATGTTTCGGTTTATGTCTTCCTCACTGAGTTTCATCAGATTTTACTGATGGAATTGGTCGTATCGAGGGATATGTCTCTTGTATCATATAGTTGTTTTATCTCTGGTATTGGTGTTTGTATCTAATTTTAACTTGAATGATAATTTCTCTTGAAAAAAATGGATATTTCATCCAAACAATTTGGCTTCATTTAGATTGCGTGTTTGTTTTTTAAAAAGGAAAATTTTCTTATTTTAAAAGAAAAAATATTTTTATTTTAAAAATAAGATGATGTTTTCATGTATAAAAAATTTTCTTTCTTGAAAACAAAAAGTTGTTTACAATGAGAAGAAATGATGTTGATTATGAGAAAATTTTAAAAAGATTCTTTTTATTTTTGCAAAATAATATTGTATAAAATATATTTAAAAATAAGATGATTTTTTTTTTCAAAATGAGAAGAAAGATGAAAAAAAAAAAAGAAACACTCTTTTATAAAAAATTTTCTATTTTAAAAATTGGACACCTCGTCTAAGGGTCCGTTTGGTGAATAAGTTGGGTTTGAGTTGAGTTGAAATTTTTAAGTTTGAGTTGAGTTAATCTTTTTAAAAAATAGTTATAAATAAAAATTGAGATGAAAAAAATACAATTTAATTAGAGTTAAACTTTGATACCATATTTAAACTTTTTTCTCTCCCTTGTTTTCTTTCCGTCGTACCAAGTAGCAATTTAGATCACGTCACGTGCACGACGCGTGTGAGATGATAGAATGGAACGGATAAGGCTTTTTCCTTCTTTCTTCCCGTCTGCCAAACACTCTCCACAACGAATTTCCATACGACAGTCATGACCTCTGCTCAGTGAATTTTCCCTTTTATTTCTCTGCTTCATAACTTCCCCTTACAAAAGCAAACCCGAATTTCACCCCCAAATCATGGCCTCCAAAGTTCTTCCTCAGGTACTCTCTCTCTCTCTCTTCTTTATGATATGATTTTGTGTTTCGACTGAAATTGATGATTTTTGGGTTCAATAGGCGCTGATAATGATCCCGAGAAGCCCTAACCAGTGCTCAATCAAGAGGCTAGGGTTTTCAACGGTCCTTCCCCGTCGCTCTTCTCCGGTGAACTCCGGTCGGGTCTTGACGAGCTCCGTCGGCTCCAATTTCGGTCCTTTGTTCGCGAGGCGGGATTTCGGGGTGAGAGCGGAGGCGAGCACCGAAGGTGAAGCGGTGGAGGAGAATGGCGAAGAGAGTGCTGAAGAGGCTGCGGAGGTGGTTGCGGAGACGGAAGGGGAAGGAGAAGGAGAAGAAGAAGAAGAAGCAGTTTCGGAGTCGGAGGAAGCGAAGCCGCCGAGAAAGCCCCGGGTTAAGCTCGGAGATATTATGGGGGTACGTTAATTGAATGATGTTTCTTTTGATTTCCTGTCATTGTTTAGAAGGTTCTTCGTCTGGTTACTGAGAATAAAAATTAATACTTTATATAAACATAGGAATATATATATATATATTTATTTATTTATTTATATGTGTGTGTGTATGTGTATTCTGATAATGTTGAGAACATGTAAGAAATGGAAATTTGTTGAAGTATTAGTGATGCGGGACCAAAACAGAAAGAATGTAGATGGAGTGGGAGAGAGGAGATTGAAACTAGATAGAGATTATATGAATAGTTTTGACACTCCTAGATTTGTTGTGAATACTAGGAAACCAACTCTAAGAACCTCAACTATAGTAATCACTAAGATACTCCTAAAACCATAGAAAATAATAATATCACCACTTCCTATATCTAGGCCTACCATAAGAGCATAATTCAGCATGTCAATCGCCGATAATTAGTATATTAAGTTAATCAATTCATGGGGATGTTTGTTTAGAAAATGCATAGAGTGGGTTCGGTTATCTGAAAACAGCAGCCAAAATGTCTCCAGGAACAAGAGCGAGTCTTTTTATCCCCGTTATAAAAATGCATTGTTTGAGGGAAAACCAAAAGGTTTTCTGTGGTTGCCATCAATCTAAGCAGTAATAGTTGGGTGGTCTTACTGCAGTCATGATTTAATGTTTCTACTCTACCAAGTCCAGCATAGAGGCTGTAATTTTGAGTTGTGGAGCTTATGTTTCGGAAACAATTAACTGCAAAACCTGTACTGGTGGAAATTTTGACATGAATTATTTATCATTGTCTTCTAGGCCAAAGTGGGTGCTGGGGTGTGGGGATTAATAAAAAGGAAAATATGCCAATTACCATGTTCTTTGCTTGGTCCTATGTTCTATTGGGATGCAATACCGATGTATATAATTTTGATGGGAGACGTTTTTGTCTGATTAGATTCTGAATAAGCGGGCAGTTGAAGCATCCGAAAAAGAAAGGCCAATTCCAGACATTAGAACTGGAGATATTGTGGAAATCAAATTGGTAATTGTGTTTTTGTTATTCTCGTCTCCTTTTTTCCCTCCTTGATTTTACTTTTAATGCACTGTTTTGCCGGGAAGCTTTTGTGATTTTGTTCATGCAATTGACTTGCAGGAAGTTCCCGAAAACAGGCGTAGGTTGTCTGTCTATAAAGGTATCGTCATATCAAGACAAAATGCTGGAATTCACACTACGATTCGTATTAGGAGAATTATTGCTGGCATAGGAGTCGAGATAGTATTTCCTCTGTAAGTTTTTTTCATTAAAATTAGCTTAAAGTTTCAGTGTGACTCTCTGCTTGGTTCAGTTTACTAATGTTTATTATATACATTTGGTCCATAGTTCTTCAGAAATAAGTAGTTGGATTTTACATAACTCTACAGCTACGACATTGAATATAAATGACCTACTTTCATTTACAATGTCTAGAATAAGGCCTTGCTTGGTTATGTAATAGTTTTTTTGATTTTGTCTCTCTCCTGTTGTCTTTGCAGGTACTCACCAAACATTAAAGAGATAAGAGTAGTCAATCACAGGAAGGTCAGGAGAGCGAGGTTGTATTATCTGAGGGACAAACTTCCTAGGCTATCGACTTTCAAGTGAAAAACGCCGTTGCAGCTGCTCTCTGGTGTTTTTGACTTTCATACTTGTTCCCCGAATCTTGGGATATTGCCAGAACATACCAATTTTTTGGTAAATGTATCATTTCTCTCCCGTTTTCTTCACTATCTCCTTTTTTGTGTGTGTGTGTGCATCTTTTCATCGAAATCTTCCATCAGAAGCATTGCATGCATCCACATTGTGGCGAGAACTGCATTTGCCAAATCTGCGAACAACTTTGTTATCAACTTATCGTCTCTCTAACATTGTGCATTTCATACTTCCTTGCGTCCTTTTGAAAATCTTCCAAATTCTTCCTATTAGTGAACCGTCTCGTCTAACGAACCAACTGATATTTAGGAGCTTTGTCTATTTGGTTGAGTTTGGCTTGAACTATGCTGAGTGCTAATGGCTTGACATGTTAAGTGATTTTACCATCTAACGAACCATGTTTACGAGTCTTGCCTCATTTGATATGTTATTTTCACACTGTTTATGTCAATTATAACATTGATAATTTAATATTGATATTTTTGCGGTCCACTTTGATAAGAGAATGACATTAAAAAAAAAAAAAAAGGCATATGAAAAGATGTGCACTTTTTTATTAAACTATATTTTGGGGGGTACGGGCTAATCTAGTCTCAGTTCAATGTTTTGGTTTTTTGGCTGAAGATTTCAAGGACGAAAAGAGGAAAAGCTACTTTTCTAGCCATTTCCTCTTTAATTCATAAAGCTAACTCCCAAAAAAAAAAAAAAAGAGAGAGAGAGAGAGAGAGAGAGAGAGAGGATAATAGAGGACTCTTGTTATGGTCTTTTAAATTCCAATAGAAGCAACCAATATAAACACATCTGCTCCATTCCGTTGCTTAATTTTGTGAACATTAGAATTTATGATCTTTCTCTCAGTTTCTTACTAGCTTATGGAATCATTTTGCTGTGGCTTATAGTTGTACATATATCTTGTCTACACATTTTTAGTTGTCAATACCATATTTGCTAATAACGACTTTTGCTCGTTGGTAGCTATATGAGAATTGCACTCGATCTCATTAGAGATTCACGTGAGACTTGATCATAGGTTGAAACCTTCATTTTAAACGGTAAATTCAAATTTTATGTGAGAAAACACTATAGAAAATAGTTTGAAAAGTATATTTAAAATGGGATGCTAGGCGGGGACTTGCTTAATTTATCCGTTAAGGACTATAGTAATCCTAAGGTTTTATCATTCAAAATGTCAACAAACGTCTATAAAATTTACATTACAATTCAAGAATCTGTTGAAAAGTTGATAGAAAATAATATGTGATGTTCATGTAATAAGGACAGTTAAAGTAGTATCATATGACTGTTACACATCATTTTTTTTAAAATTTATTTTTTAAGGGATTCTTGATGTAAGAGCTGTATTAGGACAATTTTTATAGATCTTCAACCAAAACCTTATTCACTCATAAATTCAAGATGAAATTAACCCTAATACTAATTAGCAATAAGAAATGCAACAATCCTAAGCTTAAGAGGTTAGCCTAGGATTTCTTTTGCCATTTAGGGTATCGGATGCTAAGTACAATGAATTCTCCTTACGCCTCACAATCAATGGAAGGAGGTGGGATAGTTGGATCTTAATGTGATAATTATTGGTAATAGAAATTATTTTCATTAATTATATTCTTTTAGATTATATATATATATATCTTAATTATATTTCCAATTAAAAAAGAAGCAGCAGATGTTTGCTGCAATAACGTGCATTGAGGGAATTAAAATGATGGCCCCCACTTTTTCTTTAAGTGAGTGGCATGTGCCCCCAAGATCATGACCCAACGTTCCCCCACAACCCCACCAACAAAAACGTCATCATGATGATGATTAAATTATAACACTGACCACTGACTAAAAGCAATTAACACACTTGTACGTTGTATGTTGTTTACGTGCTCTCTCTCTCTCTCTTTTTTTTTTTTAAATTTATTTGGTAGCTTATAGACATGTACTTGATTTTCAAAAGGGGAAAAAAAAAAAAAAGACATGTAGGATCCGTTTGATTGGTAAGTTTAATTTAAATTAAATTATATTTTTTTATCATATTTTGTTATTTTTTTTCTCAAAATTTTTTTATCTGTTCTGAAAAAGTCAATAAAAATTACTATTTAAATTTAAAAATCTCAACTCAACTCAAACTCAACTTATACACCAAACACCCCCGTAATCTGAAGTTTGGTTGTCGTTGCATACTTGACCTATAATGATTTTCTATCGTATCTCTATATCTAGTTTCAGTGTTAAAATGTAGAATTTAAAATTTTCACGAAGCATTTATAGGGGAAAAAAGAGTTAGATTTTTTTCGTGTGACATCTTTCATTTATTTATTTATTTATTTTTAAAAGAGCATAGTTAAAGAGTTCTTATGTTAATTTAGCATGAGCCGTGCAGGTTAAAAAAGAGCACCTGATAAGTAGAAACTGAGGTTGAAGACCCAAATAATTTTAAGCTCAATATTGATATCAAGACATGATATTTGAATAGTTTTTTTTCAAAAAATAATTTTATATATGTCATGTATATTTCTCTCTATCTCTATCCATTGTCTCTTTTTGTATAGTAAATTGTGAGTGATGTAACAATATATATATATATATATCTGAATTTGACTACATTAAAAAGTAAAGTAAAAAAATTGAGGATCCATAACGAATTTATTGTTGATATTTATGTGATTTCCATGATATTTTTTTTTTAATATTTCGTTTTTCACGGAAAGTGATATTTATGAAAATTTCTATAAAAATTTCATTGATATTTTACATAAAAGATACTACATACTATTTTTATATCAGTACTTCAAAAATATGGAACTTTCGACGGATGAAAATATCGATTTTTCAATCATTGTAAATAATATGTAACGAGCTTAATTTATAAATATGTTCAAAACTATGAAAATTTCCACGGATGGAAATACCGATTTTTCGATCCTTAAACATAATAATATGTAACGAGCTTAATTTATAGATATGTTCTGGGGTTTTGTATGAGAAGCTTATACTATAATTATCATAAATTTTTTAAGTGAAAATCTCTATTTACTTAATAATAGGTCAAGGCACAAATACAGTAATTAAGAATTAAAATAATAGGAGATTTATAAGAACATTATCTTTTTTTAAAGTAATTTTTAATAAATTAATTTTTCTTAAATTATAATACAATTATCGATAGTAGATTATCTAATAATTCATCATTAGTAATCTTAAAAATCAACAAAATTTTTAACTAAATTTTAAAAAATTAATCAATTCTAATATTAAAATTCCATTATAACCATTGCACCAAATGTGGTTCTTCTATCATTAATGAATTTGATCATCTATTAATAATATACCATTTGATTTATAAGTGATAGGTTGATCTATTAATAATAAACTATTATGAAAACCCAACCAAAAAATATATATCATTTATCTAAAAACAATAAATTCTATCAATAATAAACTATGGTGAAGCCAAAAAAAAAAAAAAAAGATCATTTATCTAAAAACAAAAATTCGGCTATCAAGGAGAGTGGGAAAAAAAAAAAAAAAAAAAAACCGAAAAAGAGAAAGACACGTCGACAACCCATTCTTTGACACGTAACTGGGTCCCACTTCCAGACTGGTACAGTCTTCTCAAAATCCGTTCTCACTCTCTTTTCTCTCTCTTAAAACTATTGATGAAGCGGGCGTCAGAACAGCCACCGTTCGCCACGTGTCACCTCTGCACTTCTCTCTCTCTGCCATACCAATACGATCGCAAGGTCCTCGGAGCTCAAAGCCTCTGCAAAAAATTCTCTCTCTAACTTTCTCTCTCTAAGAGCTTATTAGGCGGAGAAGAGGCGGAGGAGAACCAGTTTCGACCGATCAATCCGGAGTCTCTCTCTATCCCCCACCGCATGTTTGTCTCCTAATAAAGTTCTTTCCTCTTCTTCTTCTTATACTTTAATATGCTCAAACCATTCTCTTTCTCTCTCTAAATCGCGCTTGGACACGCGTATAGCTCGAATGCTGCTTCTCTCTCTCGGAAATTCTGCGATTTTTTTGGTTATTTGGGTTCGGCAACGGAGCGAAAGTTAGGAACTTTAAGATCGATTGATGAAGTTTTTGGGAGATTGTTGATCCAGGTGGGTTCTACCATGACTGCTGGTTTCAATCAGTTGATCTCCGTTCACCCTGACGAGCTCAAGTTCCAATGTATCTCTCTCTCTTGTCTTCGAATGTGAAATTTTGATTTAATGTTTTTTAGATCAGATTTTGAGGTGAAACAAGTCATTTGAGCTATTAGAAAATAAAAAAGATCGGATTTTGAAGAAAAATGTTGTGTTTGGGGTATTGGTTTGTTTTATTTCTGAAAGAGATTTGTTTTAGAAAGTTGTTATGAACTAATGATCTTGTGATTCATTTTAATTAACCAGTTGAGGTGGACAAGCAAAGCTATTGTGATCTTAAAGTTGTCAACAACACCGAACACTATGTCGCTTTTAAGGTATCTTTTTCATTTATTATGTGAAGATACTAATATTTGTGCAATTGTGTTGTTCATTACGGATTGTTTATATATATATATATATATATATATTTCATTCACAACTCTGTTTTTTTTTTTTTTTTTTTTTTGTCAGGTTAAAACCACATCGCCTAAGAAGTATTTTGTACGACCGAATACTGGTGTTGTACAACCGTGGGACTCATGTGTCATCAGAGGTAACACTTAATATTGTTAAACAATATTGGATATTTTTTCATGACTTTCAAACCCTTTTAATTCAAACAAAAAACCAAATGGTACAAAATGAAATGATCCAAGTAGACTTTTAATTATTTTACTTTGACAGCTGTGGATAGTGTTTCCTCTAGAATATATGTTGCAGCTAAAAAAAGTAAAGTAGACTTTGGTAGAACTCATTCTCAAAAGTTAGCTAAAGGATAAAGGATGCACAATCCACATATAAACACCATAATAGCTAAAGGAGAAAGGGAGAAATTTACAATCTTACACCCTCAGGCCTAGAGTGCCACTCAAAAGGGTAGGGTTACAAACCCACCATGGTCTGCAAAATTTGGCTTTGATACCAAGTTAAATGTGCTTAGTTAGAGGTCATCCCCAAAAGTTAGCTTAAGGTGAGAAGATGTTCAATCCACATATAAACACTTTAACAACCATGACAACTCAGTAACTTGACGATATGGGACAATTTCACAATCTAACAAACAGGACACATGCTAAGTTTGACCGACCATTTGACATAGCTTATCGAAAGTATATTATGATCCTTAATACCTCGTACATTTTCCCCCTTTAGGGATTAGGAATAGGCGAAATCGGACCTGCTTTTACATATCTCACATGGCTCTTTGAAGAATACAATACTGACTTTCAACGAACCTTTGGATTTGTAGTAACCCTCCAAGCCCAACGAGAATATCCTCCAGATATGCAGTGCAAGGATAAATTTCTTTTGCAGAGTACTATAGTTGCTCCGAATACTGATGTTGATGATCTTCCACGAGATACTGTGAGTTTTTTTGCTTTTATGTGAATTCTTTTCTTTGGCATTCGAATACTCCGTTTCATAAGTTTTAAACACCACTAATGTTGGAAAAATGCCTTTGACATTTTATCCAGTTTAATAAGGAGAGTGGAAGGGCATTGGAGGAGTGCAAACTCCGAGTTATTTATCTCTCTCCCGCCACAGCTCAAGGAAACTTGGATGATGAACCATTAAAGAGCTCTGTCCGTAGTCCTACTCATAGTGCTGATGGCAATTCGGTAAGTTATTGGATTGACAAGGTTCGGTGAATTCTCTTCCACTAATTAAGAAACTTGATACAATAATGTGAAACTTAAACACGAATAGCTACCATTTACCAGTTAAGCTTTAGTTTCATGGTGCATCATGAATTTTAATTTCTCAATGACGAAGGATCATTTTTCTATGATTTTTACCCCTGCAAATCAATGTTAGCAATAGACCATATGGTGAAGTATTAAAGCAAGAAGTAGCACGGAATGACGCTCATTAGTAGAAATTAGCTGTATATTTCAGAACTTGTGTCGATTTCTATTGCTAAAGGCTTATCTTCTCATGTAGAATCAAGCTGTACAGCGGCTAAAGGAAGAAAGAGATGTAGCTGTGAGACAAACACAGCAACTTCAGCAGGAACTGGTTAGTGCTGTTGTTATTCTTCTGCTCGCTATGTTGCTTCCCGACTTGTATCGTGGTCTAACCGTTTATAATAGGCTTTACACATTTTCTTTAACTCCATTTTTCTGCCTTAGTAAGGCAAATTACACTAATTATTTTATTATCTGTTCCAACTTGGATTTTCTCCGCTGTCGATCGAGTTTATCCCTTATCTGAACTCTGAAGTAGCACGTATGCAGACATTATATGAGATATAACTTTCTCAACTTGATTCAAATCAAGAGATAAGGACTTTTACTAGACGACTTAAAGTAGATTCCGTAAAAGGACATCAAAATGAAAAAGAAAAGGAACGAAAACGACAAGTAAGGAGGCATTTGGATGATGGAGCTATCATGTGACTTGAAAACTCACTTTGTATCCTTTAGGTTGGAAACTAATTTGTGGCAAACCTTTGCAAGGACAAGAACATCTTTCTAGTTTGTTCAATAATTACATAACATGTTTTCTGGTTTATCACTAAACAGTTTATCTCCATAATTTTTGGTCTCTTAACAGGACATGCTCAGGAGGAGAAGATACCGTAAAGGCGACCCGGGATTTTCCTTTGCGTTTGCAGTGTTTGTGGGACTAATCGGACTCATGGTTGGCTTCCTTGTGAACCTTTTATCGTCTTCACCAGCTACATAAAAATAATGTTTCTTCAGCACACATTTTAATTGTTGTTTTTGTTGTATAAACTTATATAATTACATTTTTGTTGCCTGGTTACTTACCTTCTTTGAGTTCTTTGTATATTGATAATCCTTATTGATCTGGTTTATAAAATCTGTTTTTTTATTTTTTTGGTCTCTCGCTCTAAGTCTCAATATGTACGGATCACATCTAAGTGCAGCCTAAAAATGGCTGATTTTATGCATAGGTGACTCGGTCAGTCCATAAGATATAAGCACAAAAGAGATAAATATCATGACTTTTTCATCAAAACGACAACAAATTCGGTAACTGTAACATCAGCGACATGAAGCCTATGGGCTAAAAGAGAGGAGAAGAAAAGAAAAGAATGAGACTCAGAGTACGCCTGCCTGGATATAAAAAATGGCCATATCCGTAAGAGAGCCGCACCGCATTTAAATAAAACGACCAGAGACTTTATACAACAAATGACAAGTTGCTTTCATCATAAACGACCAGAAATCATGTAATCAGGATTGCGTTTATATTACCTTAAGACTTCTTTTTTTAGGAGTTTTTTATTTAATTCTTTTTTTCCCGTAAGAGATTAATTTAATTAAATAGAAGATTGCATAATTATACCGAAAATGAGATGCAGTCTCTCCCTTGACAATAATGAATATCCAAACAGGTAGCTTCTAAACCTCAAACTTTGTGGTAGTAGGTGTTAAACAGTTGTTTCACGTCTAAAAGTTTAACGTTAATTTCATATCTAATTTGATTACAAGATGTAAAATTTGAATCTCATTGCTTCTAAGTTAAAAAATAAAAGGAAAAAAAAAAAAAAACTCAAAACTATGTAATTTACAAACGAAAAGGTATATAGAATGATCATGTCGTTTTTTACGAAAACAACATAAAATCTGATCTATGATATAAACGTCATTGGTTTTTGGGCTACAAATAGAAAACTACAAGTCACTTAATTAAACGACAGAAAATCTTCAAAGCAAAATGTTGTGTCGTTGAGACAAACGACAATTAACTATTAAATTGTAAACGACAGGAAAAATCACCATCCTTTTTCTTGTCAAACGACAGAAAAAGTCGGGAAAACACACGTTTACGTCAAAAAAAGGACCTCATGCTTTTTCAGAAAACGTCACGAGTGTTTTCTATTTACGATAAGAGAGAACCTCTAATGCTGAAACTACACACTTTTCATAAAAGAACGACATGTCGTTTTACACAATACACGACGAACAGTAAATTATTGTTTTCTGAAGAAACGACAGCAAAACTTTTCAAATAGAGTGACATCGTTTTAAGTTCAAGTGCTTGTCCACACGTGCCAATTATCGAAATTCACATTTTCGCGCTTATTTTTCCCGCTGCTCGGAAACCCCAATTCCATTTCTCTTCAGCAGTCCATTTCAATCACTTTCTCTCTCTCTCTCTCTCTCTAGAACTCCATGGAAACTCACTCGAGAAGCTCGGACCTGATCTCCACGGCGAGCTCCGACCATGAAAGGGCTCGCCACCTCCTCGCCCTGCTTCTATCGCTCGGCCGCCCCGCTCGGCCTCCGGAGCTCGCTTCCCTGTGCACGTTGTTCCCGGCCTCGCCGGAGCTCGTCCACTATCTCTGCTTGATCCCTAACTCTCCGATCTCCTTGACCTACGATCTACTCGTCACGCCCTCTCCGGTTGCCGCTGCGACGGTTTTCGCCGACTCCGTCGCCGCGACTTCGGATTTTGTAACCGCCATCTCCTCCGCGTCGGCGTCGTCGCAGCGTCTTGTGATGTGCTTCGAGAAGCGGAAACGGCCGGTTTCGGACTGTGAATTTGCGCCCCCGGGGAAAAGAAGATTGAGCTTGTTTTCTGGAGATGGTAATTTAGGGAAAATCATGTTTTTTGCTTTCGGAACTTGATTTGTTTTGGATTTAACTGATTGGTTCATGATTGATGCATTACAGAAAATAAAGAGAATCGAGTGCCAATGGAAATCCAATATGCTTCTCAAAAGGTATTATTGATGCAATTTTCATTATTTTTTTCGATGAATTGATCTGAATTTGTAGAGATCTACATGAATTTGATGTGGCTTCAGTTCGTAGATTTTTGTTAGTTTACTTTTTCTTTATAATTAGTACCAGGACAAGTTATACTTACTAGTCTGCATTTCTGTTCAACAACATGAACAGACATACACTTGTTTGAAAAAAGAGAGAGAGATAACAAATATATATATATATATATATATATATGTATGTTAAAAGATGAACTACAGTCTTGCACGAGTAGATAATACTTTTTTTTTTGAACTTGGGACTGTGGAGACAAGGAGATAATATTGGAAGGCCATTCTGTTTTCTTATTCTTTTATTCTTTATTACAATAGAAAGATTATTTTTGGTGAACTTATTATTAGATTAGAAGAACTTTTCATTCGAATGTAACTATGTCCTAGATGAAAATTTACTCACAAATTGCATCATAAGTTGAGAATCAATCCCCTGTATCTTTCGTGCAATCAATGTGCATATTTATTTACTCTCAAGTGTAATTTTTTTATTTCTACAATTTGAACTAATTTATGGGTCTCTCTCTCTCTCTCTCTCTCTCTCTCTCTCTATTCTTAAATCACATAGTTTATTTGCTTATTTTTCCTTTCTCCTTTGTTGGAGACAAAATCAATCGAAAGATTTTCTCTTTCATTTGAGAGCATTCTGATTCTACATGAATCCTCTTTTTCTTCCTTGCTAAACCTGTAGCCTAGCAAGTTTTTATTCTTGGTAGCTGGTGAATCAAATGACTCATGCAGGTACCTTTGAACGGGACTGATTATTTTACCTCGAGATCAACTCTAAATACACATGACATGTCAAAGATGGTAAACGACTTAATATTTTCCACCCCTTTGTCCTGCACTGGATATGCAGGACAACGGAGTTGTCACCTGACGGAAATTGAAATTATAGAAGGTGAAACTAATACTACGTCATCTATGCAAACGAAGGTTAACAAACAAATAATGGCATCTGAACCTAACCCAGAGCCAGCTCTCGAAGCCAGCATGTTAGAAAATCTAGCAGTGCCCCAAGGAGCTCTGGAAGATGGGACCAGTTTCGGAATTAGAGAAGATTACATAGCCACATTTTGGCTGCAGGATATTGAAGAGCATATTTCGTCAATGATGGAGGCTGGGAATGTTGATGGGAGTTCGATAGCTAGAAAAATTAGAATTACTGAAGAGGAAAGTACTACAGGAGGTCAACTGGAAGAAGTTTCCATGGCTTCTGCTAGAGATATTGGAGAAAAGGGGAATCAATTCCAACCACCTAACACCATTCTTTTGGAAATACCGCATGGAAGCGGTGGGATGAAAAAGGTGAACTTTTGTGATACAATGCCATCCTCTGACAAAGATCAAATGAAGATACATGTGGAGACATGCGCTCTCCCACCAGATTCTAATCTCGTTGTTGCTCATAAGACTTTATCAGAACCCTCTGCAGAGATGAATACTTTTCATGCGGATGCAGCATCCCCAAGACTACAACAGCTTTGCAAGTCTTTAGGCCATGACATGGCTGTTGATACCCTGACAGAGAAGCAACGGTCTAGAGGAGATCACAAAGTAGTTGACACGAGGCAGAAATTAAAGAAGAAGAATGATAGTGACATGCATACCAAACAAAGGAAGAGATGTTCTACCTCTATTTCTACGAAGGTATGTTTCGCCTAATCAAAACATTATTATCTTATGCAGAGTTTGTTGGTATGTCATTCCTACTATGTTGATTTACTTTAGTTGATTTTTAACACTAGTTAAAACTATTTATATTCAACGATGTTTACTTTGTAGGACCAGATGGAACAAAAAATACTTCCAAACTTCGAATCTTATGTTGTAGAGGAGGAAGAGGGTTCGGGTAAGTTCTGATTGTACATTGGACTTTCCACACTTTATTAGCCTGTTCTGTTCACTGAAATTTATATAATAACTGCCATTTATAACATCCAAACCATGTAGGCGGTTATGGGACTGTTTACCGGGCAAGGAGGAAGAATGACGGAACTACTGTTGCCATTAAGTGTAAGTATAGCAAAATTTTAAATGTTATGTTGTTTCCTGTCCTGAGTATTCAGGAATCAGGAATCAGGAATTAGGACTATGAATATTTAATTTGTTCCATTACCTGCAAAGTAATCAAAGTTTCTAATTATTCTCTTCTCTTTCTGGACATGTAAAATAGCAATAGGTCTGGAACTAATTGGTCATAGACTGTCTCATGATAGAGCCATGGACAACTAGATTATAAAGCCATGAGCTCTGATCTCAATCTGGAACTCGGAACTAGATGATTTGACAACAATACTTGTATTGGAGTAATATAAGACACTTCTTGATCTCTCCTTTTGCACCTTTAATGTTTGCAGGCCCTCATGCTAATGCGCATAAGCATCATGTTGACAATGAACAGAGAATGCTGGAGCGATTTGGGTAGTAATCTTATGAAAATTTGAAGTGTGCTTTGGAGATAAGTTTTGTAACTTTTTTTAACGCCAATAATTTCCTGTAATATAGGGGGAAACATTTTGTCATCAAATATGAAGGTTGTTTCAAGAATGGAGATTCTGAGTGTTTTGTCTTAGAGCATGTTGAGCATGACAGGCCTGAGGTAATTATTATACATTTTTTTCAATTCTTTTTTTCCCCTTTCCTTTGACATTTTGTGTTAATGTAATTTTGCTTTCAGGTCCTAAAGAAAGAAATAGATGTTCTACAGCTCCAGTGGTATGGATTTTGCATGTTTAAAGCACTTGCAAGTCTTCATAAGCAGGTATCAGTCATTATTGTATGTTATGAAGATTCACGTTCTTAAGCAATACACAAGTTCTAGAAATCTCTTGTTTTTTCATTGGCAGGGAATAATCCATAGGGACGTCAAACCTGGAAATTTCCTTTTCTCCCGTAAGGCTAATAAAGGTTACCTGATTGATTTCAACCTTGCGTTGGTTAGTTACATTTTCCCTGCTAGTTTCATGCCTGTGTAGTTTGGCCTATGATTCTTTCGAACCACTGCAACCTACATAAAACACACTGCAATTCATTAAAGTGATTTTACCATCTTTTGCAGGATTTACATCATAAGTACAGAAATTCCGGTGAGCTTATATCTCCACTCTGAGATTTATTAAGTTTATTGTTTTAGTATGTTTATCGGAGAACTATAAGTGCCTTGCTACACCGTTGGGCTACAAAGTCTCTAGTTAGAGTTCACGGAAATTTGTTCCTTATTGTAAAGTCTTTGATCAACTTTCTCTCAACTTTCAACCAGTGGTCATGCAAAAAATGGCATTCAATCAGTTACTTGCTGATTGCCTTGTTTAAAGTTTCTTAGTCCTGTTAGCACATGAATATGTAATTAACCAAAAATAAAATAAATAAATAACGTGATTCCTATGTTTTCATAGGTAAATCAAAGGTAGGCTCCGATGCACACATCAATGCCGTCAAACTTCCCAGTGCAAAATCTGTTCAAACCAAAGATAGGAAATTAGTAAATCCTAAATCCTCAGAACCAGCCAATCTCAACACAACAAAAGGTAACAAATCAATAGATATGAAGAACTTGAGAAGAAAGGCTCTGGTGCAAACAAAGACTTTTAATCAAGATTTGGGTAGCTTGAACATTAGCAAAAGTCAAGGTGCAGATGGCTCCGGCGTTACCTCGAACGAATGGTTGAGGGAACCTTTGCCATGCCAAGGTAGGAAGGAGCTCATCAGCCTGGTTCAGGAAGCAAGGAAAAGTCAAAATCGTGAACCGACAACTGTTCTATCTCCTATGAGAAAGAGGGTCGTAGCTCCTAAAAACATGGAGGGCATGCTTGCTTATCTGACTCCAATGCCTCTGGTTTCAACTGGCATCCGTTTGGGTGGTTCTCATTTGATGAACAAAGGTACGTTTTGTCTAGCAATTTGGACAATATAGATGCACTGAGCAAGCTGACCTGAATCAGGTTTCTTTTTTAGGGAATGGAAAATGCAAGAAAGAAGGTGCTTGTGTTGGAACCAAAGGCTTCCGGGCTCCAGAGGTAAGGATTTAATAACAAATTAGTTAGAAAATGCAAAGATAACGTAAAGCAATTCAGGAAAAGAACAATCAGCTTCTTTGAACTTTCTCCCATATGATTTTGTCTTCCCAGTGAAATCACTAGCCAAGAGTTTTAAGGAACTGTTGTATCTATTCAACGCAACTCTTTTCGTGATATATGTATATATAAATATATATTTTTCAAGTTTGAGCTGTTGTCTCATTTTCTTGTTCTTTTGGCAGGTTCTATTCCGATCTCCCTATCAAGGTCCCAAGGTTGATATCTGGTCTGCTGGGGTCACCTTACTTTACCTCATGATTGGGAGAACACCGTTTTTTGGGGATCCTGAACAGTAAGGATTCGTGTTTTTGATCCAAAAACTTCACGTTCACATGTATTTTTGTATCCTCATGTTTCCTTTTACCATGTTTCTTATCAGGAACATAAAAGATATAGCAAAGCTGAGAGGCAGTGAGGATCTATGGGAGGTTGCCAAGCTACACAACCGCGAATCCTCATTTCCAGAGGTATTCACCATTCGCTCAACACTTAAAACTCTATTTTACGGATTTTTCAAAGCGTGATCTTATATCCATTCGTTCTTCGCAGGATCTATATAAATCCGAGTCATTGCCATCCATGAAACTGTGGGATTGGTGTCAAATGAGCACAAAGAGACCAGATTTGTTAAAGGAAATACCAAGATCACTTATTGATCTCTTGGAAAAATGCTTGACAGTAAATCCGAGACTGAGGATAACCGCAGATGAAGCCCTTAAACACGAGTTTTTTGCGCCGAGCCATGAAGTCCTGAAGAAGCAAAGGCTGCATAGGCAGATGCTTAGTCAGGACTCCCAACATAGTCCGTTACGCATTAAAAGCATCCACAAACCTGCGAAGATTTCTCAAGTAAAACCTTGAAGCTTTCAGTAGAAATTTGGAATCTGATAACACACTGTAAGCTGCTTAACCCCGCCCATTCTTATTTGTTTGTGGCATTGTCCTCCCATTATCTTGGTGTAAAATATCAAGATCAAGATCAAACATTGCAAAAAAAAAAAAAAAAAAAAAAAAAAAAATTTCGTGTGCAGAGACGTGTTTTATTTGTTAAATAGCAGAGGAAACAAAATTGAAACTTGATTTAGTGATTAGAATAGCATAATTATGGCAACATTTTTTTTTTTTTTTTAACCAACTCAAACCTTCTAGTGTCGTTGAGCTCTGGTTGAGTTAGTTGAAGACAACCAGAGAATGCAAATGTTGGGATAATTCTGTATGTATTGCCATAGTTGCCTAAAGTTCGCGTATTAATGTCAAAACTTTTTTTGTGAAGCGACAAATGATTATTCGATCATATTAGTTATGCACAGTCTAATGTGACAGACTTATTTACTTTATTATGATCTGATTAGCTCATTACAATTGAATAACTCTATGTTGTGGTTTTTGACCCAATATGTTTAAGAGTATCTAAATGCATCATTTTATGTTATATGATGTAATATGATTGGAAAAAAATAAGAGTGAATCGATTATAATCGTTCATGTTAACACAATAGTCAGTTATTTTTTAAAAAAATAACGGTAAAGTGAAATATGAATGTTTTCTGTGTTATTTTTTATGCTACAATTTTATTTTATTAAAAAAAAAAAAGATGATTTTGGACAATTTAATACCATTGTCATCGATATTTGTGAAATGAATTAGTATTACAGTAAATTTCACAATATGATATGGTAGGAATTCAAGGCCATTTAGACGTTCATTTCACTCTAACTTGTAGGAGTGCCTACTCAATTCCATTAAAGTTAATAATTTAATAATAATAAAAGCAGAAACTTCTAGTCTTCGATACTTTTTTGGTTTTTGCTATTCTCTAAGCATGTTTAATTTTAAGTTGTGTTCATATTATGATTTTTTAAGCCCACAAAAAGTAAACCAATTGCATCATCTCTAGTAATATTAAATTTAAATTTTGTTTAAGTTGATGTGCCCTTGTTTTTGGGTATAGAATTTTTGTTTGAATTCTTTGGAAGACTTTTTTTTTTTTTAATTATTATAGATAACAAGGGGAGAAAAAGTCCAAAGCATAATTTCCACTTCTTTAAGAGGGCATTAAATGTTTACCCTAATCTAGTTGTTGGACAAATCTAAAGAGAGAATTTGTCATGTTGCTTACTTGGCAAGATTCTATTGGACATGCCACGTTAATTTTTTTTTTTTTTAAAGGAACAACACATAAAAAAAAATGTAATATTCTTGGAGTACCCGACAGGGATAAATGAAAGATTTTTGGCTTAATGGCCAAGCTACGCCACCCAGATGGAAAATGCCAAAGATGTCTCTTGGGTTGACGTTATTGAGCCAAGTCAATTTCATTAATAATTTTTATATAGTTGTTTTTTTTAAATCTGAATAATTTTTATGGTTTTGCCCCAAATGACCTAGATCTTTCCCGAACAACTTCTCTCTTCCTAAGTTCCTTAATTGCCCATCTTGCACTTCTTTGCTCTTGACCCGTTTGTGAGTTTTAAAAACCCGGTTATATTATCCTAGACTTTACTACTCTTTTCATCTTCTTCTTTTTTTATTTTTTATTTTTATTTTTTTTAATTTTATTTTTTAATGTGAAAATTTAAATTATAATTTTATAATAAATTTAACGTAGACAAACACAATATTAAAACTCAAACTGTATTTTTTTATCTTAATTTTTATTTTTTTTCTGAAAATTTTTTTATCATTTCTAAAAAATTAACAAAAATTTTCAACTCAAATTATACTTTTTCAATTTAAACTCATTCATCAAACTCAAATTATACTTTTTCAATTTAAACTCATTAACGGACCTAAAAATAAATAAAGTTGTGAAAGCCTAAATAAAGTTCTTCGTGTTCGAGCCATCGTAATAAATTCTATGTTAATTATCTCCTTGTTAAGGGTACTATAGTAATTTAAATCAGCCTAGAAGTTTCCAAGAATCTCACCCAAATTCGGGCATATATATGTACCAAAATTAGATCGACTTATCGAAAAAATAATCTGAAACGGTTCAAGTTTTGCTTTTCACATTCTGCTTTTCTCATCAATTTGTTGCAAAAATCTCCTCGTGATTTCTGCAGAAAAGAAAAAGAAAAAAAAAAAATGGAAGCATTCTCATCTTTCTTCGAATCGAAATCTGGTTCCAGAAACCAATGGAGCTACGATTCGTTGGGGAATTTCCACCAGATCTCTCCGGCCGTCCAATCTCATCTCAAACAGGTACAACAAATTTTTTTTATTTCACCTTCTTTTTAGATTTCTATTTGTTTACCGAGAAAATTTGGGATGCAAGACGGACGGACTGGTGTTGCGTTCTACGCGTGAACGCCTAGGGTTTTGGTTGACTTTTGATCGATTACTTGTCCTGTAATTCCTGTTTGGAGGATCGGAAATTTAAAAACTGAGAAGTACACGAAAATTTTGTTTGACGAACTTTAGGTTTTCTGTTGTCGTGATTTTTTTTTCCGGAGAAACTTATCAAGATTATTTGTTTTAGAGTTGAAATTGAATAAATTCTAGGGTCTGTGATAACTAGTTTTGTTTCATCAATTTCTATGGAAGAAAATAAATAGGAGAGTGTTGTCCTGATTATTTGTTATAAAGATGAAATTAAACAAATTATAGTTTTTGATATAACTAGCTTTGTTTCTTGGAAAAAAATAGCTGAATTCGGTTTTTTTTTTTTTTTTTTTCTTTTTCTTTTTGGATTCATTTGATCTGATATTTTAGTTTGTTTCCGAATTTTTGACAGGTTTATCTGCAGTAGTTTATTTGATTGTGATAATCTTGACTAATGTTTTTTCTTGTAGCTTTTTTTTTATCTTGAGAAAGATTTTGTTAACGTGTACAAAGTTATAATTCTTTGATTTTGCGTCTTAACTTTGTAGGTTTATTTCACTTTATGTTTGGCTTTGATCGCGTCTGCTTGCGGGGCATACCTCCACGTTCTTTGGAACATTGGCGGCCTGCTTACAACTCTCGCCACGATTGGATGTATCACCTGGGTACTCTCCACTCCTCCTTATGAAGAGGTATGGTTCTTGGTTTTTGTTTCTCAAGTCTTTGCTTGTTTTAGATGGTTTAGTTCTCCTGTTGGTTTCGTTACATTGTATGCTAATATTTTTGTTTATTTGGAGCAGCAAAAAAGGTTCAGGGCATTGATGGCGGCTGCTGTTTTCGAAGGGGCTTCTGTTGGTCCTCTGATTGATCTAGCCATTCAGTTCGACCCAAGGTACCTGTTGATTAACTACTTGTCAGTTTAAAGTCAGGTTTTAGTTTCCATCGAAGGCTAACTATAATTATCGTGGCATATATGTTACCCTCTCCAGTTATGGCATATTAGTTCGTTTAAAGTTCAACTTTGTCGATTTTGTTTCATTCATTGTGCAATTTCCATAATGATATTGATACACGTATATGAGTTACTTTTAGAAGCAAGACATTGGAACCTGGATTTACTTGAGGTTATTAGTGTTGGAAGTGAGTTTATCTACTTGTTTTCCTTTTCATAATTGTTTTTGTTTTTTATGCTTTGGGACGTGGTTGAGATGCTTATTAGTTTGTTGGTTAATATTTATTTGTATATGTTGTACGCCATGTATTTTACGGTCTCAGCTTTGAATGATGGAAGGGTATGCTGATTTTCGAACTTATTTCCTCTTTTTTCAGCATTCTTGTTAGTGCGTTTGTGGGAACTGCAGTGGCGTTTGGTTGTTTCTCGGCAGCAGCCATGTTGTCAAGGCGCAGAGAGTACCTTTACCTTGGTGGCTTGCTTTCTTCCGGCTTGTCCATTCTTCTCTGGTTGCACTTTGCTTCTTCCATCTTTGGGGGTTCCACAGCTATTTTTAAGTTCGAGGTTAGTTTCCCGATCCTGTTTGTTCGGTAATCATTTCATCATTTGCTTCTGCAATTCTTCTGATAACCTATTTCTCTTCACCTATCTGCAGTTGTATTTCGGGCTTTTGGTGTTTGTGGGCTACATGGTTGTGGACACTCAGGACATCATCGAGAAGGCACACCATGGTGACATGGACTATATTAAGCACACCTTGACCCTTTTCACCGACTTCGTAGCTGTCTTTGTCCGAATCCTTGTTATCATGGTAAGTTTGTCCTAAATTCATCACATCCAATCATCCTACATGTATTGAGTAGGTCTATTATACGGCAATTCCGAAAACTAAGTGCCCGTTTGGGGTCAGATGTCCAGATGGTAGAAGGATTTCAAAATCCCAACTCTACATCAAACATTCTCTCTCTTCCATTTTAAAAAAACTCAAAACTTTAAATGTCTATAACTTTCTCATTTCAAATCGAAAGGAGATGATTTTAATATGAAAATGCTCATATCGACGAGACGAACAAAACAATATCCATTTTGCATATTTTTTCTAAACACGTTTCAAATTTTTGCATTATTTTCTATATTACAGGCCTTTTTCAAAAGTTTTCCCCCTAAACTCACATTTACAACCCAACCTTCAAAATACCATCTTTAGATATCTCCCAAAACGAGCCCTAATTGTTTGACGCTCTATGTGCAGTTGAAGAATGCATCTGAGAAGAACGAGAGGAAGAAGAAGAGAAGAGACTGAACTTCAAGTGGAGAACTGAACATGCTGATGAGCGTCATTTAGGATATGGAATCACAAACTTTTGTGTACATTACCTTTTCTTTTTCATTTTGTTTATCTTTTTCTCGTGGATTACCAGAATAGAACGCCAGAACAAGAAAGTCAATAAAATACTTGTTAGGTGTTAGTTTCTGCTGTCTAGTTTTTGGTTAATGTCACTTTTGCGTGATTGTAACTTGAAAAATAATCTGAATGGTTTTTACATTTTCTTGGTGTTCATTTAGCTGTTCTCCATGAAAACTCGGCTTGTGGTCTGGCTCTTTTGTTTCATCTTGATGCTTTAGACGTTCAATGATTTTTGGAAAACTTAAAAAAAAAATAATAATAATCCAGAAATATTAGACGCAGCTTTAATATTGAAATTTGAAAAAAAAAAATAGAAAGAGGAAACAAATATTTCATTGAAATCTGAAAATTTGGATTTCTTATTGCAGAGGGGAAAAAAAAAAAAAAAACTTTTTGACCAACATTGTTCTTTTATATCTTGATAAAATCGCTTGAACGTTCCTGTCGTAAGTCATCAGTCTATTTTTCTGTCTGGTTCTTTGTTAATTCAGTCGTTGGTGTTGTTTTTCTAGCAATTTGACAGTAGCCACCCACGGAAACGAAGATTAGGGAGTAAAAAAACAAAGGAGAGAGAGACTGTTTGTTTGTTTGTTTATTTTTTTTTTTGTTTTTAATACTAAGCCACAGAGTCCAGCGTAGATGAACCACACTTCAAATCTGAATTTATTTGTGAATACTGTCGTTTGTACTTTCCTTTTTCCCCTTGCTGTCGTTTGTGTTTTTCTTTCCTTTTTCGATTTACATGAGAAGAAATTTTAAGAGAGTGAATCAAGATCAAGTCTCGCAGATACCTCAAAATGTTTCAGCCGCTCTTTCTTTAATGATCAAAATAAGCCAAGTCCTCCATGCTTATACATGTCGTTTGGAGAAGAATTTGTCTGAATGACAACTTTAGAAAATGAAATTATGATTTTTGTCTTTAATTTTTGACACTGCGCACCTTACCGAAGCATCCAATATAAAATCATGACAATCCGAAGTCATTTTGCAAAATTTTTTTTTTTTAAATGAAAGGTATTATGTTAATTTCCTCAAATAAATTTTCTTATTAGGTCATTTAGAGGTTTTTTTTATTCATTTGATAGAACTTTTGCAGTTGATCTTGTTGTAGTGTGGAGTCGATACAATAGCATTGCTCTACAAAATACTAATAATTAAAATTCTTATAATTCTATTAAAAAATTCTTATAATTATTAAAAATAATAACAATATTATTTCTATACCTACATTTAAAAGAGTGAATCTGTTTTTTTTTGTTTATGTTTCAATGATTATCATGTGACGACTCCAATATCGGTAATGTGATTTTTTCTTTTAATATTTTCTTTACTTATTTATTCCCCAGTTATGTAACTAGTAAATAATAATAATAATAATAATAAGAAAAATACTGAAAATAAAGAGAGAGAGCCTAAGAGAAGAGAACATTACTCTTTTTTTTTTTTTGGATAAGTGAGATATTACTCTTGCCAAAGGTCTATACTTCCGATCCTCGTTCGGCAGAGCGCGAGAGAAAGAGGGAGAGCGCTTTAGAACGACGCCGTCTACTGGTTGGTCATCGCGAGCTCAGAGAAACCCTAGACGACCGGCTTTCACTCCCCGTCGAAGCCTCCTTTTCGCCGAAGGTAATTGAGACTTTCTCTCTTCATCCTTTCGAATTCTCTTATCTTTCTCCTCCATTCCTCTTCTTCTTCCATTAATCTGCGAAATTAGCTTTCAGTGTACTTTTTTGGACCTTGTTTTCTTCCATTTTGGATACTTTTCTCGGTGGCCAAACGCCTGAAATTGCAGAGTGAAATTGTGGATCTTGGTGGGTGTGATTTTGCAGGAAAATTCGAAAGTGTTAAGTATGGATAAGTTACGGGAATTTGGAAGAAAAGCGTTATTTTACGTGAGGGTTCTTTCTGGGTACGAAGAACGGAGAATCCGATCGCTTAGATTCGATACGGAGAAGCGAATTAAACAGGTTCAGCTTCCTTCTGTTGTATTCTTAAATACTGGGTTTTGGAATGTTCTTGTTGATTTTCCTTTATAATTGCTAGTATTTGTTGTTATTTGGATTGCCATTTTATGTCATGGAAAATGATAAAATAATGTCACAGAAGTCATTAGCCTGAGATTTATGATCTGGGTTTTTATCTAAATCTTGATTAGACAAACTTAGCAAATTACATTTTCTCAGCACTAAGCAAGTTAATTGCTGTTTGAAGACATTAACTTGTGCGTGTTTGTCGTATGTTAAGCTTTTGAGATGAATGAAGGATACGGTTTGATCATCTTTCGTAGCTAATCAATAATTTTCGTTCAATAATGTTTAAGCATAGCGTCTGTGCTCGATTGTATAAAAACGTCGAAAAGTAATTAACGGTAGATTGTAGGATGACTGGTACTTGAAAACAGATTTTCGGTTAATAAACTGGTTTCTCTTCATGTTTGTGGGTGTTTATGTATTGGAAAGTCGTATCATCTTTGTAAGAAAAGTAATGAAGCAAAATGATGACATTGACGTTTTTGACTTGCTGCTTTGCTGGACTGACTATATTTTTCTGTTATATCAGAAGAATGAACAAACTTCATTTTTCTTCCGTCAATCAGATGATAGCCCTTTTTGAATACAAGAGAGATACGAGTTGTGATTGAGAAACTTCTTTGCCCAAGAAGTGAATGAAATGAAAGCTTGTAAAAGTTTGATGCCTCTTATGTAGGAGGAGAAAATTGAACCATGCTTCAGTTCGACGTGCTTTATCTTATTCTGTTTGAGCTTATGCTATTCTTATTTTAGTCCTGATTTTCATGTTAAGATGGCAGTTTGTAAATGAGCTCCCTCTTACTCTCTCCCCAGGCAGAAGAAAGGAGAGCAGCTATAAGAAAGATCCCTGAGCAGGCTATTTTAGGAGAAGTTCGGCGTATGGTTGAAGAGATGCAAACTTTAAACAAGAAGCTAGAAGAAACCGTAAGTTGCTAATATCCGTGGTACTGGTTTTTGATATGGAGTTTACGTTGATCGTATTGTTGGGGTACACTGTCTGGTTATTTAAATTGTATTTTATCAAATCTTCTTTGCCAATATTGAGTGAGGACAGAGAACAGAACCAACTTCGGCATTGAAATACTTTAGGGACTCATTTTTTAAGACCTTTTTCTTGTAAAGAAAAACTATGAGCCCGTATTTTTGTGTATGGCACTAAAATTTGATGCATGATCAAACCGTACTACACATGATCTTTACTAGAAAACCATGTGTGCTGAGCTGATCCTACATGTAGTTTACCTAAGATTTCCGGAGATGATGAATATTTCAATAGAAGCTCAACGGTAAGGTGATCGGGTGATCTACCTAGTAATGGTCGATGCCCGAAATCCCCATTAAGATTGATTCTAGTCAGACATTTATCTCTGTATTGGAAATCATCTTCGATTACTTTTATTTGCAGGAAGCTGCTATTGAAGAGTATTTTAAGCCGCTTGACAAAGAGGCCGAGCATATAATGAAAGTACAGCTTGAAGGGGAGGAGAAGAGAATGAGGGAAATGATGTCAGCCATGCAACAACAGGCTTTGCTTGAGAAAGCCGAGGCTGAAAAAAATGCGAAAGTGCATAGCGTAGACACAGAAGTCAGCGACAAGGACTTGGAATCTTCTGCTGCCCAACAAGCCAATGTGAGATAGTTTTGCCGTACTTAAATTCGAGAAAGTTAGAATCAATTTTTGTTAAGAGCGCGTAGCAGCTTTTTTTTTTTTTTTTGGTTGCATCATTGTCTGTGCTTTGAGATGAATATACGTGGTTCTCTTAGTAACCAAGTTAACTACACTTGGTAAGATAATAAGGAAAAATCAATAATATTTTGTTCCTCTGCAACGTTGATATGCAGTTTTGATATGTATTTTCCTGTGTTACTAGATCTAGAATTTTGAAATTCGTCATGAATGGGAAAAAAGATCCAGAGTGTTTGGTTTTTCTGCCAATTTACGTGTACACTTACAAAATTAAGAATGCAGTTTAGCAGGCCTGGCCAATATGATTAGAGAAGTTATGGAAGGAAATGTCTTAGATGATAGTTATTCTTGACTTTTATTTTGATATGATTTTGATCGGATCTAATGAAAATAAATAAATAAATCATGCACTAACGATGGTAGAAATACCTGTGAAGAATTGGCACCCTATTTAAAAAAAAAAAAAGGAAAAAAGGTTGCACTGTCTGCTTTTCAATTGCTTAATTCCCAAGTAGATACGAAATGAAGCATCAAAACAAACGTTCTTTGGTCAATTTTCCTTCGAAATACGTTGCTACACGAAAGAAGATTAAATAATAATAATAATAATAATAATAAAAGAAGAAATTAAAAAAATGAAAAAGAAAAGTTTGACACACATTACAACCATAGGCCTTTTGTTACAATAAGGTAACATATAAAAATAAGAGTATATTATGAATATAATCAATTAATTTAGTTATCTTAGACTATGACATATTATGCATATAATCAAATACTTTAGTTATCTTAGACTTTTGCTACACCTTTTTTACTTGGTGTGAGAGTTAGAAAAGAGTAACACCGAGAACACAATTTGTTACATAATTATTATAATATCTTGCTAATATCAATATTATCTTAAATAAATATCATATTATACTTCTCAAAAAATGGTTATGAGCTCTAAAAATGTATACACGTGACATATTTAAATCAAATAATTCAAGAACAATTAGTACCAAAAAGATATCATTTCAAGCCAAAAAAAAAAATCTCTATTAGACATTGTGTTTTATCATAATGTTCTCCGTAGGACTTGAAGTTACTAGACAATAAAGAGGTAGCTTAGTCTTTGAAAAATATGCTTACCATTGAATAAATTTTTAAGAGAATTAGTTTATCAAAAAAAAAAAAAAAGAGAATTAAAAATAACTTTAGAACTTTTCTTTGCGAGACCATCTCACTATTACTGTGTTAATAGTACATCATCTTTAAAATTTTCTTTTTATTTTCAAATTTTCAAATTTTTTAATTTTTTAAATTTTTTTTTTTTTTAAGAAATCCTTATCCTAGATGGTACCTTTCGGTGATGCCTAGATCGCAAGCACTATACATGACATCGCAAAGCCTATCTTTTTTTGGATGAATATTTGACTTTCAGGTGAATCAGTAAAATATCATTTTTTTTTTTAAGATTTGAAATTCAAATGTACTATAATTTTAACGAAAATTTTAAGATGACAAATTTAAGCCTAATTTTGTCGTCATAATTATACAAATGTATACACTTTTAATTAACAACAAAATGGCCATGTGCATTTGATTGAGTCTTTTCAGAGTTTTTCTCTCTCTCTAAAGTTTTCTCTTTTCCTTGTTTTGCAGTCTTGCTTCTCCTTTTTTGAAGCTGGAGCTCAGCGGCGTCTCCGAACTTGCCTCTGGATTCTCAATCCGTGTGAAGAAGATCTCATCATCATAGAAAAGTTATGGGTTGCGACATGATTATTCAAAATTGATTTGAGATACACATGGTGTCTAGAAAATGATGACTTGTTAGGTATTTGATCTTTCAGTGGCATATTTCTTCTCAATGGCTTTGTTTGATTTGGTCTTGATGGATGTAGTGGCCGAGTTATTGTCAATGATTATATCTGTAGTGGTGGGATTTTCCTAATTTGTTGTAGAATTTTAATTTTAATAATGAAATTTTTGTCTTCACTTTTTAGGTTTAATGATTTAGTGTTTTGTTTTATCTTATGGTTTGTACAGGTTTAATGTGGTGTTTTGTTATACAGCAGATCTAAGTCTGTGTGGTATTTTAGTTCTATTAAATATAAATTTAGATGTATTTAGTGATGGCATTAGTGTTACAATTGGTAACGTCTCAATCCAGAGTTTCTATCGATTGTAGATGAATTATTGAAAAGTCTTATGCGTGTTCGATGGTGATATGTCGAGATACTATCTCATTTTCAGGCTTCAAACATCTGTTTTTCAAAATGTACCGATAATGTTGGTTTTCATTGAGAGTTTTATCTCTGTAACGTAGGATCAATCCCATATTTTTATAATTTTTATATGAATGAAATTTTTGGTTTAAAAAAAACAAAAACAAAAACAAAACAAAAAACAAATGGTCCGAGTCTAGGTTCCTTCCCCAATTTTGGATATGGATTTCTCCTTAGGTGAATTTGAGAAACACTGTTTTTAAGAGATTTTAAATTTAAAGGTTGTTGATACTTCAAAATGCACAAGGCTTAAAAAACGAAGCCTAAATCTAATACCTATTTTGCAACATGAAAAATGTATGTATGTGTGTCCAAGCCACGCTTGGGGAATTTTAGTGGGCTGTGGTTTGGTGGGCCATGAGAGAGTAAATAGGTCCTCTTATTTTATGGTTCAAGTAGTTCTAAACCCGCTGGGGGGTATTGAATTCATTCAGCCAAAAAAATAAGTTGGATAAATGGAGGAAAAAACAATCCACTTTTTCACTTCAACTAGTCTAGTAAGCCCAATTTTTTGAATATCCCATTAGAATATTCATTAAGTAGAGAGCCAAAATTAAGCTTTTGGACCTATCCAGAGGCAGAGGTAATGCCCACTCATATTTCAACATCCGTTTGTACGGTTGACTATCACGTAAAAAAATAAATTGCTCAGCAGAGTATATTTCCTAAATACTCAGACAACTCAAAATAGAGTTCCAAAAGAACCTTATTGGTCGTCAATCCCCATGTATCTTTTTTCCACCAAAATTAAAGTTTGATCATGTCCAAATATTAGTTCAAATCTCTTCTAGTTCTCGATACTACCTTGCTTAGCTATGTAGGAGTAACTAAGTGTAAAAATGGAACCAAAATTCTTCCTCTCCAGGTAAGAGAGCTAACTAGCTTCTTAGGCAGAGAAGTTCTTTCACACTATAAATACCCCTTCACCATAGACGGTGAGAACAAACATAATTACCTTCTCTAAAAAAGATATATGCCAAAAGCTTTCTTATGTTCTCAAAGGTCTTAAGAGCAAGTATTTAAGCCTTAATCCGTAAGTCCTTTACCAAGCCCGTGCCTTTTCCATAGTCATCTCCTTTATGTTAATATTTGTATCTAGAAACTTTTTATTCTTAGAGGTTTCTTTGATTTCATGGCTAAAGACATCCTCTGCAGACTTTTGGTCTTTAGTCTTTTTCTTTGATTTCGTGGCCAGAGACTTTCTTTGGAGACCTTTTACCTTTAGCGTTCGTTCTTAGTTTTATGGCCAGAGACTTCCTCTGGAAACTCTTTGTCTCTAGAAGCTTTCTTTATTTTTCTCGCCAGAGGCCTCTCTCCTTTACCTCCAAAAAACTATTTATGCACTCCTCCCACCTCTTTATACTCGCAAAGATTCTCATCTATATTGAAGCTCTTGTCCATGTTCAGCAATATTTGAGTCCCTATATGCCATCTCTTTGGGTTCATTTGAGCCTAGTTAGATCCCTAGACTTGGGATTCTGTCTTTGCTATTGAAGATTGATATTGCATAAATTCTCTAGAGATTGGGCATCATACAAAAGCCAGTGTCTCTTATCCAATCAAAGTGAACCATGGAAGCAACATCCTCCACGTCAGCGGGTCAGTGTAATTTTACCTAGGGGTGGCAATTCGTGTCACGTGTCGGGTTCGTGTCGTGTTAGAGCCGTGTCGATTTTTTTCTTCCTCGACCCGAACACGACCCGCGACACGAACACGAAACGAAACCGTGACACGAACACGACACGAACCCGTCACGGGTTGACACGACACGAACCGAAATTGACCCGCGACACGAAACTGAACAGCAACACGAAATTGACCCGCGACACGAAATTGACCCGCAACACGAAATTGACACGAAATTAACACGAAATTGACACGAAATTTGACCCGAAATTGACAAGAAATTGACACGCGACCCGAACTTGATCCGAAATTAACCCGAAATTGACACGAAAAAGTGACACGAAATTGACACGAAAAAACGGGTCCGACACGAACACGACCCGTTTTTTTTTTTTTTTTTTTTTTTTTTTTTTTTTTTTGTGTCAAACTTTCACAACCCGAACACGACCCGCCCCCTATTTTTCCCAACCCGAACCCGTGAAATTCGTGTCGTTTTCGAGTCGTGTCGTCGTGTCGCGACTCGTATTGTCACCCCTAATTTTACCCCAACAAAGGTACTATTTTTGTGAACTTTTTATATCATTAAAAAAAAATGTCAAAAACGATACTTATCAACCCCTTCACTACTCTTAATCAGCCCATCCAACTCAAGCTAAACTCCTTTTCTTTTTCTTCCTTTTTTCTTTCTTGATATATATATATTTTTTTTAATAGCCAAATATTTTGGACTGAAAAAAAAACTGATATTAATTGACTAAAATAAACTGATAAAATTAAATATTTACTGCACCAATAAAAAACACCCATTTACCAGAATTAGGAAAGAAGGAGTCATTTCTCTTTTTTTGTTATTTGAGGAGGAAAGTTCAAGGTAAAGTGCTAAACTTTGACTAATAATGCTGCTATTAATTAACATTGTCATGATCATGAAAGTCACCATCAAAACCAACATCACTGTTTGGCTGCATTTTTAAAAATAAATAAATAAAAGAGTAATTGACCTAAATGGTCTCTGAATTCTTTAAAAAATGATATTTTAGTTTATGTTTTTTTTTTTGTGCTAACCCTAAACTCTCTAAAAAGGTAACGGTTTGGTCCTTTTCGTCTAGTTCCATTAACAAACTTACAAAATGGTCACGTGAGAAGCATATTTTGTGCTCTTTGAAGGAAAATATCCCTAAAAAGATGAAAATACCATTTTCATATCAATTAAAAAAATTAAAAAATTAAAAGAGAGAGAGAGCTATCTCTCTTTCTCTTTCTCTTCCCCTCCCCTTCCTCACTCTCTCTCACATGTCTCACACCGGCGCCGGATGCCGGCCATCTCTCTCTCCCTCCCCCCTCCCCCCAGATCCAACGTCAGAAACTGAGAGATCGTCTCTTTCTCTTGCCCTTCCCTCCCCTCCCTTTCCTCCCCCCCAAACAGATCTGATGCTGGACCCCCCCAGATTCGATGCCGGATGCCAGAGACCATCCTTGTCTTTTCTGTCGTCTGGCCTCAGCCTTCACCTTCGCCGACGAACGCGAACACCCCCTTCCCCCCACACAAACCAGATCAGGCTAAGAACTCAAACCCAAGCCCCCTCCTCTCCTACCAAACTCAAACCCAGCCATTGCCTTCCCCCACCGAACTCAAACCCATCCCACCGCTGCTAATTCTGATATGGGTTTTGCCCCCCTCCCCCAAAAAAAGTTTCCGATCTGGGTTGGTTTCCCCTGACGCCACCGCTGAACTCAGGCCCAACTTCTTCTCCGTGGCCAATCAGCACCCCCTCTCCCCCCCCCCCCCCCCCGACCCCCCCAGGTGTCGATCTGAGTTTGAGAAAGAATTTTAATTTATTATTTTTATTTTTATTACAATTACTATTAAATTACTGAAATGCCCTATCAAATTAGATTACATGTAATGCACATGACTCATTCCGTTAGAAATTTAATGAAATTAGACGGAAAGGACCAAATCGTCACATTTTCAGAGAGTTTAGGGTCAACATGACTAAAAAGAGAGGGAGGAGAAGAATAGGGACCAAAGTGTCACATCTTAAAGAATTCAGGGATCATTTAGGTCAATTACTGTAAATAAAAAAAACCCTCCAAGATCATACACTTCAAATTAAGATAATTGATCATTTGGTCCTCGACTTTTTTACGAAGTTACAATTTAGTTTCCAACCTTTTTTTTTTTTGGGTTAAAAAATCTTAAACTCTTTAAAATGGTTCAAAATGGCCCTTTTTATTAACAAAAGTTAAAATTAAATAGAAGAAATCACGTGGATGACACATATAAGTTGAATCATGTAATTTTTTTTGTTCTTAATTACTCATAAGTAACAACTCATGTGATTTACATGATTATTTTCATCAAATTTTTAACGTATGTTAACAAAAATGACTAGTTTGAATCCTTTTAAAGATCTTAAGGAATTTTTAACCGAAAAAAAAAAGTAAAAAAAAATTAAAGACCAAATCATAATATCATTAAACAAAAATAGAGACCAAACAAATAATATATCTTAAAATTTAAAACGGCCAAGGCAAATCTATAATCGAAGATTTCCCATCACAAAATTTCTTTAATCTTTGTGCTCCCAAAGTCAACTTTTTTGCTTTTGCTTCTTATAACCAAAACCGTGAATAACGTTACAAAATGTGTTGCTATCTTTCAACCTTTTTTTTTTTTTTTTATTTTAATTTTTTTAATTTTTAATTCTTTCTTTCTTCTCTCCAAAAGTCTTCTCAGTAAGCTTGTCAAAGTGAAACTGATTAACTGTAGTTTAGTGCTTTTGATTCAAAAGTAAGAAAAGATTTAGGTTTTGTTTGAGATTTAAGTTTAGCTTCAATTAAATTGTATTTTTTCACCTCATTTTTCGTCTTTTTATGAAAAATCAATAAAATTTATAATTAGTTTTTGAAAAGTCAACCAACTCAACTTAAAAATTCCATCTTCCATTGACGAACCAAATCCAAGCTTATTTTTCATTTTGTTGAAAGGTAATTGGAAGTAGCTTAACTTATTCTTCTTCGGCCCCACTCTATATTCATGTGTCTTATCAGTTATAAATCCTTACAAGTATCCACCATAATCGCGAAGGTCTTTCTACAGTAGGGTCTCATATTGACAGTGTATTTTTTTTACTATTACATCCGGTCAAAATCACATTAAAAAAAAATAGTTTAAACAATTTCTAATGTAAATCTAACAGTTAAAATCAGAATTCCACTAATAGTGTATTTTCACTGGTATTACTATAGAAATCTCCGATTTCTAGTTTGTTTTGGCATAATCTGGTCTACGTACTCAAAGTTTTATTGGGGAAAAAAAAAAGAAAAAAAAAAAAGAAGATAAGATAAAAAAAAGGGGTCCCTTACCAAAACGATGGGTGGTTAGCTTAATCTGACTAAATCACCAAGCATTTAGGCTTAATGGGCGGTTAGCTTAATCTTGTCTTTATCATTTTGAACTTATCCTAGAGCTTAGCAATGTTTATATACTAAAGTCAAGACTTTACCCAATTACTTTGCTGTTCTGCTTTGTACAATAGTGTTGACTGGATAATTTGTGTTTATAAAGAGAGAAAAGAAAGTTGCTTTCTAAAAACCATTTTTATTGTGAACAAAGTAAATTTTGATATGAGGATTTTTCGTCAAGACATGAAAAAAAAAAAATTTTAATTTCCGTATAACTTTAAAATTACATATATGTGTTTATTATTACTCTTAACGACTGGTTGAGGATTCCAATTGACTCCAGATTATTCATAGCCAAAAAAAAAAAAAAAAAAGAGAGAGAGAGACTCTAGATTAGTCATTGACCTTTGTGGAAGAATAAATATTCAGTTATCTAAAACGTTGTCGTATTTAATAAATCAAAATGATATGTCTTCAGAAAAAAGTATAAAACGACATCATTTTGATAAATGAACTGGGTCTAAGGAAAGATAAAGAATGAGATTTTGAGAAGTTCAGATTAAGATCAAGAAAGTACTTCAAAGTAAGAGAGCTGAGCTGGTGTTAAAATCATCCGAAGCCTATAAATAGGGATCGAATCCTTAGTTGGGGGACACTTTTTTCTTGTATGAGAATTCTAGAGAGATACTTTAGAGAAAGAAACTCTGTAAGTTCTTAAAGAGATGAATTTTATAATTGTTCTTGAGAATTTTCAAATAATAAATAATTTCATTTGAGATCTATTTCTTAGAGCAAATTTTAGAATTTCGTGTTTGGGATTCTTTGCAAAGAAAATCATCCCAATAACCCTTAAAATAAATTGATTATAGATTTCACTCTCTACATCCATCTTTCTGACAATATCTCCATGAAATGAAGGTGAAATAAACTCGATCCCAGATCCTTAAATTAAACGACTGTATATTGTTGGTATGTGATATTCCCATTATGCAAGATAGATAGATAGATATAATATCAAAGTTATCAAGGCATGACCAAATTTCATTATTTGGCTAATATGATTTAAGAATTAAAGTATGATATACTGACTCTTTTTTTTTTTTTTTTTTTTTCAAACGTGTTTTTATGCGTTAAATAATGATCAAAATGGACTTTGAACTGTCATATTTTTATTATTATTATTATTGAGTTTTATCTAAAAACAAATTTTTTTCCGGTCAGATCGATTTATTCATCATCTAATGTTTGGAAAATCATCTATACGCAATGACTAGATAGTTATACTAATGATTCGATTGCTAAGATAGAATCAGAATTTGTGTTAAGCTTACAACCACAAATTTTTTTTTTTTTTTTTAAAGCTTTCCTTTGGTGATGATGAAACGTGATATGCTCGATGGAAGGCCAGGAATTGAGACATCAATAAACAATGATTATAAACCTAGACTGGTTTGCCACCCTAAGCACTGTTTTTTTTTTTTTTTTTTCCTTTCCCTGTATATAGAAATTAGGGGAACAATGACCTTTTTGCCTTCTGCCAAAGTGCTAAAAACCAAAAGATAAATTATAGTAAAAGACTGCAAGCTACTCCAATATTCAACTTCTAATATCAAAAGGTTTGAAAGAAAAAAATGAATTTGATATGGAGGTTTCCTATGATGTTATTTCTAAGGAGATTTTGATGTTAAGGTCTCATATTGATATTATATTTAGTCAAAATCCAATCAAAATGGAAAAAAAAAATATGTAAAATTGACAAAAACCGATACAAATATGGTGATTTAGAATTATATATTATTGATAAGATATATTTTTCATATGTTACTTCAAAGTAATCATAATTCTAAAAGACAAATATATTTTGTCGATTCAATATAAAAAATAGTTAATTTCATTTTCGTCCCTAAATTATAGGTCCAACATTATTTTAGTTCTTAAGCTTTAAAACGTCTCAGAATTAGTTCTTGAACCTTAATTTGTCTTATATTAGTTTTTTTGGCCCAAAACATTGTGAAAATTTTGATTGTAGTTACCGCATTTAGATCAAAACTGTGTTTTAGTAAGAATTAATTTTGTTATTTTCACGTCCCATAACTTTTTGTTAAATTTAGATTCCAATTTTGAAAGTTTTAACTTCTCAAAACGCATGTGATTTTGAAGTGGTATATTCGATCTGTCCATTTTTAAGCAGTATTTTAGATTGAAGAACTATTTGTGAGATATAGTTCGATGATTGACTCCGGAATGTTTTAAGATTTAGAGATTAAGGTTTTGTTTGGCATTTCAGTTTAACTTCAACTAAACTGTATTTTTTAATCTCATTTTTTGTCTTTTTTTAAAAAGTCAAGAAAATTTATAACTAATTTTTGAAAAGTCAACCAACTCAAACTTAAAAATTTCATGTCCAACCGACGAACCAAACACACTCTAAAATAAAATTAGATCTATAGTTTAAGGACAAAAAGGAAAGTTTATCCAACAAAAAAATGTTTTCAATAATTTATCTTTAGCATATAGAGAGAAATTTCATTTAAAGCTCACTGGCTATTTTGAAAGGTAAAGAGGTTTATAAAATGGTTTGATTCATCAAATCAATGCACCATCAAATAGAGTTGAAACTGAATAGCAACTTATAAATAATTTTTATGTGCTGTCCAATTACTCAACATCTATTATTTTATCATGAAACACTTGTAGCTATTGAGTAATGCTTTAATTGTGGGGGTCCTCAAGAGCCCCCAAGGCAATAATATTGAAAATTACATATACATATATATATATATATATATGTACATATGTATAGTTGAATGTTTCATCTGTGCCACTTTCTGAGTTTCAACCATGTGACACCATTTGGTCTTTGTATTCCATTCCCAACTTCAAGTACTACGGATTTAAATGTGGGTTTCCTAATAAGATAAGAAATAGCATCAAGGAGTTTTCTTATTTTCTACGTCCCAAAAAAAAAAAAAAAAAAAGAGAAGAGGACTCATAGTGAGAGAATCTATGTAGTAGGGGATGAAAATTTGTACTATTGGTAGGATAAAATTGTAAAATCATCTTATGCTTTTAATTAAGAGGATATGATTTTAATGTGATCTAATGGTTTAGGTTTAGAAGTATGTCGTGTCAATATATTTTGATATCCTAATATCACAAAATTCTTTAAAAAAAAAAATATAATTGAAGAGTTCATGATTTAGAAAATTCTAACATATGATTTTATACCTGCTCGGTAGAATAATATATATATATATATATTTTACTTTGAGTAAATTTTTATGGTGTGGTGTATAAATAATAACAGTTCTATATTATATAATATATATTTTTTAACTTAGACACTTATATATTATTCTTAAAATATAATCAAATGAATGAAAAAAATTTACTAAAAGTAAATCTGTTGAGTAAAATAACGTGTCCTACAAGAAGTAATTTTTTAAAAAGAAATATTGGACCCAAATCTGTTGTAGGAGAGGTTTTTTTTTTTTTTTTTTTTTTTCCTCCTCCTCCTTTTTTGCAAAGGGTTAGTTAGAATTGGGACAGGTATCTAGTATTTAATTAATTTAAAATGAAAAACCCAATAACCAAGTTTGACCTTCGCTACAAACACTATTATTAATGGGAAAATGACTTATTTGGTTCATTACTTTTAACATTATTTGCATCCTTAGCTATTAAGAAAACTAAAAGAACCTCTCTTTGATGACAAGTCTTATTGGATGAAATAAATTCTCAAATGTTACGAACAAGCATTTCTTAAGTGAATAAAACTCCAATTTTTTCAATATGTAGTTAGTTCTCAACAAATACTAAATTCTTAGCAAGGAGATTACCAAAATAAAGAAATTCTATGAAAAATTCGTTCGGTTTACTTCTAATTTCTTAATTGGTTTGTTTTATTGGCATGACATATCTTGTTAACATGACATGCCACAAAAGTTGCTTACTCTATTTTGTAAATATATAAAGACAGTCCTATATATGATGTTATGTATAGGGGTTTGCTAGTGGATAAAGTGAATGCATTTAACAAATATATATAATATCCATATATATAGTTTGCCGTGTTATATGATGTAAAAAGCTGTATAAAAATATATTATTGGTCTAGCATACTCTACAATTCGAGACTTTGTCTTGTATTCTGAATAGTTTCTTCTAAAAAATTATTATTATTATTATTTCTTAAGATCCATTGCCTACCCTAATATTGGGTGTCATGAACCATTGAACTATTCACCACAAAAAAAAAAAAAAAAAAAAAAAGACTAAAGAATTGCCTGATTTTGAAGGGGAAAAATTCAACACTAATATTTAAAAAGGAAATAATATTTATATGCTTATCATATAATATAATTTATGTTTCTCTTATAATCTGATTGAAAAGGCTTATGCCCACCCTTTCCATGCCCGTCCCTAATATTTTATATCATAGGGGGGGGGACAAACTTAAAGAATGTCCTGATTTAGCAGTCTTCATAACAAAATTAAGACAAAAATAAAAAATAAAAAAAACCATTTTTTTAATCTAAAAAAAATCATCAACTGTATACATTATGATACAATCTATTATGACATACCAAACATATATAACTATAATAGAGCTTTTTTATTTGCAGTGCACATAGCTAAACAAAGAATGACCATCAATTTCTTTATCATCCGTGACACTAATCATGATTTTTTTTTTAGAACTATTATAAACTATTATATGATACATTGCAGAATATATGCGGGTATATACATAAATAAGGTGTAAGGTTCCAAATCTACCGTAAGAGTGGTGTATGATTGCTTGAAAATCATATCACAACAAGAATCATGTATGTAACATTCATCTTTAGTGTGTCGTTCACGTTTTATTTTTTTTTTTGTTTTTTTTTTTCACTAAATAAAAAGGGTTGCAGTAATGAAAAACAACACACCGATATAATTTTACAAGATAATTTCTTTTTTACATGGCATATATATATATATATATATGTGGATCCTCCAAAAAAATAAATTTAATTAGTCATCGAGAAAAATGAGTAGTCTTACCATCTCATGAAATGGTCCTTACCTCAAGAAAAGGCAAAGTAGAAAGCAATGGGTGTACCCGCGGTGCCCATATGCTTCGTGGGTAGGTGTGGACTGGCATGAACCATGATGCAACCATGGCGCTATCAATGGTCCTTTAGTCAGTAAAAGGTGGGTGACATCTACTTGCTCATGCTCCTCATCTACCAATTAGGCCCCTCCACGTGGCATTGCTACTTCTTTTTTATTATTTATTTATTTATTTTGTGGTTAGAGATGGGGTTTGGGGTAAAGTTATGAGACATTCTATCATGCATGAACCTGTTTTGAACTTTGAACCTAAAAAAGCTGTATGTGTGTGTGTGTGTGTTTTATATATATATATATATATATATATATATATGTATGGCAACATTGTGAGTCATGAGCCCACTTCGATTGAATCTGAAGAAGAAAAGGCAAACACAATATGTGATAAAACTTTTAGGGGATGACGAGTAGGTCTACTTTGATACAGTTAGTGCGTCTTTGTATTTGTATGCGTTTGTATTATATTGACGTGAATGTTACTTTTGTTACTATTATTACTTTTTGATGAGTTATTAACTTCGATTAGTTCTTCTATGTAGGGGTACGTACGTTTTTATTTATTTATGATAGAACAAGTTATTTTAGTTATTAGATTAAAAACTCCCCAAATCTCAACGGTAGGATTTATAAAATTAGGATATAATTTTTTCTCGTGTAGAGCTTCTTTTCTCTCTCTCTTTATCTATCTTTTTAATGTGGATATCCATAGATCTCATTATTAAAAATCTAATCGGTGACTTAAAAAGTTTGATATGCTGGTAGGGCAAAACAACATGTCCTACAATAGAAGTATCAAATTTCGAATTTGGTTTTCGAAAAGTAGATGTTGTCTCTTTATCTGTTACAACTCAAAATGACATAAAATACCTTTTTTTCACTCAAGCTTAACAAAATTGTAATTTTGATACTTTATCATGGAAACGTCATTCTTTTAACAGTTTTAATCATGTGCAGTCACATAATTAACCCGTTAGTACAAAATAAAATAGAAGGGCGATAGTGGATTGCGAGTAAAGGAGAAGGCAACAATAGGGTTAGTGTTAGGAAATATTTTTGGTTGATTTGTATATATAGCTGGTCGAGAAAATTGCAGAAAAGTAATTAAGCTATTCGTAGTACGCCTTTTTTGGCCCTTTAGAACGGGTAGTTGAGTGGTAACATATTATTTGAGCTACCAATTAAGACAATTGCGAAGAAATATATAATGAGATTTGAAGCTTCTTTTTCTTTTTCTTCCTCCTTTTTTTTTTTTTTGGGGGTTATAATCAACATATATGAGAGTGAAGAAAAAAAAATAATACAACATATTTGCACAGTGCCCCCACATATTATATATAAATGTGCCTACAAAATTTAAAAACGTCTATGTTAAAATAAATAAATAAAAATCTAAAGCGGGTACAAGTTAGTCAATTGTGAGCATAGACATTTTTATGATCCCTATTAAAACTTATTTTAGCAATTTTTGTTTCATATTTATAAAAAAAATTGGAGGAGTTTGATCGGGGGGGGGGGGGGGGGGGGGGGCGGGGGGCGGCGCGGGGCGCCCCTAAAATGTACTCTTTTTAGCTAAATTAATCAAGACGAATTTTTACATTTTTTTTTCCGCAAAGGACTTTATGTTAACTATTCTCTCTTTTTTTTTTCCCCCGTTGGTGAAAAACATCATTTGGTTTAATGAATATGATGATTTGTTAATTAACTTTTTCCACTTATTAGTTAGTATATTTAAATTTGGTTGGAAGATTAGTTTATCTAATATACTTAACTTTAGTATAGGATAGAAAACAATATGTTTATCTCATATTATATAAAATAAAACATAAATGGTAAATTGTTGCTTATAATTGGGATCTTCTATTGGCTATTCCCTACAACGTGAGGATTAAAGAAAGAAAATGGAACAAAAACACCATATTTTCTATTGTACATATTACTAATGGCCACTTTCTTAAACAACCAAAAACTTAAAAAATGAAATAAAACAAACTTACATATGTAAATAAAGATATAGATGTTAATTAATACATTTCTGTAGAATTGTTTTTAATGTTAGGTAAAGGAATTCAAACTTTACATTATACGATGAAGTCAGATATAAAATTATTATTAATTATATTGCACTTATGTTAGAGTATTCCTAAATATGATATATATATATATATAGACTTCTTTGATACAATAAATATATATAGTTTTTTTCCTCAAAAAAAAATTATATGTATACATATATATATATAGTTTCTTTTCTTTAAATAAATAATGTTATAATAATAGGCACAAAGTACTAGAGATCCATCCAACAAAAAAAAAAAAAACCCTAATTATTCTTTCACTTCCCTAATAAATTTTTTGACATATTTAATATGTGAGATCAAATTTAACACATGTTAATTTTATACTAAATTTAGATTATAAAATTTTTGTAAACTTAGAATAGTTTCAATGTTTCATATCTATTTCGATAATCTTCCCCAGTTTTGTTTCTTCTAGCTACCTCTTCTTTATCTCAATGTGATAATATAGAAAAATGTACATCTTCTCTAAAAGTTTTTATTTTCCAGTGTATTAAAGATGGCCAATATTAGTATGTTGTAAACTTGTAGCCATGTGAAGCCTAATTTCGTTCTCCCGTATGTGTCAGACAAACATGTTAGAACATGCTAAATATCTCTCATCATTTTGTTATCTTTTTCCCCTTATATTTACACACACACACACATATATATATATATATATATATATTCCTTTTTAAGTAATTTAAATAACTATAAATAACCCAGTTTAGCATTTAATTAGCTAAGAATTATACAAAAATGGCTGGCGTTATACCCATTAACATCCAACTTACTCAAGATGGACACCAAAATATTGGAACCACTACATATATAAAAAATGTCTTTTTTTTTTTTTTTCCTAAAAAACGCAAGAAAAATATAACATTCTAAGAGCGATGGAGTCAACATATTATTTTAATAGAGGCGTACATTAATGATAAAATTTTTAGGGGGCTTATATAGGAATAAACGATTTTAATGGGTATAAAATGAAAAAACATAAAATTTTTTAGATAAAATTGAAAAAAATAAAAATTTACTAATGACGAAAATTTCCACTCCGTCATGGATAACTCCGCCCTTCCACGGTACAAGGCGGACAAAACAAGCTATAGGATTACATCCAATAACTCGCCTAATATAAGGAATTCCTTTTGTACATCAGACAATAATTTATTTGCTCACCAACTTATGTCTAGCTATATATAGAGGTGTATATACTTGCATTCCCGACTATTTGTGAAACCCAATTTTCTTATGTATATTTATTTATTCTGGCGTTTAATTAAATGAAAACAATTATTTAGGTATTTATGCATCAAAATCTTTGTGATATTTAAGCTTGACAACTCTATCAATTTTAGAATCAACACATTTTGTTGGAGCAAACCCTTTGGCAGACATGATATAGGATAAACTAAAATAATTTGGTTATTCAAATAAATGGGGAAATTTTGATATTTGTTTCGGAATTTTCCATAAATCATTTAATTGTTTTTATATATTAATTTTCACCATTTTCATTATGCAAAAAGATAAAAATTTTCATAAATTTTGACACATAAAAAGTATGACAGATGCATATAAACTCATATATAATGTGAATTCATGTAGAATGAAATGTAAAATAAGAGAAATTTACATTCACTTAAGTTGCATTTTCTTTTGTATGAATTCGCATTCGTAGTAACCGAAGTTTACAAATACAGTAACTGAAGTTCACATACCGGATACCATACGGTACCGGATATTAGACTTTATGTATAAAAAATATATATGTATATATATGTTAATGTGGTGTGAGCGTATCTGTCCGGGTTGGGGTGGTGTTGGGGAAGGCCTTAGCGGCTCTGTTGGTGGTGGAGGTACTGTCTGGGTGTGATTTAATTAGGAAGTGGATTTAGTCCATAATTAGATGGCTTTCGCTTTGCTTTTCGTGATTGGAGATTCTCGTTCAGTTAGTTAAGAAAGGACTAACAATGTCGTCGCGCATTCTTTGAGTTGCGTTAGCCCTTTATGCTTCTTATTGTTTGTCACGGGAGGCTGTTTATATGCCCTTTATGATTTGATCTTAATTGACTCTATTTAAGGAGCGTTTTCTTCTTCTTTTTGTGGCTTCGGTTGGTTTGCTGTTTTTGTAGGCCTCACTTTTGTTCTATTTCTTTCCTTAACCCAAAAAAAAAAAAAATGTTAATGTGTTATTTGGATTTTTTTTTTTTGGTGAAAAAATGTGTTGTTTGCTAAAAAATAAAAAAAAATAAAAATAAAAATCAGAGCAAGTTTGTTTGAAGGGGAATTTTGGGATATTTGTTGATTTATTTGATTCATCAATACAGAAATGAACCCCCCATCAATCATCATGTGAGTTTGGCACTTGGTAGTGACAATTGAGGGGATCACTATTATTTGTCAAAATTTCACAAGGGTATTTTCGACTTTTCACAATTTATTTATAGTCCAATATATTTTCTTTAAAAAAAAAGATTTAAGAAAAAAGAAGGTTGAAAAAAGAAAGCATTGGTTAGACCGTGGATTAGGATTTTTTTCTGCCCCCATTAAAGACGGATTTCTGATCTGGATTTTTATTCTGATTTAAATAATTTTATTATTAACTTTGTGTGACAGGAAGCTTCCTGTGTGTCAGCGCATGGGTCCAATCATGCACCTCAGGCTTCTCGACTGTACACGTGTCCCGTACGGTGTGTCGTTTTGTGGAAAGTCCAAACGCAAAGCCGTCACTTTCAGAAGATACTGGTGTGGGACCCAGCTGCCCATGAGTCCTTTTTAGTCATTTACTAAGTCTCTTGCTGTGTGAGGAAGTACACGCTAGACTTGCACCTTTGTGGGAAACCTACAAAAGAAGAAAAGATTAGTCGATCAAATGAACCAGCAGTTACGAGTTCTTTTGGGACCCACGATGAGTCTAACTAACTATAATTATATATATATATATATGTGTGTGTGTGTGTAGTGAATATGTATTTATACAACCTATTATGATTTTCATTTTCACAACATGCTGACCGTTGATCGTGCGTGATTGAACTTATCTGGACCGTTCATTTCCAGAGTTTCTTTTTCTTTTTTTTTTTAAACAAAAATAATATTATGAGTTTTCTACAGTTGGACAAAAAAAAAAACCCTTCATCGGTAAAACTCTGTTTTTGAATCGATAAAATAGTTTTATACGCTATTAGTAGAGACAGAGCCAGAAATATATTTCAATAGGAGCGTATGTAAATTTTTTTTTTAAGATAAAATAAATTTTAGTAGGGTTATGTGAGAATTAATTTTAGTGGGTTTATATGAAAATTTTTAATTTTCGTGTGGGCAAAACAGTAACATTAAAAAAAAAATTTTTATTGGATTAATTTTAATGAGGATTATGTGAAAATTTTTTATTTTTAATGAGGGTAAAGTAGGGAATATATGAGAATTTTTAGTTTCTAGTAGGAGTAAATTGTAAAAATTATAAAATTTTTGAGGTAAAACTAGAAGAATAAAAAATCAGAGTGGGGGCTCTAGCACCCCCTTAAATCCGCCCCTGGCTACTAGTGAGGACAAAAAATTTAGATCCGATATTCTGATTATTAATAAAAACATGTTTCTATAGTAGGATTAAAAAAAAAACCTTATTGGTAAGACTTTGTTTTAGGTATGATTTTTTATTTTTATTTTTATGTGATCCCGATTAGATTCAATATTCATGAATATACACTACTAAGGAAGATATTATACCATAATTGTTTCTGATAAAAAGATTCTAAATTTGTTAAGGACGTTTTATAGTGGGGTTTTTTTAACGACTGAAAAGTAAAATTGTACCCTAACATAATTTTTTTTTTCAAATTTAATTGTAAAAATCTCTTATTTATTAAACTTTTTACACCAAGTGATTTTGACAAGTGAAGTATCGTGTAGCTTCTCCTACATTGTCTTAATAAAAGATTGGATCAGTTATTTATCATCGCTAGATACCACCAAAAACATAAAGAAGAAGAAGAAGAAGAAGTCACAACTTAATATCACTGACATTTTTTTTTTGGTAGGCATAAAAGTTGAAGTTCATGTTATTTGCCAAAAAAAAAAAAAAAGGAAAAAAAAGTTTAGGTCGTGCAAGATTCTCATATATATATATATATATATATATATTTTAAGGCCTACATGATCCAACAAGTGAAAAAGGGAGAACAAAGGTGTCGTGATAATTAATTGCACGCCTTCTTTTTTCTTTTTATTGTTGGAATAATTTAATTTTGCTCAACTTTCATTGGCGTTTCTTGAGCTTTTGAAAACATATCATTTTCGTCCCTCAAAATTTAGAATATGTCATTTCAATCTTTAATCAATGCTGCTACATCAAAATTAGTTCCTTAATAAGCTTCTTTAATTTTTTGATCTAAAGGTATTATTATAATTGATAAAATAGTAATCATGCAATTTCTAGATTTAAATCATGCTTTATAAAAGTTTGTTATGAGCTAGTCACACAAATTAAAAATATGATCTAATTAAACATGAGCACAGCTCTCACCAAATTTATTAGCAAATTTGTAAGAGTTTATATCTGCTATCCCAATTTCACATCTCAATGACTGTCCCCTCAATAGTGTTGTAACAACTTATCAATTTGTTTAAAAATTTTTAGTATTTAATATTTTTTATATGACTAAATTTTTAAATTCAGATAATTTCGCATAATACTATTGGAACGACATCCAATAAGACAGAAAATTCAGAATAACAGATCTTAACTCAATTTGTAATGTCTAGTACATAATCAGCTTGCAAGATAATTTACAACCTTCAAAAGTAGATAATGTGTCAATTACATAAAAAACACTATTTAAATGCAATATTTGAGGCCTTAACGTTTCTTTTTCCCTACAAAAAATGTTACTCTGTAATGAGGCTTATGATAACGTTTCTTACAAACTTTTAAGAACTTAGACAAATACATTTTAGAATTTAGACACTAAAATACAATATATCTAAGCTATGGTTTAAAAACTTGATGACATTAACCATTCAGTTAGGTGGGGGCAAAAGCTATATATCGCCTTGAATCATTGATTTAATTGATCTATTTGTAAATCTTTTCTAAGAGAGGAAAAAAAAAAGTGAAGAATTTTATTTTTTTCTTTAAGGTTGTTGGAGACAGAAATCAGTAGATATACCGGGACATCCAAATTAGATTATTACTTTCTTAGCACTCTCATCACTTATCTATCTCCAATATTTTATTAAAAAAAAAAGAAAAAAAAAATAATTCCAATCCGACATGATACAAACTATCCACAAAAGAAAATACAATTAAAAAATAAATGTATATGAGAAACAGAACAAAGTAGATTTTAACGTCACAAGATATAATCGAAACTACATATTTAAAAATTAGAATTTGAATGATAGAACATAAAAAAGATCTATTGGCAGAACATAATTATGGATCGTCGAATTTTAGTAAATCTTCTTAAATTATAATTTTTACATAATATGATGCTGCATTTAAATTGTCCATGTGTTTTTTTTCTTTTTTGAGAAAATTAATTGTCCATGTTAGTAGGGTATTTTTCTTATAAGGAAATTTTTTTTTTGAAAGTATACGATTTCTCGAAGATAATCATGTATTGACAGATCATGTGGTGAAATCTAGAAGATTGACGTTTTACAGCGGTTCGATTATGAACTTCATGTCAACAAGTTTTGGCAACTGTTGATCAGTTGGTAAACAGGTCAAAAAATAATTTGAAAAATCAACGTTTTTTTTATAAAAAATTTGGTAAGAAGAAAAAAAAAATCTAGATATATATATATATATATATATATTTTGGGTGAATTGAATAGCCTAAATCAGATTGGCTCTTGTGCCCTTCGTTTTAAGCTGACCATCCAAAGTGCAAAATTTCACAACTTTCTTTTCAACCAAAAAAAAAAAAAAAAAAAAAAAAAACCCTCAAAAAATAAGCAAATAAATAAACAAATAAAAACAAACAAAGCCATGTGGCATCGAAAGAGTCAAATTCATGGGATACCCACTCTGTAACATGGACATGTACTAATTTGTCCTCTCTTAATTTTCCACCAAAATTCTGCAAAAATTCATTTCAACGTTTCTTCTACATAATATTTTGCAAAAAGAGAAAAAAAGAAAAGGAAAAATTACATAGAATCACACAAATTGGATATAAAAAAAAATCGCAAAAATTTTGTGGATTTTCTTAATCTCAAAATTACAGTCTGTGACGAATGGTCACAGCTGACATACTTTGATCAAAAAACATGAAAATCAATTAAGGAGCACAACTAAATTCTAAACCTAATTCAATTTTCAATTTTTTTATTTTATTTTTTATTTTTAACGCTAGATCAACGGCAGAGAACGCGTTTGTGACTATTGAGTGGTATCCTGGGCGGTGACTTTAGACTTTATTGGCATTGGAAGGAAGCCCACTAAAAATTTTATCAACATCATGTCACCACATACAACCTAAGAATATTAAAAAACTTAAATTAAAATATTTTTTGAAAAAATATTTCTTCTTTAAACTTAAAAATAAAAAAATATTCTAAAAAATAAGAAATACTCCCACGAAATAAGAAAAAAAAACCCACAAAAATAAAATGGAAAAAAATGAATTTTTTAGATAAGAAGACAAATAGGCCCTCCTTTTCTCCTTTTTTGTTTTGATTGGCTAAGTAAATAGCTTTATCTTTTTTTCTTTTCTTTTTTTTTTCCTCTCATATTGGTCAAAATCTTTTCCCAAAATTTCAGTGCTTCTCAAAACCTGATTTTCTGTTTGTGTAATATTTTTATTATTTATTTAAATTTAATTCAATAGAATTTTTTTTTGAGGGGCTTTGAAAAATTTGCATGCACAAAGCATTAAAGTCTATAGTCAAACAACAGGATATAGGCAATAATATTCCTCTACCTTTCACTCACACTACAGGTTAAATTAAACTACACCTTTCCTCTTTTTTTTTTTTTTTTTTTTTACATTAGGATTATAAATAAATGAATTTGAAAATGAATTGAAATCTTTCAATAACATCAAAAAATAAAAAAGGGCAAAAGAAAGCTCAACATTTACTTAATATACAATACAACTAGGAAATCACATACACACACACATACAACACAACAAGACCCTCTCTCTCTCTCTCTCTCTCTCTCTCTCTCTCCAAATTCACCTTCCTTTCCACATCCATTTATGAGAGATTCCTCCAATGGTCTTTTCCTTTCCATTGGATTATACAAGAAAAAAACCCATCTCAATCCCCTTCATTTCTTTGTTGATTTTTAGGCTCTCTTTTCTCTGATTTTTCTAACACTGTAAAGACATACCAACAACCAAAAAAAAAAAAAAAACTGTTCTTCTGTTTTTCTGGGTCTCTTGGCTTTTGCTTTGTTCTGTAAACTCTCTCTCTCTCTGGGGTTTTCTGCAGAAAAAATAAGCTTCCTTACCCAGTTGTTGTACTGTATATGCCATGAAAAGGGTTCAAAGAGACTAATAATTTTCTTTTTTCTTTTGCACAAATTTTGATTTTCTTACTCTTTTTTTTTATTTTCTGTCAATAAATTAAAAGTTTTTTCCTCCTTTATTTTTTCCCCCCCTTCTTCTATCAATTTTTCATTCTTCACTTTGAGGAAAAAAAAGAGAGAAAGCATGGGCAAGCAAGGACCTTGCCATCACTGTGGAGTTACAAGTGAGTTCTTGTTTCTCCATTTTTTTGCCTTTTCTTTTCTTTTTTCAAATTAAAAAAAAATTGGGTTCTTCAAAATTTTTTTTTTTCCTTCGTGTTGTTTTGGAAGAAATATTCACGAAATTAATTACCTGGGCAAGGAGTTAAGTACAAAATCTAGAATGATATGTAAATATATGAAACTGCTATTTTTAATGTTCCTGTTTGTATATGAATTCTGAACTACAAGTGTCCTTGTTTCTTTTGAATATCTTTCTTTGCTCCTTTAGAGTTCTGAATCTGTTTTCGTGAATTTTGATATTTTTTTTTCGTTTCCTTTTTCTCATATTTTGATACCTTTTTTTCCCTCTTCTCTCGATTGGTGTCTTTTTTTGTCCGTTTTAACTCTCATTCATGACCCAACATGTGTTTCACCAGTGCAAAATTTTGAGCTACGGAGTCTAAAAGAGTTTTGTTCTTAATTTTGTTTACCACTTTGTTCTTTATGAACTCAGAGCCAAACCCAGAATTCCTGTTTGCAAATTAAGTTAGAACAAATTCAATTGCTAGGAAATGTGCTTTTCTTCAGTGCCCATATTGAAAATTCCTTACAATTCCAATGGCCAATGGTCCAAACTACAATTGCTTGAGTGCAAACTTCCCATCTACTAAAATGACTATTGTTTGTCATTTCCTTTCTCTACTAAAATGAAATGTCTCTATAGCTTTAGTTTTTTATTTCATTTGGGGATGGGAGTTCTATATCCCAAGTCTTGAAATAGTTGAAACCGGTTTCTTAAAAGATTAGTCCCGTTATTCGAATAGTTAAACGGATTCTAAATGTCTACTGCACAATGGAATTCGGTACCGGGTTTGTAGTTTTAGAACTTAGTGTGTCACAAGGTGGAGTTTATGTTCACTTAAGTGCAAGGAACTCGAAAACCTTGTGTCAGTACAATGAAGCACAATCCTTAGTATTTGCAGTGATTAGAGTATACAATCTCAAGGCTCAATGTTGTGAGCCTAAAAGTTGTGGAAATGAAGCAAGAACTCATCACTTTGGACATACGACACATACGGATACACTGAATTTAGTAGTGAAGATTCATCGTTTCGGGATAATCATAAGATTGCAGCTTGGTTTCTTGAATAGGAGCTGATTAGTTTTTTTGTTGTCTTAACATCTCAACTTGAAATGGATTGTCCCAACAATTGAGATTGAGACACATTCGTGTTTGGTTATGTGTATCTGCACTTTTTCTTTAGAGTTGTATGTGAAATTGTTCGATATGTGTCGACTGCTAATGATTAAGGATTGGACAGGCACCCCCCTTTGGCGCAATGGGCCTCCTGAGAAGCCAGTGCTATGCAATGCATGCGGATCTCGATGGAGGACTAAGGGAACACTGGCAAATTATACCCCTCTTCATGCTCGGGCAGAGCCTGATGATTTCGAAGATCACAGAGTTACCAAGTTGAAGTCTATAAACAAGAACAAAGAAGTGAAGATGCTTAAAAGAAAGCAGAATCATGATAGTATGGTGATGGTTGGAGGGCTTTCTACTGATTACAACCAGGGTGGTTTCCGAAAGGTTATGGATGAAGATGCGAGTAACAGATCAAGTTCGGGTTCAGCTATTTCTAACTCCGAGAGCTGTGCACAATTTTGCAGTGGAGATGCAAGTGATTTGACAGGTTGGACATTCACAAAGATTGAAACTCATTGATACACAAATATACTATTCCTTTCCATTGCCTCATTATGTTCAAGAGCGAGATGTAGGAGTGGCGGATTGGTATTACTTTCCGTGTTTTGAAAGAGCTGCAATATTTCTGCAAAACTTCTTACAAGTCTCTTGTTCTCCGGAATAGAGAGCATGTAATGCCATGCTTTATAATATTATGAAACAAATGGTAACAAAAAAACAATGACTCTAAACACCTAATCCACTTGTTTCTAGTCCTCCATCTCCGTGAAGTTATTTTCGGTTGACTTGTACGAAGATAGGAGGCTGCCATTGCCTTTACTCTATCAACAATGTGGTTTTTTTTTTCTTATCATCCCATATCTGAAATGAAAACTCTTAAAGGTGCAAAGTTTTTCTTATTGTTGATACCCACCTCAACTGATCTTTTTATAGGTCCAGCGCAGTCGGTGGTGTGGGACACAATGGTACCTTCTAGGAAAAGGACTTGCATTAACCGTCCGAAACAATCTTCTGTTGAGAAGCTGACAAAGGATCTTTATACCATTTTACAAGAACAACAGTCCTCATACTTCTCTGGATCTTCCGAAGAAGATCTACTTTTCGAGAGTGAAACACCAATGGTTTCTGTTGAGATAGGACATGGAAGTGTCCTTATTAGGCATCCCAATGCCATACTTAGAGAAGAGGAATCGGAAGCTAGCTCACTTTCTGTTGATAACAAACATTCCCATAGCAACGAGGCTTATTCTCGGTCTGTAACCCTTTATGATAGCAAGGGCATTAATTTTAATGGTCCAGGAAGTGAAAAGATCAACTTTTATGGACAAGGGATGCAACAAGAACAAGTTAAAAGGTAAATCTTCTGCTCTAGTTTATCAAAGTTTTGTTTGCATTAGTGTTGGTTACAAATGTATAGGATTTGGAACATCGATGTGGTCGCAGAACGCTAATAAAAAGCTTTTTACATCCTGAACTCGAAAACATATAATTATAAGACTAATATTCTATACAAGGCCTCTGAATATCCAAGCTTTTACCATCTCTCTCTCTCTCTCTCTCTCTCTCTCTAAGTAATATTTAAATGGTTTGGCTTGACAGGGAGAAGTCTCAGCCTGAGATCGTCCAACTATTGGGAAGCCATAATTCACCATTGCGTCATATAGATTTAATTGTAAGCTGCTTTTTATGGTTTTGTTTGAAGGCAATCTGTTCGATTTGTTTCCGTTGATTATCAATGGAGTTTGCATGGCTTTCTTGTTAGGTTTGGACCTAATGTCTTGCTTGCAATTCTTGCTTCTTGTAGGATACTACGAATTTTGAGGAGTTCATGAGATATTTGACAAATGAAGAGCAACAAAAACTACTGAAGTATCTTCCTTCAGTTGATGTTGCTAAACTTCCCGAAAGGTTAGAATTTTCATCATTCATGTTGTTAGATAAATGATATTAGTCTATACGATTATCGTTCATCTAACAACATGTGCAACTCGGCAATATATTTTTTGGGAAAGGTTGGATGTCATTTTTTCCGAGTAAAAGTAATCCACGACGAAGATACATGATCTGAAGTTCACGGAGGTTTACTTGTTTTGCATTTGCAGCCTCAAAAGCTTGTTTGATAGCCCTCAGTTCAGGGAGAACTTAACTTCCTATCAACAACTGCTTGGGGAAGGCGTCTTTGATATCTCCTTCTCGGGGGTTAAACCTGAAGATTGTAAAACTTTGAAGATGCTTGCGTTATCCAATTTGATGAAATCTAAATGGGTCGAACACTATCATCTTGTCAAGGTTTGAATTCATTCTATTTATGTACCTTTTCAGATAAAAAGTCATATGGAGAGTGAACCTAGAATTTCATTGATGCCTAATAGCATCTCGTTTTTTTTTTGGGTGCAGACTTCTAAAAGTAGCCCTCGGGCATCGGTTGTTTCTGAACCTAATGTCACAGAATCAAGTAATTTTGCAAAAGCCAGGAGGCCACAAGACAGCCAAAATAAAAAGTTCCCAGGTTGGTCGGAAATTTCATTGTGTACATTGTTCAATGCTGCAGTTTTTCGTTGTTGTTGAACTTCTTATAAGATGAAGCCTCTTTGATTCTCTCCTCTCTTGCGTTAAAGAAAAACCAGAGAGAGGAAGCCTACAAAATAAAATCAATACGTATAAAGGATAAATTTAAAATTTCTCCAACATTAACAAATGTGTAGTATGGCCCAAAGGGTCTTCACTTTTCATATGCAAAATTCGCTTCCAGTACTTCAAAATTGGAAGATATCTTGTTGGGGGTTTAATATCATTCGCACCCTTTCCGCGATAGCTGATCTTGACGGTCATAAAACACACAAATGGCACATGATATATCCTCCCTCTCTCTCTCTCTCTCTATGTATATATATGTATATATCCACGGAAACTGCAATTTTCTGAAGATATTTTGCATGTTTCAGAAGTAAAGATTGTGATGAAGAGCCCAAAGCGGGCGATAATGAAGAGTAGCTATGAAAAGAAAGAAGCCATAGACAATGACGGTTCTTGCTTTAGCCCAAGAAGCCTGTTTGCTTTGCCACCCGATGGCAGCTCGTTCTTGCTGGAGTCCATCAATTTTGTGGAAAAAAGTTCCGATCAGGATCTGCTGCTGGACGTGCCATCCCATGGGTCTTTCGCACAAGCAGAGCTTCTTCACCCAGCATTAAGTTTTGGTTCCCAACAGGCAAGCACTAGTAGTAGCTCCATATGCCCACATCTTCTCCATCCCTGAAAACGCCGACGACCGTACGCAGCATCGATCCGTAGGACTATATAGATACTACTATGCCTTGAGAGCTAGAATCCATGGCTGCGAGCGGTTCACATATTTTTGCTTGGTGTAGACACAAAAAGAGAAAGAAAGTTGGTCTGTGAATGAGGTTTGAATGGTTGTTTCTTGTTTTCCCTTGATCTTTTTTTGAACTTGGAATTCAAGGGGATGAAATTTGGGGTGGGTTTTTTTTTGTTGTATAGGTTGACAATAGGTTGTAATATATAGCTCAAAATGCACAAGCAGTGAAATTCTAGGTTTTTGTATGAAACTTTCTGCTTTTTTGTCTTTTGCATGGTATAGTAAGCATGAGATAAAAATGGCATTGTCTTGATTGCATTAGTCCTTAATATTTCATAGCAATAAAATGAGGATTTACACCCAAAAAAAAAAAAAAAAAATCCTCATGTTGAATAGGAAAAAGGTGCTTTTCATGGAGCAAGAAAAAGGAACAAAAGATGAGGATGTTTGTGGTTTCTTTAGACAGATTTTAGGTTGAGCAGTTCACCAATGCATTGGCTTCTGAAAGGTGAAAGGTGAATTAGAAGTACTTCATCAGAGTTAAGTTCTGTTGTTCTGGATTTTCTGTCTCATTGGTTGTCCTTCTAATAGTGTTATGTCATATCATCTGAATTTAAAGATTTAGTCACATGAAAAAGCTAAATATTAAAAATTTCTTCAACAAATTGATGAGTTGTTAAAATACTATTGAGGGAACAATTATTGAGATAGAAAAATGGGACAACAGTTATAGATTCCAATTTGATTTGACTTCTCAAATTTTATGATATTCTAAAATGTTAATAGAACTAAGCCAAATACAACTACTTGGTTTGGGAAAATAAGATGAGTGTGTCTGTCTTCGTTGGAAAAGTAGAGGGTTTATTCTCACTAGTTATATCCCTCTTCAACAATTACAAATCTGCAAGGTATCAAATTTTAGTTTTAAGTGATGAGAGAATTGAAGAGTTCAAAACTTCTAAGCTTAGGGTTCGTTTGGTTCGTTAGTTTGGGTTGAAAATTTTAAGTTTAAATAGTAATTTTTGTTGACTTTTCAGAAAAGACAAAAACTTTTTCAGAAAAGACAAAACTTTTTCAGAAAAAGACAAAAACTGAGATGAAAATTTGAGGTTTGGAATGGTGAACCAAACATAAACTTTTTTTTTTTTTTAATAATTAAGATGGAGGCATACTGAGAAAATTTACTTCCAAAACCATATTGACATCCCCAAATAGAAGTTTGAGATAGCAAAGCGATCAAGGGAGTTTGAGTGTTTTGTTTCCCAAGTAGTAATTAGCAACGCTTACTTGACCCAGTTGGTTCTTACATTACTTAATTGACCCGGTTGGTTCTTACATCATGATTTATTACTATATTTTAGTTGTGATACACCCACACACCCACCCACACACACACACACACACACACATATATATATATATTGTAAGGATAGTGCCTAATGGACAATGATGCAAAAGTGAATATTTATTTCTGCTGATACCTATCGTCATCTTATCCCCGTGTAACAAAATTCCACAAAGACATGTTCTTAATTTCAAAAGTCTTTTTCTAAACAAATTATAAGCCATTTGGTTGCTATTTAAACGGTTTTTCAATCACAAAAAAAATGATGCATTTTCAGTTGTTTGGTGAGCATTCTGATGTGTGTGTATATATATATGTAAAAGTCTTGTATCTAGTATCGGATACCATACAACACTTGTAACTTTTTATTTAAATACTTATAAAAACTAATTGATTTACTTGTAACTTCCTATTTAGAACCTAGTAACATAGTAACTTTTTATTTAAAACCTTGTTACATAATATTAATTTAAAAATATTATATTAGAATTACACATACCGAAAAAATAAAATGAAATAAACTAAAATAAAATGCAAGTGCCGTCCAAGGTGTCGGACAACAACCCTTCCCTATATATATTTATAAATATTTTTTGAAATTAGTTCTCGGCATTCATGTCTCCAAGTCTCTATTCCTAGAGAGAATTGTACTCAGACCTCTACATTTTTATCAAAATTACAATGACAACCCTTGACTGAAGCATTTTAAATTGACCTTAAAAAATAGTGAAAATCAAACTGCTAATGTAAAAAATAGTAACATAAACAGGCAAAGATTGTCCTTTCCTTAGTTGGAGTGGGCCAATGATCATGTGTTGTTAATGCAAGCCGAGGCAGCACACTTTGGAATCACCTGAAGTTCACGTTAGCTTTTTAGTATTGGCTAAAAACAAAACACATCCTTGTTCAGTCCGCACGTGCTTCCACATAAAAAGTCTCACATTTTGCCCCCCAACTTCCATGAGAAAGGCTTGCACCTTCTTGTCCACCTGTTTTCTTCTTTTAAACGAATGATCGATCCTGTCTTAAGAATTAACGCCTTAACTCTATATCCTTGAGAGTAATAAAATTTACAGAAGAAAATAAACAATCACAAAACACGTAAGTTTTTATATATGCTCGCCTCAACGTGAGATTACGCCCTGTTTTACTAGGATAATTATACAATAGATATTGCACACTTTAAGGACGATCCGCATATTGTCTCTGAGTAGGGCGTTTCACGATATTAGACTCCACAACTTAGCATCCAGCACTTCCCGAAAACGAAAAATCACCACTCATATGGTGTTTTAATTATTACAGAAAACAAAACATATTGAAACAAAATCAGAAATGTCAAAAACAAGATTTTCTATACAAAATAGACTTGGAAGTCCCAACTATGAAACCCCATCTGCAACTTCTCCAAAATGGCAAAATTCAAGCCCGAAATTCACCATCTTGGTTGCTAAATTTATCAGCACCAGAAATGGAATCACCTGCAAATGACACTTCCAATTCTCGAGTTAACTCTACAACAGCTATTGTGAAACCCCAGTTGTGACTTTCCTTTTCTTTCCCAAGATGGAAAATACAGGCCCAAAATTTCCAATCTTGGTTGCTGAATTCACCTGCAAAATGACAAATCCTAACACTAACTGTACTATTATTCCCTAAACCATCAATCTACCACCTCTTCTCCTTCTAATTCTTTCATAATTCTCTGTTCCCAGATCATCACTGCCGCCAAAATCAGTTCCCTCCTCTGGCCACCACACCGGCTGAGGAAAAGTCATGCCACGGCGCCGACAGATTTCCAGAAGACCACAGCTTGAAATGCCATCGTCACTATCATCTTTGGAGAGTCTCAACACATCCAACATTGTGACCTCCTCCTCCCTATTGCCCTTATCACCATCATTCTCCGCCTGCCCGAGAAGCGAACTCGGCAGCCTGCGACATGCCGGCGGCAATTGTGCCGTCTCCTGCAAAGCATTGATTCCATTTATTCCATTGCTCGCTGCATTTCTCATCTCCAAAGCGTCCTTGTCTGGTTCAGTTCCCAGTTCGATGACTTCGGTGGAATTATCGTTCTCGGTGAACTCCAACTTCCTCTTCCCCGAGCTTTGTTCACCAGATTTTGCAAGAGCAGAGCCGTGATTTGGAGGAGTAGCTCTCTCAGGATCCAATTCTTCATCAGATTCTTCCAAATTTTGCTCTGAAATCTTCAATTTCTTCAATGGTGACTTACCCAAACCGTCGTCCAAAGACAATTCCCTTCTCAAAACCCTAGCCCCCTTCGATTCGGTCACCGGAACCTCCACAGGCGAGCGATTCAAGTCCAAATAGACGTTTTCCCTCTGCGTCAGCTGAACCTCCAGAAACCCTAGGTCCGAATCCCGGCTCAAATCCACCGTCCCAGCACCATCGGCTTCCGAGCTCCCAACTTCAACGACCACCGTTTCACTACCGCCGTCAGGACTCCGACAACAAACGTCACCGCCGTCGACCGCGTCCACAGTCGGTCGCAGCTCGTTGGAGCTCAGAGCCGCGGACTCCTCCGGCGGGGTGTGAAAAACCTCGAGGGAGTGGCTGTTATCATCGCCTTCCTCGCTCTCCGGCGGCGACACCATGATGATCCCGGTGGAGGCGACCGGTATCTCGGCAGTGGATTCGGACGGCGACTCGTCGTTTTCGGGGTTGTAGCGCTCGGGGGCGAAGGGGCAGCGTCGCAGGCGTTCCTCCTGAGAGGAGGACACGTGGCAGATAGGGAGGAGGAAGCCGAAGGGATCATTGCCGGCGGTAGCGCCGCCGCCGCCGTCCATTGCCTCTCTCTCTCTCAGGCACCGGAATTGTGACCCAATTTCTGGAAGGTTTTAAGATTTTTATGGTTTTTGTTTTGTTACTTTTTTTTTAATAAAATTTTCAATCTTTTTATACACGATACGAGTATTTGATTGGTGTGGCGGGTGAAGTTCCCGCCTTTTTCTCAACTAACGGTGGATGATTAGATGATGAAGGGTCAGGATTAGTAGGAAATTTTTTTTTTTTGTGCGCTTTTAATATAAATGGCGCTGTATTTTAATTTCCGTATGAGCTATGTTAAATGACACTGGTCACGATTTTCGTCAGCCCGTCTAGCTCAGTCGGTAGAGCGCAAGGCTCTTAACCTTGTGGTCGTGGGTTCGAGCCCCACGGTGGGCGTTACATTTGTTTTTTTTAATCTTTTTGTTTTTGTTTTTGTTTTTGAATATAAATATATAAATTATATGTTATTGAGGGTTCTATTGTTTTGGAGAACAAGTTCTTATTAATGACGATGTGATCAAACAGCACAATAATAAGGGAGTAATTTCAATAATAGCGACACGTACTCATGATATACCTTTTCCTTTGTTCCAAAACAATATGAGAAAAAAAAAAAATAATAATAATAAAATACCCTTTCTTTCGTTCCAAAATAATTTGAAAGTAGGTTTGGTAATCAAGTAAGGAACTCAAAAAGAAATACAAATTGAATTAAAAAAAAAAACTAAATTCAGCTATTTTTTGGGAAACCAAATAAAAATCAATTAATGAGTGGAAACTATTCTGAATCCGAGTTAGAAAAATCTCACTCAGAGGTGGGATTTGGGTCGGGCCAAACGGGCCGGCCCGCGGCCCATAATTTAGGCCCGGTCATTGGCCCGGCCCGTATTTTACGGGCCCGACGGCCCTATAATAAGAGGCGGGCCGGGCTCTCTTTCTAGGCCCGACGGCCCGGCCGTATTTTGAAATTATACACATATTTTTTATTAAAATTTTAATTATTTTTAAAATTTTAATTAAAAAATTATATATATTAAATTTTAATATTATAATATTATATTACATATAAAAAAAAAAACATTATAGATTAGCCGTTGCCAACGGAACCAAGTCAACCTACGGCTAAAAAGAAGAAGAAAGAAGGAAAAAAAAAAACATATTATAGCTGTTGGTTTCCAACGGCTAAAAAAAAAGAAAAAGAAAAAAGAAAAAAAAAACATATTATAGTCGTTGGTTTCAAACGGCTAAAAAGAAAGGAAAAAAAACATATAATAAATAGTATAATAAATTTTTTTAAATAAAGTATAAAATTTTTTATTTTTTATCTAAGATAAAATATTAAGATAAATTATTAAATAAAATATACAAATTTATTCAAAAATTACAAATAAAAAATAAAATTAAATAAAAATTTTAAAAATTAGGCCCGATTCGGCCCCGCTCGCTCTAAACCCGTGGGCCGGACCGGACTTATATTTCAAAAATTCAGACCGGTCCGTATTTTTACAATAGCCCATCGGGCTCGGGCCGGGCCGGGCCGAATTCCCAGCTCTAATCTCACTTTCATGGTGTAAGTTAGTTTCTGAGATTTAAAGCTTAGACTTATAAAAGGAATTTGACTAAATAAATGAAGGAAAAAAAAAATGCAAAATTCAAATCATGTCCGCAATAAATTTAACAAATAAGGTTTATTTCGGGAGTGGAAATTCAACCTAAATACAAAATAATATTTTTTTGAGGGAAAAAAAAAACAAATATTTGTAATTAAATAACCAAAATACTAATTAATTCTTCATAAAGCCCAAAAAAAAAAAAAGAAAAAAAGGGGTTCATTCGCATCACGAACGGCGTCGTTTTGATTAAGTGAAAGAAGAGAGCACTTTTTTTTGGGTTTTCTTCTTGGGATATATAGAGGCAAAAATAGCCTTTTTATAATGAGAAAACAGCCTTTTTTCTGGTATTTCTCTTCTGCTGCTCTGCTCACACGACCCGACTCTGTTAGAGCAGAGATTCTGAAAGAAAGAAAGAAAGAAAGAAATAATAACAATAATAATAATAATAATTAGAAAACACATTCCCTCGTCTCGTCTCATATTCCATTTCTCTCCTTCACGCCAACGGTGTGAGTGTGAGCCGAACATGCCGCTTTCACTCTGACTCCACCAACAGCAAACCACAACCCAACCCCCACACCCCCCCCCACAGCTCACTGCCCCACTAAATCTCCCTCTCTCCCTCTCTCTCTCTCTCTCTTCCATTGCTCGCTTTTGCCAGTGATTTTCTTCGCAAATCCCAGGTTAACCTCTCTCTACTCTAGTCTCCCATTCTTCTTCTTCTTCTTTTCTTTTGTTTTTTTGATCCTGAAATTCGGTTTATGTAATCGGAAGATTGTCAGTTTTGGAACAGTTCGTGGTTTTATCTTTTTTTTTTTTTTTTTTTTTTGGGGTGGAATTTCGAGCGTCAGGGGCTATTGGATTGTTTGGCTTGTTCCTGGATGAAATTAGGTCATAGTTGTGTGATTTTGAACTCGGTTTTGTGGGAATAAAAAAGGAGGGATTTCGGGGTTTTCTCTGTCATGTTTTCGTTAATGAAATTATCCATTTTATTGTTTTCCCGAACGGTTTTGCTATTTCCATGAATTATCTGGATATATTACTGCATTTCTTCTTTTCGTTTAGCTGTAACAAGGGGAATATATATATATATATATGTATATGTCTTGTAGATAATGATAGGATTTTTGTTTTTTTTTTTACTGCTGATTATGTTTATGGCCGTGCCTGTTTTTGGGTTTCTTGGGCATAGGTTCTTTTGGATCTCGGGTTTTGGGTTTCGGGTATGTTATGCTGCAATCAGAAGCATTGTGGACAACCAGGTTGGTTAATGGTAGCTATTCTGGCAGATTGGAAAAGTTGACCATGGAAAATGGCGGGTGCTCTTTCGTTGTTCGTTCCACAGAGTATAAGAGGCGTAAAGTTTCTGCGGTTCGTGATTTTCCAGCGGGGTGTGGACGGTTTGCTCAACAGATCAGTTTGAGGCCAACTGAAGATGCAGGCACGGCTTCAACCAATACACTCGAGGATCAAAGTTTTAAGGATGGGGGTAGTGATGGCGTAGAGAATGGAACCTCTGATATGTTGAGCGATTTGCAGCAGGTGGTTGCTGCTACTCTAGTGGAAGAGGCTATTCCTGATCTGTTAAATCATAACTTTTTGTTACCAGCTAATGAGCCCGTTGCTAATGGAAATGGTTTGGAGAAGCAAGTTGCCAGAAAGTATCCTCCTCGGAGGAGAGTTTCAGCCGTCCGAGAGTTCCCTCCATTCTGCGGAAGAAATGCTCCTTCTCCTGTTGAGGAAGAGTCTTTGGAAGTGCTCTCTTCTCCGAAAAACAGAAGTTCTGGTCAAGAAAAGCCTGAGCGTGATATGTTTGAGGAAACCTCAACAGAGGCAGTGAAAGATGATGTGAAGCAAACAGTCGGGGATGCTCAAGGTGGAGATTTGTTTAAGAGTGAATTGGAAAGGAATAAATCTCAAGTTGATGTGAAGCAAACTTTAGAAGATGTTCCACCAAAGGAGTCTCCGGAAGTGCTTGCTTCACCGAAGAACAAAGCTTGTGTTCGAGAGAAGTTCAGTCCAGAAATGAATGACAAACCCTCAACTGACACAGTGAATTCTAAGCTGAAGCAAACAGTCGAGGACCTTTTAGGTGGAGATTCCTACAAGGGTGAATTGAAAGGCAATGGAGCTATAGTAATCAGGGACCGGGTTCAACCAGAAAGTGAGAAGAATGCTATTAAGGACGAACATGTAATATTGTCTCAGTTGAAGATGGATCGGGAAGAAAAAGAAAACTGTAATGAAACTCCATTTGAAGACAAGCTTTACTGGTGGGATCATGAATTTGAGACTGTGGTTGGAAAAGACGACGAGGTTGAAAGTTCGACGGAACATGTGGGCAAGGAGATTGTTGGTTACTCCGAGGAAAAAAGTATCGATGAAAAGGATTCAGTTACATCTGGGTATCGGAGCCAGTTGCAAGTAGCAGATGAAGGGAATTTGAAACTTGCACCAAACAGAGTGATTGTGCATGGTTTGATAGCTACATCAAATCGTTTGTGGCAGGAAAAGTTTGCTTTCAAGTGTAAACCAACTGCTGGTATGGGTGGAAGTAAAGAGATGAAAGTTGATACCGTTAGTCCTCTAAAAAGGCAGACGACGAAGATTACTGTCAGGAAAAAGGTTGATGCTGGTATGAGCGGAGGTAAAGAGAAGAAATTTGATGTTATTAGTCCGGTAGAAAGGCAGAAGACAAAGATTACTGCCAGGAAGAAGGTTGATGTGAACATTGCAAAAGGAAAGTCTCTAAAGAAGACTCCTCCTGAAACTGCTTCTCAGGGTACAGGTCAGCTAGTTATATGGGATAAAGAGGATTTTCTTTGGCATGATGAGGGTGAAGCTCTTGTTCCCATATCACGTAGTAGTGGTGATGGTAGTAGTGGTAGTGTCCTTGTTTTTCCTATTTGTCCCATTGATTCAAGTGGTAAAGATCAAGGTGACAAAGCCAATGTTGCCCGCCTTAAGGTAAGGGAGACGTTGCGCATGTTCCAAGGTGTTTATAGGAAGTTCTTGCAGGAAGAAGAAACAAAGTCAAAGGAAGGAGGACAGGCTTGCAAGCGGATTGATTGCAAAGCTGCAAATTTGCTCAAAGCAAAAAACAAATACATAAACACAGGAAAAATTGTGGGACCTGTCCCCGGAGTTGAAGTCGGTGACGAGTTCCAGTTCAGGGTGGAGCTTCATATTATCGGTCTCCATCGGCCGATGCAAGGTGGAATAGATTTTGTGAGGGAAGGTGGGAAGGTCCTTGCAACAAGTATTGTTGCATCAGGGGGCTATGCCGACGATTTGGATTATTCGGATGTCTTGATATATACGGGCCAAGGAGGAAATGTTATGAATTCGGGTAAAGAACCTGAAGATCAGAAACTTGAACGAGGTAACCTTGCTTTGAAGACTAGCATGCATGAAAAGAATCCAGTTAGGGTGATCCGTGGATCTGAGTCGTTGGAGGGGAGATCCAGGACATACGTTTATGACGGGCTTTATTTGGTAGAAAAGTTTTGGCAGGATGTGGGGCCACATGGTAAGCTGGTTTTCAAGTTTCAGCTTGAAAGAATTCCCGGTCAACCGGAGCTTGCATGGAAAGAAGTGAAGAAGAGTAAGAAACATAAAGTTAGAGAGGGCGTCTGTGTAGCTGATATCTCTGAAGGGAAGGAGGTAATTCCGATATGTGCGGTGAATACTATAGACGACGAGACACCTCCACCATTTAAGTACATAACCAGCCTGATATATCCTGATTGGTGCCAACCTACTCCTCCCAAGGGTTGTAGCTGTACTAGTCGATGCTCGGATTCTGCGAGATGCTCTTGTGCTGTCAAGAACGGAGGTGAAATCCCATTTAACCATAATGGGGCGATCGTTGAAGTGAAGCCCCTCGTTTACGAGTGCGGTCCATCTTGCAGGTGCCCTCCTTCTTGCCATAACAGAGCAAGTCAGCATGGCATCAAATTTCAGCTCGAAATTTTCAAAACCAAAGAAAGGGGATGGGGTGTGAGATCCCTAAACTTCATTCCTTCGGGAAGTTTTATATGCGAGTACCTAGGAGAGTTCCTTAGTGAGAAGGAAGCCGAAGCTAGAACCGGTAACGACGAGTATCTTTTTGATATTGGGAACAACTACAACGACAATACTCTCTGGGACGGACTTTCGACTATCATGCCTGGTGCAGTGTTTGCTTCTGATGAAGTTGTGGAGGACGGTGAAGGCTTCACCATCGACGCGGCAGAGTATGGCAATATAGGGAGATTTATCAACCATAGTTGCACCCCAAATCTTTACGCACAAAACCTCCTGTATGATCACGAGGACAAAAGAATTCCTCACATTATGCTTTTTGCCGCTGAGAACATTCGTCCTTTGGAAGAGCTGTCTTATCACTACAATTACGTGATAGATCAAGTTCGGGATTCGAACGGAAACATAAAGAAGAAGAGTTGCTACTGTGGTTCTCATGAATGCACTGGAAGATTGTATTGAGCCGGTTAGCTCGGAAGTTAGGAGGATTTGTTGGTGAGAAAAAGGTGATCATTGGGAACTTTTTTACAGTGTGCCATTGCCTAGTTTTGGAATGAAATTACTAAATAGAGAGACCTGTAAAGAGATATTTTTTTTGTTAGATTTGAGTTGTATATTGCTTTTAGGCTGAAGAGTTCTTGTGTACATTCCCTTTAAACAGAGGATGGCAATTCAACTGTAATGGTCATCTTCTTTCTGGTAGTCTCTAGCTTTGTTTTGTTGCATTTTGGTCTCCAATGTCAATCCAAAAACGACTCGTTTTTTTTACTTCATTGACAAACACGTCTCTACATACATGTCACTGTGTTACTTATTTTCTGGATATTCTTATCGGTAATACATGTTTTTGAATATCAGATCCGGTTAAATCACATCAAAACGAAAAAAAAAAGTACAAAACTGAAAGAATCTAATACAAACGTGATGCCTAGTAACAGAATTGTAACGACATTACCATGCTGCGGAATCTTTTCTTTCTTTTCTTCTTCTTTTTTTGTTTTTTTTTTTTTTGTTTTTTTTGTTTTGTTTTGATTTTTTGCCTCCTGAAAGAAGAGTAAAATTTCTCGATTTTTTATTATCATTTAATATAAATAGTCCCCTAAGGATTAGCCATCATCTGCTTGTATTTTTCCTTATATTGCTTTTTTTTTTTTTCCAACAACAAAGGGGATGGCTAATGTTCGAGAATTATAATACTTTTAAGGGGATGGCTAATTTTTTCCTTATTTGGCATTAATGATTCATTCAACTAGCAAGGTCTTGTGTTAGGCATTAATGAATCATCAAACTACTATTTTAGGAATTTATAGCTAAATAACCTTTTTTTTTAAGAAGTTTTTTTAATAAATAGTCAAAGTTTTTAAGAATTAATTAAAAGGTAATTTTTTGATAAAATGGTTAATCAATTGTCTTATATAGTCAATCAGTGATTGACCGCATAATAGTCAATTGACTTACGATCAATCACTGATTAACAATAACGTAAATTACTAAATTTTATAATTAATCACTAATTAATCATTAGTTAATCATTGATTAACCAAATTTAAAATATGATAAGCGGTCATTTCCTAAATTAAAAAAAAGTTGGATAATCTATTAAATTAAGTGACTAAAAACAGTCAGCCAACTTAATTTTCCTTATTATCTTGCAACTTCTCAATTTACAAGATTACAAGACACCTGTAATTTACGTACCATTCGCTAATAAAAAGTGAATCTCATGATATAAGATCAAATATGAGGTTTATCTTATTGTTTTTATGATGTTTAATACCTGCTATGCATCGCAGCCACCCAAAAAAAAAGCCTCTGCTTGTTTCGTTATAATGACATAGCTCAAATCCAAAAGAGTAAATACAATCATATCTGACATTGTTAAGACACAACCAAGTCGTCAACAATGATAAAACACGTGTTTTGAGTAGACATCATCAACCCCACATCCTAAAGCAGCCCAAAGGCAGCTAAATAGCTAAATAAAATACAATACAAGTACGGAATTAAAATGATCAAATCACACATTTAAAAATATATCGCCAATCATACAATATGCATTTATAGTTGTTGCTGACTCGGAAAAAGGTAGAAAAAAGTTGCATTACTCTAGAGCTTCTCACGGTATAATCACTTTATTAAGCTAAAAACAAGAGAGTACAAACTTTAATTCATATTCTATCTCACCAATTCCAAAGTACAAAATCCCACTTATTATTGATTATCAACACAAACTACACCAAGGCTAACTCGGCGTGTAAATATCTTATAATTTCTAATTAAGAGCACCAACCAGCTTTAAAAAAAAAAAAAGACAACAACAACAACAACAACTTAAAATAGAAACTAATTTATATATATCTATTCTCTCCCTTCTCTCTCTCTCTCTATATATATATAAATATATGTATATAACTCATAATAAAAGAGCAGAAATTTAATCAGTGAGCTGAACTTTGGAGTCATAAGCAGCACCAGCCTCCCAATTGTCAGGGAGGCCGTTAGTTGACTGCACCCAGTAAGTGTTGCCTGCGCTGCTGGTGGCTTGGAATCTCAAGGTGATTGACCCTCGTGGTGGGTTAGCCATGTCCCATACTGCTCCAAAGGCTCTGCGCATCGGAACCCATTCTTTGCAATCCTCCTGGTTTATTAATTAAAAAAAAAAAAACCCATCATTAACCCGTCAATCAATTCGGTCCAATAATGCGATTACAAGTGTATTAATAGGATTAAACAAGATGTAAATGGACCACACTAGGTTCATGTTGATAGTTTCAAGAATAGGAGTCCATATTGAGAGTTTCAAATATAGTAAATCTATCTAGTTCCGTACCAGATAACATCGTATAAAATAGAGTCGTTGAGCCTCTATGCTCATAAATGAACAGTGGACCCTATTAACTCCGTTTCATGCGATGCTATCTGACATGGATCCCAAAAACAATTTTCTTTTAAAAACGTCGTATGTAATAAAATAAAATACCGTAGTACGTACCCGCCACAACTCGACGCCTGTGACGTCGTTTTGGCCAGCCACATAAGTGACCACTAGAGCCAAGTAGTTGGGGTACTTGCTATGCTCATGGACCTTGTACATGACATTGTAACCAGAGTATTGACAAGAGACCCTCTTGTATTCCACATCAACCACTCCAAAAGCAAACAGCTCCGGGGCTACATTGGGCAGTGCCAGCTTCGAGTAGGCGCGTGGGCTGAGGATGAAGTCTGTGCGGTCTCCTTCACCATAGTCTGTCATCACTACTTTCACCCCATCATAGTTGCATAGTTGAGGGTTTTTGCACCTAACCTATTGAACCATTAACAAAGAAAAAAAAATATATTTAAGCACAAATAACTTTATATTCTTTATTGTTAGTGCAACATGATTATTATTGCCCTAGACATATGTAAAAATGATATTTTTATAGGTTACTTTTGTTGCAAGCAACATTAGATATTGCATTGCTAATATGGCAAGTTTTCTTTTTCACCGCATAACTACATTGTATTGTATTGTATTGTATTGTATCACGCTGTAGTACGAGAAGTAATAATATACCTGGTAACATGCGCCGCAACCAGATCCATCCTTGTAGAGCCTGGCCGAGGCTCCTGAGACGCTGCCATCGTTCACGGTCCTTCCGAATTCCCCAAACCCGCAAGCGCCACCTAAACCGACGTTAATACAAGAATTATCAAAATGAAAAGCAAGAAAAGGCATATGTGCTAAAAAAAAAAAAAAAAGTGTGTAACGTGGGAGAATATATAGTTGGACGTACTTGGAGTCCCATAGCAATCAGGGCTACCATAATAAGTTGCTCTAGAGGGTGTAAATTGAGAGGTACAAATTGCCGGAAATAGCACCATGAAACCAAGCAAAACACATACTTTCTTTTCAATTTCAAACCCCATTTTCTATGTATGAAAATGAAGGGAAACTAGTAATAAGAGCAAAAGAAACCAAGGAAGCTAAGCTAGAAGATATGTGAAATGTTGAGGTATTAGTTGTGATGGCAAAGAAAACAAGATATGTCACGTATTTATATAGTACTAGAGTGCCTTAGTGGGAAGGTGTGAGGTGGTAACTTGCCAGCAGCCACGTTTTTTCCTCCACTAATTTTTTTTTTTTTTTTTTTTTTTGCTGGAAAAGAATAGAAAAAAAGAAAAAAAGAAAAAGAGATTTCATGCATTAATATACCCTCCTAAACGTTATCAAAGTAATTCCCCAGAAACTAACATGAATGTTCTTTAAAGGGTCTTCATGCAGATCCCATCCCTCGACGAGGAGCTCGTCATTACATCCTCACCGAATGTATTAAAAATCAGCATATGTGAGGATATGATCCCGATATTTTACGTCGAGTATATTGGATTCACAATAAATAAAAATATTATCATCCCATTTGTTGTTACTTTTAACCTCCACTTGGTTATCGCAATAGGAACTTCAAAACGGTTTTAAAAGAATAGATTAGATCAAATGAGGTGTACATGCACTTTGTGGACCCACTCATTTACTCCCTTGAGACTGTTTCATAATTTATAAAATAGGATTTTCAAAATTTGCTAGTATTTGAAATGTGTCGCCTAACTTTTGCCATATTTTTCTTCACTTTTTGCCGTCTCTTTCTGTACCTGCAGCCAAGTTTTATAACAGAATTCAAGAAGGAAATCATTACCATTTATTCACCTGCCGTCTCTTTCTCATTAGCTTCTTCCATTATCGTCCCGCTTGGACTAGAAAAGTACACATTTTGTTAATCCACCAATTAGTTGGAATGCCAATACCGGGTCTTGATGAAGATAAGTATCAAATATATAAAAGAATTTGTTCATGAAAACCAATTCATTGACAAGTTGCCCCTAGTATTTTGACTATTGTCCACCTGTAGCTTTGGAAGGCCTATATTAATTCTCCTCTTAAGTTTCCTCACCTTGTCTTAAGGAGAATTCTATGATATAAAAATATTTATATAGTTCAGAATCGTTATATTCTTTAATCTTTATTAAATTGTCACATTTTATTTAATAATATGATGGTTCAACATTTTTTGACAATATCCATAGAGAATTTAAGTTAGTGGAGCCTAATTATTGTCCTAACACATAAATAATACAAATCTAAAATTCCATTAAGAGTACTTCGGGGATCTCACACTTATAATTTCGGTTATCTTCTTTTTATTTTTAGGAAAAAAAAAATTGGAGAAGGGTTAAAGAAAAAACACAGTAAGCCTGACAGATGTGTGATTTTCTCTTGAAAGCTTCTTGTTCTTGTTCATCATAATTAATTACTGCAATTACTAAAAGTGGACGTGGTACTCATATTTTGAATGAATCATTAAAGCTTTTGTGTGTTCTTGATTATTTAGTTTTCTTCTGTGATTTTATTTGTTTTCGATGATAAAAAATTAAGGTATCTAATTCTTAATATTATCATTGATTTATATCAGCATAAGCAAAAACATGAACTTCTCATTTTTAAAACCTTAGATTACAGTGAAAACAATCCAATCTCAAAAACATTTTCTTCATTCATTGAACCTGATAGTGTGGATTTGACTACATTTTGCGTTCAGCCTCTAACTAAACAAGAAAAAGGCTCTCAAATGATTTAAAAAAGAAAAGAAAAGAAAAGTAAAGTTAAAAAAAAAAAAAAAAATCCAAAACCATGTCCTCTTTACTCCCCTAACTGGTCTATGTCAATTCTGAACCACCATTAACAATCATATTAGACCTCCAAAACCAATAATATTAGCATCTCTCTCTCTCTCTCTCTCTCTCTATATATATATATATATATATATGTATGTATGTATGTATGTATATAGACACATCAAAGCTATGGTCTGGCAAATAAATAAAAATACAATTAATATTACACCCACCAAGGCCATTATTATTGTGTTTGGTTGTAATGCACTGAAGGAGTTCAAGGCAAAAGTACATAGATCTTTCGTGTCAATTGTTTAGATTAGGGTAAGGGGGTTGGGGATTTAAGCACTAAGATATCTTCTTTTCTTTTCTTTGTATAAAAAGTTCAAATTGAACTTCTTCACCGGTGTGGTATCAAGTTGCAACCAATCCCAAAAGGTACAAAAGAAAATAAAAGGTAAAAAAGGGTATTTCCTTTTTTATATATTTAGTGACGACAAAAGTAACAATTAATACATGTGTAAATAATATGTGCAAAAGGAGGTGTAAAAGAGAAATATTCAATTTCCCCTAAAAATATTTTTATTGTCTTTTTTTTTTTTTTTGGGGCGGGGGGGGGGGGGGGGGTGTGTGGGGGTGTGGGTGGTGGGGTAAAACCATTGTTCAATTCGGATTCCAACATAAAAAAGGATGGAAATTGGGGTAGGTGACTCTTGATGCCTGTCGTCCATTTGGTTGCCTTTTAAGCACTTTGTGCTTTTTAGTAGCGATGATAATTGTGAGAGAGCAACAAAAAAATGTGAGCTTTATTCACTGATTATTATATCATTTCACTGACCTTGAGTAGTTCAATTACGTCTAAAGGTAGTCATCTAATAAACAACTGTTATGCACTAACTTCGGAGTACTAGAACCACAAGTGAAACAGAAAGGAGATGCTCTCCTCAATAATTTCCAAATATTCAGACGTCGGACACACAACATCATTATTTCAAAAGATCAAGTGCAAATGCACAGATTAACAGAAAACTATAAAACGATCGTCTCTTGTCGCTATATTGCCACCGGTGGTGATTAAAAACCCTATGTTCTCGTTCAATAATCATAGAACATTCACATTTAAACTCGATTTTTAGAGTTTCTTTGAATTCCCTTTAAAATCCTTGCAATTTCCTAGTTCCATCCATAATCCATGCTTTGTTTACTGCAATATTTGGCTAGCAATTTGAACAAAACATCTTTTATAGAACAAAGTCAAAAAGAATTATACAATCAACTAATCCAACTATCAATTCTTTTTCCTTCTGTTTTTCACACAACCACAGTTCAAAGAAAAATTCAAGCCAAGAGCAACACCGATACACCACCATTATTAAATTCCCGAGCCAGATAGTAGATACAGGCTAAGGTCCTTAGTGGTTTACGAGTTCCCAATTGGATGTTCTTCAAGTATTCTCCAGTGTTGCTACTTCGTTTCAGTGCTCAGATATTTTTCCTTGCTTGGTGCAACTTTTTCTCCGCTACTCTAGAAGCTAGACATTGCATAGACTTTTAATAATCTGATAAAGGTGGGAATAGATAATAAGATTGTGATCACCATAGGGGAATAAAGAAGAGTGAACTGCTAGGGAAACAAACTCCAATCCCAACTTTTGAGTACTATTTTACGAGATGGTAAGTACCGAAGTGCCAAAGGCTTTCGAGGCTTCCGTAATTTAAAGACTTACTAACAAAAGAATGACAACTCGCATACCACGTAAGTTGGTACTCAAAAGTAGGGATTAGAGTCGGTGTTCCTAGTGTTTCTCAACTAATAATATTATAACACTGAAAAGGGAATTGAAAACTTTGAACCATACTAAAGAATACAAATTACAATATAAACTAAAAATGAAACATATGATCTTCAAATTTCCTTTCCCTTTGCGGTGCATGCAATTTGAAAATGAAGGTTTAATTTTATAACCTAAGCTTCTAGATCATACGCGGTTTAGGCTATGCTGTAGCTTGGATCTGGTTAAATCTGAACTCATTGAACACATAAACTAAGCTCTTCACTCTGATTATGTGACAATGGCAGTAGAGAGTCCCAACTTAGAGAAAGTGACTTTTACTAAAAATGATATTTAAACAATGACATCACTCTCCAAAATGGGTCGTAACCACTTAGAGAAATAATGGAAGACACTCTCGACACAAGGAAAGTACCATGGTCCCCTTTTATATTTTCTTTTTTATTTCCTTGCATCCGTCTCCTACACTTGTAACTTTGGATGAGAAAGAAAAGGGTGAAAGGTCATGCCGTGGGGACAAAACTATAACTATCCAACAACGAAGGACTCACCAACCAACAATGCCTCTTCGGTCACTATCACTTCCAACAGAAGAATAAAAAAGGCAAATATGGTGCAACACAAGTTAACCATATAGTGAACCAGCACCTTTAGCTAGTTCCTTTTCCAGGTGTCTCCCTGCCGGATCTTCTGGGGAGACGGAGAAACCAATAATGGGAAAGGGACTATTCATAAAGGAAAAAGAAACTACCTCTCCACTCCAAAATCCACACCCCCCCACACCACAATTCAGCTACTTTTGGTCATGAAAAGGAACGGGTGTTATTGTTGGTAATTTAATTCTAGAAAGATAAGTTGAGCAACCACACTGAACACTTGTCAAAAGGCTAGACATCCAAAAAGGCAAAAGGAAAAAAAAAAAGTTAATTCACCCTAAACTAGCCTCTCCCGTAATATCACTTGCCAATTACAACGTTGACAGTTGACAAAATGCCAATAAGATGGTTTCATTGTTGAAATCCAAAGGAGCAGAGATCACAAGCACTGGTTGTTATAATTAAGAAAAGTACGAATAGTCATGTCATAATTAGACAGTAAGTTGTGGTTGCTATTCACCTGAATGTTCCTCGAAGTAATGTTCCAAGTCTTCCAACATCAAATAAGCTGTGCTTTTTTCAGGTCAGAAACGACTCCCCTATCTTCAGTACTTCTCTCGTTGTACAATACCTGCAGAGAGTCAACAACACAGTAATTTAGGATGCCACGAGATTAGAGTAAAATTTGTGGACTTCTTCAATCGTTGATACAGAACCTTATCTATGATGCCATATTCAACTGCCTCGCTGGGACTAAAATATTTTGGACGCCGAATGTCAGCTTCAATTTGCTCAGGAGATTTTCCAATATGCTTTGCGAGGAGGTTAACCTTGAGAAATAATTAAAATAGATGATGATGCTAGTTTAGATAGTATGCAGGCTTGCTTCGTAATTTAGAAAAATTTTGGACATAGGAACTGCTTCAGAAAAGTCAAACATTAATTGGATGCACTGGAATTAATAAGATAAACCATGACTATATTCTACAGAATAAATGTTGATCTTAGATGAAACCAAAATAATTGTCACGTGCTAGTAACATAATTCTGTATCATAATTCATAATTAAACTTTTTTTTTTCTTTTATCTGAAAGTGGTCTTGCTTGATTCTAGAAAGGCAAACAAAAGAAAAGAAAAGGCTTTGTAAATTTTTATGATCGTGAAAACACCTAGTGGCAAAGGAACTTCTAATTCTGGCTAAAATTTTAAGAAGATTCACAGAAATTACATCCAGCACAATTTCTCACTGAGCAAGAAATGTAGAACAGGAAGTGTTATCATAGAGTTGTTAATCTTACCAATTCCGCCTTCACGTTCTTTACCTCCTTTCTTGCAAGTTCGACATCTGTTGCTTGACCTTGAAACCTAGCAATTGGCTGCATTGAAGGATAAAGTCTTTCAAGTTTGATTGTAGCATCTCTGTAGACTTGCATTTTCATCAGATGCATATCCCTAATTTACAACTTGCACTTCAAAGTAAGCAAGACATAAGATGGCAATTGTAAAGAACTAGAAGCCATGGTTCAACAGAAAACCTGCTTCATCATAATTGTGGATGAGGGCAGTGCAGAACGGTTTCCCTTTGCACCAGCAGCCAGAAGTAAGGCCGCTTCTCCCCAAGCATTACCAACACATAGAGTAAATATTGGGGGCTTCACATACCTGAAGCGGAGGAGAATCAATTTTATTGTAAGTACACAGTAACAGATACTTCACAAATTCTGTCAAAGCAAATAATATCTGCTATCTGCTAAAATCTTAGACGACTAAACCAAGATGTATAAACAAGAGCATAATGATCAATCACCCCATAACATCGTAGATGGCAAAAGCTTCAGTCTCATAACCCAACTTCTCACCACCCTGAAAAGCAGGGAAGACAAAAAAATTTAACAATTTAAGAATCATACAGTGGACAAACCAAACAAACTTTACAAGTTTGGTTAATTAACTAGCTAAAAGAAAGGAATAGAGGCAAAAGAATTGTAGTTTATGCAGAACTTGGCATCATGAAGCAAGCACATATCTAAACCCCACTGCCATGCCTACAAGCTTGTAAATTCGTGATACTCTGGCCAGACTGTCTCTCTGACGGTAGGTTTTTCACCACGCCCAAGATCAAATTTAAAACTGCCACGTTCTTTCCTTCCTCAAAATTCAGAAGTAAGAGCTACCTAGTTTCCAATTCTATTAAACTGACAGGAACCACCAGATTTCTTCTGAATAGAAATTGGGAACAGAAAATAGAAGGCATTCACATAAGATACCATATAGCACAAGAATCATCTAAAATAATCCACTTATTTCAGATAATAAAATGCATAAACCGATGAGACATGCAAAAGGTTTGTATAGTCAAAGTATCCGAAGCAATTAAACAAGAATAAAGGAAAGACCTTTGTTGTTCCTGTGGAATTTACGTATAGATAAATAGGCTTCTCAGCATCTTCATACTGAAGGTACAGAAACTCTGCTAATATCAGCTCTGTGACAGAAGGAACAAGAGACATGCCCAAGTACACAATTCGATTTTTATACAAGTAAGATGCTAAGTCTGGGGGAGGTTGCTCCCATGCACTTCCCCTCGAAAATGGAATGACCTGCAGATGCACGAAGCACGATGAAACATGCAGTTTGTCTTCAAAACCATATTTGAAATATGATATTCAAGTCAATTAATATGTCATACAGAAAAAAGAAAGAAAATATCCATCGACATCTCGAGTGTAGAGGAACAATATCAAACATTCAAACTCAACCATAAAGTTTAAAATTCGATGTCAACTCCGCCCACAATTTTTCCGGTCAAAAACGCCTTCAACCCCGTTCATATTCCTTACAAAGTACAAGAACTACTGGCCATTGAATGTAGCTATCTCAAACTAAATCAACTATAAAAGAAATTTAACCTTACACGGTGCTATACTGGAAATGAATATATCTTCCAATAGTCTTTACTTTACAAAACTAATTCCCGCTTTATACATTGCTGATGAGATTGAAAATGCCATAAACTTATTTCATTATCGAAATGTATTCTCAGTAAATTGAACCTCTAACTAAAAAGAAAAAAAAAAAGAAAAAAGAAAAATGGAAATTTAAGTCTCTAGAAATGTAATTTCAATAAGCCAATTTTCCATTGGATTTTCTTAGCTCCAAACACCATGAGAATTCAAAAACCAACGAAAAATGTTATACATCTTAAATCAAGGGATTTACAAGCAGTATCCATAAAACTAATCCTCATAAGAAAGTAGAAACCCTAGAAATTTAATCAATTTCTAATAAGTCACGAAGAAAATTAAGGAGAATTAAAGCAAGAAGAAAGAAACTAGTCGGAGAAAATGGGGGTGAAGTACCATAGTAACGACGCCTCGTTTGGGCTTGGAGTTGCGAGACGACGTCGGATTGAGGGAAGAGGGGCGGAGCTTGTGGCCGGAGAAGTCGGCGGAGAGGCTGCCGGCGGCGGACAAGGGAGAGAGGAAGTTGGAGGAGAGAGAAGCTCGGAGAGCGGAAGAAGAAGACGACGACGACCTCGTTTGAGCACGGATAGGAGGAGGAGGAGGAGCCGGAGCTCGGGAAGAGTGGGCGGTGGGCGGTGCTGACATGCGCGTGCGTAGCGCGAAGCTCGAGGCTGTGGTGGCGACCTCCATGGCTGAGGTCCGAGCTGTGGAAGCGAACGAAACGGAGAGTGTGGGAAGGAGAAAGAGTAGAAGAAGAAGAAGAAGAAGATATTGAATACCTGGCAATTTGGGTGTAATTTGCATGGTAAAACGACATGTCGTTTTTCAAGGAAAATTGTCGTTTTTGTTCAACAGTTTTTTGTCGTCTAATTCAGAGAAACCAAACCACATGTCGTTTACCATCAAAGTGCGCTGTGCTTTTTTTTTTTTTTTTTTTTTTTTCTCTTTGGAATATTTAGCATGCGTTTAGTTTGCCAATTAGATATGAAATTTTAAACTTAGAATTAATTGATTTTTTAAAAATTGATTATAAATTTTATTGACTTTTTAGAAAGAGATAAAAATTAATATGAAAAAATACAGTTTAATTTAAGTTAAATTTAAATGACAAGCATTAGTATGTGTGCTGTTTAAGAAGAACAATGGGAAATCTACATATATGTGGCTCGTGAATACGACATGTCTTTTTGTAGTTCAAAAGTTTGTTATTGATCAAAGAAACCAAGCCATATGTCGTTTTTTCATGAATGTGTGCTATCGCCGTTTCGTTTTGTAAAATGACATGCTACTTGTTAAACTATTTGCTCTGGCTTAAGTTTAAATGACATGTCGATTCTGCTTTCATTTCATGTATATTCTAGGTTTTCATTTGGACATTATTTTTCGCTGGTTGTCATTTTCTCCTTCATCGTCGTTTTTATTTCTTTTGCCGTTTTTTGAAAATAATTGTAGTTTTGTACTTGCTTGTCGTTTTTCTTTTACAGTCGTCCTTCATTACTTAACCCCTTTTTTTTTTTTACCCCCCCTTCCTTCTTCTTCAAAATAAGATGCTCACAAAAATCGCCAAAACGACCAAGCCTCTTTTTCTCATTTGTTAGAATGATAGTTTTCTTCGTTTCTGATTTCTTTCCTCTTTTTTTTTTTTTTTTTTTTTTTTTTTTGCTCTTTCTTTTCCTCCCAAAAGAATTTATAATTTATAACATTATTTTCCCAATTCCCAATTTCATCTCAACAACACAAAACTACAATATGCTCGTTAAGGCATTTCTAAATTTAATTATTAAAAAAAAGGAATTAATTATTAGATATAGCCATTAGATTCATTATGGTTATTAATATTATATTCACTTATTAGTTATTTTTAGTTAGCAAAAATAAGAGCTACGACGAAAACAAAAGAATCGACCGTTCAAGCATTCAAAATTGTACACTAAAACGATATAAATAGGGAAATATACGTAAAATATATATTAAGCAGAATAATAATATAGGTGTAATAATACAGCAAGTGAAAATTAGGAATGATAAAAGAGACGAAATGGAACTACTTCTCCTACTTTCATACTCTACTCCTTTTACTCTCATATCTGTCTAACTTAAAGTGATATTAGAATTAGATGAAATTTCCACTAAAGGAGCTATTTTAATTTCTTACCCATTTACTCATTAAAGAGTTGACGAAGATTCATTATCAAAACACAAAATAAATTATATCAAATTAATGGTTAGACTAAAATAAATATTTCATTTAAAAAATAAATAAATATTAAGATTTGGGCACACTTTTCTTTTCTTTCTTTCTTCTTCTCCTTCCCTTTTTTTTTATTTTTTTTATTTTTAACTCCACGTCTCCCTTTAACGTTATATTTTGTTATATATAAAACAAATATGTATATAAAAAAATTTTATAGCACATGTTATTGAGAAAATTTACAATTATTTGTAATTAATGAACATTTTTTTCTCCCACCCCAACTAGTAAAACAATTATTTGTATTTATGTTTATAAATTTTTTTTTTATATATGTACTTACAATTATAATTCCCACCCCAACTCGGACAATAGTTATTTGCAAATAATAAAAATATAATAGGTTCTTCGGAGTAATTAATAAACTCTCAATATTGAGAAATTACCTTGTACCTTGTATCTCTGTGTAGAATCAAATTCAATCCTTACGGAGCCTAATAGAATCGCTATTTTCTTATGTCGCAGTATATTTATAAGAATTGGTCCAAACATTGTACGAAATTCCTAGTTATACAAAATTCAATCAACCACGGTTTCTCTGCATAAAGTTTTTTATTCCCCTTCATATCTTTTTTGCAATCTCCAATGGCCCTCCGTCTGCAAAAGATGGTTCTTGATGATTTGTATCGCGCCAAATGCTAGATTGGGGAATTATTGCATGTGCAAATGAAGTATCAGGTGACTGGTAGGCTTGCATAACAATAAACACACTTGACAGATCATCATCATCATCACAATCATCACCGTAACTTTTCCTCTCACATGATTTTCATCCATATCTCTAGACCGTTTTTTGTTGAATTTGGAAATTGAGATTCGAACTCTTTACATTATAGTAAAATTATATGTGAAATATCTTTAGGTTATGTCTGTATTCACGATCATTTTTGTTTTTATAGAAAGAGATGTTCTATATACACATATTTGTTATATATATATATATATGTATGTATGTATTTACACATCTCAGAGCTTGATGGTGCATGAGTTGTATATGTTTGAGATATTTAAAATTATTATACACTTAAATAGGTTAGGGGCATCCTCGGAGCATATGATATGTTAACTTAGCTAGTTTTATGGTAATTATTTTCTTGTTAGTTTTCGGTTAGATGAAGAGTCATGATGTTTGGGTTTTGACATGGTATCTGATAACTCTATTTTCATACAGTTATTTTAGTAGTTTTAAGCTATATTTTTCTTACAATCTTAGCATTTACTTTTATTTTTCTCCAAAATTGTTATGTTATCCTAGTGTGTAATTAATTATGTTAATAGGGTTGAAAATAGCAATTTGGAGCTAAAATATAATAAAAAAGATTTATGGCGAAGAGAATTCTGGAGACAGATTTTCCCCACTCACGGATCATCACACACACGCCCACGTGTGGTTTGGATCGTCAGATCAGGGAGGTGAAGGCCCAAATTGCGAGTGCATTTCACGCACAGCTCTAGGCTCGTGACTACCAGCATGTCAGCATAACTCAGCAGCAGTTGGATCTGGTGTGATGCGTCCTAGCTATCCACATGTGTTTCCGAGTTCTACCAACCCTAGTCCGCCACGCGTCTACTGCTTTCATCCAGCCAGCCAACGCTCACCACCTGTCTGCATGGGCCCCAGGGCTGACTACGTTAGGCCTGTTACTGTAGTCAAGAAAAGGGGGAAAAAAAAAAAGGATTAATTTCATTAATAGCACCTGTAGGAATTTTATTATTAAAAATAGTATCATTTTTTTTCCTTCATTACTAGCACTTAATATGGGGCCCAGCAGCATTTAATGTATATCAAATTACGGATTTACTCTCATCTCCTACCAGCTCAAATATCCCTCTCCCTCGCATGGCCCAAAATTTTTTTTCAAACCAACATCTACAGTGTTTTAGAGAGAGAAAACTGAAATCTAGAGAGATAAAGAGTTACCACCCACCGGAATCTTTTTTTTTTTTTTTCACTTTTCCGCCTAGCCCCCTACCCATTTTGAAACCCAAAATCTTCATATAATAGAGAGAAACTTCCATCTAAAGAGAGAAACTTTTATTTAGAGAGAGAAACTCTCGCCGTCGGAAAAAAAAAATTTTAACACTTCCATTTAATAAAAAAAAATTAAACAAAATCTAATATTTTTGGTCATTTTTGAGTAAAGGTTATTCCTGTTATGACCACACGGTCATAATAGTTATGACCTATGTTTAAAAAATTTTAAAAAAAAATCTAACATTTTTGGCCATTTTTGAGTACAGGTCATAACAGTTATGACTACCTTGTTATGACTTGGTGGGCATAATATGAATGACCTTTACTGGAAAATGGCCAAAAATGTTAGATTTTTTTTAAAAAATTTTTTAGACATAGGTCATAACTGTTATGACCGGGTGGTCATAACTGTTATGACCGGGTGGTCATAACTGTTATGACCGGGTGTTCATAATAAGGTGGTCATAACTGTTATGACCGATACTTATATAAAAAGTGGTCATAACGGTTATGACCGAACTTATATGCCAATGGTCATAACGGTTATGACCACACGGTCATAACTGTTATGACCGATACTTATATAAAAAGTGGTTATAACGGTTATGACCACACGGTCATAACGGTTATGACCGATACACTTAAATGTAGGTGGTCATAACGGTTATGACCACCCGGTCATAACTGTTATGACCGATACTTATATAAAAAGTGGTCATAACAGTTATGACCACACGGTCATAACGGTTATGACCGATACACTTAAATGCAGTGGTCATAACGATTATGACCACCCGGTCATAACTGTTATGGCCGATACTTACATAAAAAGTGGTCATAATGGTTATGACCATACGGTCATAACTGTTATGACCGACACACTTACATGAAGGTGGTCATAACAGTTATGACCGGCCGGTCATAACTGTTATGACCGATACTTATATAAAAAGTGGTTAGTTTTATAATGACTGGATGGTTATTTTTGTTGTGACCGTGTTTGACCAATACGAAATCACATTGACTGTAAGCATAGAGGTCATAACCGTATTGACCATCTGGTCAATTTCATAATGACCGTCCCCATGGTAATACCAAGAGTCATTTTTTTTAAAATTACATATTTACCTTCATCTCCCACCCGTCCAAAAGTCACTCTCCCTCGAATACCCTAATAAAAATTCCCAACCAGCCTCTACAGTATTTTAGAGAGAGAAACTCCGATTTTAGAGAGAGAAAGCTTTACAACCGCTCGAAAAACCGCTCGGAAACCGTCCTAAGCCACCCCGAGCACCCTTTACTCAAAAATGACCAAAAATGTAAGATTTTGTTAAATTTTTTTTTTGTTAAATGGAAGTGTTAAAGTTTTTTTCCGACGGTGAGAGTTTCTCTCTCTAAATGGAAGTTTTTCTCTCTAGATGGAAGTTTCTCTCTATTATATGAAGATTTGGGTTTCAAAATGGGTGGGGGGCTAGGCGGAAAAGTGAAAAAAAAAAAAAAAGATTCTGGTGGATGGCAACTCTTTCTCTCTCTAGATTTCAGTTTTCTCTCTCTAAAACACTGTAGATGTTGGTTTGAAAAAAAATTTTGGGCCATGCGAGGGAGAGGGATATTTGAGCTGGTAGGAGATGAGGGTAAACCCGTAATTTGATATACATTAAATGCTGCTAGGCCCCATATTAAGTACTAGTAATAAAGGGAAAAAAAAGTGATACTATTTTTAATAATAAAATTCATACAGGTGCTATTAATGAAATTAACCAAAAAAAAAAAAGGGAAAGTTGGCTGGCTTTGGTGGCTTGTAAATAGAAACCCAGGGGCTCCATGCTTGGGGTCTTTGGCTGTGATTTTTGGAGCCGAAACTAGTGAAGAAAAAAAGAAAAACAAATATTTCTTAAGTTTTAGGTTTTGTTTTTTATAAAATTTAGGAGAGATCATCATGATAAATAAAGAGGAAAAGGAGATTAGAGAAAAATCTTGGAGACTTGAGAGACCTCCGTAAAGGGGTTTTTTTTAATTATTTTCTTATCTTTTGATTTTTATAATTTAAGAATGATTGAACCATTATTTTGTAGATTCTCATTTGTGAATTAATTTTCTTTTCTAGGATTCTGGTAGTCTAATTATGATGTTTTGATTATTCTTTCAATTTAATTATTGATTTATTTTTCATGATGGAGTATTCTTTATCGTTCTTAATACTTCTAAATAAGTGACCACTATTTAATTGATTGGTTAATCATAATGAAACTAGAAGGAGATTTATGTGTTTACTTCATTGTGTTGAATGTCATAGGTTGCTTGTGGGATAGGGAATATACCTTCATGGCTTGTGTAGTCATTACATGGGAACCACAAATCTTAATGAGTTCTTATTGGTTTTAATTCACATAGGAATATAGTGGATTAGCTTCTAAGGATATTTTTATTAGACTTCAGGAGGGGCTAGTGAATATATTAGGAATTCTCGATTATCAACTATAGCGTTTGAGATTGAATAATTACGGTAGAGTAATTGTGGTGAAATCAGAACCCTAGATTTTTATTATTTTGAGTTTTTATCCTTTGCAATTTTGTTTCTTTTTATCATTTTCGGTTTATCCAAATAAATTAGAATTGATATAATTTCGGTAATTAGTAACGATAATTCTCGTGGGACGATACTCATTCTCATCATTTTATTACTTGTAAATGATAACGTACATTTACGTTAGAAAATCCGCAACAGTATCCCTTTGTTTGGCAAAGTGAAAAAGGGAGAGGAAGGAAATTAGATGAGGGATTTTGGAGAGGAAAATAGAATTTTGGTTATTTGGTAGAGAGAAAATTAGGAAGGAAAGGAAATAGAAAATCTATAGGTTCTACCACTTTTTAATCCTTCCAACTTTGGGAAGAAAAGTGGATGGAAAATTTTTGATAAATTAAATATGTGTAAAATACCTATTTTGACCTTAATATATCATTATCTCTTAACTTATATGAGGTTATTTTTTGTAAAAATGCATTTGATTAGATATTTTCTTTTCTGTTTTCTTTCTCTTCTACCAAATAACATAATGGAAAACCTCATTCCTTTTCATCACCTTGAAATTTAATTATTCCTTTCTTTCTATTTTCCATCCATCTCACCAAACATAGTATTAAAGAATATAAACGTAGCTCATGACAGAATTTGGGGGGGTAAAGTTTGGCTAACTTGACACTGTATACCTAGGTTTTTTGTTTTTTGGTTTTTTGGTTTTTTGTTTTTTGTTCTGTTTTGTTTTGTTTTGTTTTTTTTTTTTTTTTGAATAACACGTTTTCAAATTCGTGAGGAAGGAGGGGGGGCCAAAAAAAAAAAAAAAGTAGAAAGAAGAGACCATTCGGGAGATTCATAAGATTTATCCGGGATGAAAACATTAAAAAAAAAAAAAAAAGGTACGGCATATGCGAAAACACAGAGTTCAAAATTGTAAAAGATAAAAAACTCACTAGACGAATTTAAACTAACTTTTAAATCATAAGTCGTTGGTTTAAAATAAATTAAAAATAAAAAAGATTCACAAATCACATTGTAGCAAGTATGGTATGGAACATTTTGCTCATTTTTAAATAAGGATTTGTATCATAAATGGTAAGGTGGGTACGTAACGTATTTATTTATCCATATAGAATTTAGAGATAAAATTATGTGGATTTAAAAAGAAAAAAAAAAGAGAGAGAAGAGACATTTTTTTTTTCGAAAAAAGAAGCGATAACATTTTGTGAATATAAGAATCGTTCTTGGGGTTTCTATGGAAAAAAAAATGTCATCATCTCTGTCCAATTACTACTTTTTTATTAATTTAATATTAATATACACCTAAATTTCAGTAGGTTTTCTTTCATCTGATTGGATTTTTGTTTATATCATTTTAATATAATTTGAAAACATATTTCAAATTTATATTTCTGGTTTTTTTTTTCCCCAAAATTTTCTTGCTAATAACTCATATTTATAGTTTGATCATATACTCAATTGGAAAGTCCATATTAATTAATAAGCACATTCTTTTGCTCTTGTAATGAACTCAAATTTGTCCACCAGACATCAAAATCTCTCTTTTTCTTTTTTCTTTTTCATTTATTTTCTTTAGAGGAAAATAATAATAATAATAATAAAAAAAACACTCTATAAACTTATGAATTAGCTGTTAGATAAATGCAGACTTAATTGTAGTTGCTAGTCACGCGTTTGAGAGAAAACTCATATATTTAAATAGTGGTCCAAAAAACAACATTATTTTTTTTTTCATGAAAAAAAAAATACCAACATAAGTGGTCGATTATTTCTTATATTTTTTTTATTAAAGAAAATAGAATTATTGGTATCATTTTGTCCCCTCTCACCCTTTATTTATAGCAGAACCTACCAAGAGAACATGACACCGCAAATCTAATTAGTATGTCCTATTATACTAAGCACGTATTTTCCACTTCCCAAAAAAAAAAAAAAAAAAAAACCTTATTTTCCAAACAAAAAAATCCAAACCCATTAAACACTGTTTCTTGGCTCGTAGTGAAGTCTTCCAAGAAAGTCTTTACGCCAAGTGGCAAAAATATTCCCATTTCCCATTGTCTCCCCAAACTTAAGAAATTATAAAAAGCAAAAGAATCCAATCACATTCATTAACTTAAGACACTGAAGTGGCCCCTTTTGGTGTGACAGACTTGACTAAGACTTGGATATATTTATTGACGTATTAAAGATCCCAATTCTTTCTTGACATTTTTATTATCGATAATATATAGATACACATTTTATAATAATAATAATAATTAATGTAATAATTTTTTAAAATATCTAATACTAAAAAAAAAAAAAAATACAGCTCATGTATCAGTATTAATTGTTTATTTTATTTAGCTTTTTTCCACTCAACCTTTTATATAACATACAAAAGAAGAAGAAAAACCTTTGTGGCAACTCTCACAACAATGGCCAATTTCACTTTCTTCTTCACCATCACCTTCATCTTCTCCTTCACTTCAATCTTTCTCCACAGCGAAGCCTACACAAAGTGCCCCAATATTGGCGGTCCCGATATTCGCTTCCCTTTCGACACAAAAGGCGAACGACAAGCGAATCCCAAAACCGACTCCGCTTTCGAGCTTCTCTGCAAAGAAGACGCCACCACAATTCACTTCCAATCCTATGGTGACTTGGTCGTGAAATCCATCTCCTACGACGCCGAAAGGCTCGATCTGGCCGACCCGAAAAGCTGTGTTCACGAAGTGTTTCTCAATCTCAATCTATCGAACACGCCATTCCGATATTACTACCGTGTCCGAAGCTACACTTACCTCAATTGTTCGGCAAAACTCTCCCCTGGCTTTGAAGAGATACCTTGTTTGAGTGGCTCTGGGAATTATGTTTATACCGTGGAGCCTTCAATGGATGTGCCTGAGTCTTGCAAACCAATCAAAACGGTTGATATTCCTTTCAAGTACAGTCCTTATTTGGCTGATGATAGTTTTGGTTTGCGGTTGACTTGGGGTTTTCTTGAAGACCAAGATTGTGATGGAAAAGAAGGCCCTTGTGGTTTACGTGTTCAAAATGGTGGCTTTAGAATGGGACTTGTTCAAGGTATGTTTTTCCGTTGCTCTCTCTCATTTTATAATTATTTTATTTACTATTTTATACATGCATTTTTAGCATAATATTAAAGATATATTATCATATGATTTGGATATTCGTAGCATTTTGTCCAAGGTTTTTCAATTTCTTATCAAACTATACTTTACGCCGGCGGCTTTAATGATAGGATATAGAGTAGTTGACATATATTGATGAACAAGTTGATGATAATTTTTAAATGGTAAAGCCGTCATATTAAATGTCAAAACTAGTAATTGATTAAGAGAAGGGAGATAATTGGATATGAAATTAATATTCACATATATATTATGTTGTGACCTAAGAACATCTTTAGGGTGATTTGTACCATTCGTTTTATGATAGAGTCATAAATAAAATTTTCGCCAGACTATATCTATACTACACATGTGATACATTTTTTTTGTAAGCTTAAGATGCATCATATGAAACAGTAACATAACTTTTTTTTTTTTCCCCCTTCTTCTTGCCTTTTCTTCTTGAGTACTTTTGACATGCTCCTTCTTTTTTTTTCCCTCAATTACTTTTGATATGCTTTATTGTGATGGTTAGTTGTTTGGAGACGTTATGTCATTTCTAGCTTATATATGTGGTCAGATTCTTTACGTGTTGTAGCTGATATGTTATTGTGGGAAAAAATAAAAGAGAGAGAGAGAGAGAGAGAGAGAAAGAGAGAGAGAGTCACCATTAGAAGAAAACAAGTTTACAAGTTATCTGAACACGCAAAGTCGTTTTAAAGTCTTTTGAATGGAAGCTAAGCACAACCACATTGTCCAAGTTTGTGTTGCTTAGAAGGAAGGAACTAACTTCACACTCATTTTGGAGAGCGTAGTTGGATTTAAGCCTCTATTTTAGCAAATATACAAAAATAAATAAAAGTATATTTAAAGCCTGATAAAGGACATAATGCAACAACTAATTTGTATTTTTGGTGGTCTTTAATTAAACTTAAGCCATATGAACTACAAGAAAACCAACAAACACCATAGATAGCACGTCTACGAATACAGTTACACACTGAGCACAAAAGAAAAATTTTCTAATTTTTGTCAAAATAAAAAAAAAGTATTAATTTTTCTTGGAAAAAATTAGGTAGATAAACAGTTTTTGAACATTTATTTTCAAAAAATAGCCAAGTTTTATATTTAGGAAAACGCCTAGTGATAATTAAAATGTTGATTGATCAATCCAGTCAATCAATCCAAAATATATATATATATGTATATATTGATATTTATTAATTAGTGAATTGTTAATTTATTTTAACCTCTTTTGCTTTCATCCTTTTCTTTGTGTCTTAATCCAGTTTTTTTAAAATATTAAAAAGATAACTGGATAGGTAATAAATAACTTTAAATCCGTACCCTTAGCCGGTCTTGGTCAAGGAATTACCATGGAAAAGAAAATAAATAAAGACTTGTCATACTCCAACTTTTCCACCTTCAACAACTCAAAAATTTGTCTTTATTAACATTAAATAACCACTCCGGTCGACTATAACATATCGGCTTGGAAATTGACTACCAGGCTCTCTAAAATGTGACCAAGTCAATGGCAGATTTTCAGGGAAACTTCTTCATTTCTTTGTGACCAAGTCCTCTAAAATGTCTGCTACACATTAAAAGGAAAATAGTCAAGATGGAAGAGATTAAATAATGTTAGGAAAAAAAATATATAATAGGTGTATATTTTATCTTTTTTTTTTTTTTTTCCGTCGAAGAAATTGGATAATGTATTGAAAATTAATTTGTGCCTATTTGATGTCTAAGCAGCCACTTATGTGTTACAGCTATATATGTCTCAAAGAGTGTCACTTCTGTAGAGAAGTACTGATAATCGTTGCTTGTGTTCTTATGCGTGCAGTCCTCAGTGCTGGCGTCTTCGTTTTCGCTGTAGCATTCGTATTTCTGGTGATCAAAATGATCTATCGCTCGAGAAAACCAGTTTGTCAAATGGAATCAGGGAATGATCAAGTTGAGAATATTGAGAAATGTCTAGGAGAGTATCAAGTTTTCGTTTCCGATGAAGCTTACGCGGAGAAAGTTGGCGATCGCTGTTAAATTAGCGAAATAAGAAGACGGAATCCGCTTCAGATCAACGCCTTTACAAAAGTGTGTTTGTACTGATTGTGGATAGACAGACTATCACAAGCATTTGAAGAGGATAAGAAAAGTAGGACTAATTTATCAGGTTATGTCAGTCATGTGCCTTGTGACATATTAGGATCTCAAGATATGAAAAATCTAGGCTTTGTAATATTTGTAGATTTACAATTTTTTTTAAATTTTTTTAACCGTTTTGCTTTTATTGTAGGACGTTAATGTTTTCTTGCTGCATAAGTTTCTGATGTTCAGTTCAGGAACACCAATAAAAAAGAAGTGAAAATAGGTGTTTATGAGTCAATTATTCAAATGAGAAGTTTTAATATGACTTTTGGTGAGGTTGGAAATGGACCGTAGCCCAAATCAGTCCAACCTCTTTTCAAGCGAACACTTTTTTTTTTTTTTTTTTTTTAACTAATTAAAAAAAAAATCATTGTAGTCATTTCGTTCATATTCCCACGGTCTATTCCAAGCCAGCACTTTGGTTGTGGGCATTTGTTATAATTTAAATTCATTGAATGGAGGCATTTATATAACTGAGATTTTTCAAAAACAATATATATACATATATATAAATTTAAATTCCCAAAAAAAACAAATTTTAAAATATGGGTTCCTATCAATCTCTGTCGCTAGTTTATATGTTCCTCTGTAGTAGAAGTATAGTCAATAGCGTACATTTGATTTGAGGAGTATGATTCAACAAGATTGTGAAGAAAACAGAATATTGCAGAAGACATGTACATCCATGGACTCTTAGTTTTCATATATATATATATAACAGAACCAATATGAAATTCCATGTATATTGCAGAAGACATGTACATCCATGGACTCTTAGTTTTCATATATATATATATATATATATATTTCACTCAAACTATACGTATAGAGAGCTCACACAATTACATTTATTCTGAGAAAACCACACACAAATTCCATGACATAGTAATACAACCAGAAACCTTGAAAAAAACTCACACAGCAACACTTGACCAAACCAAAAGCACACTATAATATAACACTCAGAGACTACTGTCTTCTCTGGTTTATTTTCTCACACACACAAGCGCGCGCGCACACACACACACACAGATATGTATATATATAAATATATATATATATATATATATATATATATTGACCACACCTTTCTTCAGCAGTTGCTACTTCTTCACAGCTTGAATTTCACCTTGGTTTCCTTAGCAGCACCTCTCTCCCAATTCTCCTCGACACTCGTTACTTCGACGGTTTTGTTTTGCAGCCCAAGGCCGTCTATGAACTTCTGCTTCTCCAGTCTGGGGCAACCTTTGACTTTAGCCTTTTGTAGAGATGGTAACTTTACCCCGACAGTGCTCAGCTCAGGGAGTTCCAGCAGATGCAGCTCCCTTAGGCTCCGCAACTCGTGCTGATCCGCCGACGATTCGCATTTCATCAAAGTCTTCAACTTGTTACAGAACTTGACTTGGAGCTTCTCAAGCTTTTCCGGCGGATGGGATAAAGAGAAAACGTACTCAATCTCTGGGCAACAGTCAAGATACAGCTCTGTGAGGTTCTTGAAGCTCTGAACTTGCACATTCCCTTCGTACAGACTCTTCAAAAGAGGAAGGTTTGAAGCCCACAAAATGCTGAAACCTTCACCCAATTTCGGTGCTTTCTCTTCGGAAAATATGAATTCTGTCTTTGCACATCTCTCTAGCCACAAGCCTGTCATGGCCTCTGTTTTTTCAACTCCAAGATCCGACAAACTTGTTATAAATTCATCTTCAATGAATGAAATGCAATCGACTCCTTCAAGAGCGTCCTCAAGACCTTCTGGACGTTTCTCAAATCCGCGGATCTCCAAAAACCTCTTGCAGCTTTCCGGACAACAAATAGCCTTGAAATAGATATCTTCGTAGAAGCTTTCGTCTCTGAGACGATAGATTTGTTCGTCTTTGCCACTGTCCACAGAAGGGCAAACATAAATGCGAAATTTGCCGAAGTACTTTTCCCATGTCTCGGAATGTTGCTTCAATGACTGGAGAACTTTTGTGGTGCTGATAGAGATTGATGGCCTAGTATTGGTCAAGTGGGTTGTAGCATCCTTGAAGATGCCGCATTCTTCCCAGTTTAGCTCATCCGGTAAACGCTTTATCTTTCCCCAGTCGACTTGTGGAATGCCTGCCAAATCGGGAAGACGAAGGCTTTTCAAATGAACGAGGCCTGAGATCCAATATGGGAATTCCTTTACTTTAAGCCCCCAGAGATCAACCCTGGTTAACTTCCAAAGCTTCTTCAGATCTTCTGATAGTTCTTCTAGGCTCAAGTCTTTTCTTGAATCATGATCCTTAGAAGAGTGTTGCTCGATTGAAGTACATGAAAGATCCAAATCCTCGAGCATTGTGAGGTTCTTCAATTGTGGCTTTGTGTTCAAGAAAAGACACCCTCTCAATGAGAGTTTCTTTAGGTTGGTACATTTGGTGAAGTCTAAGGACAAAGTCATTGAGGTTTCAGAAAGATCGAGTGTCTGAAGTGATACACTTTCAATCTTAAGGTGAAATGCTTTGGCGTCGGGTTTTTGTAGGGACTTTGCACCGGACAAGCTGAGCTCTTCAAGCTTTGACAGTGAAGCTAAAGATGGAATTTCTCCCAACTCGACGCATTTTTCTAGTAGGAGTCGACGGAGTTTGGGTGAAGAAGGGAGAATTGGCAGGCTTCGAACCTTAGTTGCAGAGAGATCAAGTACCTGAAGAACAATCATTTTTTCAAAAGATTGCTTTTCAAGTTCTTCAAGAGCTTCACAATGGGAGAGGTCTAGCTCTTCGAGCTTCTCGAGATCATTGAGGGTTGGCAACTTCTCGAGCTTCTTACACTTCAATAGTAGGAGTTTGCAAAGTTTCGGAAACTTCCACGCCTGATCTGGTATCTTTTTCAACTCAACAGCTCCCGAGAGATCGAGAATCTCAAGGCTAGTTAGTCCTTCCATTTCGGGGAGGGCCTCCAGTTGACAATCCCTGAGAAAGAGCTCGCGAAGGCTTTTGAGACCGGAAAGCGGTGGAAGACTCTTGAAATTGGTGTTTGACAAGTTCAGACGTTCAAGGCATGCCAATTTACTAAAGCTAACATCTCCGAAATCTTTCAGAGACGGCATGTGGGAAAGGTCAAGCTCCACAAGGCTAATCAGGTCGCTAATGGTTGAAGGTAAGCGAAAGAGTTCGGTTTTGGATAGGTTGAGAACTCGAAGGGCTTTTTTGTTTTCTAAGCGCGGAGAGTAAAACTCCTTCAACTTTGTAGCACCAGGAAGTTCAAGAAATCGGAGACCGGGTAATTCTCTCAAGTTGGGAAGCCTAGTTATTTCAGTGCAATCTTCAAGTGTAAGCCTAGTAAGGCCGTGTAAAGTGTGCACAAATGGTAAAGGTGCAATCTTGGCTTCGGAAAAGTCGACGACTCTAAGTTTTACGAGATCGCCAAATTTTTTGTCTCTAAACTTTGTCAAGGAAGAAGCACGAAACATGTCAAGAACTTGAAGATCCTTGAATTGTTTCAAACTTGGCATTCCTTCCAATTTAGAGCAGTCTCTGAGGATAAGCCATCGGAGTTTAGTCAAGTTGGTAAAGGAAGAAGGAAGAGACTTGATCTGGGTTTCGGAGAGGTTGAGGCTGCGAAGCTGAGACATTTTCTCAAACAGATCGTCTGGTAATGTCTTCAATGATTTGGCGCCGGAGATTTCTAGAACGATCAACGATTCGAGATTTTTGATCGAATCGGCATTCTCCAACACGTCGCAGCCTCGGAGCACTAGTAACTGGAGCTTGGATAGCTGAGAGTCTCCCTCTCCTCCTCCTCCAATGAAGTCCAAAGACTTCAGTGTTGGATTTAAGAGAACAAGGACTCGGAGTTCCGTCATAGGCTTGAAGAACGAGGCGGGGACTTCCCTGCAGAGCCGACTTCCGTCGATCATTAATGTCGAGACAAGCTCCCACTTCTTGTGCTTGCAAACTGATTTTATCATACCATCGGCGACCGCAATTTTCCCAAGACCCTGCCACTCTTCGTCTCCTTGGAACACATCGGGCAATCCCAGCATTGCCGTCTCGTCAAACCCCTTGCGACGGTGATCGAAAACCTTTAGAGTGAGTCCTTCCATGGCAATGAAGTTTTCGTCTTCCACTTTAAGCAGGCCTCGCTTCATAAGCTCCTGGAAAATGCGATACCCCTCCTCATAAGCCTTCTCGATGCCGCCAGAGTACCTAAAATCATCCAAGTATCCCTCCATGATCCAGTGAGAAATCAGCTCGTTGTAGTGGACACTAGCATTGTCAATGAGCTCAAAGAACTTCCTGCTGTGCCAACAGCACCTGATCATTACCGCATTGTTTCTCGGCAACGTGTCGAACGCGTAACGAACCAGCATCGGCCTCATCTCCTCCGCTTTGTTGCATTTCTCGGCTTCTTTTAGAAAATCCTTAAACTTCTCTTGCCAAGAATACCGATCTTGATCATCGTGCTCACCACCGCCTTTTCCAAAATTGTGCTTCAAGGCTTTTCCCACCACAACAGCCACCGCAGCAGGCAAGGCATCGCCAAATTTTCTGAAGATTTCATCCTCAAACAGCTTTTTCACATACACGATGCGATCTGAACCTTCCGCACTTTTCTCCAACAGCTTCAGAAACTTGCCTTGTTCAGGCTTAACCGCAAACTTGGAATCGGAATTAGTACTTCGTTTTGTAGTGACAACGACCTTCAATAAGCTTTCCTTTCTCAGAGCCTTCAGCGATTCAATTGGGGAGATGATTTCTTCTTCAATGTCTGTACCCGCAGGAACACCGTCCAGAGTAAGAAGAACAAGCTTCTTTCCTGTTTCCGTCACCGACCGGAGCTTGCCGCCGACGATTTTGTCCAAGTAGTGATGCTCTGGAACCTTCTTTTTTGGTCCCTTCTGATCTTGAGGACTATTAGTCTTGGCGTCCTCAACTTCATCTTCATCTTCATCTTCGAAACCGCCCTCAGTACGGGGAAGTACACATAACTGCCGTGCAATGTCCTCAACAATCAGCAGGTGGGACCACCTGGTACTAGTTCGATCAGTATCATGATGTTGATGATGATGACGATGATATTTTTTGTTGAGAGAGAGCCAAAGGGTGACACCAAATGCGCTCTCAGTTCCAGATTCATGTATGTTTCTGGTTTCGTCTCTGGAGATCTCTCTGGCCACCCATGTTTTCCCCACTCCGGTTTCACCATGCAGAGTGATTGTTGTCGTTTCTTTGTCAATCAAGAGATGATGAACGTCTTCTTTAAGCTTTTGCAGTGTGAACTCAACTGGTTGCCCTGAAACCAAAATCGCAGAGATTAGAATCATGATATCTATGTTTATATATATAGTTTTTCAAAAAATAACTACTACAATATAAATCTTCTGGAGTCTGTTTTTATTTCGGGTTTTTTTTTTTTTTTTTCATCTTCGTGTATACTTTAAATTATAGGCTAGGTTTTTCCTTTTTATATATATATATATAGGTTTTTTTTCCCCTCAAGAAAAAGGGGTCATGTGGTCCCCATCACCTTCAACTTGAGAGCAATCCCAAAGATATCGAAGAAGTGATCACGACCTTATATTAGTTTTTCTCAATCATCCATTCAGGACTGTACCGTCTTCACTTACCAACTAATTCATCAACAGAAAAACTTGGAATAGGGGTTTACGGGAGACTGTGAGATTTGAACCTAAGTGGATGAATGAAAGATACCTAACAAAGCTATCTAATCCCATCCTTGTCAATAGACCACAACCTTCGGTGGTATATACATAAGCTTTTTTGCTATGGTGGTCATACATGTCTAACTGTCGATATAAATTAATTTTCGATTAATACTTGTTATTTATAGTAAAAGTTTCAAATGGGTAACATGTTACAACAAAAAATCTAAGATATAAATTATTAATACCTTAAAATATAGAATACAAAAATGAAATTTTTATCTTTTTTTATTTGTCGTTCTTTTTCAAGTAACTGAACAAATTATCAATTCGTACCGTAGACATTAAAAAAATTATTTTTTTTTGGGAAACGACCGTACAGATCAATTCATTATCCATTAATTTGTTGCTCGTAATGTGCCACTCACAGAAAATTAACAAGCACATCCTATATTTAACTATTTGCAAATTATATGGATGCATGGAATAACCAAGCAATACTATATAAGTAAATAAATGTTTCGTTTCATCCGCCATATATATATATATATATATGTATATAAAGGAAAAATTAAATTACTTATAAAACATATATATTAATAGACAATGCCCCTGCAACTCTCTTGTCAGGACATATATCCTTCTATATATATATATATATATTTTTTAAGAAAGAAAAGTATACCAATTGTAGTTTAAGTACACAAATTGTGAACTGGAAAAAAAAAAAAGTACGACTGGTTGAATTATGAATCATTTTAACCTAAAGCTTACATTGATGCATATATATATATATGTGTGTGTGTGTGTGTGTGTGTGCGTGTGTGTGTGTCACTATTGTTTTTATTTATATGAGCAACTGATTTTTTCGTCCAAATTAACAATCAAAATCAGAATGTTTAGTTTAAGAATCAATAATAGTGTGTATGAACAGGTTCAGTAGGTTGGAAACAATAAAATTTTAAAAAATTCCAATATACATGACTGCCCAATCATGTAGATGGATTGGACTAGTGGAGATTTTTAGGCAAATTTTGTGATCTTTTTTATTAGATTTTTCTCCCCTTTATTGTAGGTTTTTTTTTTTTGGTGGTTCTAAGGAAATAAGAAATTTTTGAATGGTTGACTTATTTACATGCTCAATTAACCAAATATCAAATAAACAAATTAAACATTTACAAAAAATCTCAAACTACTTGACTCTTTAGTCCAATAACCCAAATAGTGAAAGAGTTTATGAGATTCCTTCCAACTATCAAAATCTAATTAGCAAAAGCAAAATAAAAAAGTTCATAGTATGAAAAAGGGCAAAAAAAAAAAAAAAAAAAAAAAAATTGACGGGCTGACTGGTTCAACTCACCAACCAATTTTCTAAATTGCCCCTGCCTACAAAAAGACGGGTGGAATGAAAAGCCTGCTAATGATAAAATATAGGTGAGGATGTGATCCCATTTTAATAAGTAGGGCGGTCGGGGCTTAACTTATACAGCATGCAGAGGCATACCTCTAGATTTAATACTTGATGCAATCAAAATTAATTTCTTATTAAGCCGGGATATTTTATCCATGAGCTGCCACCCTATTAAGGGCAGGTATGAGAGATAATATATAGGTATGGAGGCATGTACGGGGGTTTAAGATTAATCTTCTATATAGGTGTGAGACACGAGTGGGGGAAGCTACTCCATACTCACATTTGCCTTATTTTTATTTACCCTTGTAAAAATATATTTATATATATATATATATATTAATTTTTAGTGTTTGACTGTTTAAATTTTCTTTATGAATTTAGTTTTATGAATTTAGTTTATAGATTATTAGAGTTTGGATTTGTTTTTAAGTTTCAGTTACATTTATGGTTATATTGCTAAATTTTATGAGAACTTTAATAAAATTTGTTTTGAGTTTTTTTTTTTTTTTTTTTTTTATAAATTCTTAATGGGGAAATGAATAGGGTATAGGTATAACACCATCAATAGAGATTATCCGTACCCGTATTAAATAAGGTGGGTATGAAGGCGGGTATGAAGGGTTAAAAAAGTGATAGGTACGGTGGTGGGGGAAGCATAGCCATCCTTATTATTAAGAGAAGGATTGAGAAATAAGCTAAACGTGGCTTACAAAATGCTAATTCTATCCAGCTCAAGATAGGCATGCTATATAATTTCAGAATATTGAATACAAACTACTAGAATTATTTGAAAACAAGACATTAATGACAAGAACAGGGGAAAAAAAAAAGTGTATCTGTTTGTAATGTAAAAACCTGGTGTTGGAGTGGTAGTAGCTGCTGGTGGTTCTTGAGAAATCTTAGTTGTGCCAGGTGATGGTGTTGGACCACTGGGTGCCTCGGGGGTCGGAGTTGTGCTGGGTGGCGCAGCTGATGGTGTTGGTGTAGCCCCAGATGGTATTGATGTTGTAGTAGTGCTAGGTACCTCAGGTGGTGGTGGTGCTTTTTGAGTAGTGTCAGCTGGAGGTGGTGGCGTTGGATCGGAACTAGATGCCTCAACCAGCGGTGTTGGAGTAGTGTCGGGTGCCCCAGATGGCGGTGTTGGACTAGAACTAGGGGCCCCAGTTGATGGTGGTGGTGGAGTTGTTTTAGGTAGCTCAGGTGGTGGTGTTGGATTAGAATCAAGTGCCTTGGATGGTGGTGTTGGAGTAGTGTCGGGTACCTCATCTGGAGGTGGTGCTGGATCAACACTAGTGGCCCCAGATAGTGGTGTTGGAGTAGTGTTTGGTACCTCAGGCAGTAGTGCTGGATCAACACTGGGTGCTCCAGACGGTGGAGTTGAAGCATTTGCTGGCGTCGGATCAAAGATAGGTGCTGCAGATGGTGGTGTTGGAGTAGTATCAGGTACCTCAGATACCGGTGATGGATCAACACTGGTTGCGCCAGATGGTGGTGTTGGAGTAGGTGGTGTTGGAGTAGTATTAGGTACCTCAGGTGACGGTGTTGGATTGGAGGACGCCATTCTGAATGTTTCTGAACTTAATTAAAAAACTCTCAAAAGATACCGATATTAACGTACTTCCTTTCAGTCTCCTCACATGCATATATATAGTCGTGAGCCTTCCCAAAGTGAGCTACAAGTTTTCACCTACTTTAATCATAGTAATAGTTAATATTAAACACTAAATTAAGGCCCAGATTTTTAATAATTATTATAGTTAAACTTTTGGAGAATATATAAGGTAAATTATTTCATTTGTACTCAGTACTCCTGATTTCACTCCGACAGCAAAACATCTTCTCTTTTTCGAATCACCAATATTCCTTTTTCAATCCTTCGCATTGTAGTAAAGCCAAAAGGTATCAATATGTTGTCTCTATCTAAATTTATTTCCATCTACTATAATTTTCTCAGACTTGTACACTAAATTATCCATGTGGAAGTACAAACAAAAGATTTAAAATAAAAGATACTAAAGCAACATGCAGTACTTCATATATATATATATATATATATATATATATATATATACACACACACACACACATTTAAAGAAATATCTCCTGAACTTTTTGAATTTTGTAAGTTAGTCCTTTACCTTTTTTTTTTTTGATAATCAATCCATGAACCTACAATTTTTGACACAATCAATCCCTATTGATTTGTTCATATATGTTAAAACTAGGATGTTTTTTTACTTATAACTTATATGTGATTACCCAAGAAGGGCATTACTGGTATTTTTTGATTATTTTTACTTAATTTCAATACAAATTTATTTGAAAACTTAACTGTAATTCAATTACAACTAAAACTTGAGTAAAAAATTTAAAATAATTTATATTGAAATTAAATAAAAATAACTAGCAATGCTCTTCTTCGGTTGTCACGTGCAAGTGACATGCAAAAACCATTCAAATTTTAATAGATGTGAGTAAAATGGATTGAATGTGTAAAAAATTATAAGTTCGAGAAATTGATTGCCAAAAAAATTCAGGACTAATTTATGAGTACATATATTGTCGTTATTTATTTAGTCTAGCATAAATTGTCTGTTTGATAATGATTTAGGCTAAAATATTAATTTCATCAATAATAAAACAAAAAAAAATGATCCCTTTTACGTAATGCACGACTTTTGTCTCTATGTGCATGGGTGAGTGACAACGGCTTAATTACTAGGCATATATACTCATGGTTAGCTAGCATTATTAGGCTTAATCACATACATTGGTTGCTATAAAAATTCAACTTACTTATGTGTTTACAAGCATAATTTAACGATATCGTGAGTTTAAATTCTCTCACTCAAAATCTTTAAAAAAAAAAAACTAATTGTAAGAAGTTCTTAATTTTAAACTGGAACTACAATAAATCTATAAAGTTATAGAAAGCTCAATATGGGTTACTGTTTTCATCCAAAAAGGTTCGTTTTAGATGAAATCAGTATTTCTTTTTTTTAGTCCTTCATTTTTTTTTGTTTTTCGTTCTTTTTTTTTTTTTTTTCTCATTTTAGTCCCCCTTTTTTTTATACTGGTGTTTCTTTTTTTATTTTAGTCTTTTTTTTTTTTTTGGTTCTTTTCAAATAAAAAACTAAAAAAAATATATATTTATTTTTTAACTATTTTTTATTTTTACTTTTTTACTTTTATTTTATTTTGTTTGTCTATCCTGTACGTGCGAAGTACATGCCATTTTACTAGCATGCATATTGAAAATTTAAAATATCAATAGACTATACACAAATCAACTTCTGATTCCTTCATTTTTTTTCTTTTTGTTTAAGAATTATTATTGGACTTCGATGTTCTTCTTCTATAAACCAATGAGTATAATTTTTTTTCTTTTTTGGAACTTAGGTATGGAATTCGAACTTTAAATTATATGGTCGAATCGAATATAAAATTATTATTAGATTATGTCAACTGCAAACATAATGTTGTAGTATGTAAACAATGAATAATTATTTGGATAAATTCTTTGCCTCAGCTACAAGTAATGACTTGCTCTAGCTTTAGTAGGATTCATGGGGACGATACTAGGTTGGTAAAATACTTTTTTCTGTCTACAATAGTGAAAAATTTATTCAACTCTTATTCTCAAAGTCTAGAATATATCCCTTATTTAACTCTTATCATTCCCCATTATTGTCAACAAAAGTCTCCCTTGTAAGAACATGTCTTGTGCTTTTTCTTTTTTGTTCTTTTCTTTACTTATTATTGTCAACAAAACTCTCTCTTGTAAGAACATATCATGCTTTTTCCTTTTGTTCTTTTCTTGTCTTCACTTTTAAGTTTTAATATATAGCACTTTCTTAACAAATTCGATGTTTACCACTTGCCCACGTACCATAATATGCTTTTCGAAACTTGTGCATGACAAAATTAAAAAAATATATATATATATATCAGAGTATCAACAAAAGAAAAATAAAAGGCATAGGCAAAGTATCACTCACCATTCAAGGCTAAATAAACATGAAGGCTCCAAGGAAAAGTATAATGAGGTCATAGTTAAGATTCCACATGTGATTCATGCATTTTGTTCTCTACTCTGGTAATATTACATGGGTTAAACTCATTTATCGAATAATTAAATCGTGTAATATGACATGTGCAAAAAAAAAAAAAAAAAGGAGTTGTCGAATTATAATCTCTCGATCGTTACAATACTTTTTGCTTATATTTAGCAAGAACATGAAATATATGAAAAATGTTAAGGAGTACTCTAACTGATAGAAAGTGTCCCTCAAGGCCTCTACATGTCTTATATTATTATGAGATCCGTTTTTTGTTAGTATACAGTGCTTGACATTATTAGACCCTCAAATTTGATTATAGTTTATAATTTTAAATGAACAAGTTAGGGAAAGAAAAAGAAAAGAATAAAAGATAATTTCCTAGGTTATGATCCATAGAATAATTAGTAGTCCGAAATTCATGGATTCCATTGGTAAAAGAAGAATGTACGGAAGCCTTTACTAATTAACTATTTGAATTTATATTTTTCAAATACATTTTTATTTAATCTAATTTAATCTGAAAAAAGAAAAAGCAATATATACCTGGATGCTTATTCAGTTATTTTTGCTTTGTCCTCATTTAAGTACAAAAGTAGAAAAAATTCATATGCAAGTATTCTCCCATTGGCATTCAAGCAAAGAAAAGTATTAAAAAAAAAAAAGAGAGAGAAAAAGAAAAAGAAAAAGGATAAAAGCACGAAATTGAATTAGGGGCCGTGTTTGTTTGTTAGAAGTTCCTTTCTTCATAGAGACGAAATATTAGGAAGCATGAAAAAGTGCCAACAAATTCTTTTTGTCATTTTAGGGCCCCTTTGGTTTGCAGGCTCGGATTTAAACGACTCGGTTGATCATTTTTCTCCTTTTTACTTTATTTTCTTCCTAATGCCCTAAAAAAAATTTGTTGTCTCACTTTGCCCTATAGAACTTAAAATGTTACGTTATTAACACTCGAACTTATCAAGTGTTTCACTAGTCCTTCTATGACAGAAATGATAAAAATAAAATGAAGCATGTGAGACTCACGTGACGGGTGGGTGAAAGGTAATTTGATACAATAAAGGTTGGATGATTGATTGGCGGGTGAATTAAATCGGATCCATGTTAGTCAACATATACAATATTATATGGTTTTCATTGTTGAATTTGTTGGCTAACATGAATTTGTTTCAATTCACATGTCTAATCAACCAACTAACAAGTTAATCACGGTTAAAAAGCAGCTTCTACCAGTATTACATAATAAGATGTCCTACCATAAAAGAACCAAAAAAATCAAAATCAAAATTAGGACATGCTTGTAGCTTTTTTTTTCCCTTTTTTTTTAATCATATGAGATTTATAACTCCCACTTATTATTAAAAGAAATGAAAGCACTTTCAAATTTCAAACATGAGACTCTATACCCAAATATCTTGCCTTCCACTTGAGGTAGCCCTAACGGGATTAGAAAGTGTTGCATCTAATTTACTCGGGAATCACACTAATACAGGCTCATAAAAAGATTTCAAAAAAAAAAAAAAAAAAACTATCACGGTGAATTACATGAATCTTAAACATTTTAGTTTCATATATATGATTCTCTTTTAAATCAACCAAAAAATAAAGAAAAATATTATGGATACCAATTTTTAATATTAGTTTTTGAGTATAAAATTATATGATATGTGAATTTTTATTGTTTTATTGATAAGTGTGATAGTATCACTCTATGAAAAGATGACAGTCTACTGCCACTTGAATTCATTTTATTTAAACGTTAAGATTAGATTGTGAGAAATACGCAATACAAACTAGGGAAAGAAGAAGAGAGAAAATAAGGTTAGAGTTTTACACTACTTATTGCAATTGCTCAACGAAAATAGATCAAAAGAAAGGTTTATATAGACCTTCAAAACAAATAACAAAAAACCAAACTATCCAATATAACAAAACACGAAATATATTCGTACAAATAAAGAGAAGAAATAAACCTAATAATTATGCTGGTGTAAAATAGTTTTGATACGTAATTTTAAATATTATAGAATTGGCGTCTTTAGAGTTACTCGATTAAGGACGTGCATGACACTAGTAGTACTAATTCCTTGACGGCTACTTTTCAACAACGAGCTTTGCTCTGGCGTGGCCTTCCTTGATCTGGAACTGTTCTCCCAACCCAAAATGAGCCATCAACAGCCAGACAAAAGTGATAAGCTCCCCACCTTTGCTTACTTGCTGAGCATGCGACTCTGGCCTGCAATGACTCGCCGCATACGCCAACATCTCCACCCAAACTCTCATCAATATCTTCCACTTCTCTTCCTTAAACTGCTGAAGCTTTTTGGCCAATATGCAAGCGTCAAACAACACCGATTTGCTCCGATCTCCCTTCACCGTCACCGGCTCAACATCCGTGTTCACCGCAAGTATGCTCTCACACGCCTTCTTCTGCTCATTCGGTCTACACCCTTTCCGGATGAAGAACTTCTTCACCTCGGCGCTCGTGTCCCGGAACCTTATCTGCCCGATCCCCGCCACCGCCGACATCATCGTAGGCTGCAGGACCAGCAGATAGAGCATGTAATCCGACAGTACCTTGCTGAATTTCCGGTTGGGATTTTCCTCATTATTATTAGTATTAGTACCACTTTCAACGGCTTCGGCCTGAAAGCAGAGTTCGGTGGCGATGTGCCATAAGAGGAGGCTCTGGTCGTAGACGGCCTCTTCGATGTAGGGAATTAGCCTTTCGACATCGCCATTTACGCACTTAATGTCCTGCAGGGCGTGCAAGCCTCTGGCTTCGCAGATCCGCTTCGCGGTCTCGGCGTCCTCTGCTTCCTCCGCTTTCGCTCGCAGCTGCTCGAAGATGAACTCCCATAGATCGCCGGTCATTCGGGTTCTCTCGGCGTAATTCCACTCGTCCGCAAAGCTTCTAGCACCCACATAGTCAATGACATGGTCGACTCCAAGTTTCAAATACTTGAGGATTTTGTAATAGACGAATTTTAGTCCATTTTTGAGTTTGTCTCCAAGGCTGGAGTCCTCTTCAGGGTAATGAAATGTCCATTCTGAACGATCTTTGAGACAACACCTTATGAAATTGTATCTAGTAATCGACTCGGACCACCTGCCATGGAAAATACTTATGAGTAGACACACAAAGTACATAATAGGAAAATCAGTCTCTGAATTAAAATTCTTGGTAATTAATCTCTCAAATTTCAAAATCCATTGCACGATTTTATACGATGTCAAATTGATTTTAAAGTTTTTTAGTAAGTAATAAAAATGTTAAAATAAAGTTTATAATATCTACAAATTTTAAAATATATATTAAGAAGAGATTTTTTGTAAGCTATATTTTTTTGGTTCTGATAGAAAATTCTTCTGAAAAGTTAAGGTTCTTCCCAAAAAAAAAAAAAAAAAAAAAGCTTTTAAAAATCTCTGTAAAACAGACTCATAATAGACCGAATAAAAAGGTCTACTCATACTAATTACGATTTTCATGCTACTCACCTGCGAAATAGCACCCTTCTGCTCAACTCGAAACAGCAAGATTTGAATCCCTTCGATTTAGACCAGTTCGGTCTCTGCAAACTGAGGAAAAAACCGAACAGAGTCGCCAGAAACGAGCCTTCCTTCATACATTTTTGCAATCCGATGACAGTCCAATCCGAAATGACAATCATAATCAAAGCTATGAAATCAAGGACAATAGCACCGAACAACAGATTGTAGGTAACTCCAACATCGAACTTATGGAAACCTTCTTTGTCGGCGACGAAAAAGAGACCGAGAGTGACCACAACCGAAGCGAAACCTGCGAAACGGAACACGTACCCGACAGTCGTGTGGACAACAACGACCTTAGTGAACAAAGCCTCGTAGATGAAGTTGAGCTCTACTTCCAGAACTCGAAAGGCGTCCTCGGCAGTTCGGAGGGCGAAGAACCTTCTGCTCTCGTCGCGTTCTCGATAGCTGAAGATCGAGTCGACTATAAGGCCCTTGAAGATGTTGTAAAAGTGATAGGCGTTGATGACAATGTCGATCTCGTTCAGTCTTTTCTTTTTTTCCTTTCGTAGACTACTAAGATCGGTTGTTGTCTTTTTGCCTTCTTCGATGTCTAATTCGCTGAAGTCTTTGGCCACCTTGTTAGGCTCCGAAGTCATATGAATCTTGGTCGGAAGCCTTGCCTCTTTCTTTGAGGAGTATTCTTCCATGAGCTTGGCGTAGTTGGGGCCGGGGTCGGGTTTCTTGAGTAGAGACTCGCGGAAACTGTTCAGGCTCGCCAAGTACAGCGAGCGAGTTCGCTCGCTGTACTTGATGATTCCGCCGAGGAACATCAACGAAGTCGGGATCCAGAGCCGGTTTCCTGGAACTGTTTGGACGAAGACGTACACAGTGGCCATAACCTGAAATATTGAGTAAGATTTAAAAAATAATAATTAATGCTACATGCCAAATGTCACGTAACTAATTAAAAACTTACTGGACATAATCTAGTTGAAATTACATAACTAGTTCGACCAAAACCAAAAGAAATAAAGTTTAAATTCTAACTCTAAATTTAGAAAACGAATGATTATTCTTACTTGTACTCCTCAATTTTAGAGTGAATATCATTTCGCCTGCTAAAATTCAAAAACTCTCACATGATCAGCCCCTAAATTTCAAAGTATTTACATTTAATCTATGTAGTAGAATTTTCGTTAAAAATAAACGGAAAAAAGGGGTTAAGTGTAAACAAGTGGTCTTTTTCTTTTTGTTTTTAATATAAATTCTAATATAATAGATTCAGTAAAACCAATTCCTCTTTTTTCTTTTTTTTTTCCTCTGTTTTTTAACACTAATTTTTGAATGAAAAAGCGAGACTAATTTAAATTTTAATCACTCAACCGGAAGTTTATAAAATTTAGAAAGTAAAATGATCCTAAACTTCATATGAATGAAGGAGATTGATTTTAAAGACAAAATATAGATAATTTTGTATAAAATATGTATTGCTATTATTAAGGTCCCGTTTGGAGACATGTTTTGAAAAGTGTTTTCCAAACATTTTTTTTCTTTTTCCTCTAATTTTATTATTAACTTCTTCAAACATTTTTAAAAAATTCAAAACTTTAAAAGTCCATAACTTTATCATTTTAAGTCAAATAATTTTTTTTTTCAAATTGCATAGAATTTCGAGAGGAATGAAATAAGATCTAAATTGTTATTTTTTTAACACATTTTAAGTTTTTACACTTTTTCACTTCAAACAGTTTATTTTTACCAAACATATCCATCTCCAACATCCATAATATCACCTTCGAACATGACCCCAAACGGGCTTGAAGTAGGAAAACAAGAGTATTGTAAAACTTAAAACAAGAGTATCGATTCAACTGAAATTTTGAAATTTTTGGCAGAGAAAAATCTTTACATATATTTTTAAAAAAGGTGACACGTGTTTCCCACTTTATATACTAGTAATAATAATAATTTTAATATTGGTAATGAAAAATGTTTTGGGGGCAATATCGACACTGTGCTTCTGCCTTAGAACCATGCATTAGTCTCCAACAAAAACAAAAAATAAATCATTTTGAACTGAGATCCTCTATTGAATAAATTTAGCATTTTATTTCATGTCTTTACCAATATTATGTGTAAAAATAAAAAAAAATAAAAAAAAATAAAAAAAAAAACGTATCACTTCCCATGTATAATGTTCATCTAAAAGGAATTAAAAAAAAAAAAACTTGATTTCAAGTATAAACTAATAGTAATATCACGTCCGATTCTCTTTAAAAATATAAAATTCGAATCCCCTCACTCTCAAGTTATAAAAAATAAAAAAAGAAGAAGAAGAAAAGAAACATAAACCTGAGTTATGAGCCCTAACAAATGCCGGAGCCAGAGCTCGTTATCCTCGAGAGCAAAGGCGGTGATGGTGTCGGGTCCGCCGAGGTGGAGGAGAAGAAAGGGCGCCCAAAAGGCCTGGAGGATGTCGGTTTGAAACTCATCGGAGTCGGGGTCGGAGTTGTCGTTCTGCCGACTGGAGATGTGGCCGACCGCGAAGCTGGCGGCCCAGTCGGCGAGCAAGTAGGCCGTCCAGAGAAAGAAGATGAGTAGCTTTCTGGAGTTGCGCTTTCTCATTGGAGCAGCCAGGATCAGGAACGTCTGCAGTCCCAGGCTAAACAGAATTATGCCTCGGACGTTCCATTCTTTCCACAGCTTTCTGATGCTGTATGGAATTAGAGAAACCATGATCTTTAATTTTTACTATTATTGTACGTGATCTTGATCTCTCAACACACTACTATAGAGTTGCTATATATATACTCTATATATATACATATATATTGTGGAAATAATATTGCAGATTGCAAATAATTTCCTATCAACTTGGAGAATCTGAACACGTGGTCAAGCATAATTATGAGTCCACTTAATCCTTCTTCTGAAATCCCTTGTGGTCGATCTCTCTCTTGAGAATGTGTTATTATTAATAGACTATATAGCTGATAAAAGAAAAATAATAAAAGATAGAAGATGTTGTAACTTATAATACGTCATTGCTATGTGCTTATTAGCCTTTACTCAAGAAAACTGTTACATAAAGTTGTCACGTGATTTTTTTTTTTTTTTTTAAAGAATTTTATGAACTGCAAATCTGGCGAATCGAGTATATAATAGTTAAACATTAATTGAGTAAAATTGGTATGTCGCTTTTCAAAAAGAGAATAAAGAAAAAGCAACATGTTCAATGTGTTTTGCAGTTCTTTTTGCATATTTGGCCCAACTTCAGTTCAAGGTAGATCAAATTGATTATATTGTACTGCTAAAAATAACAAAGTAAAAGGGAAAAAATAAAGATATGAACCTAAATTGTAGCCCTAGAACTTAAGATTCCTATCTTGTTGGAGATGAAAGCAAAAGCGTTTAGTTTCTAAATAATAAAGAAAACAAATCTTTGATACTATATATAGTATTGTACGTAATAAACTTCGTAACATGTGAAAGAATGCACTGCTATATATATTTAAAAATTCTACCGCGTATCCTATCCTGCCTATAAGGCTCTGTTTTGAATTTCAAAAACTGTCAATTTTACGTATTTTTTTTAAGTATATATTTTGATATGATTATGATCTTATTTTACTTTTGAAAATGTTCTTTATTATTAGTAAGTTGTATACATTGACAGAGCTAGAAATAATTTTCTGGAACGTAAATTAAACGAAAAGTTTTGAATTGAAACTGCAATCCAAATAATCATTCACCGCTATTATCATTTATTTTCTTTCCCTAAATAAACTAAACTTGTAATAAAGTTCAATTAAAATTTTAAAGTCTTAGGAGTTCAAAATTTTTGTACCAGTATTGTTGATTTTTTTTTATTTATTTCTTTTAGATTTTAAATTTAAAATGTAAATTCTTAAATATCAAATTTAGTGTACAACTGACAATGTTTTTGAGAAAAAATTACATAAATGTGTAATTAAAAAGAAAACGGAAAAAAAAAAAAAGGAAAATTTGTAAAAATTTTTGAAACTTTTCCCCTGGTTGGATTTTCTATTTTAACTTAAGAGGCTCTTATATTTAAACCTAGATATACAGATTTAAGTTGGTAAATATTAGTGAGAGCTTTCTACAATTGGAGATCTCTACTGCTAATGTATGATTTCTGAACATTATCTGATTAAAATCATAACAAAATAATTTAAAAAAATATAGATAAATTGACAGTTAACTACATATTTAAGTAAATAGTCTTTTTTTTAATAGGATAATGACAGTCAATAAATGATTGACCATAATTAATCAGTAATTTGTTATAATCAATCAGTAAAAAATACAAATTAATATTAATTAATCATTAATTAATCATGATTACTCAGTCAATCATAGATTCACTATTTTATAAATAAAAAAAAAAGGTCATTTTTTTTTTAATTTTACTAAACTTTGATCATTTATTAAAAACCTTCAGTAGCCATTTATTCACACATCCTTTTTATTAAAACAAAAAAAAACAAAAAACAAACACAAAACTTGTAGAACTTACTACAAATCTAACAGTTAAAAAACTTGTTAACATATATTTTTCATACCCTAATGTAGAGTCCTTCGTGTTATAAGAGTAGTACAGCTTGTTCAATTACCAGCAAATTCTTTTTCAAGTTATCAAGCAAAATGCATTGCTCCTCAAAAGCTTCACCACGATTTGGCTTCACCATGTCAGTTATTATCTTTATCGAACTCATACATGACAATATGGATCATCTAACTAGTATATATATATATATATATATATATATATAAAATACACATTTTATATTTACAGAATAAACAAATAAAATTAAAAAAAAAAATCATATGGTGATGATGTGGCCACCACTTAGTGATGACGTAGCGACTATATGACTGTCATGTGACAAACAAGGAAGGCATGACCAAAAGAGTCATTGACTCTTTTAATATAGATAAGGTATATAAGAGTTGAAATCGACATGTTCTGAGATTTTGTCAAAAATAATTCCATTTTTCTTTGCAAATGTGACAAATGTAGTAATTAGTGAGGCGTCGTTATTGCTCAGAGGACAGCTCTGGATTGTTTGGTTAGAAGACCTAAATCCTGACTTATACGATCCAAATTCATATTTACTTTTTCATGGTTTTGAGGTTTTATTATCAGTACTGGAGTTAGCTGTGACTCCTGACTCCTTTGGCACTGATGTAAATATTGCTTCTGTTTTATTTTGTTTTTCTTTTTATTAAAATATAATTATGAATGGAGAGTTTAAAGTTTTTTTTTTTTTTTTTAAAGTGACGTCTAATGATTTTGCTTTACTTTTCATTTGGGGGAGTTTTCCAAAACACTTTTTCAAAAAAAAAAAAAAAATTTCCAACTCAAAACTACTCTTCACTATTCACATGCATAAACAAATCTCTCGTAAACACTCAAACTTTAAAAGTCTATAACTTTGTTATTTTAAATCAGAATGATCATATGATTTTTTTTTATATATAATTATTTAGAATTTTGTGAGAAACGAAACAATATTCATACATATTGATATTTTCTTTTTCCGAACCAATTTCAATTTAATATTTTTTCAGTCTAAATAATTTTTTTCCAACTAAATACACATTTCTAAAAATCAACTTAACTCCAATCAAAATATCTTCAAACCTCTGTTTCCAAATGTCTCCCAAATGGGCTAGACATACCAATTCTAATCCTATATTTTGAATACCAACTTATGTGATATATATATATATATATATGAGTTGTCATTCTTTTATTGGTACACTTTTAAAAGGATTGACATATCAATTAATTACATTTACCAAGAAAAAGATACAACTCATTACCAGGTGAGTTGATACTCAAAAATTAAGATTATGATTGTATCTTTAGCACTATTCTTATTTTAAAATTCCAACTTCTCCCTAAGTTTTTGTGTTTCTCGAGATCTTTATGTCTATTGATTTGGCTTCTACACTACTAATAAGAAGCTACCTATAAGGAAGCAATCTTAAGGCTTAGTTAGAACATTAGTTTCAATCGGAATTTTACTTATTCAACTCTGAAACTCTCAAATCTACATCTTAATCAAACACATATTTCAATTTCAACTCACACTTTAATCAAACACATATTTTAATTTCAATTTATAAAACTCTAACTTCAAATGTTGTTCCAAACTGACCCTTAGATTGAAGAGCAATGAAGGATGAACTAATTTCTTATTGATTGCATTCTTTTTATTTTTTATTTTATTTTCTAGTCTTATTATGAATAGATTGTGTATTAATCTTTTGATTTTTTTATGGTGGCCGTTTCTTTTTCCAATATTTTTGTTCTGGTATTAGAAATCAATTTTAAGCACTTAAATCATTTTTCGATTTCATGATAAAAGTAAAAAACGCGAAAAAAAAAAAAAATAGTTTAGCCGTCTCAAAAATTTTATGATTTACACAAAGGAAGAAAAATCCGGGAAGGTAGCGACCTATGTTAACATTTACTCTCTGTGCATTATTAAAAAGGCTTTTTAGAAGTTGACATGAATGTTGGACAAAGACTCTACAGACGGGCCCTACCCTTTGATGAGGACCGCATCATCTCAGTTACATCGAATGTGCTAACGGTAAAGATACATAGTGACATGATCTCATGTACTCTCCATCGAGTACTAGACTGGAAGAAAACAAACTTTTAAATTTAAGACTCCAAGAGGTCACTGAAATGATTACTAACAAAAATTGAAAACACCTATATATCCAATTTCGAAAATACTATTGGGTCATTAAATTTTATCTATATTTATATATTTATTTATGTATTTCTCCAAAATTGATACCTTAAGCTGTTGGTGTATGGGAATTGACAAGTCCAGAACCAAGTCAACTTGATAATAAATTAGAAATCCTCACAAAATATAAATTTCAAGCTAGGGTTTTGGATAAGTGATTTGACAATATCCATATAATAAACCAAAGAAAACCGGAAAATTTACAAATTCTTGAATAAATTCTTACCCTATCCTTCAGACATAGGAAAAGGAATATCATTCTAGTCGTAAATTCGTTAAAGAATACTATAATAAGTACCCTCCTTCTGACACAGTACTTGACAAGGTATCAGAATGGTGAAGTTTCCAATCAAAGCAATGGCTTTGACGACTTAAAGAAGGAATGCCATTTTGACAGTCACTATAAAACGAGAATTTGGGAAGAAATGTATCTTCATTTCGCCTGCAGAGAACTAAACTGACCAAAAAAAAATCATCAACTAATTTCAACATGCCAATTTTTGGTACCAAAAAATCCACTACTACTACTTCACCCGGAACTTCTAAGGAAAAGACAAATAGAAGCGATTCAGACAATAAGAAAAAGCAGGACGGCTCTGATCAACATCAAAAGGGAGCTTCCGGAGTTGCAAGCTCAAGCTCATCAAAGAATGACGTCGACGACGTAATTCGCATTCATTGGACTTCCACACCCGCAGATGATCATGTTAATTCTAATCCGATTCGAGGGTTCGAGAACGAAAGGTTGTCGTTGAAGAAACTGCTCGGTGAGCGGGAAAAAGACGATCAGTTCAAGACGGTGGGGATAGTCGGGACACGTGGCGTCGGCAAGACGACTCTTTGCCAGGAGTACTACCTGAATGATCGGGAGGAGGGCACGCGCAGGTTGTTGCTTCCTAGGATTTGGGTGTCCATGGCCAAAAAACCTGCCGAGAAGATCGCGATGCTGAAGAGAACGTTGGCAAGTCTTGGAGTTGAAGAAGAGAAGACCATCATCAATGTCTCATCCCATGATGATGACGAAAATGCTTTGCTCTACATGCTTCGTCTCCAATTGATTCAAAAGAGGTACTTAATTGTGCTTGATGATGTAGGTGAATTTGATCCGTGGTTGGAAAAATTGCATGCCACAGAACCCCTCGAAAGAAAATCGGGTACTAGTCTTGCTTGTGCATTACCCAAGGGGTGCGGAGGAACGGTAATTGTGACGAGTAGGGTAGAAGAGACAGGCAAGAAGATGGTTGGGGAGGCAAATGTGCACCGAGTTCTCCCCTTATCGGATCCGGAGAGTATATGGGATATATTTTGCGACACCATCAATAAACTAGGAGATGGGAGGCTGACCAATATAAATGCACTACAACATAAAATGGAGAAGATCAGAGATAGCTGTAGCACAGAGTTCTTGTTGGGTGGAAAAAAGACCGATATTATGGCCGACCTAAGAAAGAAGGTCATAATGAAGTGTAACGGGCTTCCGTTGACGGCAAAATTGACGGCGGAAACCATGCCGGACCTGTTGGATCAATGGGAGAAACAACATGCTAAACAAAATGATCAAGAAAAAGATGCTACGGCTAAGAAGGACCAAGCGCCTGATCAGGCGAAGAAACAAGAATTAGGAGCTCAAGAAGTTGAAAATATTGAGAGGCAAGCAGCAAAAGCTGATCAAGAAGAAGCCGAAAGCAATGTTGAGAAAGCAATTCCAAAGGACGAGGAAGAAGAAGATGTTCATCAAGAAGACATACAACCTATTGAAGTTTAAATAAATCTATTATATAACCATTAGGGATTGGCTTATAATATTGTCAAAGAAGACTCTTTGACAACTTGATTAATTGTATTTTTATTTCTAATATTTATGTTCAACAAATAAAGTTGCTAGTGTACAATAGTGTTATCAAGTGCAATTTGTATACTAGTGAAAGAGCCAAATAATATATTTGGAGACTCTAATTTAAAATTGTAACATAATTTTTAAAGACAACCAATAAATAGCATATTTATATTAATTATATATAAAGTACCAAAGTTATCCCTACAACCCCCCCTTCCTCTTACTCTCTCTCTCTAATGCCACGCCAGTCGCTTGTTTTATCTTCCATGGGACAATACAAATTATGGTTAATTAAGGACAACTCTATTCATCTTGAGTTGGGTGACTAAGCCTGAGCCTATGTAATTTGGTTAGAAAGAAAGAAAACAAGAGGAAAAGGAAAAATAAAAGTGAAAGAAAATAAGAAGGAGACGAAAGATATTGATTTTTCTTTATGTTGTTTGGTTAATGAAATGAGATAAAATAAAATAGTTATATAATTGCCGTTTTATTTATTTATATATATATATATATATTACTTTAAAACGTATGAGAATTTTTTTATCCGACACTGTCAGACCGTCGGACAATAAAGTTCTCCAGCTCTCTCTCTATCTATTTCTCTTTCTGTCTCTAGCGGGTTAAACCGCTCTCTCTCTCGGATTGTGCCAATCTCCTGTGCGGGTTGTACTACCAAACGGAACGACCATCAGAGGAGAGAAATTTCCTAAAAAAGTAATTTTAATAGTAATTTGATGGATTTCAATTTTCCTTCCATTTTTATAAAGGACAAAAAAGTGGACCCCCTACGATCTTTTTCCCTCATATATTTCCTTTTCTTTCACTTTTTCCCTCATATTTTCCTTTTGGCCTTCACTTTTTTTTTTTTAACCAAACAACCAACGTCTCTATCAATTTCCCTCTATTTCTCTCTCATCTCACTTTCTTCATTCCTTTTTTCTACCCTATCAAACATAGTATAAAAGTGGCATGTGGGTCCCAAAGTGTGGAGCCACTGTGAATATCATCCAACGGTTAAAAAGCAAAATAATAGGTTTTTGATGGGTCAAAGCTGTTCCATCTTCTATTACTTTTGGTATGGGAATTCAATTATACTATCTCGTTTTATTTGATATTAGTTAAATTTAAGAATCATCTTATATAGTATATATACTAAATATTAAAAATATTTAAGCAAATTGAAAAACAACCTATAGAATAGAGAAACAAGATGACATATTAAACATAGATATTTGAATGAAATCCTTGCATATTACATAGATATTTAAATCCAAAAGGATAAATATCCATGAGTGCATGACAAAAGGACGTCCAAACTATTATTTACCGCGTTGGAATTCTGAAAGAATAACAAGCTAGAATAACAAACTATTATTTCACGTGCACGACATGATTAAATATAAATAATTAATAATATTGTAGCTAGCCAATATAGCAACATAGGCCAATTGAAAGGCAACAAAGAAATTAGTGCTCAATATTATTCTAGTTGATGTAGCAACTTCTTTATTCAGATTAATTATTAGATAGCTTCCTTACTGAGATTTCTTCAGGCTTTCTCTAGTTCTTATTAAGCTTCTCGTGTTGTTCCGAGTTTTGCGAGTTGGATGCTTCACCCACCCACACTCCTTCCTCATCACAAGGGCACAAAGTGATCAAAGGACAATCAACTTTCTCCAAGTAACTCATCTTCGGAAACATTGTCTGCATCTCTTCCCAGTTCATCTTCAATCCTGCCAAGAACTTCAATCGCAGAGTCTCAACCTCTTTCCACTTGAATCCTTTCGACAACCCGAGATCATCTTCAAGTCTTCCTCCTCTAATGTAGAGTTTTTTAAGACCCGTCAGTTTCTCCGGTGTCAACCATTTGGGAGTTGTTGATTGAGGGTAACATTGAAGATCAAGTTTCTCAAGGTTCCATGGAGTTATAGTAATAGTAGGACTTGGCTTCAATGTAGGGGATTTACCTATTTTCGAAGTTTTCTTCTTCCCTAAGCAACCTCCTTTATCTTTTGTTTTCATCTCTTGCTGACCAATTGCTCCTCCACTACTAGGCGTACTTTCCTTCTTTTGGGTCGAATCCGCTCCCCACGACAACGTTAGCTTCTGAAGCTTTTGCATCTTCTCCAGCGCCTTCAACTCGCCCACCGTCGGGAACATCTCCTTGCTAATGATGATGCTCAATTTCCTTAGCTTCTTCATCCCGGCCAAATTCTCAAGCGTGCAAAACCTTCCGGTTTGCTGCTGATAATCGCCGATGACGAACCCCTTAAGTACTTCGAGATTGACGAGAGAAGATAGGCCACTAGGCATGTGATCCATCAAGTAACAGTAGGAGACATCCAGATGCGTAAGTTTCTGCAGAAATTTGATCTCCTTTGGAAGTTCTTCAAGATTGTGACAAGCTCTGAGATCTAAGATCCTCAGATCAGTTAGCCCTTTTATCGAATCGGTGAGTTCGTTGATCCATGAGATTCCCTGAAGGCTTAACAGCTTTAGAGACGACATATTTCTCAACCCTTTCAAGAACTCAGTGCTGTCCACTTCAATATGATGCTCACCTGCAGGGTTCAAATCCTCGGTTTATATGCATTTTGTTTCTGAACGTTAAATCATATAATATTCATATCATAGCAGTAAGGTATGTAATTCGATAGATTCTCAACCTTAAAACAATATTGGATATACATACGTAGTCCAAAAGTACTTATATCTACAAAATCTTATAAAATCTCATAATGTATAATTATTTGTTAGATGCTTGACCCTTTAAGTCAAGCATATACTATTTTCCCTGTAGCATAAATTCTAGTTGTATTCGATGATATTTATGATAGTTTTTTTTTTTTTTTTTTTAACTTTCGATCACAGAAGAGTTACAGCAAAATAATAATAATCGTGTTAATTTAATAAAACATGATGAAAATATATATAATTTTTCATTACGTACCTACCAAAGAATTGTCGTTAACTTTAAATATTCTTTGTAACATTTTCCAAAATTATATATCTACACTTTTCGATCTATTAACTTTCTAATCACAAAAAATATATATATGTATATACGCACATACATGTATTTAAGATAGAATCTCTAATTTTGTATTATCAGTAACAAACAATTTTTTAACCGTTGGACTAAGATCTTAATAATCTGATTTATGAGAGTCCATAATAATAATTCACCCACCGTTGAAAAAATAATTGAACAGTTAAAACAACAGTTCCTACTGATAATGTTAGATAGAATGTCATATCATTAAAATTTCCATAAAATTAAGAGAACTTGGATAAAAAAAATTTTAATTCAGCTAGAATAAATTATCGGTTACCTGAGGCTCGCCAGTTGCCGAGATAGAGAACTTTGAGAGCCTTCATCTTTAATAACCACTCCTCAGTGCGTAGGCTTTTGTCTTTGGCCTTGGCCAACGACTTCAGTTGCAGATCAGGAAATGCCTCCTTCATATTGAATATTGTCTCCAGTTCTTTCACCTGATCCCATTCTTTCTTCTTGTCCCGCAATGATGACGACAATGACGTTGATGATGCATTCTGATTCGATTGATCGGGAGATTTCGCCTGAATTGCTGCCTTATTGCCACCGGTAAATTTCATCGCCAGATTACCCTCAGGATCGTAAGTGAACTCACCAGCCTCGTCGGCGACCTTAACGATCGCCGACCGGACGACTGGCTCCATCCGGTAGGCTCTCGCGGTCGACCGCCGCTTCTTGTATACCGGTTCGATCAAGCCCTTGTCCACGAACTGTTTAAGTATGTTACCGGCAGCTTCCTCGATACTCATCTCTTTCCCGGCGTCTTTGTCCACCGTCAGAAACCCCTCTCCCGCCCACCAATATGTCAGCATCCTCTTCTTTAGTTCCTCATTCTCCGAAAATAGAGCGAAGCTCAACAAGCACTTCTTTTCTTTATTATCCTTTAAGTCCTTGTGATAATCTCTGATTTCTTCATACAGAGAGCTATCCAAGAAGCTCTTACTGCCTTGTAAGCCGCTCAATAGCTTATCCAGTTCAACCTCTGTACTTGTCCCGACGTCGCTTCTCTTCTGCAATTTGTCTTGATTAGTTGCCGCAGCACTGGGGCCTAATTTCTTCGACGACGACGACGACGACGACGAAGGAATAAGGTGCTTCAGATTCGTCATTTCCGCGTTGATATCACGGAACTTCTTTTTGACTAAACCTCGACGCCGACTCTCTTCTTGAGTATCGTCTGATGGCACTATAGTTTTCATATTTTCAAGTAGTTGGTCGATGATTTTCGTATTATTTTCAACCGTGGAGCGAAACTCTTTCTCGAAGGTATTGACCGCGGTTTTGATTTGGCCGAGGTTGTTCTGCAGCTTGTCGATCTGAGAAAGCCGAATAGTGCTGCCGCGAAGAGAGCCGCCGCCGCCGCTGCCTTCTCCTTCTTCCTCCTTGTGGCTCCTACTCTTTGTTTCGGGACACATCAGCTCCCAACAAATGTTTGACGATTTGGCAACTACGTCTGAGATCCTTCCACACGCGGCAGTGGCTGCGGCAGGGTCAGGGACAGGGGTCGGGGCCAGTTCGGCTTCACCTTCCTGTTTTTTCGCGCCTTTGGCGTCGCCGCTGCCGTTGTCATGATCAGTACCTGCATCGTCGCCACCAAATAACTCTTGGGCTTGAGAGACGATATCTTGTAATTTTTCAATGAGTTCGATCAAGGTAGTCATTGTTAGAACTAGTGCTAGTTTTTTCGAGAGGTAAAAGGATTGGATGGAGAGACGTTCATTAATTTTTCCAAAGAATGGAAAAGAATAGCACTATGTTTGGGATTTGAGAACAGGTTTTACTTCATTGTAGTACAATTCTCAACCCCAAGAGTACCACTTTTCATTCAATAGGATTGGCCTACATATATATATATATATATGTATATATGTATGGATGTATGTATGTCTCTGTGTGTATAATATTTGTCGTATCTGAATCTGAGATTCTCATATTGAATAGTTAAAATTTATTAACATTAACGCCAATTTCAGCGATCTTTGTGGGAGAGTTTTTTTCCCAAGAAACACCAAGTGAAGCAAAGAAGCGCATCGACAGCTTTTGCTTTCTCTAAAGCTAAAGCTGATGGCCCTATAGCTACATAGGTCCTCTTTGAATGTGGCGTTATAGTTACAAAGGCAAAGTCAATAATTATATAATTTATTTTGCACGGGTGGCCCCTCAGCTTTTCGTGTTTGGCAAATCAAGTTCTAAACTAAAAAAATCTTAATAATTGACCTCTTAAACTTCAAAATCGGTTACATCAATGGTTCTTTGTATTATGTCTATCAAATTATATATATTTTAAAATATTAATTTTACGAATACCCTTAAATTATGGGTCTTATTTCATTGTACCCATGAATTATCAAAACCATTTATTGTGTTTTTGATATATATAAAACCATTCATTTTACCTCATATTTCAAAAGTTTTGTTTTAAAATTTTAATATTTTATTTAAGATTTTATGATTTATTATCAATTTTCTTTTAATAGTTATGGTTTTATTTTAAAATAACATATAATAATCTTTAACATCATGTCACATCGTCAATATTGCTAAAAAAGTAAAGGGAAGTTAACAAAAGGGATTAATTGAATGGTTCCATATATATCATAGGACATAATGAATAATTTAGATAATTTATAGGGCAAAATGAAATAGGATTTATAATTCAGGAGGTATTCGTAAAATTAATCATATTTTTAAACATGTAAGTTTGTATGTGATTTGTACGGTTTTTAATGGTTTTTACTCCTTACATACAATCCACATGTGCTGCGTACATGTCAATTTCTATCCAAAAAGTTTGACGGAGTTGTCAAAATCACCACAACAGATAAACATATTTTAAAGTTCAAAAAATCAAGTAAGAAATAAGTATACTCCTTTTTTTTTTTTTTTTTGGAAGAAATGGAAATTAAGCAAAGTGATATTCTAAGTTGAAAAGGAAAAAAGAAATATAACGGAGGCAAGGAATTATAAAGGACAAGAAGATGCACACGCGAGGAGGGGGCAAAAAGTGTTCTGCCTAAATCACACTTTCAGGATTTAACTTTGAGTTTGTAATTTATACACTACTACATTAAATGTATATATTGGCTCTATCATGCAAAATAACTGATTTGGCTGCTTATTTCAAATTGATGTCCACTCAAATTGTATATTAAAGTCGAGACAATGACAAAAAACGAAATTATGTTTTTTTTTTTTTTTTTTTTTCTTTCTTTAAATTGCTAAGGAGTCTTCCCTCTTTCTTTTGGGCTGAGTCTCACGATGCACTCTTTCATTCCCTTGGCTTTTAGAAATTAAACATGAGAATACGTTATAATTGTGTTAGGATAAAATGGTCTATTGTGGTAGAGTGTGGGAGGTCGTAATTGTGAGGAGATGGCAAAAACAAACATGAAACATTAGTGGAATAAAAATATTTTAAAAAAAATAAGTGAATAAAGAAAATAAAGATATAGGTATTTTTGGGATTTTTTTGATAATAAAATAAAGGAAGTAAACTCAAGAATAAAATAAAAGAAAATAGGTGAAGAATCTTGAATGCTTTTATTCAAAATTTGATATTCTAATTCTATAACTCAATTACAAGTTTCAGATCTCAAATATTTTTTTAATACTATTTTTTTCTCTCTTTATTTTACTCTGTCAGAGAGAGAGAGAGAGAGAGGAGGGGGGGGGGGAGAGAGGAGAAAAATAAATTCAAATCAAGAGACTAAAGATTGGTGACTTCAAGAAATTCTGTCACATGATATCGTTAATAAATAATAGCAGAATTGTTTCAGAAAAATAAATAAATCAAATCAATAAATACAGTTTTTGACAAGAAAAACTACTAGTATTGGCTTTATTTCCTTGTTCTCAGCAACTTTTTCACCAATCAAACGACAGGAAAAAAAATAATTGTTGTTTTTTTTTTCCCTGATAAATATGATTTTGTGCATAGGGATTGATTTCTTGATTTAGGTTTTTGAGTTTTTCTTTTCTTGCCAAATCCGGTTAGTTATATGACTGTCTGTCGTATAATTGTTTTTTTTTTTTTTTTTTTGGTTCATTTTTTGAGCTTGTTTTTTATTCTGGTAGCATTTTAAGAGCTTTATTAAGACTTTGATTAAAAAAAAAACATACACACAATATATATGTATATTCTAGTTCTGACAACTTCTTGATTCATATAAATGCAAATCAATTAGGCTTCCTTACTGAGATTCTTCACACTCCTTCCTCAACACAAGGGCACAAAATGATCAAAGGGCAATAATCAACTTTCTCCAAGTAACTCATCTTTGGAAACATCGTCTGCATCTCTTCCCAGTTCATTTTCAATCCAGCCAGGAACTTCAAGCGCGCGCAGAGTCTGAACCGAGCCCCACTCGATTCCTTTCGTACGCCCGAGATCATCTCCAAGCTTTTCAAGCTTGGCCAATTTCCAGAGTGTTGGGATCTTGATGCCCACAATGTTAAGGCTTTATTGATATTTAAATAAATAAGTTATTTATTTCTTTATACTTATATATGTATATATATATGTATGTATGTTTGATACTTTATAATACCCCATTTGGAGCGACATCTCTAGATGGTAAAACACCATCTGAATTTTAAATCCCAACTTTATATCAAACTTTCTCTCTCTTCCATTTTCAAAAAACTCAAATTTTAAAAGTCCATAACTTTCTCATTTCAAACCGAAATAAGATGATTTTTATATCAAAATACTTGTAATAACGAGACGAACAAAATAAAATTCATTTTGCATATCCATTATTTTCTATATCACATAATTTTTTAAAAAAAATTTCCTCCGAACACACATTTCTAACTCAACCTTTAAAACACCATCTCTAGATGTTTCTCCAAAATACCATCTTCAAAACACCATTGTCTAAGGGGTGTAGACGACTCAGAGAGGCCTCGATGACTCTAAGATGTGGAGATGTCCATAAGCTTGTCAACTCCAACAGTTGGAGTCGTTTCATTTTCTATTCGATATTTTCTTGATATATTGCTTTGTCTCAACTCGATCGCTTGACATGCATGTGTACAAATAAAATCGAGAGATGAGATTTGACCCTAACAATAGGTTGATTAAGGCAGTTTCAATGATCTGTTGAATCAGTTTTGGCCTTACCATGAACAGCCCTACTGCATGTGTACCACAGAAGTTTTTCCACTCATCCATATAGTTTAATATTATGCTTTTCACCTCTAACAAGTAAGGAATTTCCGAAAGTTTTTAGGTCTACAACGTATATAAAAGAACTTTAAAAAAAATTACTACTAGCACTAAATCAATATGCTTTTCTTTGGGTTCAATTATTTTTGGTTTTACTTTTTCCAAAGATGATTCATATACCAAAGCAAATTAACTCACTAGTACAAAAAGAAGATACAACGATGGTTTTTAATCATTGTGGTATCTTTCCACAATAGTTTTTTAACCGTCATACTATCCAGGGTCGTGGAATCTATTTAGATTCTACAATGGTTTTTTAACCGTTGCTATCCAGGGTCCTGGAATCTATTTGGATTACACAATGATTTTTTAACTATCGTAGAATAGACAAAACTAGCTCCAAATATGGGGTAGAGAGGGCTATTCCATGATGGTTTTTAATAAAAACCGTTGAGGAATATTAATATAACATGACGGTTTTAGATAAAACCGTCATGGAATAGCCATATTCCACAACCGTTTTAGCAAAAATGATCGTGGAATGTACTTCGTCAGGATGATTCCACGATCATTTTTCTGAAAAACCGTTGTGATATGTCTATATACCACGACCGTTTTTAGTAAAAACCGTTGTGGAATCTCTATTCCACAACGGTTTTTACTAAAAACAGTCGTGGAAAGATTACAATGAAAAAAAAAATTCGTAATTCCTGTGATTTCCCACAGGTGGCAAATCCCATGTGTTATCCATTGCTCAGCCCATATTAAAATAATAACTAATCTTCAATTAATTTTATATCATAATGTACAATAATTATTAAAAAAAAACACTACATTATAAAATTTATAAATTGGCTTCTAACTATCTTAGATGAACCGCATTACAAAATTAGCCCACTCTTGTCTTACTAAACTCATCTCAATGTCGGTATAAAAATCCTTAGTTTGAAGTAATGATAATCCATCAAGAGTCAAGATTATTTCTCGTATAAAGGCTAAAACAAAATATTCGCATTTAACATAACTTTCTTGTGGAGGACATCGAACAGTATCAATCAATGTTTCATAATTGCGTCGCTTCTTAATCCTTTGTCCGCCAAAATCTTCCAATCATTAAGTGCTCTAATAATTTAACAAAGTTCAAAACAATTAAAATAAAAATAATGCAATGTCAAATCACAATTTGGAACATAAAAATATACTTACAACTTAATTAGATCTTCAAAATCATCACCTGATTCGTTTCTAATAGAATTAAAATATATGACTGAGTCATCCCATGAATTAATAAGCCAAGATCTAATGTTTTCCACTGTTATATGACATGAGAAACAACTTTTCTTTCGATGCGTTTGATCAAAATAACATGTTATTATTAATATAAGCACAATTATTTTTAAAAGTTATACTACAGTGACAATATGCTCTCAAGCAATAATGCAGTAAGGGACAATTTATAAGAATATGAATGATTTAAAAATTGCTTTCACTATGCAAATAAATACCATAAACACTTAACAAAAAGAGATGAAATTAATCAAATAATAAACTTCAAATACCAAAATGAAGAACGCAAGAAAACAAAATTGACTCAAGATATCGTAAATTAAAATAAAATGAAAAACACAAATAAATAAAATTCACTCAAGACTTAGTCTTATATCGGTAATGTTTCACTCACAAAAAGAAATGCCTCTCATCTCACACCTCTAAAAAAATTAAGGAAATAAGAACTAAACACTAGAATAAATTACTGAATTTCTTCCCAATTCTTAACTGAAAAATACAAGAGGCTAAACTCTCTATTTATAGAGTTTTAGAAACTTATCTAAAAGGAAAATGATAATACAAAAATAACAATATAAAATAAATCCTAAGAAAAAAAAGAAATTAAAATAAATAAATTGATTTCTTTAATTAAAATCTGGATCCCACAACTGTCAAATTGGCTTGATTCCATCTTGCTGCTTTAACCGGTAAGATCCGTCTCGTCCCTCGCTTGAAGTGCCGCAGTAGTTGGTGGAGTTCAGTTGGTGGAGTTCCTCAGCATTTTTGTCCCCCTTTTTTGTTATTATTTTGTTATTTTGGTTTCAAATTTGTAGATTATAAATCAATATTATTTATATATGTACTTTTTAATCCACTAGCTTATTGTAGTTGATATGTGAATTTCAGATTTATTGATTTGATTAAAGCAAATTACTAATTTGTGTGAAGTATTCTTTTTAATTATTATATAAGCATGAGATAATTAATCATTGATATATTAAAGTCCATCACTAATATATCATAATTAATTATTAATATATCAAAGTTCTTATCATTGATGGATCACAGTTAATCACTGATATACTAAAGCCCATCTCGATATAACAAAGTCCAAACTGATAGATCAAATCAAGGGTTTATGGTTTGTCATACCAGTAGTCTAAGGGTAATGTAGACTTTATAATTAAAAACATTATGTGTTTGAAAGCATAACAAAAAAAAATAGTAAAAAACATTAAGGGTTCGTTTGGTGAATGAGTTGAGTTTGAAAATTTTAAGTTTGAGTTGAAAATTTTTGTTGATTTTTCAGAAAAGACAAAAACTTTTTCAGAAAAATATAAAAATTGAGATAAAAAAGTATATTTTAGTTTGAAATGAAATGAATCACCAAACAAAGCCTAATGTCTTGTTTGGCATTCAATCTCAAACTCAAAATTTTTATCTCAGTTTTTGTGTTTTTCTGAAAAAAATTTTGTCTTTTTCTAAAAAATATTTTTATCTTTTTTAAAAAGTCAATAAAAATTTTCAACTTAAACTTAAAATTTCTAATTCAAACTAATTCACCAAATGGACCCTAAATACCTTTGAAAGTAAAAAAGAACATAATTATTTTCACAATAATACTATTAAATGGACCGGCGACACGAAATACTAAAAAGCTCAAAATAAGTTGGTCGGTCTTGTCTAGCTGACATCTTGTATGACATATCACATAGGATGAGTGTCACTTAGTGATAACAAGTTTATGCATCAAATAGCAATTGCCAAAATTGATTGGTTTTTCCAAAATAATAGTTTCTTTAGGACTGAAAGCTATTTTGGTTGACCAATCCTACAGTAGCAATCGTCCACCGTTGGATATTATCTGTAAGTGTCAACTATGAACTATGAACCATCTGGAGTCCGCCACAAGTAGTAACTACAGTAGATTTACCCCAGAAAAATTGTAATAAATGATATTTTTATAAAAATAATTAAAATAAATAATAAGATTTTAAATATTACTATTTAACTAATAAATTTATTAGATAGATAATATATTTACATAAGATGAATAATCATTTATCTTATCAATTTGTTATTATTTATTTTAAATATTTTAAGAATTTGGAGGAGTTTGGTTTATGAGTTTAAATCAAGATTTTCAAATTTTTTTTTATCTTTTTTTCAAAAAATTTTTATCTTTTTCTCAAAAAAATTTTTATCTTTTCTAAAAATTTCAAAAAATTTATTATTAAAACTTAAAAATTTCAACTCAAACTCATTCACCAAACTCCTTCTCATTATTTACATCTAAGTATTTTCTTTATTTCAGTCATGGGACCTACATGTATTATGATGCAAACGCAGGAAAGAAGAAAGAAAGAGAGAGAGAGAGAGAGAGAGAGAGAAACTCAAGTTAAGAGACAAAAACCTCACCCCACAGAGGAGAGTTTTCAAAAATTCTGACACTGCAATCCAAAAGCAAGGATTGCTGACTTCAAGAAAATCTACCCATGATGTCGTTTAAGAAATATCAGCAGCTGTCTCTGAAAAATATAAATAAATCAAATCAATAAATAAATTAATACAGTAGTTGAGTGCTGGCTTTCATTTCCGTTTTCTCGGCACCTTCTTCACCCATCAAACGACAGAAAAAAAAAAAATCATCATTAACATTTTCCCTTCACAAGTTCTTGGAACCTCCAAAAAAATTATTCCCAAAATCCAAATTAAAAATAAAAAGATTATGGGAATTTTATGGCAATCCAATATGATAATCTTCGTCTTGGCCTTGATATCTGTTCCAGTATCGCGTTCCATACCCTTTATAGTACTCCACGGTGAGCTCTTATTTCTTATTCATTTCGGCTCCGTTTTTATCTGCCCTTTTCAGTTTAATCTTTTTTTTTTTTTTTTTTTTGCACGATAAATCTGATTTTGTGCATAGGGACTGATTTTTTGATCTGGGTTTTCCAGTTTTTTTGTTTTCTTGCTAAATCTGATTAGTTATCTGGCTGTCTCTCGTGTAATTGTTGGTTCTTTTTGCTCATTTTTTGAGCTTGTTATTGATTTAGAAAGCATTTTCAGAGCTTTATTAAGACTTTGGTTATGTTCATGAATTCAATATATTATCAGAAAAAATTATGAGATATGGTAGTTGAAAAATTTTTTTGTTTTTGGTACTACTCTGTTTTAAAGAATTTTAAGGAATATAATGTCAAATTCCTCATGCTGAAAATTTCTGATGGAATATACTTGAAACAGAGAGAGACAAAAAAAATCTTGTTTTTCAAGTCTTCACGCTTTCGAACAATTGTAGCACTGTTGGTGAAACGTTTAAAATTAGTATCTCTGTTTGTTACAAGTCTTTGTCATGTGAATACATTTATAATATGTTTTTATATTTGTGTATTTATACATGTATTAAAATTTAATTTCCTAGTGCTTTGTAATGGCAGGCATTAGTGATCAGTGCTCCAATAAAGGAGTCAAACAATTCACCGAGCAACTTATCCAATTATCTGGTGTTGAAGGATTTTGCATGTACCTTTGCTCTCTGTCTCAAATTCGATTCTTATACAAATCGTTTTTAAATTCAACGACTTAGTATTTCATATCTAGAATCCAAACTTTTTAATATCAACTGACGTGATATGTGAGTTGTTATTTTACACATGTCATGTAACATCTGTGATGAACTTTGTGAGAAAATCCAACGATTTTTTTTTTCTTTAATTCATTGTCAAGGGTACTTTTATGATATCCGCGTATATTTTCGGTCTATTGTGAGATCGATTTATTTGCTTCGTTCTCACAGAGAAGTTGCGGGTGGATCATGGGATTCTTGGTTTCTGCCTCTTGATAAACAGGTTGGAGCAAAACCTATTATTCTTGAAAAAAAAAAAAACATATAATATTATCTTCTCCACTTGTAATTTGATTTTTTTTTTTTTCTAACATGTTTGCAGACCGAAATTGTTTGCAACAAGGTAGTAAGCTACTTGGATCACTGTCCTCAGATTGCTGGCTTCACTTTTCAAAATGTTTCGCATCTTTAACATGTTGGCAACTACTAAGTACAGGTTAAGGAAATGAAAGAACTGAGCGAGGGCTATAACATAGTCGGTCTCTCTCAGGTGAGCACTCATGCTCGGATTCTTTCTGTTTCACAGTTCATCGAGTAGTTCGTCGTGTCCTCCGGTTTTCTTTATTCGCATTTCCGACACATACGAAAGTCCTTGAATTCTATCCTCCATTGTTATCCTAATCAAAAAGAGGAAACAAAAAAACAAAAAAACAAAAAAAAAATTTGTCCTGTGTCAAAATCTATTGACCATGCTAGATTTTCCTTTTATTTTACCTGAAGCTAATTGTTGATTTAGTTATGACCATTGCAAGTTTAGATACTTAAAACAACTTGTGCAAACTAGTACTCAACGCCTCATTCCAATTCGCTTCGTTTGACAGGGTAATCTGATTGGTCGAGGCGTTTTGGAGTTCTGTGACGGTGGCCCGCCTGTAAGATCCGATGGTCGCTTGTTTTTTTTTTTTTTTTTTTTTTCCCCAACCTCGGTTTTTGATTGGCTACATGATGGGTGATACTCTTCTTAAGAAGCCATGTTAGGGGCTCTGAAATGAAAATTTTCTCGTGTTTCAAATGTTGAAACAGGTAAAGAACTTTGTCTCTTTGGCTGGACCGCATGCTGGTACCGCTTCGGTTCCTCTTTGTGGTGTAAGTCTTATGTACCTGAACTTGTGCAAACATTTTCTTTGACCTATTCTGAACTTTGATCGACACTTGACGAACCCGGAAATGGTTTTTGTGCTATTGCAGTCTGGTGTCTTTTGTATGATTGCGGACAGGCTAATCAAGTCGGAAATCTACAGCGACTTAATTCAAGTAGACATATATGTCTTTCAGATTTCTCTCAACAGTATTATGCTTATCTATATGGTTCTAAAGTTTGCTCATTGAAAATGCAGGATCACTTGGCTCCCAGCGGTTACCTCAAGTTACCGAATGTCGGTGGTTTTTCCCCGATAGAACATCGGATAAATATGCTTGTTTGAATTTCTTCTATAGATTCATATCTCTGACTGTTTGTAGCGACCGAAATCTCACAAACCAAGTGAAATTTTAACGTGCAGGCGATTCCCGAGTATTTAGAGCATTGCAAGTTTCTTCCAAGGCTTAACAATGAAATCCCTGAAAAAAGAAACACAACGTACAAGGAACGGTTCAGTAGCTTAGAGAACCTGGTTCTTATAATGGTATTTTGGGCATATTTGATTCTCTTGGAATGTTCATTCTTCGGCCTCTTAGAATTTCCTTTTTTCACGAGTTACAGAAATACGATTCTGTTCTGAATTTCGTATCATCGACAGTTTGAGCATGACAACGTGTTGATACCGAAGGAGACTTCCTGGTTTGGATATTACCCAGATGGAGCCTTCACACCAGTTTTACTCCCGCAAGAGGTAAAAATTCTACACAAATGTGGCACTTGATATGTCAGCTAGAACAACAATGTGCTAAATTGAATATTTGGTGTGTGTGTGTGCGTGCGTGGCTGAAGCTCTTATTTGCACTTTTTTTTCTTAGAAAAGAATAAATTTTTAGTATGATTCCCCTGATCCGACATTAGAAGAAGCGTTTAGTTTGTTACGGATTAAGCAACCTAATCCTTTAATACCGAGAACAATTATCAAGAAATGATAAAAGAACATATCAGATTTTTAGTGATATATCCTCAATAAAAGCTACACCCACATTGAACCGTCATATATTTTTGTAAAATGAACAAAATTACAAGAAAATCACACTCCCCACGCCTCTCAGACTCGATGTTTTTCTCCAATCCTAGTCCCCAAAACCGATGCCTCCGCGTGCTTTTTATCAGGATAAAAATTAGGTCCCACGCGTCAGCATAGTTTTCAATCTTTTTTCTTTTTCCCCCTATTCCTAAAAATCTAACAATAAGCTGCATCTTTGACAGACAAAGCTGTACATTGAGGACTGGATTGGCTTGAGAACCTTGGATGAAGCCGGGAGGGTCAAGTACATAGAAGTTCCCGGGAGTCACCTCGGAATCTCCAAGTGCGACATGAAGAAATATGTTGTTCCGTACATGATAGATTCGACAGAGCACGGCGAGATGAAGGGCATAGATACCCACATCAGCGTTTATGAAGCTCATCAAAGAGAGCTGGAACATGAAAAGAGGAAGCAAGATGTGCCGGAACCTGAGGAGGAGAAACTGTCATGCAGTATTGTACTTGAAGGATCATCATCTTATGATTGGCCACCATCAATCAGAGATTTCCAGGGTGAACTTCTTGGGATCACGGAAGTTTAAGTCATGACCATTTACTTAGAGACGATAGTTTTAAACTAAACCACGAAATCTATACATACATAAATTACTATATCATTTGCTACATAGGTTATAAATAGGTTATGCTTGATATGTTGCATGAGCAACCAGTTTGAAACAGATAAAATATATTTGTTCACTCTATATTGTAAGAGTATTCGAACACTATATTCTATGAGAGTCAAATATAAAATTATCCCTGGATTATATTTAGCAAAGACCCGTATCGCTATTGCTGATATCAGAAAACCAGCTAAATAGATATCGATATTTCCATCGCTAATTTGGATCATAATGCTCATATTTTTACCTTTTCCACAATGTAACAACTTATTTACAAGGTTGGGGAAGGGGAAAAACAACAGCTTCCAGTTGGGGCTAATGTCAAACACCAGTACATGCATTTTTATGTACGGAGGGGAAGGATTATATAAAAACAGTAACTCGAAACACATATTCGCAGTTTCAGAGAGACTTCTCAGTAGACGTGGATGTCGACACTGATGCCTCCCAGATGATCAGCCGTTATCGAGCAACTGCTCTCCCTGCGCAACTTCTCACCCGAAATGTTCTGATGGGCATGGCAGCGCAGCCATAGGCATGAGATTCTAGCCAAAGCTGCCTGACCGGCAACTCGAACCCGATAGACCACGCTTAGATCTGCCCATATCTCACTTCCGACATTACTTGATTCAAGACTTGAGTCATAACCGTCGAGATCCGACTTTGTTATCACAACTACAGAGCCATCGTCAAATGCAATCAGATCCTGAGAAGCTGCTGACCTTGGTGCTTTCGTTATAAGATCAGCCATGGGGCGGTAGATAACAGCATTTTTCATCTTCAGATGATAGTATTCCTGAACAGCCTGGGAGTTATAACAGACAAGAGTGTTAAAGCGGAATGAAACTTCTTTATTGTTTAAACAATAACTGCGGAAGCCAAAGCAACACAATTTACTTATTTAACGTTCTAACAGATGATAGTATTCCTGAACAGCTGGGAAATATAAAAGACAGGAGTATTATGGCGAAATGAAACTTCTTTATTGTTTAAACAATAACTACAGAAGCCAAAGCAACACAACTAATTAAAAAAAAAAAAAGTGATAATTACAGAAGACAAACGTTAAAGGAAAACTGATACTCAAAATAGTACATCCTGATCTAAGAAATAAATTCACCCACAGCTTGACTTTTTTTTTTTACCTGCCACTGCGAAGAGGCTAAAAGCACTCTTGGCCGAATTGACTTCACATAATCATAAGCTGAATCAGGCGTCATCTGCTTGTATTGCATCTGTAAAAAACACAAGCTCAAAAAAACTAGATAAAATTATTCTAATTACCATGATATAAGAAAATGGCATAGTGCTTACCAGATAACAAATGACAACAGTCGTGCTGCGTCCCCGACCAGCTTTACAGTGAACATAAGTAGTGCGTCCATGTAATGCGTTTTCTATGAGATAAAAAAAGGAGATTAGATTAAACATATACATCAACAAATATATTTATTTATATTTATATATATATATATAAACTTCCTTTCATTGATAGAATTTATATGAAGAAAATCAGATTAAACATATTGTCTTGGAAAAGCTTTTACAAAACACATGAAACTGGACACATCACGAAACAACCCTATTGACTTTGCAAAATGAGCATCAAACTAAGAACAAATAAATAAATAAATTTACAAATATAAATACCCATATAGAGATGCCAACAAAAAGATATTAACTTGATTATAAAAAATAACATCAGGCCAAAGTAAGAGGCTTTGATCATAATAAATTTGTGCAGTTCGCATATTCCCAAAAAAAAAAAAATCCCGTTCTCCATTCTTTAAAATCTAGCGTGTCCAGAATGTCAACAATGATCATCTTTGAAACACGAAATAAGTACCAAAATTCTAGAATTCTAAGTAACTAGCGACATACGAACAGAATACTAAAATATGTGTGTGTCAGTGTGTGTGTGTGTGTGTGTGTGTGTTTTTGGTTACCATGAATAAAGTCTACAGCATGGGATATATCACTTAGTGATGGTGCAAAACAGTAGTCTCTTGTTGGGATCACCAGATGATCAATGCCATGAGCCTGCGAAAGCAATCAACAATTAAGGCGCTAGAACAAAATACCGAAAAAACAATTACAACAACATGAAAAACTCAGAAAGCATGGTACAAAAAACCATGAGAAAAGGCTCACATGATATAGAGACGTAGGAACCAAGGTCTCATATGGTTCATTAAGAGTCACAACTCCATGAACACCGAGCTTCTTTAGACATGGAACATCAACAGGGAACGGAACAGCACCTAGTAGTACAAACTGAAGAACAAACATCAAGAAAAAAAATTTTTCAAAAATTCAAAACTATAAATTTTCAGTTAAGAATAAATACCCAAATCTTATCACTTCAGAATAACAAAAAACACATAAAAATAAAAAAAATTAAACAACAAAACCTACTTACAATTGTTATAGAAAACAAATAAATAAGAGTAAAAAAAGATAAATATACCTCGTCAATCTTATCCCACCACCGGAAATCAGCCTGAATCTTATTCCGAACGACATTGTAAAGCAGAGTCGGGTAAAAGAGTGCCCTTGCCCCGGCCCCAATCAAAACCCTTTTGGTATCTGAAACGACAACGTTTCCGCCACTGCAATCGCCGCCACCAGCCAACGAATTCCCCTCCTCAACATCTTCCGCTTCCCCTCCTCCCTTCAATTCCTCAATATACATCTCAATTCAAACCAAGCGAACGAAAAAAGTATATAAATATATATATATGTAGATATAGAACTATAATCCCCAAATATTTACATACAAACCGAACAATTCAGTGCCAAGAAACGAAAAAAATCTAATTTTTCCGCTTTACCAACCAAGAATCTACAGAATTAACAGAGAAAACCCATAATTTTCACAGCAACAAGAGATCGGGAACAGATTGGACCAGAGAATACAGAAACTGAAATTTCTCGGAGCAATCGCCAGCATTTCTTGTCGATCGGCGAAGGCCGATGAGTCTGGAGGAGAGATCGACGGGATTTGGGGGAATCTGGTTGGTGGATTGGGAATTTGGGAAAACCCTAGAACAAGGAATTGCTTGGGATGAGAGGAAAAGAGTGGAGATTCGAGTTTCACGTTTTTGGCTCAACAGACAACAATGGGGAAAAAGGAGAGAGAATTCGAAATTAAGAAGAAAAAAAAATACATAAAGTTAAAATTTAAAAAATGGAAAAAGAAAAAAGAAAATAGAACGGAAATGGTGTGATGACGTGAAGTTTTGGGTGGATGGGATAGGTGAGGGGTAGAGTCATTTGACCGTTAGATAAGGAGCATCAAAGTCGCTCCATGTGTGACACGTGGGTTCGTGATTGGGATTTCTCTCATCTTTTTCTTGGATTTTTTTTTTTTAATTCTCAGAGTTTTTATGATTGAATTTCCTATTTTACATTACTGAAGAAACTCTTTTTTTTTTTTTTTTTATGGTTGGATCAATTTTATACTTTTCTTTTTTTTACTTGAAGGGAATTCAAATTCTGTATATTTTGATGAAATTAAATATGATATCATCGTTAAATTATGTACGTAACTACATTAATTTTATAATTAATTTATCCATAATTAAAGTAATTTTACGTAGGACCTTATAAATTTTAATGGTAATATTAGTAATTAAATCGTTAAAAAATAAATGCAATTATCAAAAAGCAATTTATAGAGATAATATTAAAAAGAATTACTTTTAGTGATGTTTCCATTTTTTTTTTTTTTTTTTTGCAATTGACTAGTTCTATTTTAATTTTGATAAATTGATTTCTAAAATTTTATGTAGTATTGTTTGAGAACTCCAATTTCTCCTCCTATAATATTTTTATTTTAGTGAAAAAAAAAAAAAGGAAGTCTAACGTTTGTTAAAATTTAGAGGAAACCCTATAAGTTATGTGAACTCGTTTTAAAGAGGGACTGAAATTTTAAATGGTGAGCACCAAGTATATCATGTCATATGTATGAAGCCATTTGTATTGGAGAAGTAATTTATCACAATCAAAAAGTATAATTTGTGAATTACATCAAAATTGAGGGAGCAAAAGAAAAGGCTTTTTTTTTTTCCCCCCAAACGAAATAGAAGGCAATAAAGGTGAGGGTTTCACGATTTTGGATGGCCATTAATTTTGCCGACAAATTATAGTGGATAGGATTTTAATTAGTTTTGTTATGTTACAATTAATTAAGTCTTTTTTGTTTCGGGAACAGTTTTGTACTTTTGTTTAGTTTATTTTTTAAATTTAAATAATAGTTCGTCTAAACCTTTTGTTTTTTTTTAAGATAAAGACGTGAAAACAAATTATAATGATATTTACCTTGTAGGAGTACAATATATTTGTTTTTTTTTTTTTTTAATTTCCTGCAAGAGGAGATCACTGCCAACCAAATGCTCTCAAAAAGGGAAAAATATATAAAATGCTGGAATGGAAAAACTTAAATAAAAAACTTCTTTATTTAAGGGTTTTTCCTTTTTTTTTTTTTTTTGTGTGGTCATAAAGCATTCATAATCTAATTTGATTTTGAACATACAGGAATAATTCTGAGAGTCTCAGAAAATATATCAGGGCGATGCCTGTGATTATATATATATAAATATTTATACACAAACATAATAAATAGACACTCTATGATTTTATATTCATTTATGTATAGACATAGATATCTGTGTATGTATAAATATCAACCTTTTTAGAAGTTAAAAATAAAAAATAATGTTAAAGTTATTGATTGAGTAATTCAAAGATAAAACGGAAAAGAAGCAAGGTCAAATCTGAGAACAAGATTTCTTGAAAAGTTGAATCCGTGATTAACTAATTAGATTAAATTAAAGGGAAAGGATTATGGGGTTAGGTGAGAAATTAACATATATATGTGAAAATTATTTTCGAATTGCTTTGAATATTAATCCAGTTAATTAAAAATTAAATGTGGTTGAGCCTGATCTTTGGCTTGCTGCTAAAGAAACAAATAAAAGAGAAAATGAAATAAACAAATCAAGCCATGCTTTTGTTGAATTTTGAATCTGGATCAGTTTGAAAGTTAAACGTATTCACTTAGAATGAACCAAGCTCCATTTAAAAAATAAAATAAAATAAAATTGTATCATATATATCCATAAAAAGCGAGCATGAATCACATTATCTCACCCAAGAAATCAAAAACATGTCATTAGGAAATAAACATTGATTTTTTTTTCATTATTTTATTTTTCTTTTATTCTTTTGTTAAATATTCAATAAGACAATTCATAACCCCATTGAAACATAAATCCAAAGATCTTTCTAATGGAACTCAAACTAATTAGAATGTTCCAATTTACAACTCCATCTAAAACTGTTAGTTAATCCGCTTGGTATTAATTACTTATGGAAGATGCTTTTAATTCTTAAAAATAATCTACAACAGGTTAAAGTATTTGGTAAATCTTGTTTCGGGTGCATTGCTTTTTATTATTATTCAAATTTAGTAAAATATCCTAAAAAATAAAACACAGCTCTTCTACCCAATTGTGTTTATTATTTAAAAATTACAAATTCTTTAATAGATGTACTACACTAAATTTTACTGGAATTATATAATTATTATTAACAATAGTAAACCATATATTTGTTATTTAGACACTTTTTTTTTTTTTGAAAAATTATTTAGACACATCTGAGATAATAAAGTTAAAATTTACATTTTTTGTATTAGTTCGGTGTAAAGCATTCGAAAATGTTGACCTTAATATTTTTTTTTTTTGAATAATAGTTATTTTATTAAGCAGTAGCATCAAAAGAAACAGCATTAGAGACTATAATAGGAGTCTCACTAATCCACACATTGGTACAATTGGAATTGAACCCAAATCTAGCTAAAAGATGAGCTACATGATTAGCACTACGCCGAATATGATAAACACCTGGGTTCCGTAACTGGACAAGCAATTGTTTAACATCATCCAGAATTGGACCTTCCAAAGAGAACTCCATGTTATCCGAAACAGCCGAAACGACATTGATGGCATCAGTTTCCACTACAAGAGTAACACTCTCCAATTCCTTCGCAATCATCAAATAATGTTGACCTTAATATTATTAATAAAAAGGAAAACTATAAATGTGTATTTAAGTTAAAACAAAGTATTGTTGGTTAGTTATTATATATCTTCACGGTAATTTTATCCATAATTTATCAAACACTTAAAATTCTACTTTTTACCTTCAAAAAAATTTACTTTTATTAATTATATATATAAAGGCTTGTTTTATGTTTGGGGGTGTAATTTCTCTTTGTAAGCTTTGTCTATGTAATTGTAAAGTCTCAAATTTTCAGAGCAATACATTTTTGGAAATTTTTCTAAAACGTCATGGACCAAGAACTTGATCAACCGGTTTATTTCCTTTTGGTTCACTATTTGTTATGGTTAGAAGAGTTAACTACAAGGTAAATTTTGAGGATGAAATTTATACATGAAATAGAGAATTGCCATACCCAAACGTTCTAAAAAGTAATTTTATTCTTTTATGTTTTATGAATTATAAGTGAGATCATGCAAGAATGGAAATTTTGGGATTAAATACATATGGTGAGGATAAGTGTGACATCGTAAAAAAATAAAAGAAACGAAACGAAACGAAAAGGAAGATCGAGAAGTAGAAAATTTAATTTAAAAGGGGGGGAAAAAGTAGTAGATTTAACCTGCCTCCATCCACATATTAAGGAAAAATAAAAAAATAAAACTCGCTAGTAAGGATCAATCAATATTTCAATGAGCTAATTAAATACAAAATAATCGATTACTCAAAACCATCAAATCTTTCAAAATAATTTAAAAAAAAATCAAATCTTTCAAAAATCAAGAAATTTCTATTTTTTAAAAAAATTAAAAATTATTTCAAAATTAATAATAAAGATAACTATATGCAATACGTTAACTTTCCCTAAAATAACAACTCAACATTTTAGATACTTGATTAGCTGTTTTATATATCAAAACGATTGCATATAAATACTATTAATCCGTCCCGTGCTTTATGTGACTTTTTTTTTTTTTTTGAACTTCTTTATGTGACATATATTGAATATATATCTATATATATTTTTAATTTAGACACCAGATTCTTTTATTATCTATATTATTATACAATAAGAAATTATCTTTTATATAGCTGTGTAAAGTCGGTTCCTATCTATATATTTTTTTTAAATAATCAATATCGATCTTTCTATAATTACAAAATAAGCCAATATTGGCTTTATTTTTTTTAATAAAATAGTAATAATAAGCCATTAGCCATGCAATCCCATCATCGTCCCCTTCCTCTCTCGGCGGCGTCCTCTTCCTCAACCGGACCGACTAACTCCGTCGCGACTCCCTCCGCTCCCTCAACATCGCCGCCGGCAACGGCCTCATTGTCTATCCCTCGGAACCCTAGCTAGCTTCGCGCAAGAGCCCGAAACCCTAGTACATTAAGCTATGGAAATTGAAGGTGATTCTAACCCCAAGCCCTCTCCGCCGTGCTTCATGGCGCTTCCGTCGGAGCTTCAGATGAAGATCTTGTCTCTCCTCCCGGGCACCGATATTGTGAAAGTCGGGTCTGCCTGCAAGGAACTGCAGCGTTTGTCATGCAATAATGATTTGTGGAAGAAGAAGTTTGCTGAGGAGTTTGAAATATTGATGAACAAGAGGCGGAGACTGATCCGCTGGAAGGGCGAATTTGCCGCTCATCACATGTCGCGGGCTCTGCGGAGTAAGCGGAAGGCGGCGGAGAAGGCGGAGGCCACTGCTAGATGGTTTCCCCAAGTTGATATCCCCGGGGAAAATTGCATGGCTAGGTATTCTAATCCACTGGCAATGCCTTGGTTATTTGGTGAATTATGGCCATTTCCCGGCGTGATATGGAGATGATCATATATTAGTTATTTTTAATAATTAGATTTTATTTACTTTGAAATTTTTGTTGTTAGTGTAGTTTCTCATTGTTATATGAAACTTTTATTTAATTTATTTTGGTTTAGTTTTCTCGTCTCGTACGTTTTGGGTCTAGTAGTTTTCTAATATATTATTGAAAAAATTAGATGCTTAAATGAATACCCTAAACTTTTTGTTTTTCAGGTAATTAAATGGTCTTCTTTTTTTTTTTTTTACTTGATTATACTATGGCCCACAGTATCATTGATACACCAATTATATATGGACTATTAATCACTTATGAACTAATGGTACATAATAGACCAACACACCATTATATTGGTTAATCACTTTTTTTTTAAGAGAAAAATGATCTTTTTTCAGATAGACTATCACTGATGAATTTGGTGGTTTCTCATTTATATACATTTAGTGAATACATTTAGTGGGTCAGTAAGTAATTAACCAATATCCCCTAAATATGAATCTTTTATTTAATTTATTTTGGTTTAGTTTTCTCGTCTCGTACGTTTTGGGTCTAGTAGTTTTCTAATATATTATTGAAAAAATTAGATGCTTAAATGAATACCCCAAACTTTTTGTTTTTCAGGTAATTAAATGGTCTTTTTTTTTCACTTGATTATACTATGGCCCACAGTATCATTGATACACCAATTATATATGGACTATTAATCATTTATGAACTAATGGTACATCACTAATAGACCAACACACCATTATATTGGTTAATCACTATTTTTTAGGGGATATTGGTTAATCACTTACTGACCCACTAAATGTATTCACTAAATGTATATAAATGAGAAACCACCAAATTCATCAGTGATAGACTATCTAAAAAAAAGATCATTTTTCTCTTAAAAAAAAAAAAAAAACTTAAACTGCTTTCTTTCTGGTTTGCTTATAAATATAATAGTATGTTAATCTCAATTCAGAAAAAAAGATTAAGACATAAATATTAATATCATTATATCTTTTTTCCTTACTTTTGAGATTTTTTTTTTCTTAATAAACTTGTAACAACATCCAGAAATAACAAAAGATAGTGAAACCTTTAGTCAATTAAAACTCATTTTTTTAATGACAGTGAAACTATCAAGCTGAGACAATAAAGTAATAATCGTGACAATGAAATATCAAATAAAATAAGAAAATTCGACACGCAATGGTATGATCATTACTATACTGATACGTGATAAAAGACTCATTAATCCCAATTCTCAAAAAACACGTGTTTGATTTTGTACAACCTAGTCATTCCACTATTTTTTTTTTTTTAATTTAAGTCAACCTACTTATTCCATTAACTATTAAACGTAGTTAATTTCATTAAGTGAATAGCAATGACGACTCCAATTAAGTTGATTTCATAATAACTAATACAAAAAAAAAAAAAAAAAAAAAAAACCTATGAAGGGAAAGAGTTGAATTTTAGTTTCATTTTTTCTTTTAAATGGATGCTTTAGTTCCTCTTCTCTAATTTGGCGTGCTTGGAGTTAAAATGGAGTATTTGGCATATTTTGATGTGAAGTTTGTGTGTTTTGAACTGTAAAAAGTTAATACTGAGGGTATCATGATCACAGGCACTATTTTGTATTCTTAAAAGAGATCAGAGAAAGATTGCGCACTATATATCAATCCCCCAAATCGTTTTATCATATGTACTTAAATTTCATTAATTATATTCAATTAAGATAAAATTACAATTTTTTTTGAAGGGTAGATAAAACTACAATTCCATTGAACTGTCAAACCAAAACGAAAAAGAAAAAAACTGCTTCAATATCGTTTTGTACAATCTTTTTTCCAATATGTTTTTATTTTTATTTTTGTCTACTGTTGTAGAAAATTTAAATCTGAAAAAAAAAAAAACAAAAAAACAAAACAAAAACAAAAAGGTTCGCACGTAAAGTAAATCATTGTAACCAAGCCAAGAAAATTATGACTATTTTATTAATTGTAGTACATAAAGTAAGGGAAAAAAAAATACATGAATATAGATTCGGCAGAAAAATACTTGTCAGTTAAGATATCACTCTTTTTCTCACTTTCTATGATCTTTTTCGGCTATATATTTATCCCCAAAAAAGAGTAAAGTCTACCGTTAAAATATCACTCTTTTTCTGACCAATAAGGAACTTTCCCTTTTTCTTTCTCTCTCTCTTCTCTCTCTCTCTAAGGTGTGAGGGCTAGGGTCTCAATCATTTTTCTCTCTTGGGGCCAGATTTCGGTGACGGCCTTTGGTCTGTCTCTGGTTTCCCAACCCTAGAGATGAAGATGAGAATTATATGATGAGAGTCTTGGCAGAGGCGAGCCCGTGGTAAGAGGATGGACGTTATGGGAAGGAGCAAGGTAGGAATGAGATAGTGGGTGGTGGTGCATGCATGGTCAACACACGTCGGGGAGGTCCTACAGCAGCTCGGCTTTGACAACTCAGTTTCTCTTGATGATGTGATTCGTTTTATCGGCAATGACTCTTTCTGTGTGAATGGTTTTTTTTGTTTTTTGGTGTGTAAGTTTGTGTCTAATAATGACGATGTCTTTGTTGTATTTTCTATAGGTGTTTTATTTCTTTTTATTGTTTATAATAGCAGAAGTGGTTTTTTCACTTTCCGAATTGGTTGTTTATCCGTCAGATCTAAGTCTTGACGGTGTTTTGGTTTCACTAGAGTTATTTCTATGCGGAGTTAGTAGTGGCCCTAGTGGTACTAAGTATTGGCCCTTAATTGATCGGGAAAATCCATTGATTGTCGAAGTTTTGTCAAAAAGAGCCTTACATGTGCTCGATTTCAGTGTGCCAAGATATATTCTCGTTATCGAACCACAAATATGTGTCTTTTCCTTTGAACATCATCGGATTTTACTGGTAGACTCATTCTTATATTTGGTATTTATTAGTAAGTTTAATGAAATTTCCCTTTCGGAAAAAAAATATATATCACTCTTTTTCTCACTTTCTTTGTTCTTTTACGGCTATATATGTGTCTTCACATTTATCCCCCAAAAAAAAGTAAAAAGTAAAAAGTAAAAAGTAAAGTCTAATAAGGGACCAAATTAAGAGAAATGAATATGACGTGAAAAGATAAAACGTGTGATCGAAGTTTTATTAAGAAAAATATAAATTTATTCATATCATCATAACTCCAGTTTTGGACGGAAATTTGAAAATTCAATTACCATTTCAAACAATTACAATTGTGTAAAATAGGTAATTATATGTCAATATAAATCCTAATTTATCTTTTTATAAAGTATTTTAAAACTTTTACTATATACAATTTTTGTTTTTTGATAAATCAATAAACTATAGTATTATTTTGCTATATGTCTAACTAAATTAAACTGTTTGTTTCTAAAACAATGCCAAACCGAGCCGGCCTAGTCCACACCACGTAATGTCTTATTGTGATCCTGGAGCATCTAATTACAATTAAAACAAAAAACAAAATAAAACAAAATATTCATTCTATAAATTAGTAAAAACAAAATTAACAAATAAATATAAACTTCCAACAAACAGTCTAACTTCAGAAAATGAGACTTCTGATCTGTAGGAATTGTAGAAATAGCTAAGCTAACTTTAATAATGCACTATCACTATTAAAATCAAGTGGTGACCATTTTCGCATAGGCTAGAAAAACATCATCCATCTAATCTAAAACCAATTACTGCTAAAAGAGTAGTGTAGGGATATCAACTTCAATATCAATTTTTGAGTATTAATTTATCAATTTTTGAGTATTAATTTATATGACAGTAAGCTGTCATTTTTTCATTGGTTGATACAATTAATTGATATAATAATTTTTTAAATAAATATTAATAATAAAAAGAATGACAGTTCACATATCATATAAATTGGTATTAAAAATAAGGATTAAAATTTGTATCTTCAGATTTTTTCTGCTAAAATATAATTAGACATTCATGACCATTCTCACAAGAAGTCAAACTTTCCAAATACCTTATTGACAGTGTAAGAAATGTCCAACCACCTAAGGTCAAGGGTGACATTATTGGTAAACATTTTAAAAGAGCCCAACTACCAAGTCTACAATGATATTCATTTCTTTCTAACAAAAAAAAAAATGATATACATCCTAGTCAATTTCAACCACCGTCCATTTCTTCACAGCCAGAAATTCTGGTGGTTAATGCTATGTTTGGTAGGATGAAAAAGAGGAAAGAGGGGGAGGAGGGAAAATTAGATGGAAATTAGTGGAGTAGGATGTTTGGTAAAAAAGAAAAAAGGAAGGAAAAGAAACTAGGGTGGAAAAAATATATATATAGGAGGGCCCACTCATTTTAGTCCTTTGAAAAGTGGAAGAAAAACTAATTTACACCGTATTCGAACTAATATTATCTTTTTATCCCTATTTTTTAAAGTGAAACAATATCGGTATATGTATAAAATAGTAATTGTATAAAGATTTCATTTTCTTTACTTCATATCTATCAAACAACATAAAAGAAAACAAATTTCTTTTCTATCATTCTTTTTTTCCATCTTTTAAAAGTTTTTTCTCTTTTGTATTTTCTTTCCTTCCTGCCAGGGGCATATATGAGTGTTCTTGCAAAGAAAGGATAAAGTAAAAAAGGTTCAAGATTCTTTTTTTTTTAATAGATAAAAAAATAATCAATGGTGTCTTCACCGCGTCCCCATATCAATATGTAAAAGATAAATAATAATTAAAATTACTGATAAAATGACAAAAGATCATGCTCTAGGATATTCATCAGCGTCTAACAAGACAGAGACTCATAAAATCCGTCAACATAATCCTTAAAAATTCAAATATTCTTTGCTTCTTGGTTAATTCTCCTTGTTGGTCGTGTGCTTTTTCTCTGTGGGCTCGATGACGATGCACTTATTCTATATATTTTTGTAGGTTCATGGTAACAAGTGCATTTGTTAAGAAGAGCAAAAGGTATACATAGATTTTGTTTTTATTTTTTATTTTTATTTTTTAACGGAAGTTTGTTTTAAAAGATCACAGATCTTAGGGAAAGACTCTGGTAGTACCAAGTTGAAGGACACTATATCTTTTTTTTATCCACTTTTAAGCCATACAAACATGATCAAGTGGTTGATAATATCGAGGTTACATGCTTGCTAAAATAGATGTTGTCGCTTCCTATTTTTACTCTCAAATATATATATATATATATATATATATATTAAAGAATATGAAAAATTGTATACCAAATAACAAAGGAAAATTATAGCAAATAATATATTTTATAAGTAACTTTAAAGTTTATAACATGTTTTTTAAAAGATATTAAATTATAACATAAATTTCTGGTAAATCATTATATCTCCATGGATTTTTTAAAAAATTTCAAATTTATTGTCAATTTTTAACAACAAATTTGTGTGCTTAGTTTCATGTTAGACAGAGAGAAAAGGAATAAAGAGAAAGATTTTTTTGATATTATATTATCATAAATTTGATTATACTATGTATCATGTTTAATGCTATAATTAACTATTACTCTTTTCAAAAATATTATTTTGTTCTTTCTCCTAAATTATAAAAAGGTAAAATAGTACTTCGTTCTTGCTCAGGTCATTATTAGGATTTTTATCGTTATATTTAGAGACTCTCTTTCGCATTTTAAATCCCTTTGACGAAATTTCCTGAATTTAAATTTGAATTAAATTGACTTTTTTTTAATTATTATTCTTTTGAATTTTATGTGGCAAACATATGCTATCAAATCTTTTAAAATTAAAAAAAATACATAATTTTAAAAAAAATACAAACTAATTCAAAATTAATAATAAAGATAACTATATTCAATAATATGTTCACTTTTTTTTTTTTTTTTGAAAGTGACAATATGTTAACTTCCCCCCTAAATAACACCTCAATATTTGATTAGTTATTTAAATTCACAAAAAATATTTGATTAGTTATTTTATGATTCAAACAATTCTATCCAAATATTAATTAGTCACATGTATGTATATGTGACAAACATATGCTATCAAATCTTTTAAAATTAAAAACAAAACATATAATTTAAAAAAAATAAAAAATAATTCAAAATTAATAATAAAGATAACTATAATAATATGTTAACTTTTTTTTTTTTTGAAAGTGACAATATGTTAACTTCCCCCTAATATAATACCTCAATATTTGATTAGTAATTTAAATTCAAAAAAAATTTTGATTTGTTATTTTATGTTTCAACAATTCAATCCAAATATTAATTACTCACATGTTATATATATAATAATTTGAAATTGTGCGTGATATATGTTGTATAGCCCTTTCGGCGACATCCGATATATATATATATATATATATATATATATATAATAGATAAAAAGGAAGAAAAAAAAAGGTACAATATCCATCTTTCTATATTTACAAAATAAGAGAATGGCTTGCTTGTTTACAAAAATAATAATAACAGTAATAATACTAAGCCATTGGCCGTGTAATCCCGACATCTTCCCCTTCCTCTCTCCGCGGCCTCTCCGTCAACCCTAGTCGAAACCCTAGCTAGCTTCGCAAGAGCCCGAAACCCTAGTCGATTCTATGGCAATTTATGGTGATGAGCATGTCGGTTTGGTCGGAAATAAGTGTCCCAAATCTCGTTTTCTAACGATAGTTAGGAGGATGGTCATGAGCGAAGAGATCGGGGATGTCGAGTGTCGTAATCATTAGCTAATCGTGATTGCGGTTCATGCCGTTTTCTTGGAATCGGGATTCGTCTAATTCGACGAATTCCTTTCTCATGATGATTTAAGATATTCAACGTCTTTTCGCTATACGCTGTCTCAAATTCTTGGGGACAAAAATTGCACTTCCAATGCGAAAGATTCAGTTGTTCTGAAGTGTCAGACTATAGGCAGTTTTGTGAACGTCTTCGGGTGTTTAACCAGCGGTGGACCGGTGGTTTACGGGCTGTGTTTAGACAAGAACAAATTTGCTCCAGCTATTAGTTCTCTGTCAATGTGTTCAAAAGGTAGACACAATTTTGAAGAAGAAGCACTTTAGATCTGTGGAGGATTGTGAGGGACGGACTTGCATTGCCTCTGTTAATCGATCTCTGTGCGAAGGCGGGGTTGCCGTCTCCGCCGTGCTTTATGTCGCTTCCACCGGAGCTTCAGACGAAGATCTTGGAGTTCCTCCCGGGCGCTGATATCGCGAAACTCGGGCGCGTGTGTTAGGAACTGAAGGACTTGTCATGCAACAATGATTTGTGGAAGAAGAAAGTTTGCGGTGGAGTTTGGAAAGATGAAAAAGAGGCCGAGATCGGAAGCGGTACCGATCAGCTGGAAGAACAAATTTGCCGATAAATACTTGTGGCGTTAGAGGAAGGAGGCGGAGGAGCCCATTGGAATGTGGTGGCTGAGAAGGTTTAGCCGTCAGGTCCCGCCCCAGGCCCCCGGCGTTACGGGCATGGAAAGAGTGATGAGCTCTTTGTTTTTGACGGAAAGACTTCTTCCCAGATTCAAGTGAAATTCATATATAAAACTGAACTAATTAACTGTCCTCGCTCTGCCGTATCTTTTGTATCATTTTTCCTAGATTATGCAGATTAGTTAATTAGCTTTAATAGTATTAGTTCTTATTGAGTTAGACATTTTTGTTATCAGTATCGTATGTCTCATTATCATTTTTATTTAATTTTGGGTTAATTTTCTTCTTTTTCTTTTTTTTTTTTTTGGGGGTCTAGTTTCCTAATTTATCATTTGGTTTTCCCATAAATATTTAGTATGAAATTTCAATTATGGTTTATAAACGAATATAAATATTAGTAATTTTCTTTTTGAGTTTCTTTTCTTCTTTCTAGAGTCATATATATATACAGTGGTCTCTTTCTAATGATAATTCTCTCTCTTTATGTAGTGGACATAGTAATAAATAATAGGATAAAGAGTCATCACTTAGTTTACAAGTTAAAGTACGTAATATAAAAGACTAAATTTTTTGGTAAATTAATAAAAGACTAATTAAACTTTAAAAACACACGTTTGAATTTGAATAGAACCTACTCATTCGATTTACTGTTAAACGTAAGTTAGAGAGAGAGAGAGAGAGAGAGAGAGTTCCGTCTAGTTTAAACCATGGCATAGCAACACCACCCGCTGTTTTCTTTTAAAAAAAGAAAAAAAAAGAAAAAAAAAAGAAAAAGAAAAAGAGAGAGGCAAACCACCAAGCCCTAGCCACACGACAGAGCATGCTCAATTGTGATCTTGAGGCATCTTGTGAAGATTAGAGAGAAAAAGTGAAATTTGAGAATGTTAAGAGATTAGGTTTCCATAATATCTTTCACAGTTTCAAATTCCACTTCTTCCCTCAACGAGAGATCAAATCCATCATTTAAAATCAAGAAAACTTCTAATTTTAAAAATAAAATACAAACTAATTCAAAATTAATAACAAAGATAACTATATGCAACAATATGTAAACATTCCCTATTATAACACCTCAATATTTTAGATGCGTGAATAGTTTTTAGCTATTTCAAACAATTCCATCCAAATATTAATTTGTCACATGTGATATATTTATATATATTTAGAAATTTTACATGTGATATATGTTGAAATTGTATATAATTTATATTTCTTTTTTAATTTGATATACCAGATTTTTTTTATATGATTATATTAAAAAAGAAATTGTATTTTTCAAAGCTGTGTAAAGTCGGTTCCCATCTATTTTTTTAAAAAAAATCCAAATACAATATCTATATCTCCATATTTTATAAAAATAAGCCAGTGGCTTGTTTCAAAAAATATAACAACAAAAATAATACCAATCCATGCAATCCCAACATCGTCCCCTTCCTCTCTCGGCGGCCTCTCCCACAACCGGACAGACTAGCTCCACGCCTCCTTCCCTCGCGAGTCCCTCGTCTCGATCGGCATCGCATCCGGCGACGGCCTCATCGTCTACTCCCTCGGAACCCTATCTAGCTTCACAAGAGCCCGAAACCCTAGTCAATTCTATGGCAATTTACGGTGATGATCATGTCGGTTTGGTCGGAAATAAGTGTCCCAAATGTCGTTTTCTGACGAGAGTGAGGAGGATGGTCATGAGCGAAGACATCGGTGACGAGAATCGGAATCACAAGCTAATTATGATTGCGGTTCATGCCGTTTTCTTGGAATCAGGATTCGTCGAATTCGACGACACACCGCCTGAAATTCCTGGGGACAAAAATTGCACTTCCAATTTGAAAGATTCAGTTCTTTTGAAGTGTCAGACTATAGGCCGTTTTGTGTACGTCTTCGGGCGTTTAACCAGCGGTGGACCGGTGGTTTACCAGGTGTGTTTAGACAAGAACAAGTTTGCGCCAGCTATAAGTTCTTTATCAATGTGTTCAAAAGGTGAACACAAGTTTGAAGGAGAAGCACTTTACGAGCTGTGGAGGATTGTGAAGGACGAGCTCGCAACGCCTCTGCTAACCGATCTCCGTGTGAAGGCGGGATTGTCCTCTCCGCCGTGCCTTATGTCACTTCCGCCGGAGCTTCAAACAAAGATCTTGGAGTTCCTCCCGGGCACTGATATCGCGAAACTCGGGCGCGTGTGTAAGGAACTGAAGGACTTGTCATGCAACAATGATTTGTGGAAGAAGAAGTTTGCTGAGGAGTTTGGAATGATGAACAAGAGGCCGAGTTCAGAAGTGGTAATCCGCTGGAAGAAAGAATTTGCCGACACATATTTGCAAACTTTGCGGAGTAAGAGGAAAACGGCGGAGATGGCCAATGCTAAGAGGTGGCTGCTGGGGCGGCGGGAATGGTTTTGCTACCCGCCCCCGCCCCAGCCCCTACGGCCCCGACCGCGGCTCCTGCCCCCGCCCCCCGGTTTTACTGGCATGGCGACATGGCCAATGCCTAGGCAATAAAAAAGGAGACTTTTTTCTCGGATTCTATAGAAATTCATGCATGGAATAGAAATAGTCAACTGTTCTAACTCCATCGTATCTTTTGTTTCATTTCTTTTAAATTATGGCGATTTACTGCGGATGATGGAGATCATATATTAATTAGATTTAATAATTAGTGTTTATTCAGTTAGACATTTATGTTATCAGTGTCGTCTCTCATTATCATGTTTTTTTTTTTTTTTTGGTCTAATTTTCTTGTTTTGTTTTGGTCTAGTCTCCTAATTTATTATTTGTTTGCCTATAAATATGGTGGCATGAAATTTCAATTCCGGCACATAAACGAATATTAATGTTAGTACTTTTCCTTCTTTTTGAGTTCTTTTTCACTTTTATAGAATATTCTATGATCTCTTGCTTACTGATTCTTCTCTGTCTTAGCTTTATTCTTCTCTCTACTAAGACCTGATTCCCTTGGAAAAATCGTTGGTGATATCACTTGTTGATAAGTTTTTTTTTTTTTTTCCCCCTTTTTAATCACACTAAGAGTTCGACTGTTTCGTAAGTTTCATTTTATTTCATTTTAAAAATTGGTTTTGAGTTAATAAATTACTTTCGTTTGATTCTCGAATAGTGTTCGGGTGTTATTTGGTTACATAAAACTCTTTATTTTGACTACAGTGAAACCATCAAATTAAGACAATAGTACAATAATTGTAACAATGAATAAGAAACCTTAATACACAATGATATGACCATTATCATATAATATATTTGTAATGGACATAGTAATATATATGTCATTATATATGATAAACAGTCATCACGTAGTTTACAAGTTAAAAAACGTAATAAAAGACTCATTAATCTCCAAAAACACATGTTTGAATTTGTGTAGAACCTACCCATTCAATTAACTGTTAAACCTAAGTTTAAAAAATAAAAAATAAATAGTAAATTATGTTAATTTTTCAGAAAAGACAAAAAACTTTTTGGGAAAAAGACAAAAACTTTTTAGGAAAAAGATAAAAATAATAATAAAAAAATACAATTTAGTTTAAACTAAACTTTTTGGCAAACACCCCCTAAGTTCCGTCTATGGAGCCTAACAAACAGTCTTCAACTTCAGAAAAAGATATTTCTGTAATAATTTGTAGTAGAAGTAGCTAAGCTAACTTTAATAATGCAAGTCTCTACATTCGCATTGGCTAGAAAAACATTATCCATCTAATTATCTAAAACCAATTACTGCTAAAATCCAAGCAGAAAATAATGTCCATTCTCTCAAGAAGTCAAACTTTACAAATAACTTATATATGCAAGAAATGTCTAACCACTAAAGGTCAAGGGTGACATTATTGGTGCACATTTTTAAAGAGCCCAACTGCCAACTTTACACTAATATTTATTCTAGTCATTTTCAACAACCGTCCATTTCTTCACAGCCAGGAATTATGGTGGCAAGTGATGTTGCAAATAAAGGATAAAGTCAAAAAAGTTATCATCTTTTTACATGTATATTTTCAAACAAGTAAGCACACGTCAGATCAGACGAGACAAATCGATCACAAAGGTCTTTAAGACACATATAACATTCTTTTGCTAATATATATTTCGCTCCATAATTGATTCCCCTCGTTGGACATGTGATTTTCTCTTGTGGGCTCATTGATGATTGTTGGGGTCAGATTTTGTCTCTCCATTATGTAATGCCTAGGTCACAATGACCGGCAAATCAATGAGCCATGAACATCGAACCGTGGTCCATTGACCTTTCGACTTGGGTTTTGCGAGTCCGTTGACTCCATTATCCGATGCTATGACAAACGTCAAAGCATGATTCATCAATCACTCGACGTGGGTTTCATGGTCCTGAATGAGTCGATTAATTATGTCTTTTACTCAATCCATATTCAACAAACGTCGAACCATAGTCCATTGATTGTTCACTATGCATTCATTAGCCCAGATGCTGACCAAACTTGGGCCCGACCTAAGGTCCAATTATTCATCCTTACATGAAAGGACCGACGAAAGTCGAACCGTGGTCCATCGACCACTCGGCATGTGTTATGTTTGACTCGACAACATCAAACGTTGATGTTCAATTGGCCAACGTCTGACACTCAATACTCCACATGAGGGACCTACGAACATCGAACAATGGTCCATCGATCACTCGATTTTGGTCTCATTGACCTCCTAAAGTCTTTCGATCAGCTCAACATGACGAACGACGAACGATGACATTCGATGGCCCAATGCATGCCCAATTATTGTCCATTACAAATGGTGCTCGAATCATCGTTCGACATTTACCCTAAATGAATGATGAACGATAGAATATCGACTTTCATAACTGCCAAGCCCACGATCGATCATGGCCACATTCTTATACTTGTTTCGAATTATCAGGGTAATGAGGAGCCACCCACTATTATCCTAAAAATCTGGAGCCATTACTTTTCCTCTATAAATAGAGGAAGACTTCTCACATTTGTGGATCTTCTTAATCTTCTTCCCTTTTTCTTATTAAAACTCTGTCGAATTTTCCCTAGAAACTTGTAAACCTTATACTCAAAGTTTATTAATAGTAAAACTCCAGACTCAGAGGACATAATACGACATTCTAACGAATCTCTCTAAATTTCGGTGTTACTATTTTTATCGCTTTCTTATTGCTTTATCGTCTTATGTTTTCCATGTTATGATTGCTCTATGATTCTCATATACAATGTCTAAAAACCCTAATAATTTAATTTGTTAATCTTTATATGATCTATAACTCGAATTAGAATTTGACCGTAGAATTTTAGCATCTACAATGATTTGCTTAATTTATTCATTTTCATGAGATCGGGGTAAATCAAGAGTATACTTGGTACTTCCATTCACAACTTCTATGAGAAGATTTTAGAAACTACCAGTTTAAAGAAATTAAATATTTAAAAAAATACAAAAAAAAAAAAAAAAGAAAGAAAGAAGAAGAAGAAGAAGATAAAAAGGCAAGGGAAAAACTAACTTTATAAATGGTACCGAGATATGTTGTCCCGTCCTCGTTGTTTAGATACAAGATAATATCATTTCCGCGTGGGCAATTGGACACCCAACCCATAATCACAACAACCCAACTGCAAGAGCGGAGCTCTACCAACTGAGTTTTAATTGCTCAAGTATTTATTATTTGTTATATAATCAAGTTCTGAAAGTTAGATGAAATGACAAATTAGTATTAGAACTGTAGATGAAACAAAAAAAAATAGGACAGCATACTTGAGCTACTGATTTACTGCACATAGAAGAAATGCAAAGAAACACTAAGAATGTTTTATCAATAAAAGCAACAGTAAGTAATTTACAGTAATTCCACATTTGACTCCACTGTAAGGAGTAGAGTTCGAATCCCCACTCTCAAGTTATTAAAAAAAAAAAGAAAAAAGCAATACAAGACAGTTTACTCCCGCATAGTCAATGGCCATCTCTCATGCTTTGATCTCCTGAAATACAGTAAAATGAAGGACTTCAGCACACCCGCCCAAAGAGATAAGCTTCAAGAACTTACTAATAAAGTCACTGCACAAAAAAAGGCAACGGGTAACTAAACTGAGGTAAAAAACTAACTAATGTTCTCATACAAAATAAAAAAATTTTCATGTAAGTTACCTTTTGATGCGTTTGAAATTGGGTTCTGTCTGTGTCTGAAACTTCTAGTACATTTCCTTTTTAAGTTGTTCCACCAAGACACCAAATGAGGACGCTCTCTCCACAGAAATTTAGTTTTCACCAGACCTCAGGCATTACCGATGCAACATTCGATTTCATGGCATTTATACACGCCATAGTAGTTTAAAAAATAAGCTCCCATCTTCTGTCTCAAATGCAATCCAAGTGCAAACTAATGTCGCAGAATATAGACTTTCAGCTTTTCTAAACCAATCAAGCTGACAAAACATCGTCAGGACAAGGTCTTCTTCTATAGCTTACTAAAAACTTTATCCTGAACGCTGTTAAAAGTCATTGTCTAATCCAGTCATCAACCTCCACCTCAGCGGGTTTTAACCAGAAATAAACTGACTCGAACATGAAAGAGGTCTTCTAACGCCATAATATCCGTCACTGATAAAATCATTAGGCCCCCATAGAAGCTTCAGAGTGGTAACAAGTTTTTTCTCCAGCAAGATGCTGGTTATCCTAGATATTACAAACTTATTTCCATTATTTTTCTCCGCAACAAAATTCTGGTGGGGAAGAGAGGAGGGCTGAAACCATGAAGTTTGGAAAGGAAGGAAAAAGAAAAGAAAATGGATGGACGCTTAGGACAAGTGCTTACTCTCAAGAATCAACAAGTCCTAAATCAAGAAATGAAGAAAATGGCATGCATCAAGCTCTTTTCAGAATGAACCTGGATCAGTGTTGGTTCAGCTTTATCAGTCACTTAATGAGTGAGCGCCAGCAATCACTTCTACTTTAAAGATTCATGCTTTTTTTTTTTCCCCCAGTTTGAAACAAGAACTTGTCCTTTATGTGTGCCTAAATGGAATGGATTCTAGAAACTCAGCTGAATAATTATCTCTTCTAGACTAGATATTCAAGCTTAGTAATATGTATTGCCACTCATTGCTGAATCATCTGATAAGAGCCCTCCAATGGGAAGAAAAAATAATTTTAAGGCTCACCTTCAAATCCTTGTTAAATGGTTAACAAGCTCCTCATCTCCATTTTTCTTCAAGATTTCAACTATAGTGCCAACATAAGGAGCTCTCAGTTGAATTCCTTTATGGAGCATAAACCTCACAAGCTTTGCAGCCTCAACCGAATGTCCCTGTTGGCAAAGCCCCACTAAAAGAAGTGAATAAACATCAGAATCGATGGAAGACAAGAATCCGATCTTCTCTATCTCATCACACAACTGATATCCATCCAAGACTCTCCCAATCAAACAAAGCTCCTTTATAACAATGCTACACGCCAAACCATCCGGTTTCAACTCATTATTTATCATCATCCTAAAGACCTTCTCGGCCTCCTCAAATTGTCCATTTCTTTTCAAAGACACCACAAAAGAACTGTAACATTCTCCGTAAGACACACCCCCTATGACAACCCTATCAATCAACTTAGAAACCTCCTCAACTCGACCCTCCACACAAAACTGCTCAATCAAACAACTAACTGTGACGCGATTCGCAAAGCAACCGCGAGCTTCCATGCGATCCAGAACCTCCAATGCCTCCAAGGTCCGACCTTTCTCACAAAACCTCTGAATAACTGACGTGTACGTCACCACATTAGGACTACTTTCCCCACCTCCTTTCTCCATCTCCTCTAAAAACTCCAAAGCTCTGTCCATATCCCCACTCTTACAAAACCCATCAAGAAGAACCGAGCATAAAACCGTATTCGGCTCACAACCCTGTTCTCTCACAACTTTATACAACCCGAAAGCATCATCCAACCGACCCGCATTGCAAAACCCTTTAACCATTTCTACACAAGTGATCATATCCGGGTAAAGATCAACCAAGCCCATCTCTTTCATCAAACTCTCAGCAGTATTCATATCACCCTTCGAACAAAACAACCTTATAACGGAATTATACATTGTTGTATCAGCACATAACTCAAATTCAGGCACTTTCCTCAGCACCCACAAGGCCTCATCAGCTAATTTAGCTTCTTTACACAAATTCAAAACAACCTTAAACATCTTAACACTAACAAAACATTTCTCAGCCCTATAAGCCTCAATAACATCAAAAACAAGTTTGGGATTTTGACGAATCTGAAAAAATTTACAAGCTTTTCCATACATGAACGAAGTGTGTCTGTAATCTGATTGGAGACCAGCCCAAATGAAAAACCTGAGACCCAATTGAGATTGGCTCGGATGGAATTTGTGTAAGAAGTTAATCACGAATTTGGGGTCCAATTTGGGCTTGACTGAGGCTAGGATTTTCTCCACATTGCCGCCATTTTTCTTCAGGAGCTCGTAGATTTTGTCTGCGGAAGAAGCGGTGGTGAATGGCGCGGTCGAGAAATTAGGGTTTGGGAAGCAAATTGGGGGAGACAGGATTCGAGAGATTGAACGGAGAGACATGATTTGGGGGGAAAACAAAAATGGGATTTTTGAGAGACCGGAAAGGATTGCTAAATCCCTAAGAGAGAGAAACGGCTGTGAAGAGCTGTCGAGCTCCGTTGCTGTGAGGGGAGAGAGAGCATAAACGGAAAACCGTCAACTTGGGCTGTGTTAAATGGACCACAGATGAGGCCCAATTGATCGGGCCGTCTGAAAATGGGCCTTTTTCCAAACAAAAAGAAAAAAAAAAAAAAAAAAAAAAAGGGAGAAAATTAGGTGTTGACTACCTCTTTATAATTTTACCCATTTTAACATTAAAATTGATAATCTTAGTATCATAAAATGATAAAATTATCAATTTTTATATTAGGGTGGACATAAATATAAGAAGGTGTCAAATTTATGGTATTCTTGTATATAACAAAAAAAAAAAAACCCTAAATGACTCAAATTTGAAGACTATTATAGAAATATTAAAATTATTTAATTTTTTTTAAAGTTGGGGGTGAAAAAATTCGAATCATACACCTTATAATATCTTTGTCGATTTTATTTTAATTTGAGCATAGGAAAATTCAAACCCTATACCTTATGATAGAGTTAGACGTGAAATTACTGTTATGTTATACACACAATCACTTTTGAAATATTAATGATAAATAGTAAAATATTTGAGATATATAACTTATTTACGATAAATAAATATTTAGAAAACATAGTTACAAAAAAATAATTTTATTAATATTCTTGAAAATAAAACTATTTGTCTCAAATATTTTAAAACATAGTACTATTTATCGTAAATATTTATAATAAATAAATAAATAAAAACCTATTTGTTGCATTTTCTGAAAACCCAAATAATCTTTTTCAAGAATTAAAGAGTCGGTAATATGAAAAAATGAAGAGACTTTATTCATTAAATTAAAATATTTCTTTAAATAATAATCAATAGGTATAGGAGATTCCTCCAAATTAAATGAGTTCAATGTCTGAAGGAAAAAAAAAAGCATAAAACAAAATTGATCCAAACTCATTTGATTCATATTTTCCATTAGAGTATCCAAACATAGTGAAATTCTTCATGTCACTCATTGCTAAAAACACTTGATAATATCGGATAATCAGTGATTAACCTACCAAACGGTAAATAGTGATTGACTATTTTTAAGAAAACAACAATTTTGCTTGAAAAGGGATCATTTCCCACTTATCTTTAATTTATCTTCATATTTAAGAAAATACAATGAGATGACAAATTTATAAGTTCATTGTTGAATATTTCTGGCAGACTCAAGCATAATAACAACATAGACACACAACACGTTTTAGATGGCTTCCTATATGTTGGTAAGGCCAAGCGTATAATTTTCAGCCAAATGACATATTTTCAGCACGGTAAAAGAATTCAAAAGCATTTTCAACATTACATTTTTTAAGCAAAATGAGGTACAAATTCTGGTTTTTTACTATTGAGCTGAGGTCCACAAAATGAAATAAAATAAAAAGGTGATTTTGTCAAACAACGACGGAATAAATTCCTTCAATATAAGTATGTAACCTAAATCCCTAGCCAGAGTCTAGAGTCATCCAAATTAAAGTGTACTTTTAATTTCATTAGAATGGTCAATATTGTGACTATGAGAAGAGAGATGGGTGAGAATTTGGAAGACATTTGATAATAAAATAAGCAAAATAAAAGAAGCTATCACTAATTTGTGCAAGTTATTAAAAATAGATATAGTATCCTTCCCAAAAAAAAAAAAAAAAAAAAGCTATAGATAATCTTTAATTTTAGGTAGAAAAATGGTATAATTCCAATACAACCTAATTTGTTAATTTTGGACATGGAAAAGATTGGGAATTAGATCCATTGTTTACGAACCTTTCCAATGTACTTTCGGCCACAAAATGTGAAGAAAAAGAAAAAGAAAAGGTAGAGGATACCTTATCACCCACCTTCATATTAATGAGTATCCTCTTTATTGTACCCTTCTTTTTTTTTGGCTTCTCCACTTAAAGCTGCCTAATGGTTTAATTGCAAAAAATAAAAATAAATAAATAAGAATAAAAGAAATATAAAATGCACTACCACATGCTTTTGCGTGTTTGACATCTTAATCAAAATGTTCAAAGATTATCTGCAAGATTAACCATAAGAATGGAGCACTAAACAAAATATTATTCCGAAACGAAAAGGAGGGTTTAGCCATCTTTATAAAAGACATCCACTAATCAACATGATTAAACTATAAGAACACCCCGAACTCGACTTTTGTCCAATTTTATTTCTTATGTGAAAAGTAAATCACTTCTATAATGCATTAACTCGAATTAAAATAAACAAATAATTAAAGGATAATTTTGTTTTCAGAACCTTAAAAGTACATGTTGAAATGTAAATATGACCCGTCCTATTTATATATATATATATATATATATAAAAAAAAAAAAACGGATCAAACTAGTCCGACCCAGATGAAGGAAAGGAAGGCACATCCCGGTCCTATAATAGCCACGGGCCTACGTGTATATTTACAAGGGAAGTTACTATTTTTGTAATTTTGGGGGGGGGAAAAATACATAAAAAGTGTCTGTACAAATTAGGCAACCCCGTGAGTTTAGAACCTCGACCTAGCCCGGCCCGGGTGGTAGGGACTCATCTTCATGCCAAAAAGAAAAAAGAAAAGAACCTTGTATTCTTAGGTAATATGAGAGTGAGAATATGAGAGAGAGAGAGAGAGAGAGAGAGAGAGAGAGAGAGAGAGAGAGAGATAGAGTGTTAAGTAGCAGGAAAAGGTGTTTGTATTTTATCACTCTAGCAAAGATGATGATTTTGATACTATTTTTTCTTTGAGATTGCCTTTAGATTTTTTTTTTTTTTCCCCCGATATATATATATATATATATATTTGATTGATAAACCATGTGAATCAGCTACGCCTATCAGGTAATAAAGTCTTAAAAAGAAATACATACACTCGTCAGAGTGTTACAAGGATTTAGTCGTTTATAAGTAGGCATGCATGAATTCTGATCTTTTCTCCAGGCTGAGTCAAGTCCACATGACACACATATATATATAATATACATGCATATATAAATGTTATGTATATATATTTATTCTAACATGAGAATCAAAAGAAAGCTAAAGTACATTTGCATTGTAGTTGTATTTTAAAGCAATATCTATCAAAGTGTTCCCACTGCTAAATTCTATGCATGTTTTATACAATAATAAAACTTTGTATAAATACTATTTAATATTATATAATCTACTCAGACTCATTCTTCACCAATTACAACTCAGTTTCTTGCTTTTTTTTTTTCTTTTAATATAATTAATTAGTTTATTGCTCAAAAACAACATGGAATAAACAAAATGCTAGTCAAAGTGCTGAGGAATGGAAGCACTAGTGTACTACAAATCCCCAAATAAACTTCTTGCTCTCATTGTATACCCACCCTTTTTGGTCTTTCTTTTTTTTTTCTTAAGGTAGAAAATAAAAAATAAAAATAAAAAAGGCTACCAATCTGGTACTACGTTCTTTACTGTCAAATCAATTTGTATTTTCATTTACTATGATATGAATGCAATATGATTTAATAGTGCACAACTACACGATATTAATAGTTTTTTTTTTTTTTAACCCTAACTAATAATTCTCTTTATCTTTTTTTCCCTTCAAATTTTGGATTATGCATATGTTTTCCATCAATAGTAGAGTAGGATTTTATTTCTTATAATTTTAGACAGAAAAAATAATTAGGCAGAAAATACTACATATATAAAAGAAGATTAAATAAGTACACCCAACTGACTGCGTGGCCCTTAAGAGCATCTAAAAGCATCTCAAGTATATCAATCAACTAGAGAATTGTGAATGCCCAGGGAAAAAGAGAGAGAGAGAGAGAGAGAGATGTGATAATTAAAAATAAAATCTTATAGGATATAGTAGAATTTTCCGAATTTTAAATTTTAAATTTCTTTATTGCTTTTCTTTTGTTTTCTTTTACTTTTTGTTTTATTGTTTATATAATATAATAAGAGAGTTTTTACTCTAGGATTTCTTATCTTGTACTATATATAAAAACTGTTTTTTAAATATTTTATTAATTTAATAGTCTAGTCTATAAGTGTTCACGATAAAAATTTAAAACGTATAATATAAAACTTCTTCAGTCATTTATATATATATATATATATTTTTGTGAATATTTTAGTCAGACATTAAATCATTAAAAATTGAATTCAACAATTAACATACATTAGTTCTTATCGATAATACCAAACAAAAAATTGAATTCAACAATTAACATTAGTTCTTATCGAAAATACCAAACAATATGTCCTAGTGCTAGCATAGAAATTCCCTTAATATAAAACCCCCAAAAAAGCTAGCGTAGGCAGTCCAAAAGGAGAATCCAGACCACCTCCACGCAACCTATTTGCCCCTCTCAATTTCCCTTTTCCCAAAATGTCCTTGTAGAAGATTCTCCGTGGTTAGCCCATCTTCTACCATTTTTTTTTTTTTTCGTATGGTCCAAAAGAAAAATTCTTTGCTTTACAACTATATGATCTTTTCCCCTTATGTTAAATCACCAAATCTCTAAGCATTTTTTAGGTTTTTTTTTGTTTCATTTTTCAAGTTATAAGGAATTGTATTAATAGGAACCAAAAAAACAAAAAACAAAAAGAGTGGTGCATTGCCCTTTATTTTTTTATTTCTTATTTATTATAAAGTTGCCTTGTATTTCTTTTTCTTCTTTTGACGCATACAACAAATTGGATTTTGATGCCAATGTGATGCTAATCTAAGGTGTCCTAAATCTTGCGGGACCACTGGTTGGCTGGTTAGTGGCAAATTTTTTCAAAAACTTCTTCCGACTTTTCTGTTTTCCACTTCATTTACTTATCTTCTGAGTAGACAAATGGAAAAAGAACCATTTATGTGTAGCAATTGCAAGTGCAAGTTTCACTTTGTCAAATTCTAACCATTTTAGCATTCATATTGCATTATGCATATGAAAATTTCGGTTGGTCATTCCCACTTGAGAAAGATTCTTCCTCTTTTTTCCCCCTTGAACTTTGAAAATCTCTAAATTTATTCGTTGGTTCACGCCTCTTACGGATTAGTGTCGAAAATTATAGTATTATGCAGAAGAAAATCCTAATATGACTAAGAGGAATATTAGCAGCAGACAAAATCCTCTATGTATAGCAATACAATTGATCTATTCTGTCAAACTGTGGAATATAATTTGAATCTATGATAATGATTCAATAATTGAGTGTAACACATCATCGTTCTCATATGGTACACTCGTTTAATAAATAATTGATAACTTTAAGTGATTTGAAACTACACTATATAAATAGAATTTTTATTTACTCCTCTCCTCTTCAACTAAATGATTTTGTTTACTGTTTGGTTAGTTATTAAAAAAGAAAGATACGTATTCGAATTTTTGGTAGGATGGGAAGTCTACGAGAAAGCATTTTTTGAATGTTGTTTTCAGAATCAACCTTAACATCTAAGATTGATGTAAAATTACCAATAAATTAAACATGACCCTCTATAGTACTTATAGCTAGAGTCATAACTCGATTATTTGGTATAGTACATAGAAACATCTTCTCTTTGATATTCATGTACCAATAGTTTTTAAGAAGAGAATTTTATCAAAATGACCACCTTAAAATTTAAATTTAACAAAATGATTCTGAAACGACCGAAAAGGATCGAGAACAGCAAATGCATGAGATAGGTGTTTAATCCCTATTAATTAACAACACCAGCACCACGACCAAAATTGAGAATCATAAAAGAGAGAGGCTATAAATGTAAATGGAGGTTAGAAAAACAGAACCTTAAAAAAAGCAAAGCAAGGCAAAGAAAAAGCATGGAATTTGCTCTCACACCTCCCCAAAACTTTCCTCTCCACTCCCTCTTCTTCCCCTCAACTTTTCCTTAACTCCCAAGTCTTCTTCTTCTTCTTCTTCTTCTTCTTCTTCTTCACGAACTTCTCTTCATCTTCTCCAATGGCAGCCACAGATTCGTCCACCAAACGACAACAAAAGCAAGATATTTCAGACCAAAAAAACCAAGACAACCCAACTAAATTCCACTACAACTTCCTCTACAAAGCCGTTGTAGTCTCTCTTTTCTTGATAATTCTCCCACTTTTCCCATCACAAGCCCCGGAGTTCGTCAACCAGACTCTGCTCACCCGAAGCTGGGAGCTTCTCCACCTTCTCTTCGTCGGCATCGCGATCTCCTACGGCCTCTTCAGCCGCAAAAACGACGACTCCGAAAAGGACGACCACAACAACAACAACAACAACAATGCCTCAAAGTTCGACAATGCGCAAACGTACGTCTCTCGGTTTCTGCAGGTCTCATCGGTCTTCGACGACGACTCCGAAAGCCCTCCGGGGTCTGATGAGAACAAGGTCCAAACATGGAGTAGCCAGTATATTAGGAACGAGCCTGTTGTTGTTGTAGCTCGAGAGAATTCTGTTGTTGAAGAAGAGAGAATCAGTAGTAAAAATAGGATATCGAGAAGTGTCGAAAAGCCGTTGCTTTTGCCTGTTAGAAGTTTGAAAGAGACAAGCTCTGTTTCTGATCACTCTGTTTCCAACTCTGTTTCTCGGTCTAGTTCTAGGAGATTTTCAAGCAATTCTAACAAGAGTAGGAATGGAGAGTTTGGAGTTTTGGATCGCGAAGAATTAGCAGAGGAGAAGGCGAAGGAAAGCGTTGTGCTTCCTTCGCCGATTCCGTGGCGATCGAGATCGGGAAGATTGGAAATGAAAGAAGAAAACTTGGAATGTCTTGCTCCGTTTCCTTCAATGGAGGAAACCGAATTCACCCAGGTGGAATCTCGGGTCTCCAGGTCTCAATCCTCTCGTTCTTCTCGACCCAATTCGGCGAATTCTTCGCCGAAGCTATCGGCGAAGAAAACGTCTCCTTCGCCTTCTTATTTATCTCTAGAATCTCAAGCTAAAATTGCAGAGGACATGGTGAAGAAGAAGAGCTTTTACAACAAGGCCAATCCACCACCTGCACCTCCACCGCCGCCTCCGCCGCTGTTCTACCGATCCTCGTCATCGATGAAACCGAGTTCTGAGTCGAAGGACTACTCGAAAAGAAGCCATCTCGATGGCTTTTCAATGGGGAAATCTGTTGGGGCTAAAGGATTCGAATCGGTTTCGCCGGAGAAAGAAGAAGATACGGCGGAGAGGGTGTTTGTGGAATCGGATCAGGAAGAGACGGAAAGCGAAGATGATGATGATGAGATTGGACAAAGTTTCTCTCAGAATTTCAATGGAGAAAGTGTGAAGAGAAATGAGGAAAGTGGTTCTAGTAGTGTTGGAGAGGAAGGACCAGATGTGGACAAGAAGGCTGATGAGTTCATAGCAAAATTCAGAGAGCAAATCAGGCTTCAGAGAATTGAGTCCATCAAGAGATCAAGTGCTCAGATGAGTAGAAAGTTGGCAAGATAAAAAAACAAAAAAAACAAAAAACAAAAAAAAAAAAGTTGAAAGATTTGTTCAAAGCTCATTCCAGATTCTCACAACTTACACATTCAAATTGGAGATAGAAAGAACTCTTGGTTAGTTGGTTTATAGGGGCTTTTTTTTTTTTTTTTTTTTTTTTTTTTTGGGGTTTCTGGTCTTTGTGTTTTTAATTAACTCCGGAATTACAGTAGCTTTTGTTCAAATAATTATGATACACAGAAGATTTTCTTGTTTTGTGTAGCCACCACAAAATTGCAAATTGATAATCTTCTTAGGATTTGACTGCCCTTGGTTATAAATTTCACCTTGTGATCAGCTGTGATCGAAACTATAATAGTAATTGTGCATGTTTTTAAATGTTAGATTTGATTAAAATCAAAACAAGAAAAAACGAGAAAAAGTATGCAAAAATAACTATTTCTTATATAAATCTAACGTTCAAAAAGAGAGCTCTATTAATATGGTATTTTTTTCATATTTTATCGTAGAAATTGCCTTATTAACTGATGTAATTAATTTGGCTAAGACAATCTTATGTTTCTGTTCCCACCAACTATGTGTTTGATCAATTTGTGTGTACTGTGTACGTGCAAAATAGTACGCTTAAAAACAATGGCAGTAACTTCTAACGAACTATTTAACTGTAAAAATCATATCCTATCTCCTTTCATTCTCCAGCATTGAACCGTTTTGCCCTATTGCTCCACTACGTGTGTTTTTAGCAATCCTAATCATCCCAACTCGGAGGATTGAGTTGGTTGTCGAGATTAAATGTATAGTGGTTCCCACCATTTGAAACATCGGGGCTCATTATATATAAGATATCGGGGCGAGATGAATTACACTTTCGTGTGTTCTCTCTCGATAAATGCTCGTATGTCCATGGCTATGAAATAAGCCAAAAGAGCAATTTAGGAGATTTCCTTGTGCAACTAGGATAGAGGGAAGTTGAAAAATTGATAAAGTTTTCAGCCACAAGTCGGCTCCGTTTGATGAAATGGTTTGAGTTGAAATTTTTAAGTTTGAGTTGGTTGACTTTTTAAAAACTAGTTATAATTTTTGTTGACTTTTCAAAAAAAGACAAAAATTAAGATAAAAAAAGTACAGTTTAGTTTGAGTTAAACCTGATCACCAAACAGGGCCGTAGTGTTGTACCTTCCGAATCAGGTGCAAGTTTTCAAGTAGTTTAATGCAGAATCTGGACAGCATATTTAAAGCTTTCCTCTAGTTCCTCGTTCCAATTCTTTAGAAACTAGGATCCTTTTTTTTTTTTTTCCCCAGAACAAATATGTTAATACAAACATAAGCTTTTTTATCTTTGTTCAATTTACACAAACAAATATGACTTTGTGATCCATAGCTTCAGCTACAAGTATACATATATATACATACATGTATGAGAATTTTGTAAAAATGATTGAAAAAAAAAAGTCCCTAACTCAACGAATTTACATAAAATTTGATAATATAACAGAACTTAATAAAAATTGACGGATCATAAACGCAAAAACCACGCATGTATTGTGTTGGGGAAAATACCCTTATATCCGAAACGCATCAGAAAAATAAAATAAAACATAAATAAAGATAAAACAACGAATTTATGTAGTTCGACAAAATTACCTACATAGGGAGAATAAATTCAATAACACTTTCACAATTACACACTTGTCAAATACTCTCAATCTCTCTCTACCCAAAACCTCTTCCACTCTTTACCTATCTCTCTTCTCACTTTCTCTCAAAATGAGACACACACTCTCTCTATTTTTTTGACGCACACACACAAAACTCTTAACCTAATACACCTATTTATAGGCTCTTAACGAGACACAATACTAAAACTTTTCCAAACTTATAAAATAAAAACTTATCCAAAAACTAATCTAACTCACATACCTAACATATTGTTAGGCCCATGAACACGTCAACCGCCATGAATGTGAAGTTCTCAATCCTGGTTTCCTACTCTACAGGTTGGTTCCTTTATCTTGGGCCTTGATTCAAACACATCAGTCCCGTACAAGCCCAAAAAGCTTCCGTAGCTCCAGAAAGCTCAAAAGCACTTTCAGTGAGGTTCAAAAAAAATAACGGTAAGAGAGGTAGAGCAAATATATATATATATATATATATATATATATTGACCAAAGAAAACAGAGGAGAAAAAAGACATTGACGAAAGATCTTGAATCGGTCTCCCTTCTTTTTTTTTTTTTTTTTTTTAAACGTAGTGAGAGTCACATCCATTTCTTGATGTAGGCTCTTGTATGAACTCGTGACACCCACGATGGTAGCTTATAGATAGTCGAGATCGCGGAGGTTTTTTTTTTTTTTTTTTGGGGTTTCCTTGCTGAAATGAGAGCGCGAGGAGCTCCTCAGTTTTTTTGTTCTTGTGATTTATGAGAATCACCAAACTAAGCTCCGACGAAGAGATCACGTCGGAACATGATCTCCCGTGGCTAAAATCCACTTGGATTTGCAATGTCATTCAAAGTAAGACTGGGATAGGACCTTTCTTTTGAAAATGAGAGAAGCTTATATTAGTACTAACTTGACTAATCAACTTCCGATATGACAAGAGCTTAAGCTCTCCTTTATGTTTGTGCTGATGCCTCAACAACTTGGTGAAAATGATGACAATTTTTTTATTTTTTTGGGGAGAATGAATGAATAGATAAGAAATTAAAGTCTGTCTGAATACGTATGGGTGGATGAGTTGACACAGGAAGTAACTTTAGGATCTCATCAATCGGGAGGTCAGAGGTTTGAATTTCGAATCTCCTACCAACTCATGAGAGTGTCCCTATCTGCATGAACTTAAAAAACAGGAAATGATATGACCATCACCAGATATTTTTTTTTTTTTTTTTTTTTTTTTGCAAAAAAGAAAAAGGAAATTAAAGTCTCTTGTTTGTTCATTCATTCTCCTAAAAAATAAAAATAATAAAAATAAAAATGAATTATTGCAAGAGACTTTAATTTCTTTCTAGCAAAAGATAGAGAAAGAGAGAGACTTTAATTTCTCCTATTGCAAGAATGGACAATTAATTCTTCTGTGCACCAAAAGAGCACTACAAATTATTTGGAAAGGGGTCGTCTACTAATTTAAATAATTTTTAATATTCCGTGTCAAAAATGGACGTCTAGGATAAGAAGCAGAATCACACCAACAAATTTTCAATCAGAATAATTTGAACAAGGACCTTATGAACATACTTTAGAAAGAAATAAATTGATGCTGGACAACACATAGACAGTAACTCATAAAAGAAGGAACAAGGACCCATTTTTTGATGGCTGAGACCTAATAGATGTATGCAGGCAAAGATCAGAATCAAGAACCAAATCTGATAGAATATTCCTTTTCACTGGGAGATACATACACAGCAAGTGGAGGTCTCAAAATTGTGTCACAGATTTTCTTCTCTCTATATCTATATTTTATATACCTTTTATAGGCATCTTGCAATGATCATTCGGAACGTTATCATAAAAAATAAATCAAAGAAAGAGTCATCACAAGTGTAAGTTTGAGAAATAGGGTAATATTAATCATCAAAAGTGATCAATGCAAATGTGATTTATCATTTTTGAACCCCCTCCCTTACACTTAATAGGAAGAATGATACAACATCTTCTAAAAACTCTTAATTTTATAGATAACCGGATTAACATGATGAATGGTGGCCCCACCTCGAAACAAAAGGTATCTACGTAAATAAGAAAAATGGTTATTATAATTACTTAAAAGGGTTCCTTCCCATCTCTCTTGATTGGGAAGAGAGGAGGAAATCGTGAAACCCCTACCCGACCTTCTCTATTATGAGGATTCTCGTACTTCTATTTAGGACCTCAATCTTCTCAAACTCAAAACAAGTAATTAGGAACAAATACAATCATATCTGAGCTAATTTTATGTTGTACTTTTGTGTAGAAATGGTTCAGAAACTCGTGGTGATGATTGATCAAGATTTAAAAACTAAAGACTAAAGATTTAGAATAATATTGAATAAATTATTACACGATTTTTAGGATGTCATGCGAAGTCTTGCTTTCAGAAAATGGCTAAACACAACAAGGTCTAAGCAAGGACAATTTATTGGCTAAATTACCTACTTTCCTACTTATGATGAGCACCCCCCTTCCTTTTAGGACCAACAACAATCTTTGTTCACATCCAACCACATAACATGAACTACTCCAAAAGTTGCATTGTAACTATAGCAACAAAATCTCTACCCATGACATAATATATATATATATATATATATATGTGTGTGTGTGTGTGTGTTTTTAACCCAATAATGAAGGGGAAAAGATTTGAAAAAGCAAGTGTAGGATTGTAGACTTAGACCTCCATCATTTAGAAAACGCTATGATTAGAAAAAAGAAAAGAAGAGGAGAGAAAACATTAAGCGATAAGTGGGGAATAAATTTTTCTTGTCAAATAATCCCCTAGAACTAGGAACTCGTCCGCAATTAATTAAAAATGTAGCTTTGGGTCCATCCTTTTGCTAATCTTTCAATTAACAATTATTAATCCCACAATCAAATTGTCAAAATAGGAACCCACCGCAAAAACCGCGCGAGATACGAACCAAAAAAATATCACCGCACACGGAACTTTGGATTTCTTCGATAGTTTAATTGAGTCAAAAAGCGTGATTCCATGGCTTAATTAATCATGAGATTGATTATCGAATATAATATGATTATCGAATATAGAATATATTAGAAGGCGTTCTATGTCAAACGAAGATTAATTGAATTTAGAAAGAAAAACAAAAGTATTGGTAATAAAATGTCTAGGATAGAGATTGATTAGAACATTAATATTGTACTAATTTACAATCAAAGTACCTCTTCCAAAACCCTCCAAAAGGTACTCTTTTTTTTTTTGGTAAGGTAGGAAGAAATTATCATATTAGCACTAGTATTAGTAATTAAAAAATAAAACTTCAAGGAAAAAAAAAACTAATCTAAAAATAGGAGACAAACCCCCAACAAAAGAGGATGATGGGTCAAATAATACAAAACTCAAAGAGACCCACAAAATCATATTTCCAACCACCATATCTATAGACCCACTAAAATTTTTAACACATGGGATTGGTGCTCTAATTACACACAAACTCTTCATTTTTCCTTTTCATAAAATTTCTCAAGATAAAGGAGCTTGGATTGGGGGGCAAAATGACAAAAGTTTGCCCCTCATTCACCCCGATTACTTTCAAGACCGGGGGTGGAGGGCTTCGAACGGCCGGTGGTGCGGGATCGGAGCGCCGGCGGCCGCCGCAGCCCACGGTCCGATGGGCATCGGCCGAGGGTGGGCGGGTCCCATCGGGATATGGGGGGCCGGGGCCCGGCCATCGACGACGGAGGCCGACGACGAGGGTGGGACCGCGACACGCTCACATGAGGGGCACATGGTGAGGGTGGTTGGTGGGGTCATCTGCATGTAAAACTGTGGGGAGAGTTTCAGTGCTCTCAGTTCCTGAACTTCCTTCTGCAACCGCCTATTCTCGTCTGTCAGATTCTCGCAGCATCTCTTCAAGAACTCGCAATCTACCTCGGTTTGCTTCAGCTTGGTCCTGGAAAAACAAAACAAAAAAAAACAAAAAAAAAATCCGTAAATAACCATGTCTCGCAAGGGCATAACCGTACTTTCAACTGAATAACCAAAATACCAAACAAATCACAGTTTTAAATAAATCAATAAAATAAAATACCCACCTTGCCCTTCTATTCTGAAACCAGACTTCCACTTGTCGAGGCCTGAGACCAAGCTGCTTCGCCAACGCAAGCTTTTGTTTCTGCGAAAACACCTTACAGTTTCCGTCAAAATCTGTTTGGCTCCCGAGAAAATATATTTTTCAGAAGCGGAAAAATTAATTAAAAATTACTCACCGGATTGAGAGTGTTGTGCTCCTTGAAGCTCTCTTCGAGAATGGCCGACTGGTCCTTGGAGAGCCTGAGCTTCTTTCTCGAAGTCTCTCCGTCTTCTTCATCGCTGATTCCTCGCGAGCAAGCTCTCTCGATCTCGTTCTCGTTCTCGTCGCCATTAATGGCTTCTCTCTCGCTCCGCTTCCCGCTCACGCTCGAGACCGTGCTGTTCGGGGACGACACGCCGGCCTCGTCCTCGCAGTCCGCAGTCGCCGACGGCGGCCGGTTGACGTCGATTCCCCTGAGGAACGTTCGGGTCTCGACCCTACACATGTCGGAGCTCCGATCTGCACGTGTGAGATCAACGGATTAGGGCAAGATAATCCTAGCGATAATCGTTCGATTTGGATTTCAAAAGTTCAAATCGCTTTAAAAGGCTTTAAAGGCTTTAGATCAGAAAAGCGAAGAAAAGACATGCAAAAAAGGAAGAAATAAAAAAGAGAGAGAGAAAAAGACTTTTCGTGCTTTTAGCGTGTTTGTTTCTCGGGAAAGTTTCGATCGAAAAAAAAACAGATCTACACTAGAACAAACCCATGCAGATCTACACACATATCGCTATCCAAATCTACACACACCTGTAGAAGGGAAGGCCTGATCAGTCCAGGAGCGTTTCTGGAGAATAGTATTGAATCCAGAAGAAGGCGAAGAAGAAGAAGTAGGAGAAGGAACAAACGAAGCAGGCAACAGATTCAGCTTCTGATGATGATGATGATGTTGTTGTTGTTGATGATGATGATGATGATGATTCTGAGGAAAACTCAAGCTCAGGCTCAAACCAAGATCTTCCTTCTCAACCATCATTCTTGCTTATGAGAGAAACCAGAAAATGAAAATGATAAAAACAAACCCTGGGCTAATCTTTCCTGTGCCTTTTGCTGCTCTTGTGAGCTTGCGTTTGGATACTGAGAAAGTAGCTCTGAATTTTTCTAGAGAGAGAGAAGAGAGAGAGAGAGAGAGAGAGAGGAGATAGATGGGAATGTAGAGAGAGAAGGGAATGGTGGGGAAGTAAAAGGAGGAGAGGGGGTTTTATAGAAAGTGCCAAGGACAGAGGGAGGGGCGGGTGGGTGTGGGGTGTGGGAAGTTCAATGATGACAAGGTGTCAGGAAGCCCAATTATCTCAATCATGGCTCTTGCCCCCCCTCTAAATATTTTTCCATCCCCTAACCCTGCTCCTCTTGTCCTCTCTTTCCACTTCTTTGCCTTTTTTTTCTCTCCTCTCTATTTTTTATTTCATTTTTTTTTACCATGGTGAAAAAATAAATCAATAAGAAAATAATAATAATTTATTTTGTGAAACGGTTTAACTCAAATTAAATTATATTTTTTTATCTTAATTTTTATTTTTTTCTTGAAAAATCAATAAGGATTATAATTAATTTTTAAAAAATCAACCAACTTAAACTTAAAATTTTCAATTCAAACCGTTTCACCAAACAGATCCTTAGACATTAACTTCAAGCTTAATTTTTTAACTAACAAGCTATATAATACGAAAATCCTCATTATGTTTATTAACAAGTGGTTTAAAAGATCATTAAATTAAAAATTAGAATTAGAGATAATGTCTCTAATATTTCTTAATCATATAATATTGTGTTTATATATATTTTATAATGTGCGTTTATAATATGGATTTCATATTTTATATTATTGATAAAAAAAAATTTAATTATTAGATTAAAAATTTTAGTGGTATGATGAATGAGTACATATTAAAAAAAAATAACATGCGGCATAGAATTATTTTAGTAACAAACTAAATAGTTATGAATGGAATCTAACGATCAAAAAATATTAATTATTTTCAACAGTACAAATTAGAGATGCTATTGTAAAAAAAAATGTTCATAATCATAAATGTTTTCATAATGTAGATGTCAAATCTCATGTTAAATGATACACAAAACTTAATTAATTTAAACATATTTAGTATTAACTATTCTTTTTTTGATAAGTAATAAAATTCAATTTAAGGACTGAATATTTCCTAATTAGAAAGAGAATACCTTTTAATTAATTATTTTTATTACATTAGTATTTTTTTTTTTAATATAAACGAAACTGCCAGAGTTTGTATAGGTATAACAATTAAAAAACATATTAATAAGTGCTTCTTGTCATGGGTAAAATTCTCGTATGAACAAAAAAATGTAACTAGACGAAATAAGTTCCAATTATGCCAACTAGAAGGACTTCGCCTTTACCTGTTTTGTAACTTTCCTAAAGCATTTGTTTGACAGGTCTGGTAACATGGGTACAGTCACTTCATGACTGTGTTGTCTGTTGACTATACCCAAAACAAAAGAGTGGCAATTCAGTCACTAATTATTAGTTTATAATTGGCATTCCTGTTTCTTAAATTGTTACTATTAAAGTCTCAACAAATGAGCGCACTCTTTTTTCTTTTCTTTCTTTTTTTTTTTTCCCCATAAAAATAAAAAAACATTGTTAATGGGGAGTGTTTAAAAACTATTAATTAAAGCAATGTTAATGGGGGAGAATTTAATTGTTCATGGGACATTCTTCTTTTACTCTAAATAAATATACTTTGTACTGCCTTAAGTTAGACCTCTCATTGGAATGTTGACATTAGTGAATGCTTAAGTTGGAGTTATAGCAAAAAGAAGAAGAAAAAAAAAACACATTTTTGGTTTGGAATTATTTTCATAACAAAAAGGATTATAATTATTTAAATTTAAAAAAAGAACTAAAAGGCTTATTTAATAAACAAAAAAGGGGCGGGGGGGGGGAGTGGAGAAGAAAAAAATTAAAAGGCACTTTTGCATTTTCTTTCTCAACTTTAATTTCTTCCAAAAGTAGGGGGAACTCGCTAGATTTTTCAACAAAATTTATCTAAAATTAAATGAAAAGAGTACCATTAATTCTTCGATTAAAAAAGTCAAATAATGTTTAATGTAATAAACGTCAACAATTGTGGGCAAAATCTGCAGACATGCAAGAATGAAGAGAACTAAGTAAAGTATCAAAAACGATAATAATTAAAATTGTTGTTGTATAATTATTATTATATCCACCCACCCCAAAAATCAATAAATTCCTACACTCTGAGACTCAGAGAAGAGAATATATCATTAAGTACACCAAATCACACAGAATCTCGAGCATTCATGTTCTGGGTCCCAGACTCACCTGAGCGCATCGACACCTATGGAGATTTATAAAGATGATCCAACGGCTGGAAATGGGTTCAACATGTGGGACCCAAATGGTGGGGGACTGTAGTGTGGAAGTTTGTTTCATAATTGGAATGGTGAAGCTGGACAGACATCAAATCAAGACTGAATGGCTATGATTGGAACCGGACAGATGAAGTTCCCATCCTCTCTCTCTCTCTCTCTCTCTCGTCATGAAGTGGGTCCCACTTTTGCCTTTATATATAAATTTTCTTTTCTTTTCTTTTCTTTTCTTTTTTTTTCCCTAATTTTTTTTAAAATTTTTTATTTTTTTCCATGCGAGTAACACGAGAGATGATGACGTTATTTGGACAAAAAAAAACAAAATAGGGTCTCGCTTTCTTCACCTTCCTTCCGTTAAAACGAGCGGCTTTGTATTCCACTGAAGAAAGTATCCAAAGTATCAGGCTCGGCATCCGCTCGTGCCGAACACGCGCGGATAACTATTGGATTTTTGTGTTTCATTACCATCTAAGGTTTTTGTACAAGGCCGTGGTACTCACTTCTATATAAGAGCGTCTGAGCCAAAATTCGTGGCTACGATGTCATGGCTGAGCCGAGTTGTGGCAGAAATTTAAGGCGGCTTAAGTTTCCTATCGAAGTCCTTTTTTTTTTTTTTTCTCTCTTTTTCAATTAAAATATGAAAGAACTTTGCCTAAAAGTTTTTGCAGGGTCATTAAAACGTTGCAATAAATGAGACCAAAAAGTCGAACCAAACAGTTCAGTCATTTTAGTCAAAGTTGCAGTATAAAATGCGTTACACTTTTTTGGTGAATTAAAATGCGTCACACTAGTGAGCTCTGCATTATCGACTTTTGGACATAACTTTTGCCATTGTTGATCAAATAATTGGCCAAAATGAGGGAAAAAAATTTATAAGAATGAGAAACATTTGGTTTTTTTGGTGAAATCAGAAACATTTGTTTTTGATAAATAAGAGAAATGAGAAACATTTGTTATTCCTTTGTCAACAATGCTTTCAATGTCATTCGTTAAAATTACTCTTAACTTTCTCTTTCACCAAACAATTCAGGTTAAAAACGCTATTTAGTTACATACTTTTTATTTACTTTAGCATCAATTTGCTATCGCTCTCACATTTTTATTTTTTAGTGAATAGAAACATTATCATGTATATCGATGTGTTTTATTCGTTTAATATTTTTTGACTATACAAAAAGTAATATTTCGTGATTAATTTTTTAGGATAAGATTTTACGATGACGACATTCCTATTATAAAAATTATTAATGTTAATTTTACAATTTAAATCAAACAACTTTATTGTATTTCCTGTCATATTTAACCTCAGACAACGTGGATCATATAAATCATACAATCAAGATTAATAGCTCTATAAACCTTATGAGTGAAGCATTTCATTGTAAAATCTCTATTTTTTTTTTATTTGCTTCGTTTGGATGAAATGTTGTAATAATCATTATACTCAAATGTAATAAATAGTTGATTAATCAATTATTAAAATAAATTCATTTAAATATTTCACTATTTCATAATAATAAACTAAATTCAAAATTTTACTTTCTAAAAATTTATACCACACATTTTTTTTATCTTTACAATAGTCAAACATTATATTTAATAAAAAATATTCCCACACACATTTAATCTGTATATACAATTTAAATGTTTAATTTATATACACCATCTGTCAAAACATGTCATCAGGACGAAGTACTTGAGAGAGTTTTTCATTTTCAAAACACGACACACAAAACCGGAAGCTTGTTTGGCAGCCGAGCCATGAAACGGAAGAGAGAAGAGATAAAAGAGTGAAGTGAGAGAGGAGACAAGGGACAGTGCAGTTCACGTGGAGGGAGAGGGTGTGGGGTTCTTTTTGGCCCCCCCAAAACAAAAAAATTAAATTAAATAAAATTAAAAAAAAGAAACGAAGAAGCGTGGGGAAAAAAAACCAGAAAAGAAAAAAAAGGAACAGAAGGGGTTGGGGGTGAAGTCACGTGGAGAAACATGTGGGTGCCTGGGAGCACGTGCAATCGCACGGCCCGCAAACCCTCTCTCCGTTACAAGTGGGCCCCCACAGGAACTGTTGGAGCACACGATCGTGTGTGTTCTCTTGTCCCTCCTCCTCCCGACACCCTCTCTCCCCACAATCATTTGAACTCCCACCTGCCCCTCTCCCCCACGCTTCTCCCCCGCGCGTGCACTCTAAACCCCCTCACTTGTCTTGGCAGACTATGACATGTTTTGAGGAGGTTTTGAATAGCTTGCGTTGTATATCATGGTTTAGATCATAAATTATAATTTAATTTTTATTTATTTCTGAGAGATCAATCTTAATTTTACTCTTTATAATTATTATTATATATTTGTAATTTAAATTTTAAAACTTCATAATTTTACATATATAAATTTAAATAAAATGATTTTTTTTTAATTATATCTAATTTCGAGACGAATGATATAAGTTATATATTGATATTTTATTTCCAAACACATTTCAAGTTTTTATACATTTTAACTTTAGCAATTCAAATATTATATCAAACGCACAATTCAATTCAAATCCAAATTTCACAATCCAAACCCTTGCACTAAACGCATACGTAGTTTTAGATATATTTGAATTGACATTTTTTAAATGTGTGTTTGATTAAAAAAAATTGTTCGGAGTAAATAAAGTATTAAAACTTAAAATGTGTCCTGAAAAAAAATATTCTAATATGAATCTTGTTTTGTTTCTCTCAAAATTTTATGTAATTTAAAAAATTATATATCGTCTCATTTGGACTTAAAATAATAAGGACTTTTAAAATTTGAGTTAATACAGTAACTTTAAGAATGTAAATAATGAAAAATAATTTTGAATTAAGAAAAAATATAATAAAAAATAACATTTAAAAACTATATGCGAGACGTCCCCTCGATCATTGTCTTAAATATATAATGATGGGAAATATGTGATTGCCACTAACATAAAGTTTGGTGCAAACATGAGAACAAGCTTACTGTTACACGTTTCAATTACCATTGTCATTTCACAATCGTTTTCATTTCACTATTTTGCATGTAATTATTCGAGTCATTCCATCCCTCATCTCTTTATATACAGTAAAAATTTAAAGACACACTAACAAAATAATAATGATATAATCCTATTAAAAGAGCGGATTTAATCTCTCCACAATACAAATCTAATTCTACATAATTAATCAACTAGACACTGAATATGACCTCTAAAATAAAAATCTCGAATATAGAATTTGGTATTCATGCAATATTACTAATATGATTGTCTATAGATCCATGGAATAAGAATAATATAAATCACCGATCGATGAGATTTTTAAAAATATACATGTCTAATGGCTCTGTTTGATATCATACTTAAAAATGATTATTAAAAATTTTTTCAATATTTTTTAACAAGAATTTGAATTTATTATTTCAATTAGGAGCATGCTATAGTGATACGGATTGATATCTCCTGTTCAATTTTATTATCTCAAATGATGTCTAACTAATTATATTTTGACACATCAATAAAAGAAGTTAAATTTTAAGATATAAAAAAATCAGTTATAAAATTTTTTAAATTTTTTTAAATAATATGATATAATATTATTGATTAGATATTATTTAAAATATTAAAAATTAGACAGAAAATTTAAATCAATAATGATATATATATATGTCGATAAAATCACCAAAAAAAAAAAAAGAATATATAGAGCGTACGTTTTGTGTGGGGTCAATAGAGCGTGGGTCTTTTCACGCTTTGGTAACCGTTCGTGTCTATCTGTAAGTTAAGTAATGGAATGCTTTTGGTGCGTATCTCAATCGCCAGGTTTCGATTCGATGCAAACTTGGTCCCAATCCAAAATCTCGTTTTCCCAGTTCCCACAATTTGGAACCTTCCATGTGAAATTACCCCAATGTCCACCAATAAAATGATTAGTTAAATCATTATCGTTGAGAATGAGCTAATCATTATTACCTAACTAATAAAAGGGCCATTGGACCCCCTATATCATTGAGTACAGCAGGATATAGGAAGAAGGATTATATACAAAAATTTCATAAATTTAACGCCTCCTTTTATTTATACTCATTATAATATTAAAATTAAAAAATTTTATATAATTTTTATTATTTTATAATATTAAAATTTTCAACTTTAATATTAAAATAAATAAAATTATAATGAGATACTTAAAACATGTCTCCCCACCTAAATTTCTCTAAAAAGAACACTAGTGAAAATAGTTCTTAGGTTCATCCTCAAGTTTTGGAAGAAATTCTACCTTCTTCTTCCTTTTTTTTTTTTTTTTTAAATTATCATGCAATCTAATCTCAATTGTTATATGATTTTAAAAAACAAAAAAAGTTAAGCCACTAATTTTTTTTTTATAATTAATATATTTTTAGCTGTTGAAAATGGTTTGGTTTCTTTCAATTTTCTAAGGGTTAAAATTAAGGTTTCATGGTAATTAATCTCGAAAACCATCTCGAAATTTTTTACACAATTTCATGATTTGAGCTGGAATTAATTTTGTAGTTTTCCGTACCAATTCAGTTGGGCAAGACATGATGATGATGATGGCCAATTTGTGCTTTTAATAACATATATATATATATATATATATTTCATCCATACAATATTTTTATACAACAGAGGAGAGCTATAAATTGCAATATTTATGATATTACCTACTGAAAAGGACCTGGCAACTTGTAATTTTCAGGTGGTAGAAATTTTTTTAAAATCTAGACTTTACTAACCCCTGTGACCTGTCCGTCCATGTTAGTTGATATTTAACTTTCATTTTCTCATAGCATTTTGTATTTTTTAAAATTTTCTCTAATTCATCACTTTATCCAGCATACATAAAAAAAAAAAACGTTCCTGAAAATTTATATCTAAGAACTAACAACACATATATGCTAAACCAAGCAATGTAAAAAATATATTTAAAAGTATTAGAAGGACATATAAGATAAAATAAACAATAGCACTCATCAATAAAAGAATAGGAGATAGTTTATACAACTTCCTTCTTTGATTTTATAAAAACATTGGGAAAACCGATTTTAATTTTAATTTTAATTTTTCAGTATTAATCTTTATGGTATGTAAGTTGTAATTTTTATAATTTAACAGATGTTTAAAAATTACTTAAAATTTTAAAAATTAATATCAAAGATGGTGACCCGCACTATTCTTTTTTTTTATTATTTTTATTCATTCGATTTTGAGACCAATTGGCTATACACTTTCTAAAAAAAGAAGTTAATAAATCAATCATTTAATGTACTTTTACACTCTGGGCAGAACTGTCGTCTGCTACAATACTACTAATAGCAAATTATAATTATAAACAATATATTTTGCCAAGGCTCCAATAATGAGGGCAAAGATACTTTTTCCATCCTTGATAATATTGTTGGCAGACACTGCATAATTGGTGCCCAACTCTAATAGCACCTTCCCACCGAACCTTGTCCCAGTTAGATTAAGACGTCTGAATTATGGAATTCACAAATAGATTTACAAATTTGCATATGATATTTTACTTTAAAATTAAAATAAGGTTAGTAAAGATGGTTAAAGATGTAGAGAGAAAAAATCACTTTCAATTTTCCTTTTTTTTTTTTTTTTCCCTTTTTAATCGATTAGATTCTAACTGTAAATCTAACTACTGAGTATATAGAGTTAGATTTATCACTAAACTAAACATTCAATCACGGTCTCAGATTACTTTATCATTTTTAAACAAGAAATTAGTCATTGATAAAAAATATATATATATACATGGTGAAAATTACTGTGTGAGTGTTTGGTTTCAAAAGATTATTTTAACCTTTTGAAACCTCAATTCCAATTGAACAGTTTTTTTTTAATTTTTTTAAATAACTAATAAAAGCTAATAACCATAAAACTGTAAAATCAGGTTAATCTTTCATCAGTTATCTCATCATGATAAATATCTTTTTTAATATTTCGTTTGATATTTTAACTTAATTCAAATTAAATTGTATTTTTTTATATTAATTTTTATTTATTTATTTTAAAAATCAATACAAATTATAATTAATTTTTAAAAAATTAACTAACTCTAACTTAAAAATATCATTCTCTTATAACTTAAACTAATAATGTGATCAAGATCCTTCCCATCTGTACTCTAAAAATACAATGACGAGGAAAAAAGAGAGAGAGAGAGAGAGAGAAAAGATTCCTTTCCAATTCCCACCTGTGTGAAGCCTAATTCATGGACCCAGCCAGTCAACTTGACCCAGTGTCTTACCAAATAAGGAAAATAAAAAAAATTAAGGGGAAAAAAAATAAAAGAAAAAGAAAGAAACAACCTAGCCAACAGAACACCAACCTACGGCAAAACCAACTTGAAAAGAAGCGTGAGTTCCACGCGCCATCATATAAGTTGGAGAATTAGAGAGACGAGAATGAAAAATATTGGGGAACACTCGTCCTAAAGACCTTTATTAATATATAGCTCATAAATATAGCTCATACAGTAAGACATGTTTTCTATTGATATACGGCATTCAGTATCCCTATTAAACCTATAAAATTTCTATCATTTTTCTTTAAAATTAAATCAATTTCGCTGAAGTTATAACTTTTTTATTTTAAGTTAAATTAAGATAATTTTTTTAAAATTATATACAGTTTCAAGATAAACGAAATAAGATCTATATTATTTTTTTTCAAATATATTTTAAATTTTTACACTATTTAATTCAAAACAGTTGATTTTTAACTAATCATACTACTCTCAACAGTTACTATTCTCTAATTAAAATATTTTCAAAACTCCAACTCGGGCTTACTTTTCATAAGTGATGACTCGTTTGGTATGCCATCTCCAACTTCATCTCCATTTTTTTTTTGTTTATTTAATTTAAAACTACTTTTCACAATTCACATTTTTAAAATGTCTACAGTAAACTTAAACTTTAAAAGTTCATAACTTCTCATATCAAAATGAGATGATTATTGTGTTAAAATGCTCACAATGACAAGACGAATAAAATAAGATCCATTTTACATATTTTCTTTCTGAACACATTTTAAATTTTTTTGCACTATTTTTCATATCACAACGTGCATTTCTAATAAAGGTGGCAATTCATATCACGTGTTAGGTTCGTATTGTGTTAAAGCCATGTTGATTTTTGTCTTTCTCAACCTGTACATGACTCGTGACACGAAAATTTCTTCAAACCGCAACATGAATATAACACAAACCCGTAATGGGTTGACACGACACGAAACCGAAATTGACACGTAACTCGAGTTGACCCGTGACACGAATTTGACCCAAATTGAACTCGCAACTCGAATTTGACCCAAATTGTACCCGTAACGTAAATTTGACACAAAAACCAATTCAATTTAAGCAAAATTATATCCCAAATTCATAAAAAACCTATAAGAATAATAATTTACCTTCAACAAGAATACATCATTGATAAAACAACAAGTTTTAATATTTGTTTTCAAATCCACGATTATAAAAGTAAACTTCAAACTCAAGTGCAAAAAGCATATCAAACACTAAATTCGGGTCGGACTGAAATTGACATGAATTGACCCGCATGAAAAATACAGGTCGTGTTCGGGTTAGACGGGTCTAACCCGAAATGACCCGTTTTTTTTCTTGTGTCTAATTCATGTCACTTGAATTTGATCCGACCCTTATTTTTTCCAACCCGAACCCACAAAATGCGTGTCGTTTTCTAATAATGTCATCGTGTTACGACCCGTATTGTCAGTCTTAATTTCTAACATAACCACCAAAATTTCGTATCGAAATGTCCCCTCAAATGGACCCTGAATGTGATCGTAAACAATATTGACAAAGATAGCATGCAAATATAATAATTATCTAAAAATTATAATTTAATAGGATTCACTCATAGATCCACTTAATTCTTTCTTCTTAAAGTTTTTATGCTCCATCTACCTTCCTACCGGAAATGTGCGTGCGCTTTGATCTTGTAGGGAAAAAAAAAAAAAAAAAAAAAGGAAAGCAAGCAAAATGATGATCATGAATCATGGGTGATGGTGATGAAATGATGATGATGAAGATGATCATGGGGGATGTGATTAAAAAAAATGTGAGGCAGATAATAATTGAATTGGGGGGAGGTGTGGGGGTGGGGGACAAGATGTCGGGGTGATGATTAAGGGTGTCCCCACGGGTGCGTGCTAGCTGTCCCACGTGTTTCCTCAGGCTCTGCACGACTCCCCATAACCACATCCCCCAATCCCTGCTGCTTTACGCTCCTTCCCCTTCCCCCTATTTTAGTCAAAATTCTGGGTCCCACTTTCTTGCACTACCCGACAACCCCTCATCATCATCATCATCATCATCGTCATCATCATCATTCATGGTCGTCTTCTTCTTCTCCTTCTCTTCTTGTGTCCCGTACGAGGCGCTTTCCTTATCAATCAATTACTCTCTCTCTCTCCCACCACGGCACCACCTACCCTACTCCCATGTGATTTGCACGTGAACTGGTCCCTCCTTTTTTTTTTTTTTTTTTTTCCCCCTCTCCTAATGATTTTCTTCCTCTCAATATTTCCATTTTTCCATTTCAATTATCATTTAAACCCCCTTTTCTAAAAAAAAGAAAAAATAATTTGTTTGAATGAGTAACTGAATAAACTCGGTGCCCAAAAACCAAAAAATAAAAAAATAAAAAAATCAGTGCACTATTATTAAAAAAAAAAAAAGATTTTAAGTATAGAAATGGTGATTTTCGTGTCCTTTAACAATGTCGCCACGAAACTGCCTCTTCGTTCACAATTTTAAAAAAATAAATAAATAAAAATTTCCTTCTTATACATTGACAGATGTTAGTTTAGTAAGACTCATGTATATTATAAGAAATTAAAAGAAAAGAAAAGAAAAGCCAATCATAAGTTACTTATGGTTTCGCTTTTGTTTCAACTAAATAAATTACAAACTTACTTTTGTAGCATATTAAAATTTAACTAATATTTTAGCATTTATGCTATCGATTCGTTTTCTAAAAGTTAGCAAACACTAACAAAGAATGCTGTTAATTAAAAGTCCCAAGGCTCCAAACTAATTTTACAAAAAGAAAATCTCCATTTATTAAATTTTAGTAGCGATAATAACCCAAATCATCAACTTCCTTTAAAAGCCACACATAATTGTAAGGTGTACATTCTTTTAAATCATAATTACAAAAATAACCCTCAAATTAGAATTAGAATTTTAAAAAATCAACACACTTCCTAAAAAAATACATACATACATATATATATATATATATAGTAACTCTTTGTCCATTCCTCAAACTCCATTCAACCCAATCGTAATCTAACACTGCCACAATTAATCTTCGATCTTGTTCTTTTTCCCAATTCAATCTTCTAAAATTTTTCTTTTCCAATCTAAGCATACCTTAAAAAACATGGCACAACAAAAATTTCTCATACTATCAATCACACACACACACACATCTATATTGTGGAAAATAATCCTACAAATTATTAAGAAAAATCAAACAAAAATATCTTAAAATGAGGATTCTAAATGACTTATTAATATCATAAATTCTTTTTTAATCAATAAATATCCAGAAATTATAACTTAATATAATCTATGGGTCCATTATTTTTCTCGTCTTCAAGACTTTTGCCGTTGATTTTACCTCTGAGTGTCACTTGCTGGTATGATTAGAAGATAAAATAAAATAAAAACCGAAATATTGGAGCGCGTGAAAAGCACGACAGACGAATTATTTGAGGAGGGAGAGTGGAAACTGTATGGAATTAGTTTTGTAAAAATGGGTAGCTTCCAAGTAAAAACGAATGGAGTCCAAGAAATCATAGGCACAATTATTAGTGGCATTATCCAACAATCCCATCATGGGCCCCACTTTTCAACCTATCTGCACGTACAAGGTTTTAAAAATACCATGTGAATGGCACGTGAAGGCCTACCCCTTATGTGCCTACTTGAAATGACCATGTTACCCCCCCCTCATCAACTTGTCTGTAAATTGTACTCACCTCCGCTGTCTGCCTCTGCCCTCCGGCCACAGCAACACACAAGAAACAACAAATGTTGTGGTTTGCAATGATTTTTTGTTGGGTAGAGTTTTCAGGGTCCCCATTATGACAGAAATATGTGAGAATCACCTGTTCTAATCTTAATCATTTAATATCAATTTATAAATTATATAAATTATTTTTTTATCAATAAATATTTAAAAAATTAATACATCAATGGATTAAAATTAATAATTTATTATTATATAAGTTAATATTTAAAAATTTATATTAAAATTGATAATTTTAATATTATTTTTATTATATATATATTTTTTATTTTGTTATGGTCCCAACCTGTTTCCGAAACTCTACTGATTAGACTTCTCGATTTGGGCTTAGTCAAATCATGATCTTCAGAGGATTGATTTTGAAACCCCACCAACAACCTCATCATCCACATCCAGCCATACTTGCTCCAATTTCTTTTTTGTTTTTGTTTTTGTTTTTTTTTTTTGGTGTTTTTCTTTTTCACAAGGGATAGTACTGCTCCTCACAAGTCACAACCTTTTCTCTCTCTCTTTTTTTTTTTGAATTATTTTTCCCACATAAAATGTGTAAACTTTCAAACAAAAGTTGAATTAGACAAGCATAATAAATGATAAGGAGACTATCTAGCTAGTCTCTTCTGTCGGTCCATTTAATGGGACATTGTCTTGAGCTTTGAATAATTTAAACGAATGAAGTTGTATAAAGTTCGTAATAATGAGGTTATGGTATCTACCTTTTTTTTTTTTTTTTTTCCCTCTTTTGATAAATGGAACTTATGGTGTCTACTTTAATCTTTGGATGCGTTTAGTTCGCAGGAGAAAAAGAAAGTGAAAAAAGTATTCTTAATGAAATTAGTTTTTAATTAACGTGATACGATTTAACTAATAAAACACAAAACGGCATGTAAATTAAGCAATATGTCGTAAATTAAATCAATGATACTCATTTTTATTTTTTTACCTTCTTCTTTTTATTTTTATTTTTTCAATTTTATTCTTTTTCCATCACATTTCTTTTGTTGTTTAGTAAACGCGTCCTTTTGTGTCACACTTAGAGGGTGTTTGGTGAATAAATTGAGTTTGAGTTGAGTTAAAATTTTTAAATTTGAGTTTAGTTAATTTTTTAAAAAATAGTTATAAATTTTATTGACTTTTCAGAAAAAGATAAAAATTAAGATGAAAAAATACAGTTTAATTGAAGTGAAATTTTGTTACCAAACATCCTCTTACCAACTCACATAGTGTTTTCCTTTTTTTGAGTGTCCGATTCTAATAGTAAGAAGTCATAATCTAATGACAAACACACATGTTTTTGTACTCGTTACCAAATTCTCACTATTCATTCTTGTTAGATCCAACATGGCTGGGAGGTACAAAACAATAATAGAGCTTGTAGCTTAATGTTGATAAATGCTTTGAAAATAAACTGCAAGTAAAATCTATTATTGTTCTTTTTTTTTTATTTTTTTATTTTTTATTTTTGTAAGTCATTCTTACAAGTTTAAATTTTAAGGGCACGCTTTGTTTGAGGAAATAATGGCTGGAATTGAATACCGACATTTTCTAATTAAAGAATAGTTTTTCTAGTGTTTAGTTGGACAAAAATACTTGGAAATAACTATTTCCTAACTAATGATCGAGACGCGGGTTTAATTATCATTAAGTTTTTTTGGGGAGTTTATCATTAAATTCCTAATATGAATTATGAAAGACATTAGTAAATATTAAACTAAAAATATTTTTGTCAAAATCATTACTATTCTATTCCATTTCAATAATGAACCAGACATAACAGTTGTAGATTAGATATTAATTTCAATGTACAAGTACAACTAATAAATCATTCATTTATTCATACTCTAATTCCAATCTATCAAACAAAATGTCACCTAAAGCTAAATGTACTATTTTGAAACTAATATTTTGCTGCAAACTTAAAATGGCTTAAAAAGAGTCCAGATCTGTTATCTCATTTTCCTATTTTAAAGGTCGTCACTCAATATATTTTTGATAACTTATTAAATTTTTAAAAATTTATAATATTTAGCCATTTTTAATGGCTAAATTCTTAATTTCGGATATACGACATGACACTATTAAAAAAACAGTCAATGAGACAGAAAATTTAAGACAACAAATTTCGATTCTAATAAAACGACCCATTAGTTAAATTCAACACAAATCTAATTCTCTCTCTCTCTTTCTCTAGATTGAAAGGATTCTTTCTCTTTCAGAATAATACTAGTATTTTTATAATGATTATACCACCTGTATATATCTTTCACAGGCACGATATTTTAATTGTGATGCACTTTGCCTCTTCAATAATATTTACAAATTTTGGTACTAACCATAACTTATTATATTCTTATATATATATATATATATATATGTATATAATTGTACTTCAAGCGATATTGCATGAGTGCCAACATTGAACAACTAATCTGAGTTGACTGGAGAATCCCAAAATTGATGTATTGAATCCATTATCCCTTAATTACAATGCAATACAAAGAAAGATTCGGTTGTTATGAAATTAGAAGTTTTAATATGTGTCAACCTTTAATAAATGAAAATAACTATCTCCACCAAAATAATATACATAATATATCTATGTAGTTTTTTTTTATATATGAAATACAAGAAGATTTGATGATTAATGACATGATATGTTCATTGAAGAAACACCCAAAAAAAAAAAGAAAGTCTTACATAGGTTTTTTTTTTAACAAAAAAAGGGGCCTCTTATAAATAGGTGTCAAAGAAGAAAATGAATTCTTATATCAATTAAAGAAATGAATTTGTGTCCATCTTCTATATATTTATTTACTCAATCACATAACTAGTTATGAATTTTTTTTTTTGGGCAAAATGTACTAGTCAATCACATAATTTATCAAAATAATTTAGAATTTTATAATAAGTAATAAAAATATTAAAATAAGATTTATAATATATAATTTAAATTTTAATATAAGTTTTAAAATTTATTATTCAACATTTTTTTTTGAAAATTATATTTTCTAACATTAATATAATTCTTTGATAGATCATTCAAACACTTTTATAATTAATTTTTGAACCCATAAAACCAAAAGTATCTTCTAAACAGATTTCCCAAACAAGTTCACCATATTTATGTCCGGAAATAATGTCCGGAACCCATAAAACCAAAAGTATCTTCTAGACAGATTTTACATGTGTTCTTTTTGGGACATCCCTCCAAAAATCGAAGAAGGGCAATTAAGTAAATTGAGTAATGTGGCTTTGGTTTAATCAACTTGGTCCTCAATTATTATTACCAGTCATGTGGATCCGACGTGGCGCACAGTTTTCTATGGAGCCGACGAACAGCAAATCACACGTGGAGCTAGCCCATCCGCACGTGCACTTTCGGTCAAAGTTACCTTGTCTTTGCTGGATTCTCGGTCAACGGTCAAATCCCAATCAGCCTCCCTTAAATCATCTCATTATTTTTTTTTCAAATATTCCAATTCTGCCCTTCAAACCAAACCTTGAACCTTCCCAAACCTCCCTCTTAAGTGGAACGGTCGGTCACCAAAGAATAGTACGGACGAAATCATAACCGTCGGTCAAATCGTAAGCAAGTTTCCAACCGTTGGATCATGATGGAATTCCCCGCACGTGCACGTGGGAGCCAGCTCTTGTTGGTCGAGCAACTTGGGTGGGTCCCACCGCATCCTTGCACGTGACCCGGTGAGCTGGTAACCATGTGATTAACTGGTTATGCGAATAGTTAGTTGCTTTTAATTCGGTATTAATTAATTAATTATTTTTTTCCGTTAATCGATGTCTTTGAGTTGGGGCTTTGCACGTGCGGCGTGATTCCGTTTGACATATATACCCACCTCTTGATTTGGGTTGAAATTTGAAGTGGAGGGTCACGTGGGGGTGAAAGCAAGGGCACTTTTGGAATTGAAAAGTTTGTTGATGATTTTGAGGGTTTGGAAAGTATGTTTTGTTGGTGGAGAATATTAAAATATTTTGGGAATGGGAAAAGAAGGTATGTGTATATCATAATTTAATCATTTGAATATCTTTTTTTTTTTGGCCACCTTTTCTTTATATAGGTACGAAGTTTGGCATGATTTTTAAATAATTTAATTAGCTCGAAACAATCATAGTTAAGAAATAAATAAAAGCATTCAATCATGTCATTACTTCAAATGATTAGAGTATAATTTGAAAACTCATAATTTATGGAATGCCCACAAAAACAAAAACAAAAAAAATTTTTCCTTTTAAACTTGAAATGGGAGGACCTGATTTTACACCTTATAGTAAAGTTTAATGTTGAATTACAGCTTGATTATATATATATATATATGACTTAAAAAAAAAACAATTTTTCATTTAATGAGCTTGAAAATTTTTCTTTGGACTTAAAACTTATAGTAAATAGTTTGATCGCTATAGATTAGTTTCATAAATACTCCTAATTAAGCTTTTAACAATACAAAACAAATTAGTTAAATAAGCTGAGAAATGTTAATCATTAAGCTATTTATTGAGAGTACACATGGTGCAGAACCAAATGATATCTTAGGCTAGATTCCTCGGAAGTATGTTTCCAATGGCCTTTAAAAATTGAACTTTATTTAAGGTATAAACGTGGTCAACTTGCATTATTGTATTAAATAAATTCAGAAAAAATAAAAATATAATAAAAAGGCGTTGTTATATTAAATTGGGAGACAATCATAAGCTGGCATAACCTTCTTTTTGTTAATACGGTGATACGACCACTAATAGGAAGACTCCTAGTGGTTACTTTTTATTTTTTATTTTTTATTTTTTATTAATAAAATATGTTAGCACTAATGCAGAAATTATATTAGTAGGAACCATTTCTTTAATATGCGAAATAATATATATTATTGAAGTTGTTTAACCTGAAAATTGATGCTAGAACTTTTAAGTCTCTCATTTAAGTTCGCAATTAAAATGATTTATTTAATTAAAAAATTTAACAAATTGTTAGCCAATCTATTGAAGATCAGGATTTGCTAAACGAGAAAATAGTATATATTATATAGTACCAAAAAAAAAATCCAGAAAAAATAGCTCCAAAAAAAAAAGTAAGCATATGTTGGGTGAAATCATCAAAACCAAAAAATCTCAACTCAGTTTTTATTTTTTTCTCAGGAGTCAACTATTTTCACCATTTATCAATTCCAATTATAACGTAAATATTTAAACTTTAAAAGTCCATAACTTTACATATGATGAGATGATTTTTTTGAATTACATAGAATTTCGAGATAAATAAAATAAGATCTATATTGATAATTTTTTCTGAATATATTTCAAATTAAATCCAATCCATTAAATGCATAATTTTAACTCCAACTTAACCCAAATCAAATATTTTCAACTCCAATTATTATCCCAAACACATGCTAAAACTCGAAGCCAAATAGCTCTATAATTTTGCGGTTGTTATCAGACTCATTTATCCATATATAGAAAAATAATAATAATAATAATAAGACTTCAAATATTTGGGATAAGAAAAGATTACACGTACCTATTTTTTTTCCCCCAAAAAAAATAATGCATTACTTGCTTGTTTAGACGATATCAATTTTACAGAAAAAAAAAAACAAAAAACAAAAAAAAACAAAAAATAAATAAACCTCTCAGTTTCTCTTGTTTGGTTTGCATGTACGTGGAATCCATCATATTTTCAATTTTGATGTCTTAAATGGTGTCTAACCAATTATATTTTTAACACATTATTGAATGAAGTTAGATTTTAAGATATTAGAAATTAGTTATAAAGTATTTCAAAATTTTTAAAATGACGTGATATCAATTTATTAATTAGATATCATTTAGGATGCTAAAAATTAGACAGAAGAATTGAATGTGTGTGTGAGTTTTTTTTTTTAATATATATATATATATATATATTCAGAATACACAAGCTCTATTCTGGTCCAGCTCATTTCATTTACAGAAGGCCTGACAATCCAGGCCCAAAAGAAACCGTAGAGCAATTTTCAGACCCATATTTTTCTCTGCCTCAGCAGCCACGTCAATTAAGCCAAGAACCAATTAAAAGAGAGAGAGAGAGAGAGAGAGAGAGAGAGAGAGTACAGGAAATAGATAATTTAATATATGTAAATGTTCGAAGTAAAAAGCATATTTATGATTAATTATTTATTTATATGAATTTTTAAGTAATTTTATCGTAAATATGCTTGATAAATAAGTTATGTATTATGATATTTTCCAAAAATCAAAATTTTTGATCAATGGAGGAACAATATCACCATTTTTGTTCTACCATCACCCAAAAATTTCTATACTATTTATTTTTATTACTAAAGGTTTTTTTTTTTTGGTCTTTTTCCCTCTTTCTTCCTAAAAATATTCAGTTATTTACCTTTATCACTTTTTTTTTCTTTTAATAGATGGTATGAAAATTTAATTTCTACATGTCAAAAAGTTTATTATCTCCTGATTGCTTTCATAATTTAACGCGATAATTTCACACATATAAAGTTAAAAGCCTCCATTAGAACTTAAAAAAAAAAAAAAAAAGCTAATTATATATTTTGTATATACTGCTGGAAAAATAAAAATTTGAATTAAAAAATTGATATTTTCGTCCTTCTATTCTAACAACGTGAGTTTCTAAAATCCTACACGAAAGTACTATAATCAAATATCAACCTTCCAGAGATAATATTCCCTCACACTCACCACCAGCCTGATCACAGAATTCAAAATAATCCAAAATTTTATATTTATATATCTTGGGGTATTAGATACTTTTTTTTAATTTAATTAACATTTCTTTTGGACAATAACTACTTTAAACTAATAACATTCTTGAAAAATGTGAAAAAAAATAAATAAAATTACTGTAGTTATGCGACCGGAGAGGAATTTGCAAAAAAAAAAAAAAAAAAAAAAAAAAACTCCTGGTTAGAACACTGCTGCTCCAATAGGAGTAAGAAGTCAGGCACTTGGATGTCGAAGTAATCTACATGTCATCAGAATCAACAGTGACCACTCAGTGTTGTCGGTGCAAAAATAATTTACTAGATTGCAACAGGTAATCTATCAGATTATGTTGCCTCGTACAACACACATCATCGGCCGTCATTGAGTGTTCATTGTATTGGTAATCTTCTGGATTACTTCTGGTAATTTAGAAGATTCTAGATTAGAATGTGGAATCAACCAAAAAAAAAACAAAATAAGAAATAAGAAATCACCAAATTACCCAATCGATTACCAAAGTAAACCATAAAATTTTTAATCTAAAACTAAAGTTGACAAAGGATTTCTAAAATTTAACAAAGATAATCATGTGACAATTGTACGATAGCATTCAATTTTACAAAAATAGTTACACCATGCATTTGGTGTTAAGATTTAGATTGTAGAATTTTGATTTGGATTGATTGTGCATTTATCAAGATGTTTGAATTGTTTCAGTTAAAAAGTGTAAAAACTTGAAATGTGTTTAAAAAAGATATCAATATGGAGCTTGTTTCGTTCATCTCAAAATTTTATGTAATTTAAAAAAAAATCATCTCATTTGAATTTGTCTATGCAAAGTTATGAACTTTTAAAGTTTGAATTACAAAACTGTGTGAATAGTAAATCTGTAAGAAAAATATAAAACTTGGATTGTAAAAGTAAGGTTTGGATCGGAAGTCCCAACACCCGGTTAGTATTAAATGTCCTCTTTATCACAGTTAAAAACCCTTGAAAACAAGAACATTTTGCACTTGATATAACAATTTTCTCATGTGATTGGTATGTGATTATCTCCTTTAAATTTAAAAATCTCTCATATTTTAGTGTCAGGAAACAAAACTGTCTAAAAACAATTTATAATTCAATGACTAAAAGTACTAATTATCTGAAAAAAAAAACCATATAAATTAGGATTTTTGGGTCATTTTAGATGGTAACAAAAAGGAGGGTGAAAAGTTAAGGGGCAGACTTAAAACTCCATGATTTGAAGGAGCATCAGTCTGTCTCTGACCACATGTGCAATTAAAGGGCACGTCCGTTCTGAAACTTCTGGTCCAGGTCCAGCTCATCAGCAGGCCTAATATTTGATCCAGGCCCAAATGAAAGCTTAGTATAATCGAGGGGAGAGAGAGAGAGAGAGAGAGAGAATTAAAATTTGACAATCTGGCTGATTGCGTAAGTTTTTTTTTGCCCCTCTTGGGGTTCAAAAGATTACATCTTCTTCGTTCCTTCTCTCTCTCTCTCACACTCTTTTAACTAGTGGCGAGATAGCCAAACAAAAGAAAGAAAAGAAAAGAAATCACACAACGAAAACTGGACCATTACGTAATGATGACTGACTGTCACGTGACAGTTCAGGAAAAAGGACGAAAGCATTGTTGATGGTGCATTTGTCCCCTTAAAGGGAAGTAATAGAGTAATAGATAAAAGATAAAAATTCACCTGTGTGTAATTAGTTCTTTTGCAATAACTACTTTATATATATATATATATATATGGGTAAATTTTGCAATATCTACTTTAAACAAAGAACATTCTTGAAAATGTGAAAAAAGAACTATTGTACAAATGTTAACTCTTGGCTGCTTTTGATTATTTTGATGTTAAAAGTAAATGACATGAGGGAATTTGTCAGCTAAGGTGTCCCTGGAGAAGGTGCGAGGAAGAAATCAATACCTTTTTTTTTTCGTTTTCATTTTTTTAAATCTCTTTGTCCTCAAAGATTTGAACTTTAAACTTTAACAGTAAAACTTGACACAGTAATTATCCAAACTAATTAAACTAAGGGTCCGTTTGGTGTTTGGGTTTGAGTTAAGTTTTTTAAGTTTAAATAGTAAATTTTGTTGATTTTTCAGAAAAGACAAAAAAATTTTCAGAAAAGGACAAACTTTTGGGGAAAAAGACAAAAAATATCTTAAAAAACTTGGTTTGAGTTATAACACCAAACAAGCTCTAAATATCATAGTAAAACTCAATTAAACGAAAAGGTTAAATTTCTGATTTTTTTTTTTTTTTTGTTATATGTAACCGGGGGTTTTTTTTAACAGTTTTTGAAATATAATAATAGATGCTCTTTAAAATTACTATAGCAGTTAACTTTTGTTAAACAGATTCAACATTTTCAAGTCATTGTTCAACAGAGTACAACTCTTTTATTCTGGTTATCCTTAAGCTCCTAACGCTTTGGACTGCTAGTAACAAAAAGGAAAATTTTGTACAACTTGCGAGGGTAATTTATTTCCACTCTCTATAAACTTGTCAATAAATGTGACATATTGTTAGCGTAAGTGGCTTACTTTTTAGCTAACGACTTCAACAAACAGTTTTGTAATGCTGCTAATTAAGTTGTAAGCTATGTGGCTTACTTTTTAGCTTCAAACTTCTTTAAGTTGCTAATTAAGCAAACTAGCTTTAGCGGGTCTCGAAAAGGAATTGGTCAATCTAACTTGGGAGGATGTCTCTCGCTTGTCGGTAACCATTGATCCCGTCGAGGAAAGGCCAATTGTGTAGAGTTCGATTCAATCCGATTACGATTGACAAGAGTGAGCTACTGATGGTGGACTTCCAATTTTACCACGAGATAGCTTCTAAGATTCCGAGTATCAAACCATTGCCTGGTCATTTTTCCATAGGAGGCTCATTTGGAAAGTTACCAAATCAGATGAGTTTTATGTTTACAGTTCTTATTGGTTGGATCAAAAGAGGCGGTTCAATGCAAGGGATTCCACGCAGAGTCTTTGGAAGCAATAGTGCATTAGAGATGGAAGCTTTTCAATGTGAAGGATAGCTATAAATGCTCTTCTAACAAAGGATATAGGCTGGACAAGATCCTCCCGTCGCAATCCTCGCTTGTGTTTTAGGTGACAGGGTGGAATCAGAGTTCGTGTTCGAGGATTGTCCAATGCACATATCATTTTTTTTTTTTGGGTTGTTCACCCTAAGTTAATTCAAATGCTTTTCAGACGGTAGGCATCTCAATGGAGTTGGGGATCCTTTTTTTTTTTCCTTGTTGCATGTGTTCTGGACAAGTTATGGAAGGCTAGGAATGCAAGTCTTCTCTGGGACACGTCTAGATTTCAATGTCATCTTGACAAAAACCAGTCTGAGTGGTGACAAATTACGACAACAATGTGGCTAAGCGGTGGAACGTGCGGTTTCCTACGAGTTTCCCAGCCTCCTCTTTGATGGATTCTCCCTGAGACTGAGGCTAGTAGGGGAAATGTAGATGTAACATTTAAAGGTGGCCGGTCGACAGCTACGACAATGTTGAAAGGCGATGATGGAGCTGACACAGTTCTACAGGCCGTGCTTCAAACAATCCAATTTGCCCCAATCCTGGCAAAGTAAAGGAATTGGCAGGAGTTGAGTGTGGAAAGTGATTGTAAGATTGAAATACACTGTTTTGCTAAGGAAAGGTCCGTCGGGAGCTGCCCTAACTAGAGTTGCTTAGCTGAGTTTGAGGGTGCTTTAAATCTTTTCTTAGTCGGTCATTCGGTCTTTAGTTTTCTATTTCTCGTCCTTTTCTGCTGAACTTCTATTTCTCGTCCTTGTAATCAGGTTGCTAATGCTTCATGTCATTGGAGCCTCTCCGGGTTTAAAGAATGCGCCCTGTTTTTGCTCCAGCTAGGCTACTAGGTTTACACTTTTAGTGGCACGATATGCACTAATCTCTTTTCTTCCAGCTTCAAAAAAAAAAAAAAAAATTAAAAAAAAAGAAATTAAAACTAAAACTAAAACTAAGAACAAGGGCACATTTTTTTTTTAATTTTTTAATTTTAAAAGAATGTGACCTGGTTCCCTGGTTTGTGTCATTTTTCCACATGTTTTACGCGTCGAAATTGACTTTTACACTAAGCAGGAAGTTGATTCGGTCTTTCCTTTAATATTAAAAAAGAATTGATTATTTGCCACAGCCAGATGGGAAGGATTCTTTTACAAAATAATTTAAGTAACAAAAGTTTAGTTAAATACAACTTTCTTCCCATTGGATAGCTATTTTTTTTTTAGTCCCAATTTGGATGAAAGAAAATCCTTCTTTAATAAAATACTACCAAAAAAGTACAAGCATAAGGCGACAAGTAATGCCCTGCAAGTAATCTACTTCCTAATTAGGCACTTCCATTTTTCATTATTTGCAAATTAAGCCCACAATGAATGCGAGTAAAATAATTTAAATCTACCAATCGTAAAGGCTAAAAGCTACGCACTCAAAAATAAATTTAAATTAAAAAAAATATCATGTCACAATTTTGCACCAGTAATATGTCAACGCCGGTGCCCCATTTGATGTGTCCTCTGTTAATTTTTAGTTTTCCCAGCGAGCAATGAACATGAGCTGACCAATTGACCCCATCCACAACAAGCATTTTGTTTTTAAGGAAAATATTTAAGCATTTTTCTAATCCACTAAGTTTTAAATTGAAGCCTCATGTTTCCGGTGCTCTTGCCTAGCTTTCACCATGTTGTTCTTCGGTCATTTATTCCCCTCTACTTATCTATTAACTCGTTGCTCTACAAAACGGGGAAGAGATATTTGAACTCGAGGCCAGTAGCGGGTGTGGATTTACCGTTAGATTATGTGTGTGTAAACACGTGTGTGCCTTTACTTTAGGATTTGCAAGAAAAGCGACAGAACCAAAAAGGAAAGGAATATAAATTTTACCTGATATGTGAGGTTAGCAGCTACTGTTGTTTGCTATTTTCTCCATTCTGTATTAGAAAACGTATCTTCCCGATTCACTACCTACAATATTGACGTAGATTCTCACCCTTCCACTTTCCTCTTCACTTTTCGTGTCAACCTCCTGAAAAGAAGGCACAATTAGAAAAGTTCCCATGAACTTTGAAATATTTCCGAGCTATTATAACTAAACTATCCACAAAACCCAACTCCTGAGAAATGAATCAAGAACAGCATGAGAGAAAATATGATCAAATTGAAAAACTCATAAACCATTGATACAATTGCTTTGACGTGGAACCTATACTTGTCAGCAACATTTGGCACTACCTTAACGATACAATAAGAGCAGGTAGGCTGACTTCCATCGTGGTCGCAAAAGAGAAAGGAAATATTTACAAATTGATTTATTGAGAGAAGAAAAATTTACAACAATTCCCTAAAAATAATAAAAATTTCAACAAACCAAGGCAACAACACGAACTTTATACAGTTATCAATAGACACTGAACCAGGTTACCTTTATGGCAGCGACCAAATCCAGAATATGCTTCTTCACTTTTCCTGGTAACAAAGGAAAGGAACTTTGAATAAAGCAAATGAAAATTGACTTCACCCACCAGCCAAACTTCTGAATTAACAAATACAAAGTAGCTAAGATATGCATGAGCAATAGGGCATAGAAGGTAACATTTCAACCGGGTCGGAAGAAAGACCACCTAAAATATTAATTACTACGATAGATATATTACAGAAAAAACAAAGCACTTGTCTCTTGAAATCTTCATTATTGTGGAATGATACCCTTCATTAATTTTAACATCATAGTGTTCAACACAAGGGAACTACGTAATACGTGTTCCTTTAGCCAAAAAAAAAAAGTATTCTTCTCATTCTTACCCTTTCGGTAGATTAACCTCCATTGCACCCATTCGCCTTAGAATGTCGTCAGTGAGTGTAATGTTCCATAGAAAGCTAGCTTATTCTTCTCAAGAGATGGTACCTAGTTGACAACAATATTTGAACTGAACCTTACGTTGCCACAAGTACCAGACTACGTATCAGATTAGCTGACATCTAGAAAATTAATCTTCCAAGTATCTTACTGCTTTTCAAATAGAGATACCAGGACTACGCAAAACTTGACAGATAGTTTAAAATCATTTACCCAAAGACGAAGGAAAAAGGAACTGAAAGCTTAAATTACCACCAGTACTAGGTTGATTACCATTATGGACAATAATCACATATAAAAACCATTAACAAAGGACCAATCGTTTAAATTTCTATTGCCCAAACAGAGACAGTAATTTAGCCAAATATTAAAACATCAAATCGGTGACTAACCAATTGTTAAACCAACAAAATCGCTCAAGTCAAACACTAGCAACAGTTAATCCCAGTAGTTTACACGATTAACAATATCCAAAAGTAAAAATGAAATATGAAAAGAAATCTATGCAAGAAAACAGTTATGCAACATATCCTTTATTAACCTCATCACGGGCTCATCTTGACTGAAGGACAACCGAACGAAGAAGACAGCTCTTCCAGAACTAGGAAGCAAGCAGTGAATTAATCCTGTAGTATCAAACAAGGATTTGCAAACTATGCTACCCTGGCCCCCAACGATGTAGGGAAGCCTGTCAAACATTGTGAAAGTAATCAAACAATCAGGATTACTTCAAACAAACAAGATAAAGAACTTCCATAAGCCCAACACTGGTAAAAACAAATAATAAAGATAACGATAATAAAAGGATTAAAAAAACTTTCACGCTATACCATTAATCTATATTTGTTCCTGTTTACATCTTAAAAACTGCTTAATAAGAAACAACGACTAAAAGAGCTCTTCTGCCCCTGAACATAATACCCCACATGCGCAAATGCAATACAAAAGTTTGTAAAAAGAAGAGACATTTAAAACAAGGAGGAAATCATATTTTCCTTGGAACATCATAATCTTTTCTCCCTTCAATATGTAACATCATATCCTCTTTTTACAAAAATTCAGCGCATTATACCTCAATTGAGGTCTCAATGTCACAGGTGCAACACATAGCCATTCACCCTTTGCTAGGCTTCAAGAGTCACAATCAACTAAAAACATATCTACCTCTGTAAAAAAAAAAAAAAAAAAAAAAGGACCTTTATATCAGCAAGGAAAAGGAAACTTCTATAATTGATAGAGTAATTTTTTACACACAAAAGAACACAAACACAAGCAGTACAAACCTTAACCGGTGCGTCGGCGATCCGATAAGCGTCCGCCGTAATCCCCACCAACCACAATCCAGGAAAACAAGCCTGAGATCCAAACACACCAGAAAACACATAGATAACTATATGTTTATGAACAAAATAATCATATAAAAGGAAAAGGAAAAAAAAAAAAACTTCGTTCGTTCATTGAGGCACTAAGGGATGAGAAAGAGGAGGAGGAGGAGTTTGCTTACGTCGAGCTGTTTCTGAACGTTCTTGGGCCGCTTCCTTGGCCTCCGAGCGGGTCTGGACCCAGTCATGACGAAGATGTCCTCCTCAATCTCCTCCCTGGAGAGAGCGATCCAGAACTTCCTCTTCTCCTTCTTCTCCAAGCTCTGCTGCGTCTCCGACAACCCTCGCAGCCTCATCGATTTCAGCGGCAGCTGGTTCAGGTTCTCAATCTGATGGCCTCCGCCCGCGCCCACCGCCTCCGGTTCCTGCAATTCCCCGCTCTTCGAGCCAATCGGAGCCGCCTTCGAGAAAAGAGCCTTCCTCGGCCTCAAATTCCACGGCTTCTGCACCATCATCGCCGCCTCCGCCTCCTCCTCCTCCGCCGCCTCTCGATCATCGCCTTCCTTCCCCTCTCCGCCGGCGTCCTCGTCGCTCTCTTTCTTCTCCGCGGCCACCACAGAGCACGACGCAAACGGCGCCGCGAATCGGTTGCGAACCGTCCGGGAACCGACTCGGTGAGCGCGACTCGGTTCCGCCTCCGACGACTCGTTCCTCTCCGCCTCCGCCGCCGCCTCGCAGTGGTCGGCCACGGGCGAGCTGTCGGCGGAGATTGTCCGTCGGTAGCGGTGGCTCCCGCTTGCGTGGTTCTTTCCCCCTCCCCACTTCAGGAACGGCAGAGGGAAGTTGTGGAGAGGAGACTTGACCGGTGCCGTCGCCATTCTCGCCGATGAACGAAGCTTCTCCCAAACATACAACGTCGTATCGCCAGAGCAGCTTTCTTGAAGCTTTCTCTCTCTAGATTCTCCTCTCCGCCGTTTCTTCGCAGAGAAAGAGAGAAAGAAACCCTAGCAGACGATCACAAAATCGCCTCTGGTCCCGTCGGAGAAGCGGTTTTCTGTGTTTTCCAGACAGAGAAAGAGGAGAGAGAGAGAGAGAGAATAGGCTTATATACGAGCAGCGTAACTCTTCTCTTTCAGCCTTTGCCTTCGCTACATATACAAAAGAGCAGGGAAAGCTTTTGTACGCCGTTACAATTTATTATCCCCAAATTACCCTCCCCTTTTTCACTTATTTCCCCCATTTACTCAAAGGAGGGTTTGGGTTTGTTTCGTCCTTTTGAGGGGGGATCTTTGTGGGGACCACTTTTAATTTTTCCTTTGCCCCTTTTCCACGTGTACGTACGTATACTGAATTCTGTAAACACAAATACGCCCTTTAATACATTGTACAAATGCGTGCTTCTCCATGTTGTACTCTTATCTTTTTTTTTTTTTTTTTTTTTTTTTTGCCTTCCTAAACGTACAACACTTCACAGCAGTTCTGTAGTGAATCACTGGTATGCTGTTGTAGCGGATAATCTCCTCTCTCTCTCGTATTTGCTTGGGATTTTCAGGTCCATGCCTGCGTACCTTTGCTGTTGCGAGTGCTAACCTCAAATCAGCTGACCGCCGTGGGATCTCATATGGGTCCCTTGCAGTGTTAAAATCGGACGGTGGTGGGAAATTTACGGGCTCGACTTTGTTTACTTGTTGAGGTTGAGAATTTGGGATCCCGATAAGGCCGAGAATGTGGCGTGGGCGTGGTAATCGGGAAAAACAATCACATCTGCATAAATCATTTAGGGTAAGTTTGGTTCACCAACTCAAATAATTGAACTCAAATCTTTTTTGTGTTTTTTTTCAAAAAGTTTTTATTTTTTTCTCAAAAAGTTTTTTATCTTTTCTGAAAATTTAAAAAAATTTATTATTAAAATTTAAAAATCTCAACTCAAATTACTCCACCAAATAAACCCTTAGTGAAAATAGTTTTTTTTTTTTCTCCTCTGTTTTTTGGGGGACAATCTAATGAAAAACAAATTTTATCATACCGGAAGAAAAATTAGTAATGTTTAAATCATGTTATGGCTCTTTTATATATATATATATATATATTTATATATATAAATATTGACGAAAATATATTGACATCAATAAGTAGTGATGTTAAAATAATGTTATGGTGTGATTGCATCAATAATTTAGCGGTAATTTTATATCTGACTTTATTATGAGGTGCAGAGTTTTGATCTCATCGCTCCCAAGTTTAAAAAACAAATCATGTTATGGCTTTTTTTTTTTTTTTAGAGATATTGATGACAATCTACTGGCATCAACTGAGAAAAAAAAAATTATACTATTAACATGAAAACTACCCAATTACTAATATGTGGCATGTTTTAATTAAGGAAAAAAAATCTAACATAACTAGTATATTCAGTGGTAGAGTCACAATCAAATTTTTGACGCCAAGTGCTCCATTTATATTTTAAAAAATTGATTTTTGACCTCAAAGTATTTCTGAAATTTCTTTTATACATTTATTCTATAAGAAAATTATAATTATACCCCATTCAAATTTCGAGATTTTAAATTTTACTTTACAAGTAAGGAAGAGGAAGTACTTGAAGAGAAGATTTTACAGAGGAAGGCCCATGCTTTTTCATCCCAAGTGGAATGCCAAGAGTAGCAAAGGGGCGTAGCCGACTAAAATTTATATAAAATTTAGTTATACACCTATTTTATGAAAAAAATAAAATAAAATTTATTATTGTACCCACGTTCAATTATTAAAATATATAATTATGTTCTTCTTTCAAGTTAAAAAAAAAAAAAATCTATAATGTTTTTTATAATGTCCATGCTGGAATCATTATTGGACTCCGTTGCTTATTATATTCACAGGGAACAAAAACATATCTTATTGATGATAAATATTTTCTTTACTATTTAAAGAAAATCAGATGTTGAATGTCTCACTTGAGAAAAAAGAATACGGTCTGCTTAATTTGATGGTTTTGAAAAAAAATATTAAAACCCGATTTCCTTCTCAAATTGTCCGATCCAATTGGCTTGAGAAGTTTCCATACGCAATTGAATATAAATGTTTTTCTTTTTAAATTTAGTCCACTTTATAATAGAAATCTCATTATTCATATACATATATATATATATCATTATACAATAATATGCCTACTTTTATAGTGTATTGATGTTTCAAGATTATCTTGGGTAAATAATTGCTCAACACGTCAATATATCTTAGTGTAAATTTTTGTTTGTCGAACGTCATTTGCCTCATAGTCTACTTTTAATTAGAGCCATTTGGCCCATTTCATATTTTGTGAATTGACTACAATATCGTCAAAATGTGTAAGATATTATTTGCTTTTGACACCATCCTTGCATCATCTCAAAAACATTTCTTCGTGCTTTTCTTTGTAAGTGCCAAGTACTTTTATCCCCCAAGTGATATACAAAATGGAAAATGAAAACACGTTCCCATAATTACAACTATCTTACCAACTACCATTTAATTGGTACGACATTTATTTATTTATTTATTTTTCCTTAATATAAGATCAACATAAAGTTCAATGTTTCAAAATCTTATTTTAAGATTCTTGTTCGGTTAATGAAATGTGTGAGTTCATAGTGATGGGGAATGAAACTGAATTCATTTTCTGAAAATAATTAGATTAGATCACTTACGTTTTATTAATTAATACATTTTCAACCATATACGAAACAAATAAATGGAGAATCTCTCTTTTGTTTACCCCTCTTGCATTTAAATGAAAAATTTTATGGCTGTTTTGGTATAACTTTTATTTTTAGTTAGTAGGATACAGAAAGCAATAGCTATAGAATTTTAATAGTATTTGTAATCATATTTTTAAAAGAATTTTAATGGGGTCAAACTGATTTAAAAACTTTTTAAAAAGAAAAAAAAAAGGTTAGAATGAAAGTTTTATAATGTTTTTGTTAAAATCCTGAAATAATTTTCTCAATCATTTGAGATGAGTTCGGTTTTTTTTTTTTTTTTTTCCTTTTTTTTTAAAGTAAGTCAAATATCTTTTAACAGATTGTTTAAATACTTTCAACTTTTAAGAAGTAGTTTTTAAATTCAAAAAACTAAAAATAACTTTCAATAAATTCTGTCCAATATTAAGTTCATTATGACATTTTTATTGGTCAAACATCTACACTATTTTCGTTAGGTGATATAGTAATGTTTTGTTATCTCATAATTATTGTTAAAACTTGCTGATGTAGTAATATAGAAGTGTACTAATTCGAAAGACAAAAACAAGTCGATTCATATCTCAATTTGGATTCTCAGAAAACAAACGAAAAATAAATCATCATAATAAGGATGTTTCGGGTATACTTTAAAATTCATTAGAAGTCTGGTTGAGACAAAACATATCGTTCTATGTTGATGCTCGAAATGGCTCCGGCAACAACACCCAAATGTGATCGGGTAGTCCGATGGGAACTCGCCAGTCGCTTTGCCGTCGGTCTCCTGCAAAAGGGAAGCACCTCGGAATGATGGGGACACCGGTGTGGTGTCTGCCGTGGGCACTCCGACGCTTAAGTCAGTAAGGAAACTGATGAGCAAGAGGAGAGGCAGAGCTTTGGCAAGGTAAAGGTATCCGTACCTGAATAGGGAATTTATTCGTTTATTTATAGGCGCTTCCCGCGGATCCGGGTGCTCGGGGCAACCCGGCCGGGTCGGCTACCTAAGGTACCCGATGGTTAAGTAGGTCTGCATGAGCTATTGATCTACTGAACTGAAGACGCGTGTCCCTAGGGGGATGTGACTTGTGTCAGGCGTCATCATTAAGGGGGCTACAGTGGGCGGCTGTGATTTGATGTCTGACAGGAGCAGGCGAGCGGCGCCAGCAGCTAATGGGGTGGGGATGTGACTGGTGTCACATCCCCCATTACTGAAGTCGCCATGGTGGAGGTCTGGGCCGAGATACATATCAAGGCCGATCAGGGTGCTCGGCAAGACAGTGATCCGAGCATTCGACTATCCGACTGTACTCGTTCCCGGGTACTCTCGGCAAGAGACTTCGCGGAATGCTACGGTCAGTGTAGGCCTCTCAAGTTTTCGGCTGAGGATACTGTCCGACTATCCGAGTTCGCCGGAGCAGCAGTCGGCGTGTAGTCGGCAAGTGTCAGAAGTGGTCGGATTTGGTCGGTCATCAACATTCTACAAGGTTCATAAAATCATATTTGAGAGAGTGGAAATAAAACCGAGCAAAACAACTGAAAATTCTAAGTTAGACAACATGTCGTTTATCACTCGTGCTAGTTAATGGGATTGATTCCAAACTTCATTTCAAAGTATGTATATAAACATACATACACGCATGATATATATACATATATATATATATATATATCTATGGTGACTTAAAAGAACCTTTTGCAATATAAGGAAACAGTGAAAAATTAAATGAGAACTCGTTTGCAGTTTGTAATATATTCAACTATCTATAATTGATTTCACAAAGTAGAATTGTATCATATGTGTGTGTGTCTATATATATATATATATATATATATTACAAGTACAAATACAAAGGAGTAGAATTGTATACTATTTATTAAGCCGTCAATGTGTTAGCTTTCTGTTAAATGTTACTGGTTTTGGACCCAGAATTTGACCCACTCAAATTTATTTCCAGCCGAACGCGGTATGACTTAGCAAGCCAATTATAGTCAACGCTCTTTTTGATGGGTAATTATGGTCAACTCTTACACCTTTGCTTTTTCGGGGTGTCTTAATTTTGTTTTTTTGTTTTTTTTTCTCAAGTTCTCCTCATTTTTTCTTGGGTTATTTACATTTTCATACCATGTGTTTTACTTTTATTCAAAACATATACTTTATATTTTGAAATTTTGCATTTTTATGCCTTCAAATTTCATTTAATAGATAAATATATAACTTTTTTCAGTTAACATCCAATTTTGATGACTAAAATGACTAAAATATCCTTGAAAATTATTTTAAAAAAGAACATTATTGAAATGTTAAAATTAAAAAAAAAAAAACAATAAGGGGGCGTTTGGTATGCAGAAATTATTAGGAATCAAATTACCGAGAAAGTGAGAGAAGGTAATATGATTCTTAAGAAAGCTATTTTAACATGTTTGGTTACATGTATGAAGTTTTCTTTCTTATTCTCAGGAATGTTATTTTACTGTGTTTGGTTGTGTACGACAATATTATTTTTTTATTTTATAATATTTGCATTTTCTTATAAAATTAGGAATTGAGCATTTTAAGATTAAGTTTACCTAGTCAAGAGAAATGGACGCGCCACATTTAATAACCTTCAAGCCGAAGCCCAACAAGAGATGGAATTCCAAACCCTAAACAACTCTTTGAGAGCTCCATCAAAGTGATTTAAATCAGCGACAAATCTGATCGATATATATTTTTAGCAAAAAAATTAAAAAAAAGTCTGATGAATATATTTGTCATTTCATGCCTACAACATTGAAATCCCGGGAAATTATAATTCATAACATCACCACTCTAAGGTCAGAACGTTTTAATTTTTTGAGAAATTAAAATAACTGTCTTTATCCAACACTTCCTTATAAATGGTTTGTTTATAAATTTGTGAAAAGTCAGTCAACTCCAATTTATAAATTTTAACTCTAACTGACAATCCAAACGGAAACTTAAGTCAGGCACTTGATAAGATGTCTCGATGTCTGTATTTATTCGAAATAAATGCTACGAAACACATGAAAATCCATAAGAGAACTGAATTCTCACGTATTTAAGCCTGACCATTCATTCACTTTGACACATTACCACCATCTCAAACGCAGTTGAGCAATATCATACAAGTTACTATGTAATATATATGTTAGGTTACAACTTAATAAAAGCACAACCATCTTAGTTACACGACACGACACGACGGAGCTTTCTTTTCTCTTAGATATACTACACTAGACACCGTCAATAAAGTCCAGACAATCTTTTAACCAAACCATTGGTTGTTTATTTGTTGATGACGAGTTCAGAAGTCCCTATCCGGGAACAAAATAGGAGCAACAAGAGACCAGATGTACAGCGCTGCGGTTGCCCAACCAGTTACGATCCTTACCCACACAGATGGCCAGCCAACATCGACCAACTTCCCGCTCCCCCCAACCGATGTTGACCACCCAGTCAGAAGCATTGCTGAATACATACTTGCCAGAGAGAAGATAAGATGGAAAAATGAGTAAGAGTACGTTACTGGCTTGGCCTTCTCTTTCTCCTCATGCTCTTCTGACTTGTCCAATGGAAGCAGAGGCTTCCCAACAGCACCTTCATCATCAGAAAAACTATAATGTCAAATTTCAACACAACTTTTAATTTTAGTTGTTTAGCAAAACGTGGTATAAAGTTGATCAACAGGTTTTTTTTTTTTTCCTCCTATTTATATTAAATAAGTTTTCAGATTTTCCTCTAGCGCATAAAGGAATACATAGCTTTTCATCAGCAGAGAGCGAAAAAATAAAATAAAATGAATAAATCAACAAGATAGAAGAATGAGAAGTGATAACAAGATGTCTTGTATCTGCCTGTAGTAGTACAAAACAAAAGCAAAAACAGAAATAATAATGCCAACATTCTCCGATAAAGCCCCCTAAATACTCGAAACCAAAGAAAAAGGGAGGTGCTGCACTCACTCTTGTCTAGTTGCAAACAAATTGCATGATCATCTACATAATGACTTTTGAGAACATAACGTAAAAACTTACCAGCACGAGGTGAGCTTGGTGGAGAAAGAAGAGTCGTAGAAGAGCCCGCACGTACGGCTGAATATACAACGGATAGAACAGTGGTAAGTAGACCGAGAGTAAGCGTCCCAGTAGAAACAGCTTTTGAGTGCTTGTGCAGACCATTGCACTCGTATTCCCTAGGTTCGCTGGAAAGTGAACTGTAGCAGAGGTATGTGCAGTACAAAGATATGATGGATCCTGGCAAAATGCTGCCACTTACCTATTTTGGATCAAAATGACAATCCAGTCAGGGGGAAAGTAAAATGAAAGGAGATGATGAGAAAGAAAGATGGATTGACAAATGAAAACGGTGAGATTTCCTGTTTTAACCAAAAGAGGAGGGGGGGAAGCTGTCATTCTCTTGCAAGATTTTCAGTTTTAACCAAAAACAGGCTGCGAGTTTTTAAGGTGCAAGGACCGTCATACTATAATGAGAACACTACTATTTTGGGCCCAAAATGAAAAACAAATAGATTAAAAACTCTTTATCAGGTCAGCAAAGAAATATTACTGTTACCACCCACATTGATACACTGAGCTATCACGCAAGTCACATTTCACGCTAGTATCAAAGTCGGTAACACTAACACCACAACCATGGGCATACATAGTGTCATAGCCCAAAAACTGCAGCAAAATAAGCTTGCAGGGACAAGATTCATAGAAACGAGAACAATAATCCATCAGGTAATCAAGTCAGTAACGCTAACACCACAATAGCTATACATGTATATATATATATATTTTTTTAATAAGAAAAGAGGATGAGATGTCCTCAAAGAAAAGAAAAAAGCAAGGCAAATAATAAAAAAAAAGATAAAAATCAACAGCAACAAACCCAGCCTATCCCTCTAACAACCTATAACATCCTTCCAATTAATAATAATCAAGTAATGCTAACACCACAATCCTGATTACGTAACCCAACTCCCATTCATTATCAAAATTTTATTAATGTATTGCACGTTCTTTCCCGAGCACACACACGAGCGGTCTGGTGTCCAAGCCAATTGGTCTGAACGGATTAACCCCCCGCTTTAGTACTAGTTGGTTCATGCAAATAAATAAATAATAATACTAATAATAATAAACTTACAGTAGGATGCAGCGCAACTATAGCAGAGACAAAAACAGAAATCAGAGTCATAACAATGAAGAAGGTGTTGAGTCCACAATCATGTCCAGACGGTGTGAACCAGTGGAAGAGGAGTCCAGAAAAGACAAAGGTGGCCACATAACAGAAAAGTGAGACTACAAATAGAGCAATATACCTGCATCAAAAATGAAGATTTAATATAAGCCGATTTCTGGTTGAATAACAAAAAAAAAAAAAAATGATATTGTGTAGAAGTTATAAATTTGAGGGGCTACAATGCGATAATTGAACCTAAAGTCTAAACCAACCAGAATTGCTCATCATAGCCAACCCATGTGTCATTCCATCTGTGTACAAAATCCAACAAAAGAATAACTTGAACAAGAAGGAACAATCCGGAACCAAACTTTGAAGTCGTCTCTGTGAAAGAAAAAAAAAAGGGGATAAAAACATCAGCTTCAAAATATTAACCAAAGGGGTTAATATCTGAAAATCTCCTATCCTCCTCTCTACGGTCAATACACAAACTTTGTCATCTATAGCAGTAACAAAATCACAATAGAAAGGCTTAGACTAGGTATGCCCTATTGGACAAAGCTCTAACCTATGCTGCTATACACACCCAATGAACAAAAGGGAAAATGCAAAGTGTTTTACAGTTTTAATCAGCTCTCGTATTTATGTTTTGAAATGGGAAAAAAAATATGAACTTAAGTCAAAAACTCAAAATGCAACTCGACAAAATTTTGCAATGTGAAAAGGCGAGTATTAGCAGCAACCAGCAAGTGTAAGATATTGTGGATCGAAAAATTAGAAGAGAAAGAAAGAGACATATATCAAAGCATCCTCAGAATTGCAATTGCAACAGAACTTTGTGATTACTGGGCAGTGTTTTTACAACCTACAACTAGAATTTCAAAGAATCTAGAAAAAGACCAGTTTTCTTTATTTTATTTATTTATTTATTTTCTAATTTTGTTAAGTTCCTGTTAGGCAGCCAGAGACACGCCATACATGTAAAAACTTCTTTTCACTGAAAGAAGCGTTTTTAACACAAGTATTGCCAAACAGGCTAACATTTAGCTAGTCAAATTTTTTACTAAACAAGCAGAACAAATGAAAGCATAATACTATCTGCAGCCGATTCCCACATGCACAAACTATATTACCCTTTCCAAAAACTAAATTATTAACCAGGTTTCTTAAAAATGGAAAGATTCAAACATCATAGCCCATACAAAAGTCACAAAGTTCACTCATCCAAAAGGAGGTTAGAAAGTTATATATCTAAACCATACCAACACCAGTGGTTAATGGTTGTTTATTTGAGGGTGAAGTTGGCAAAAAGGACAACAATAACCCCGAAAACGGGAAAAAATGCTTACCATATAAGTTGATAATCTCATTTGGTAGGAAAAACGTAAAGATGACCAGAAGGCACCAGCAAATAATTTTCATCATCCATCCACCGTGGTGCAAACCATCACGAGGATCTCTCTGACTCTTTACACCGACCATTAAAACTGCTAAGATAGTAAAGAAGAGAAAATTTCCCAAGCTAACACGCAACACCGCGTCGGTTTCAAACCATTCCCTACTAGGTGTGTGATTGAAACTGTTAATCCCTGCATCAACAAAAGATACCACAGAGACAGTCACTAAAACAGATAAACAAAAAGCAGCATAATCAAGAACTCCTTAGTTCATCTTATATTTTAATAGGAAATACGAGATACTAACAAAAACCACCCCAATATTCCAATGAAATGTGTTCTATCCTACATTTTCAGAAATGCTGCACTTTTACATTTTACAAATCATGCAAAAATCTTTCCAAATGGGAGGTTTTTAAGACGATCTCCGGATGAGTTTGTTAACACGATTTAAACAACAAAAGGGATATGCATAGCACTCCTAAAAACAAAAGATGCAAAATCGATAAGACACACAGAAGTTTTTTGTTACTAACCCAATGAATTACTACCTTTAAGTTCTCTCACATCTAGTGACAAATTCAACAAATTCAAAGCCAACAAAATCTTATTTTCCAACTTGCCCACATTCCCAAATCAACATCACCGACTTTCTTCAACCAAATATTTCATTCTAAATAATGATTAAAATCAGAAAACAGTTTCCCGTGACAATACTCTCTTCCACAATAATTACTAACAAACTCAGAATATCGTCCAAAGAATCATAACCACAGATACACCAAGCTTTCTTTTCATGATGATTTTGCTAATAATACCATAAACCCTGAAACGGTCATAATCCAATGTAATGCCTTACAGAATGTTCCAATGAAATGTTGTGTTCCACCTTACGTTTTCATAAATGCTATACTTATCCCTTATGTTTTACAAATCATGCAAATATTTTCCAAAGGGGAGGTTTTTAACATGATTTTTTGGGAGATTTTCAACAAGATTTGTACAACATAAGGGATATGTGTAGCTCTCCCAAAAGCATAAGATGAAAAAACGATAAAACACACACAAGGTTTTAGTAAGTCCTATGAATTACTGCCTTTGAGTTCTCTCATATTTAGTGATAAATTCTACATATTCAAAGCCAACAAAATCTTATTTTCCAACTTGCCCGCATTCCGAAATCAACATCACCGACTTTCTTCAACCAAACATTCCATTCCAAATCATGATTAAAATCAGAAAATAGCTTCCAATGACAATACCCTCTTGCACAATAGTTCAAACAAACAAACTCAGAATACGTCCAAAGAATCATAACCGCAGATAAACCAAGCTTCCTTTTCATGATAATTTTGCTAAAAAAACCATAGGCCCTAAAAAGGGTCATACTCATACAGAAAAATTAAGCAATAAATGGAAACAAGAAAGAGTAAAAAGAAGGGGCATAGAATACATACAAGGAAGCTTCTCCATTAGAGGAGCGGCGACCTCACGGAGAATCCAAGAGACGATGAGAGAGAGAGCGAAGAGGCCACAGTAGGCGATCCTGGCAGAGCGGCGGCTGATCCCCGACACCACCGTCCGGCACGCGTCGCATGCGCAAGCCGCGCAGCACGATGCCAGGCACGAAGCAGCCCACATTTTTCTCTATATTTTCCTTGAATCAAATCGGATAACTGAAGAATTATTGAAAAACTACTCATTCAAATTCAAACACATGTTTTATGGATTTATACATAAGCCACATATCTGTGCACACAATTTATAAATATATCCGCGTACACACATATTTATTATTTATCAAAACAACTAATTTGTATCAAAAACTTTTCCAGTCAATCAAACCCTTTTTTGTGAAACATATTTATACGGCGGTTCACAAGTGAAAATCAATGCCACTTAGGATGAAATCCCACAATTCATAAATAATTATCATCCGCAATAAATTAAAACACCTCATAATCCAACAGAGACCAAAATTAAAACTCAGTTAACCACCGAGAACTTAGGCAGGGTGTTAAAGCCCACTCGTCCCCCGCGCAAGAAGCCGTAGGTTCGAGCTCCACTTTGAGAGGAATCCATGTACCACACAGAGGGAACAACACAATCCCCGGTTATCTGAATTCGTCTTCCTCTACCCATAACTTTTTCTTTATTAATAATATAAAAATTAAATTAAATTAAATTAATTAAACTCAAATCAAAACAACAACACAGAGAATTCACAAATTCAATCTTAAATCATTGAACATGACACAAAAAGACAAAAATTTATAGAAATCGTTAATGCCCATAAAGGCCAACACACACGAATAAGATCAAATTCCAATCAAAGTGAAAAGTGAACAACAGAAATCGAAACCCAAAAGAATTGGAAGCCAATAATTTCAGATTACAGCGAAAATCAGCTCGAAAACAAAATTGGTAAATTGTTAAAGCGAGAGAAAAGGAGAGAAAAGAGTCGTGAAATACCTTGAGATGGAATTGATGGGATTGGAAGAAAGTCTCAAAAGATTGATGACGAAACGAACGAAGAAAGTAATCGAATTTGGCGACGGAGGGTGATGCGAAGGAGAGAGAGGTGTTTCAATTTGGGGATTTTCGTCTGATTTTGGGGTTTGGGAATTAGGGATTTCTGCTTTGTCAAGTTAAGGGTTTTAAAAGAGAGATCAAGGGATTGACATATTATATCTAATTTTAATATATTATTAATAATGTTTAATTAATTATATTTTGATATATTATTAAAATAAATTAAATTTTAAGATATAAAAAATCAATTATAATCTATTTTTAACTTTCAGATAAGGTGTCATAAAATGATTCGTTAGACACCAATTAAGACATCAAAAATTGGTTAGAGGACGCGGATCCAGATTCAAGTGTTGCAGCCCACATCAAACTCGGGCTCGGTTCCCAAAGAGATCGAGTTTAGATTCCATAATTATGGTTCCGTTTGGATCTCGTGTTCATTTTTGGAAAAAAAATTTCTTGTTTTAAAAGAGAAGTATTTTCATTTTGAAAAAAAGATGATATTTGGATGTGTAAAAAATTTTATTTTTTAAAATAACAAATTATTTTGAATGAGAAGAAAATTGTATTGAAAATAGAGCATTATGAGAATATTTCAAAAAGATTTTATTTTATTTTTTCAAAATGGTAATATATAAAGTAAATAGTTTTTTCTTTTTTTGCTAAATTAGATAATGATGAAAAAAATTAAGACAAATATTTTTTTGTAAAAACTTTCTAATTTTAGAAATTGGATATGTGATCATAATATATGATACAATTTTAAGGTCTTTTATTAACAAGGAGTTATTTTTTTATGTATTGATTTTCAGCCAAGTTTTGAATGAATAGGATACGGTTGAACCAAATACGAAAAAGAAACAAAAGGGCAAAAAAAAAAAAAAAAGAGAAAAAGAAGGGAACGACGTGTGGATGCGCATGGGAGCACGACGGAAGTTGAGATTGGTTTTTTTATATATGTTGTTATGTTATTATTATTATTATTAAGAAGATAAGATTAAGATGTTAAGAGAAGATATGCCTAATGATTTTGAAAGTTAATTAAAAATTAAATCAATGAAATTTTAAATTACATTTCAAAAATTAAAAGACTTGTATTGCTTTTTCAAAAATTTAAAGGGTAAATTGCTATAACAGTTCCCGACCTCTTATTGAGGGTGTCAATTAGTCATCAAATTTTTTTATTTTTTTATTTTTGATTGATTGATCTCTGAATTTCTTAAAAAGATGCAAAATAGGGTAAAACCCTGACAGTCATCCAAAAGCAAACGGATCTGCACCATGTGAGCGGCACATGGGCATAATTAGAGGGGTAATTTGATAAAATATTAATAAAAATAAAACACAAAACATAAAATTCAAAAAAGGGGTAAATTATCACATTAATCCTTGAACTTTTTATAAGGGTGCCATTTGATCGTCAAACTTTTTATTTTTTTGAGTGATTGATCCTTAAACTCTGTAAATGGTTGCCAAACGATCCTTTTTTCTAACGGGCGTTTGATTTTTAACAACATGAACCATATTTAATGCACATGACCTGTTTTATGAAGGCATTTCAGTATAAAAACTCCACCAGAAACAAAAAGGACCCAAAAATTAGGATTTCCTTTAAAAAAAAAAAAAAGAAGTCAGATTTCATCTTCAAAATATAATCTGCAGTTCCTTTTACTAGAACTTCTTTTGAAGTTTACGAGTAATGTGCTAACGAAGGAGGTTATCCCATGTTAGGGAAGCCATTTTTATTTTTCAAAAATGAATCATTTTGGCTTTTTTTTTTTTTTTTTTTAAGATTTTATTGATTTTAAAGTTTTTCTAAAGGGTATTTTTGGAATTAGAAAGCCTTTATTTGGTCAAAATGGTTTGTTGACCAAGCAGGGGTACATTCTTATGTATTAACTGTAATTAAGGATATACAAATCTACAAGTCTTCAAAATATAAGGTATACTTTTTAAATAAAAGTAAAATATAAGGTATAAAAATATAAATAATCATTTTTTCTTTAATTTTAACTGATAAAAAGAAAATTATTGGTGTCATCTCATTCCCGCCTCTCATTGTTTATTATTTATAGAAATTTTTTCAAGATCACAATAAAATATAAAAAGATCTAACTCAATTTTAGTTAAAAGATGGATTCAATTTCACTCTTATATGTTTTTTTTTATAATTATTTTCTACTTGTAACTCCATTGAACAAAAAAAAAAAACAAAAACAAAAAACAAAAGATTTAATATTGAAAATCAAAAATGCTAATCAAATGATAAGTTCAGCAACGTTAGATTATCAATAGATCCAAAATTTTGTATCTTGTATCAAAGTAGCTCTCAAGAAGGGCTAAAGTAATCTATGAACTTTACTCTAGCTTGTTAGGATAATCCTTTTGTTCTTAAATACAAGAGGGATATACAACAAATAGCTTTATTGATTTAGATTATATTATTTTGTACTATTATAGATACCTTTATATTGGATAGTGAATTCAACTAACCTTTTATCTTTTCCTAAATAAAATAAAATAAAATTTTATCCTGTATAAGGTGAATATATTTGATAAAATCCTATAGTGTATTGCCATTATAGATTAAAAGTGAGAAATAGAGATACGTTAGAATGTCAACATCAAAAGTTGCAAATAAAATATATTGAGTATTCTATTTGAAAGCACCAAAATAAACTACAATTTTCGATAATTTCTGAAGAGATTAATTTTTTAGAGCCACTTTTATTGTTAGAATATAAATTTTAATCTTCTAAATGTGGACTGTGGGACTGTTTTTTTCCCCCCCTCCATTTGGATTTTTAACACAAATTTATTAATTTTAAAACGAGAAAAAAAAAACACTAAATAGATTATTTGGACAAATAATTAATTATGATATTATCCTGAATAAATCGATTTTCAATCTAAAACTATTATTCAATAACCGAGTGAATTTAAATATTTTATAATATGTTCGTTGTTTTGTCAAACTGCATGTTTATCTTTTAGGAAAAAATTTAGACATGTATTTTTAACTTATTTTTGAGTTGTCCTATTAAGCAAAAAAAAATAATAATAATATATATATATATATATATATTGATTTGCCAATAACTTTTAAAAAACTTATTAGCACAAAGTGCCTACTATGACCCAGACTAGTAGTTTAAAAAGATTCAAAGAAGCAAAAAAGGTCTAAAAAGATCGTTAAATGATAATGTGAGATGATTTATTGAGAGTAAAAAAAATAATGTTGCTCTTCCAATCAATAAGCCAGATCTGGCACCACTAGCATTGAATTATATTATTCGATTGATTTTAATGTCTTACTAAAATTCTAATGAGAGTTTACAGTCTATTCAAAATAGTTTTTTTTAGATGCTATGGTTTTGATAAAAATTCTTCTATAGATAAGAAGCACTTTTAATAAAATCATTTGTATACTTTTAAAAGAAGTTTTTGGAGTTAGGATGCCGATTTAGATCTGTTTGACAGAGATTTTACTTTTATTTTTTTGGTCAGTAAAAGGAAAAAAAAAAGTTATGACTTTTCCAACAAGTGTTTGAGAAACACATTTTTAAAAGAGTTTTTGAAGTTAAAATGATTTTAAAATTTTTAATAAGTAAAAAAAATTGTTAAAAAAATTTTATAATATATAATTTTAAATCCTGGTACAAGTTTTAAATTTTACTCATGAGAACTTTTTCCTGAAACTATATATTATGACTTGATATAAAGCTCTTTTAGAGACTAAAATCTTTTTTGACAGATTATCAAAACACTTTCAGAAGTAATTTTTAGATTTATGAAGTCAAAAACAGTTTATAGAAAAGCTCTTCCAAACATGTTTAAAAATAACTTCTAATAAACTCTGCCAAGCCGGCTCTCTCTCTTTCTCTTTTTAATAAGGAAGCCAACCTTAAAACTGTAGTTGTGGACTTAAAAAAAAAAGTTACATGGGAAGACTTTTAGATACAAAGGATATAGTAAAAATTTAAGTTTCAAAATCCGAGGCAAAAAAAAAAAAAAAAATTTATGAGGCAATAAAATTGAGGGTTATTATTATTATTATTTAAATTTTTTAAAGAAAAAAGTAAATAACATTTTTATTTGAATACTTGAAGTAAATAATAAGTTTTAAATTTATCAAATAGATAATTTATTTTATTTTATAAATATACTACTTACCTCAGTACATTTTTTTTTTGTTTATTTAAGAAAATTTCTTATTTATCTAATAAATTTACTATTCACTCCAAATATATTAAAATACTATTGTTTATTTTAATTAATTTCTTAAAAATTCTATTTACTACTATTTCTGTAAAGTATTATTCTAAGAAATAGTTGTAGATAAATCTTGGTCTAAAGTATTTTTAGAGGAAGTAAGAGTAAAAAAATATATTTTTTTAACGAAGCAAAATAACATTTTTGAAGAGATTAATAATAAATTATAATATAAAATTTTAAATATAATAATAAATATTATAATCAAATTTATGATCACATAATATAATATAAGAAACATAATATAAGAAAAATATGTCATTCTTTATCTCTCTCACTCCTCTTTTCTCTTTCTCTGTCTAACATAAATCTATACACATAAGTTTGTTATCAAAAGTTAACTGTAAATCCATTATTTTTAAAAAAATCAAAGAAAATCTATGGATTTACTAAAAAAATATAAGATAATTTATCATCTTTAAAAACTTACTATAACAAACTTTAAAAATACTTATAAAATATGCTATTTGTTACTATTTTCCTTTTTCAAACTGGCTTGGGCTGGGCCGAATGTCGTTTTGGACTAAATGCCAGCGGGCCCAACTGGATGCCGTTTGCGGCTTCGTGACACTTCGTTGTCCGGAACCCCATATTTCCGTACCGTCAATTTTTTCAAAAACCCGGCCTCCCACCTCTCTTCCCGTCTCTCTCTCTCTCTCTCAAACTTCTGTGACCTCCAATGGCGTCCTTCGCCGAGCTCTAACTCTCTCTCCTCCTCACTCTCGCCTCACTATTTCCTCCCTCTTAGGGTTTGTAAATCAATTCCGGAATCGGAGAAGCTTGACGCTCCCGATTTCAGTGAAAAATGGATAAGAAATTCAACGGTCCTACCGGAGCTTCTTCGAGCTCCGTCGATGGCGGAGCCGCGACCGGCTTCGGTTCTCACTTCCGGCTTCCCAATTACAGTCGCCGAGCTGTTCAGGTTCGCATTTTGAATTTCTCTTGCAGGGCTACTTCGCAAAACCCTAGCTGTTTCTAGACTAACTGTCGCGTAATATTTTCTTTTCCTTTTATTTTGGTGATTTTTGGTGCTTTTTCGGGGTATAAATGATGGAAAATTGGTGCTTGGTGTGCAAATGGAAGTGTTTCCGAAATGAATCTTTGGGGTTTTAGCAGAAGTTCTGTTGTGAATAGCGAGTTAACTTATGAGACAGTTGATTTTCATTCTTTATGTTTGGTTGAGTAATTTTGAAGTCTTATTATTAGTTTTTGAATCCGAATTAGTAGGTTTGAATTTGGGATGTGTACACTTTGAAGCAGAGTGGCAAACTAACAATCCAAATTACAGTAATGGCCGATTGATTTGTTGAATATCGTGTTGAATATCGTGTTAAATAGCATGTTCCTATATAGCGGTTTTTGGCATCTTACGGTCGCAATTATCTGATTTCTTAATGCGGGATTCGAATTAGGTACTGCTACCTCTAAGGTTAATGTGACTGCCATCAGACTAAGACTGAGGACGCTTCATTTTACCATGTTTATGTTTACATAAGGATGGGATGTAATGTTCGGAACTGAATGTAAACCGGTTTGTTTTCTCTCTAGGAGTTATATCTTTATCTATGATTTCGATTTCAGGAAGCATTGGAACACTTAGCGTCGATTGATCTTATTGAGTTATGCAATGAAGCGAAAGTTGAGCGCTGTCGAGCAACAAGAGACTTGAGAAGCTGTGGCCGCCCTGTAGAGTGTGCATTGAACTCCTGTGGACACGCTTCATTATGTGGAGAATGTAGTAAACGATGCGATCTTTGCCCCATTTGTAGAATCCCAATATCAAAGGAAAAGAACGGTGTTAGTCTTCGTCCCCGCCTTTTCTACGAGTGCATAGATGCTGGCCTTATATCAAAAAAACACGACGACAGATTTCAAGAAAAAGAAGAGGGTGAAGAGCAGATAGCTGCTGATGTCAAACACCTTTATTGTTTGTTCGATGTTGCCCTGGAGAATAACTTAGTTTCTCTGATATGCCATTGTATCCTTTCATGGTGTTTCTGTCCCCTGCTCTTTTCTTTCAAAATTTTGAAGGATATAGTTTTTTGATAAGAAATTTGAGGCATATAGTTAGTTTTCAATTTTAAGAAAACCGCATGGTCTTTGAATTATCACCGATTGAGGATTTCCTCTTCCGGAAAAAAAGAGAGAAAGAGAGAAAGTTTGTTATTTCCCTCCTATTATTCTTATCTGGACAATAAGTAAACAAAAAACTAAACAGCTAAACTGAAAGCTTGAAAGATGTATGCCTAGGATATTATCGCTGTGTTATAGATATTATATCTTCATAAAGCTGTTTGGTTTATGTTTTCTTTGACAGAAATTCAACAGATGTTACAGATGTTTGTATGGATGAAAGTGCTGTGTCTAGCGATCCTGTCATTGCTTTCTTGTTGGATGAAGTTGTTGTCAAGGACTGGTGTAAGCGGACATTTGGGAATACCATAACAGAACTTCAAGGGATTTGTATCCTTCAAAATTTTGAGATACTTTTTCAACTGAAGCCTATTGTTGTCGTATGCCTCTTTATATTTCCTATTTGAATGGTGTTTCTATGCATCTTAACGTTTATTATTAGATAATCTTGACATAGCAGAAATGAAAAGTAGGTTAAGTACGCTTCTTAAGTATTCTTTCCAGCTGGCTGGCATATCCAATGTGCTTGAAGTGTTAGAGTCGTCTTTCAAGGGTTCTCTATCAGCTCAACTTCACGATTTGCACTTCCTTCAAGAAAGCATATTGAAGACGAAGCAGGTTTAAATATCAACAACTGTAGTTCATAAAGAATTGTTTTCTATGATGTATGGCCTGATTCTATTCAATGTTTTTACATCGTTTTTCCCTTAGATAAGGCTAATTCCAATCATGTGTCTCCAATAGTCATACTTTGACTTTTAAAGTCGGGCATAGCCACACACGCAAACCTAATAGATCATGCTTTAACATGCTACATCTTGTAATGGGTAAAAATATTTAGTTAGATACGTTGTGTTTAGACTCTTGGCAGTCGCTGAAATATTTAGAGTGGATTGCCGGGCAAGAAAGTTGTTAAAGGAGCAAAAAGTGGCAGCATAGAGGGTTTCAGAGTTTTAAAAAGAAACATTTAATATTCCACCCATCTTAGTTTCTTTCCTAAACGGTCTAGGTCGTATATCGTGATGACTTATTTTATCTTTTAATTGCTAAGACTGCGAGATCTGATTTAGAAAATTTTCAACTAGAACAATTGACCATTCCCAATAGACCATCAATTGCAAATGACATTCTTCTATATCTGCAGTTAAATTTGTAGTCTTTGGCTCTTTGCTCAATATTGGTTATTTATTTTCAGCATATGGAGATTATGATTTGGTGTATAAGACACCAATTCCTTGAGAATTTGCCGTCTCGTTATAGTAATCTCACATCATGGCGTTCTAGTGTTCGTGAAAGGAAATCAGCTGCAATTAGGCATGCATGGCCTGATGCAATAAGTAACTCTGAAGAGTCTGTTAGGCAGGAAGGTTCCTTGTTCATTGAAGATGCACTGACTAATCTTGAGATAGAGCATGGTTACACACAGGAAATGGGAGAGGAATTAAAAGTTGCATATTTGCATAAGGATGGAATTTCATCAGTTTTCAGGTCTAAGATAGAGGGAGTTGTGGGATGCTATCCTTTTGAAAGTCTTCAAGCTGCCATTGATATACTATTCTTACGTGGAAGTTCTGATATGGTGGTGGCAAAGCAAGCTATTGTATCCTTTTTAATTTGACATTTCTTTTTGGATGCTTTTCTTAATTTTATGAAATCTCAATTACAGCAAGATCTCAATGAGTTCTTCTCCTTAACTTATGAAAGTTTCTCTATTACCTATATGATCGGCATTGGTCAACGCCTGATGAGGAATGGAGACACTTCTTAGAGGACTTTGCTGCTTCCTTTGGTATCACCAGGCATTTACTGTTGGAATCATTAATATTTTATCTTCTGGATGACCTTACAGATGAGGCTATGCAGGTAAGTTTTGACTTTTCCATATTCTTGTCTGAATGCAAATTTTGCTCGGTGACTAACCAATTTTACGGAGAATACTGACATTTTATGTTTTGAAAAAGAAATTTTTTGAGTGACTGCACTAGTATATAAGGTCACCATATGTTATGGCAATCTAGAGAAGATGACTAATTTGATCTCCTTACTTTTTTTGAAAAGAAATTCTTGTTTCTTACAAAGGGAGATAGGTGTAGCTTGTTGTTGTCCAATTGTAGCACTGGAATTTACATGAAATGTGGTCCACAATATGCTCGTAGTTAAGTTGCCCAGTGTAATCGATACTTTTACGTTCAACTTTTGAGCTGGGTTTTGGTCATTCTGTTCTGACCCAGCTAAAATAGAGGAAATTTAAAAGTGTAATAGATTTCTCTCTTTTTAAAACTAATTAATAATTAATAATCCATGGGCATGTTTACTAGGGCACGTCTACCAATCTAGGGTCCAAAAAATGGGTGAGTTCCACAATAAATGGAATCAAGTTCCAACAGAAATTGAGTTACAGAATTCCATTAAAGTGTTACTAAACTATCGGATCTTATTTCCTTTCTTAAATTTGAATCGCTGATTAGTAAATACACATTACAAGGAGCTAAAAAAACCTCCAAGGAAATAACAAAATAGACTAAAACATGCAGGAGTACAAATGTGTCTGCTTTCCTTTACGGCTTTATTGCATGATTGATGCTCCAAATATAATTTACGTGCTAACTTCTTCTTCTTCTTCTTTTTTTTTAATAAATCATTTTATAATTATTTTAGGAAGCGTGTCACCTGCTTTCAGAGATTTCGGGTCCATCAACTCATCCTAAGATTGCTCAAGTTCTTTTGGAAAGGGGAAATGCTGATGCAGCTCTTTTGGTTTTAAGGTGGTCTGGGCGTGATGGCACTTCGCAGCTTGTTTCACTTGGTGAGGCTGTCACTGCAGTTCGGGTGAGGGTAGAGTGTGGGCTTTTCACTGAGGCATTTCTACATCAAAGAATGTTATGCACCAAAGTTAGGGAAAAGAAATATGGGGCGTCTGCTGAAGCACCTAATAGTGAACATAGGAGTTGGAAGGATTGGGTGGAGATCCTAGTGACTGAAATTTGTTATCTTTGTATACGAAGAAACATGGTAGATCGAATGATAGAGTTGCCTTGGAATTCTGATGAAGAGAAACATCTTCATAGGTGCCTCTTAGATTATGCTATTGGTGATCCTTCTTCAACCGTTGGAAGTCTTCTTGTTGTCTTTTATATTCAGGTAATTATCAACCCTCTATTATGTTTTCAACCATCTATTGCAGCTGTTTGACATTTGACATTAGTACATTTCTTAATTCCCTCTTGGTTATTGGTTTGTCCTTGATTCATAAGCTATTTGAGGCCTTTCATTTAAAGCCTGTTTATCCTTTCATCATCTGCAGGATGCGTTCCATTATGTCGCTTCTTTCTTTTAAATAAATATAGCTGATGCTTGAGGTCCATGGTCCAATTGGTCATTTATTATTATCTTCTGCTTCAAGGGTTATAGGGACCAGCTTTAATAGCTACCATGTTCTCTAGGAATATAAATTATATATATATATATATATTTTAAATGCAAAGGAGGATTACCCTGCATAATCTTCTCGTACTGTAGGATTGATTGAGTCAACGGACAAATCCTAATCCTTTTTTTGCATTGATCTCTTGGATTGTACCATTTTAAGAAAGCAGAAAACAATTCAAGTACCTTTGCATATACGGTTCTAGTTACTGTGTCTTGATCACTATTTATTAATGCATAGAATTAGTGCTTTGTGTTCCTGAGAGTTATATTTATAAAAGGTTATCTTGACTCTTTTTTTCTGGGTATGCAAATTCAGCGATACCGGTACTCTCAAGCCTACCGAGTTGATTTAATACTTAAGAGTGTGGAGCAGGAGTTCATTTCAAAGAATTCTGTCAGTGAAGAAGTTTTATCTAGAATGAGATCAACCAGTGGCTGGAGATCAGGATTAGTTGTAAGTGGTTACTTTCTTTGAATTTATGAGTACAGTTTTCTCCAAAAATATTGAGTTTTAATTCTATGTTAATGTTGCACTGCTCAAGTTAATTTACGGGCCAGAGATGTGTGGATGTTGGTTTAAAGTTTAAACATATTATTCTGGCTCACACTGCGCATAAGATTATGCGGACTCTAATTAGTGCCAAAGTAGATTGAGCCGAGAGAGATGTGGCTTGTAGGAAGGGATTAATTGGTAATTCTGATCCAATTTGTTCTCTTTTCTGAATCAGATTAGAGTTTTTCAATGGTCCATAGTACATTAACTACACTCCAGTACTTTCTCATTACTGCTACTACTTAGGATCAGGAATATATATATATATATATATATTTTTCATGGCATGAAGTGGATTTATTACTCTACCAGATGTTGACTTTCTGTACTTTCTCGCATTTGACTTGATGCTTTAACAAACAGGAAAAATGCATGTCACTGCTACCGGAAGTCAAACGACAAGAAGTAATTGCTGGAAAATTGAACGAGCTCACCGATACTACTTGCGATGAAGTTGAAATGCCTGAAAAATCTGATTTTCCTGAAGTACTCAATTCAAATCCAACTAGTTTATTAATCCCTTCAACAAATGATTCCTCTGTTGCACCATGGACGAATCATACAACTACCTGGAAGCCATCATCTCTGGAAACTCCCCTAAGAAAAGGTGGATCTTTGGACAATAATCACTCTGAACTTGGTATTTATGGTTCAAGTCTCCGTGGAAGGTTATTTAACAATGCCGAAACAGGAATAGCACCTCAAGTTAGCAAAAATAAAAGTTTCACATTTGTGAACAAGTCCATTCGTCACGGTAGTCCTGCAAATATAGCACCGTTAAAGGACATGAACAGAACTCCATCAAGAGGACTTCCAAATAGCAATCTCCAGGACAATGATTCGGATAAGCTATCACCAGAGATGGATAAAAGCATGTTAATTGACCATCTCCGAAATGGGAGTCCATATTTCAGCAGTTTTACGGCTAATCCGATAACCACACCCAGCAGTAACCGTGGCCTATTTAGATATTCTTCACAGGACCTTCAGCCAAGTGTGACCAGTAAAAGGGTTCATCCTGAAAGAGATGATACACCTTGGAAAACGGCTTCCTCAGACGACTTGATGGACGTCTCTTGGAGGTAAAATTTCATTTCCTTTTCACATCCTTGCATCTTTGGTCTCATGCTTTGTTTCTTTTGTTGTGGAAAAAAAAAAAAAAAAAAAAAAAGAGGTGTGGTTTCTAGCGACCTCGTCTTTTAATCTCAATTGCTTCTTGTGCGTGTTTTTCTATATTTCAGCGACGGGCATAACGGTGTCGAGGACATAAAGGGTAATGGTGGACCAAGATGGAGGTCTGATGAAATCAGTGATGATGAGGATGAACAAAGTCCGGAGAGAACATTGGGAGTCACTCATCGTACAACTCGCATGAGGGATGTTAGAAGAAGCAGGTTTGCCAAGAGATGAAATTTTTGGCACTGCCTGTCTAGTTCACAGAAACATCCTTGTTCTGCTAAGATCTCCTTGTGTTGGAGAAAACTAACCTATAAGAGCCACTAGTGAAACAAAGCGAGGCAAGAGTTGGTGAGGGCACCTTCCTCTTGAGGGCAATTACTTCGAATTCTGCAAAGGAGATGGCAAATTTGATGGCGATCTCCTTTGCTTCGGTCAGTTGATCCGAGATTGAGATTGAGATTGAGTTTACTGCCAACAAATGGTGTCGGATTTGGCGGAATCTTTAATCCCCCGTTATGTAATAGCAATGTTGAAGCAGGTTCTGGTTGTTTCAATCTTTTGCCAGTTGTAATTTCGACACACTTCTGAAGATAATAGGAACAAAACCAATGTGCTCCAATGAACAAAAGAATGCGCACATAATTTTGGTCTACGCATTCACATACTTTCCATAAGATTGATTTTAATTACTTGACGTGAAAAAGTTTCCAAGCTTTTCAAGTAATGATACTCGGGTGCCATTTTCTTCACCTCTGCATTTCATTTTTCTTTCAACTCTTGTGAGCTAAAATTACAAGAACATTTAGACGGGGATGGCAATGTTTAGGAAAAACGTTTTTCGCCACTCGAATGGTATTAGGGATGATAATATTTTCTGCGAGGATGTGGTTCACGAGACTTCGATTCGAACTAGACGGGGATGGAGGACAATAATCGGGGATCAAGACGGGGATGGAGATGGAGTCTTTTTCCAGAATTAAAAGCGGGGCAAGGATAGGGGAAGCAATCATGTCTCACCTCCACTCTAATATATATGATTTACTTATATCACATATATATATATATTTATGTTATTTTTTTAAACTTAATTAGAATGTTTTGTATATTTTGTTTTTGTGTGTTTTTTTTTATAGATAATTACTAACTACATCTTTTTCACTAAAAAAATAAAGAGTTAAAAAGTTAATTTTTAGTTAATAATCTTATTTGACTAATACTAATTAGTATGCATTATTTATTATTTATTTTAAATTTTGTAATTTTTATAAAAAAAAAAAGTTAATCATTTTCAAAATGCATAATTATATTAACGAGGAATGTGACGAATCGGAAAAACGCTCTCCTTATGGGGAATCCCTGCCCTGCCCTTTTTTAGGCGAGGTTGGAGACGGGGATAAGGATAGTTTTAAGGGTTGGAGATGGGTAAGTAATCATCGCTCCCGACCTGTCCCATTGTCATCCCTAAATGGTATACATGTCTCAGAAAATATAAATATATATATATATATGCACAATGCATTAATTATGTTTTAAACCAATCATAGCTTCTCTGATTAATGAGTAATGTAAATTTCCTGGTAATTGTCATTCAATATTTTTATGGTTGTGCGAGAGGTTGTTTTTTCCTTTGTCATCTTTCTTAGAAAGGGAAGAACAGATAATAAAGGATTTAAAAAGTGCCTATTTTGTCAATTGTTAAATTGATAGCTGGAACTATTATACGAGTAATAACAATTAGTCTACTAGTGTACTGATTGTATATTGGATAGTGTATATGTCTGGAACTCAAAATCTGATGTGGTAATGTTATGAATGAAAAAATTGAAAAATGACACTAGATTGGAAATAAAAATGTTCAAAAGTATTATTACCGATTACTGAATTTTCTATTGATAGATTACTGAAATTAACCCTAAGATTACTCAACATTTTTAAAAACAAATTTTTCAAAATTCTTTTCGAGCAATAGTATATATATTTTTATTTATAAAAATCTGAGTTCAAAACAAGGAGTTTTATTTATTTTGTTATTTATTTATTTTTTTCTTGTCTCCATTCTCAAACAAGTAGGTTACTTTTCATGTCTTCTCCTCCTTAAAAAAGAAAACAAAAAGGTCAAACGAGTTGAGTACAACTAACATATGTGACCAGACAAGTGAATCATGCACGAGACAAAGCTACGAAGATAAACACTTAAGACGGGCAAGTTGGATTAGGTTTTATTTATTTTTACTTTAATTTTGAAAATTAGCTTTGAGTTGAAAAATTATGTTTGTTTGACTCCGAAACGTTCAATTAAATTGTTATTTTGTGAAAGAAATAATTTTCAAATTGATGTTTGGATTAATATTAAAAGACAATCATTTGAAAAAAAAAAATCAAAATCTAATTAAACCTACTGCATTTAGATAGAAAGAAAAAAAAAAAAAAATCACAACTGCAATTTTCGAAGTACAACACGCTCCTTAACACAAAATTCTCTCTTTTTAAGTCCGTTCAAAGTCCCACAAAAAAAGAAAAGAAGAAAAAATTTATTGTCCATTTCCATTCTATTAACAGAGATGCCGGAGCTTCCTTCGAAGCTGCCTATCATCGACTTGTCCTCGCCGGACCCTTCATCCGCCGCCACTTCTACCCGACAGGTCAGCTCTCTCTCTCTCTCTCTCTCTAAGCTTCAAAACTGATCTTTTTACAGGAAAATATGGTGAGGTTGTAACTATATATATTATATATATATGTATGTATGTAACAGGCGTGTATAGAACATGGTTTCTTTTATCTTGTGAATCATGGCGTGGAAGAGGAGATTCTGGAGAGGACTTTCTTGGAGAGCAAGAAGCTGTTTTCGCTTCCATTGGAGGATAAGATGAAATTGGCTCGCAAACTGCACAGAGGATATACTCCGCTTTTTGCTGAGTCTCTAGACCCTCACCTTTCTTCCAAAGGTTTTGCCTTTTTTTTTTCCCCCCCTCTTCTTTAGGGAAAATATTGTTTTGTTATTTTGGATTAATTTCTTCAAGTGAATTTTTGGAATCAGGTGACCCAAAAGAGAGTTTTTACATTGGTCCTTTAGAAGATGATTCGGCCTCGTCTATGTTGAATCAATGGCCTCCTCAAGGTACCAAAAGCATAATAAATATCTTACGTCTTTGTGTTTGTGAATGTCAATGTGTGGATTTTTATTTTCTTTATAGGAATAGAGGGTAGTGTACTTGAATAATCTTTGGGAGGCGGTGTATCTTGCGTTTCGTATGAATCCCTCACATAGTGGATGGTACATATATACCCCGCCCATTAGGATGCAACTGACTTGAACCGAGATTTGTCGAGGAGAACAAGCAACTTTACCACCAATGGGGTCAATGTGTAGACGTTTGTATCACCGTTGTTATGGGCTTTAGCACAAACGGACCGCACAATTTTACGTGACAATTTCTGACTGGTTGTTATTGAGCACTTTTTGTGTGTGCAGGAATAGTATATCTAATGTATATGCTCATTTATGTGTTTGTGGATATGAATGTTTAGATTTATGCACAATGTTATGTTTCAACTTTGGCCTTTAAAGAATAGCAGTTTACATGGTAATTTTGGCTGGTTACTTAAAGTGACGGTGACAGTTACTTATGATGCTTAGTGCTTATTGTATACCTACGGCATGTTTGAGTATGTGAACGGTGTGTTTTGTTGCTGTTAAAGGAAGCAGATTATTCATTATTTTTCGTGACTCTTGTGAGGGATTCATAGCTGATTATATTTAGTAATTTTTTTGGTTGTGTAATGACATTGCGTGATATAAGTTTATGAAGGTTTTATGTATGAGCTTATGTTGCAGTTGATTAGAAATCTTATCAATACTTGTTTTGATGAAAATACAGAAGTTTTACCATTATGGAGACCCACAATGGAGACTTACTACAGAAAAGTCCTGTAAGTTGTTTTGTGATGGTTGGTCATACTTTCTAGCAATTGGATATATGAAAAATACGTAATTTTATCTAGTGATTTTACAGTATGCTTTTGCTTTTCATGTCAGTTTCACCGTAAATAGAAATTTGGTTTGACTAAAATAGGTGTGCTGGGAAAAGGTTGCTCCATTTGATTGCGTTGGCACTGAACCTGGATGAGAACTTCTTTGAGAAAGTCGGTGCTTTGGATAAACCGACACCATTTCTTCGCCTTTTGCACTATCCAGGTTTAGTATCACAACTTTGGCTGATATATTTATCTGCTTATATTATAATATTTTGTTCTATGGAAAGTTTGACCCCAAGGTTCACAAAAGTATGCAACATTTGCAGTGTTCTGTGGAAAAGTAGATTTGATGTGTTTATGTTTATAGATATGAATATATATATTTCATTGTCGATTTCCTTGTTTTCGGCCTAAAATAATCATTGCCTTGTCTTCCTCCTTTTAGTTGTTGTAGTATTACTAAGATTCACTGTTTTCTAAAAAACCTTTTTAGTGCTGTTTTATCTCTAATGGCTATTCTAAGGCAAATGTTTAACCAGATTTTTGATTAACAGATCCTATGTTCTCTTGTCAACTTAATCGTTGTATTTTTTCTCCATTTGTTCTCCATTTGTCTGCTTTTTGTACTAAAGATTAGTATGCTTTCAACTGTAAATCTGGTATAGCACCTCATGAAAAAGGCTTCGAACTGCAAGAGAAATGTTAAAAGATCGTTGACTTTGATTTCAGGTGAACTAGGATCTCCTGATGAAGAAATATGTGGTGCTTCAGCTCATTCCGATTATGGAATGATCACGCTTCTTGCGACGGATGGTGTTCCAGGACTTCAGGCATGCTTCTTGACGATCAACTTAGCCAGTTTCAAATTTTTGAGCTCGTGGTTGTGGCAATCTTAGCTAGGATTTCTTGTTTAATTGACAGATCTGCAGGGAGAAATTTAAACAACCTCGGGTCTGGGAAGATGTTCCTCATCTACATGGGTGAGTCGATGACTCTGAATTTTTACCCTAATGGCGGTGTGACTGTTGATTCTACAGTTTGCATGTTCCTGGCTCATCATGAATGAATTATTGATTTGGATACTAGTTTTTTGTTGTTTTTATATTACACTTTCTTTGTTACTAAATCACTGATACTTTGTCTTAAGAGTTTGAACATAAATTGACAGGGCATTTATAGTTAATATTGGAGACATGATGGAGCGGTGGACTAATTGTTTGTTCCGGTAATTTTCCTCTCATATTTGGAGGGACGGGATATTCACGTTTCATTACAAGTTGAACCAGTTGATGATTCCTTGAGTTTATTCACTGATATTCAAAACACTCATTTTGCACTGTTTTCTCCACCTGTCATTCATTTATAGGTCGACGCTGCACAGAGTAATACCAACAGGACAGCACCGTTACTCCGTAATCATTTCATATCCTTAAATGTTGCTTTCATTTAGTTAAATGATAATCTCTTTGGGAAATTATAGCTTGAAAGAGTTTTGTTTCCTCTTGTATTGTTTTTCATTGAACTAATCTTAATAATGCAGGCAGCTTTCTTCTTCGACCCTAATGCAGATTGTGTTGTGGAATGCTTAGAGAGTTGCTGTAGCGAGTCCTATCCTCCGAGGTATATAAATATATATAGAACTTTTTGCCACTAATATTTTTATTTACTTTTCCGTCGTTCTTTCCTCATAAAAGACTTTAGCCGGGCCAATACACGCTGTATTTTTTTAAGTTTGCATATATCATAAGTGGTGCTCAAATTTCAAGTTGCTTAAAACATCTACTCCTAAGAACAGCTTGACCAATGGTTTTGTGGATCTTTCTCTACAAATTTTTCGACAATTACTCAAGGAAGTCGGGTTGTAGGTAGTTTCATCAATTAGTGATTTCAAGATTTAAAATACCGATTCTTTTTCCTCTTTCTTCTTCTCTTGTATTTCCGTCTGTGATACTGATATCTCTGCTGATGAAGTCTTGGAGCTTGTTTGGTAGGAGGGAAAAGTGGAAGGACGGAGAAGGGTGAGGGGATTAGTGGAAGGATTTTGTGGGCCGTGATTGTTTGGTAGGAGAGAAAAGAGAAGAGAACTTATTGGGTGCAAGATATCAAATCCTTGAAAAAACTCAAATTTTAATCTCCCCCGGTATGGAGAGATTAGGCAACGGAATCCATACCATACACAAGAAGAGCCTTTCTATCTTACTCAACTAGCTTATAACCTTTCCTTCCTATTTTCTTTCCACTTTACCGAACACGGCTTAAAGAACGTATTCGATTCCAACTAAAGTTGGTACGCAGAGTTTCGTCATAGAACATTGAATTCTTCTTCTCCACCACTCCCAACACATGCTCAGCTCACAACACATCTAACTCTAAGGTCGAAGCACATAATTCTCCGGTTTGCCTGGCTATTCTCAAGTGCATTGCTATGTAATCTACGTTGGTGGTTTCTAACCAGTGATACTTGGCATTTTTCTTTGTGCGATGGTACTTAAATTTGAACGTGTTTGCAGATTTCCTCCAATCCGAAGCGGAGACTACCTCAAGGAGCGGCTCAAGCTCACATATGCATCGGATTCTGGACTTTAAAAGCATCTATGAAAAGTATCCGAGGCTGCGTTTGGTGGTAAGTTGAAAGGTTGAAAACTTTTCATTGCTAGGGAGAGTTTTTTCTTTGCTCATGATGACAATTTCTTTTACCTCCACCTTAAGTTCCTTGTAATTTATTTAGATTGATAATTATTATCTGTATTTAATGTGCATTACTAGCAATTTCGCTAGGCACATCTTTGGATATTATTAACGTTTTTTTTTTTTAAATAAAGGAAAAAATTTTCTTGGTGAAAACGAATGTTGGTTATTCTTTTTCTTATTTGAAAATCGAATATTGGTTATTCTTATTCTTATCTATTATCTATTATAGGCACTTGGTGTTAAGATTTTGATAGTAGAATTTATGTTTGAATTATTTGTGCGTTTATCGAGATGTTTGAATTGTTTAAATTAAAAAGTGTAAAAATTTGAAATGTGTTAAGAAAAAAATATCAATATGGAACTTGTTTCGTTCGTCTCGAAATTATATGTAATTTAGAAAAAATTATCTCATTTGAACTTGTCTACGTAATGTTATGGACTTTTAAAATTTGAATTACAAAACTGTGTGAATAATAAAACTGAAGAAAAAAGATAAAAATTGGATTATGATTCTAAAGTTTGGATTGTGCATCCAAACACACAAGGTCTTGGCACTGTTGTTGTCAATCTTTTTTTTGCCAGCCTTGCCCTTCCTTTGTCTTTTAAATTACCATCAACTGAGTTGTTATGTTCTCTTTGTCCATATTTTGATTGGCAATAATGTCAATTTGCTTTTGGTTAAGTACCTTGTACACGGTTAACAAGAAGGCACAAACACGTGTCATACTTGCATTTAGAAAAGTATGAATTCTCTCTACCTCACACGTTACAATTCTCTCTATATCTCTCCTCCTCCTCCTCGTTTTTATTTTTATTTTTTTATTTTTTTTAAGATTACTCCTCTCTACTTTTATTTCTTTTTCAATCTCACACTTTCTTCTTTGCTCAGCTAATAGATCCAACTATTAATAATTTAATCTACTAATTTATTTACTTATTTTATTGATATGGTGAAATAATGTACCTTATCATCAAAATATTCTTTTTTTTAATATGATATTCAAATATTTTATTAAAACTCTTTGTTGAGAGATAAAGCTCGTTAGTAGGACCATTAACGAATATTCATATCAGTATTTAAGGAGTTTTTTTAAAACCACTTAAAAGGTATGCTAATGTTGATCGTCTTCTTGTTGGACTTTTGATTATCAAAAAATATTTCAATAAACAATCTTTAAATTTAAGGAAATTTAACATTTTTAATCATATAATATGAGTGGAGTATTTTACATTAAGTTGAAATAAGTAGTACTCGATACTACCAAATTTATATTAAATTATTACAATTTTTGGATAATACAATATATTGTTTTGTTTTGTACCTTTATCAATGTTTTTTTTTTTTTAGGAAAATATTAGATTTGATAAGAATTGAATCTAAGCTGTTAATTTATATAGAGAAATAATAATGATTTAACAACTTTTAAAGGAATATTTATACTATATCATGTATGCAATTAAAAGCCTTTACAAAATCAATAAAAATTATCTAAAATATGGAAAAAGGTCCAAATCTGAGTAAAAGGATTGAAAATCACACAAAAAAAAAAATCGAAAAATGAATTTTCCTTTTGAACATGTGTTGGTTGTATGATATTTGGAGCATTTCTTGAATATTGAAATTTTATTTTATATTATTTTGAGGATAATTTACGTATTTTAAGAAGTTTTGATCTCTAAAAGAAGTATTTAGTTGTTTTTTGTCGGACTGTTATTATTTATTATAATAAAGTTAAAATTAAAGGGAGTGTTAGTTTAGAAAGTCTGTGTGATATTGATATATGTTGGGATTTGGGAGTGTCAATATAAGTTTCTTGTTCTTCTTGTTCTTTCTTATTTATTTATTTATTTATTTTTGTCAGTTCCGATTGATGGTTTTCCATGTTACAGTCGAGAAAAAGTAAGGGTTAGTCTAGTTCAAAAGTTTAAACCAAAATTTTTAAAATTTTTTTTGTTTTTTTTTTTAAAAGTTTTTGCCTTTTTCTTAAAATTTTTTTATCTTTTCTGAAAAGTTAACATAATTTATTATTTAAACTTAGGGGGTGTTTGGTGTGTAAATTTGAGTTGAAATTGATAAATTTAAATAGTAATTTTTGTTGACTTTTTCAGAAAAGATAAAAATTGAGTTAATGGGTGTAAGTTTAAACTTACACCCCAAACAAGCTCTTAGAGTTCGTTTGGTTCGTGAGTTTGAGTTGAGTTTTTGAAGTTTAAATAGTAAATTTTGTTGACTTTTCAGAAAAGACAAAAAACTTTTTGGGAAAAAGACAAAGACTTTTGAGGAAGAAGATAAAACTTGAGTGTTGAAAATCAAGTTTGAGCTTAGTTTCCAAACATACCCTTAAAAATCTTAACTCAAACTTACACACTAAATATCCCCTAAGATATACCTTGTACTGAATAAGTTTTGGAGGATAACTATTTTTCTGGTAAAAAAAAAAAAAAAAAACTTATTTCAATTAATAATTCACATCAACGCACGTGCCTTGCTTTTCTAGTTTTTTAAAAAGTTTATCGAAGCAAACAAATAATAGGTTTTGTTTTGTTTTGTTTTGTTTTTTTTTTTTTTTTGGTCTTTGCCTTTACATGAGGTACGAGCAAAATTAAATCATCAAATCAAGAATAGGGGACAAAGAATGAGAAGCTCTTTACTAGCACGGTTTTTTTTTTTCTTTTTTTCTTTTTTTCTTTTTCCTCTCTTTGTGCAAAAACAAAAATCTTATGGCATTGCTAGTTATGATATTAGTTTCTCAACTTTTACAATAAATGAAATTTGTTTTCACATATAATTTTGGTCCCTAGCCTTAGTATTGACAATAGAAGTTTAAAATGAACGGAAGTAATTTCTTTTAACAACTATTAACGGTAATTACCTGCTCACGATGTAATAACTTGAAATTAAACATGCATAAATACGTTCATTTCACTACGTTTAAAAATAATTGAGATTATGCTGTCTTTTTTTTTTTTTTTTTAAGTAGATAAGACTTCATTTAGTTCACTTAAAAAATAGAACATATGCGGTTGTAAAATATCCTAACGGTAATTTTATATATAACTTCATCACAAGGTATATAATTTGAATTCTCCTATTTTTAAGTTCTAAAAAAAAAAAGAGATAACATTTCACATTATGGTATTAGATTAAAATTTGCTTTAATTCACGCTACTTAAAAAAAATAATAAAAAATTCTGACTCATCTACCACCTCCATTGTTTTTTTCCCCCTCTTAAAGAATAAATTTTCTATTGTGTTTTTTTTTTTAAATAATTTTGTGGAAAAGAATTTTCCATTGTTTTGGGTTAAAGTATGACTAACGTTTTTTATAACGTATACAATAAGATATCTTATTTGCGCTTATCCTGTAGAATATGCCGTATACTCTGACATGATCCTTAACATTTTAAAAAATAAAAATAGAAAGTAAAGCAAATTCCACGTGGCTGCCGGCGGCGCAAATCCTTTTCCCGACTATTGGATTTTTTTTTAATTTTTAATTTTTGGGAGAAACGACTTTTGGATAGATGTGGACCGATATTTTATGAATGAAGCTAGTGGGGTCACCACATGACTTGGCTTCCGATGTGGATGCTGAGTCCGTATATTTTGTCTTACACATTTTGTTTACTGGGACCCACTAATTAATAAATAAAGCATCTGAAATTAAATTAAAAAAATAAAAAAAAAACCAGAGCTCCTCAGTCCTCCATGTCTGTCATCTCCATGGCCAAGGCAGGAAAGATCTCCCATGATGGAAATCTGAACCCCTCCACTTTTTTCTTTATGCCTTAGCTTCTTCTTCTTCTCTTTTTTTGCCCTCCGAACAAGCCCAGGATCAGAGAAAACTTTACCCTCTACCTTAAATCTCCACCGGATCGATTTTGGAAGAGTAGAAAAATTTTCAGATTTGAAGAAATGGTCCCAAGAGCATTGCCCGAACACAAACTGAATTTTTTCTTTACAAAAAAAAAAAAAAAACAATGGTAAATCAACTAGATTTGGGTTTTTGTTGTACTCATATCTTTCGTCGGAGATAAAAACTACGGAGTTTTGACAGCTTGGTTTTAGCTAGCTTGGGACGGTGGGAGGCTGGAGGCAGGAAAAGAAAGGAAGAGGAAAAAAAAAAAAAGAAAAAAAGGAAGAAAAATAGTCACATTATTTAAAAAATAATGGGTCCCACAATTCGTACTTGTTTTGTCAGGTAGGAAGCGAGGTCATGTGATGAGGGGTACCTTTAACTTTATTCATATTTTATGTTCTCAAGATTGAATCTTCACCTTCCACGTGTCCCATCCAAATCCCCCTTTTTTTTTTTTACTGCCGTATAAATAAAATAAAAGGCAATATCATTAGTGGGACCCATTCTCAAAACTCCTCAGGACCGTCAAATATCTGATAAAATCATTGTTTTAACATTATCAGAATATTCTGGGGGAAAAATATAGAAATAAGTGAAAAACAAACACATATTGGAAAAATTATTTTTGAATTGAAATACAAACACATGTTGGTGCTCCTTAACTTTGTTCATATTTTATGTTCTCAAGATTAAATCTTCACCTTCCACGTGTCCATCCAAATCCTCCTTTTTTTTTTAACTGCCATATAAAATAAAATAAAATAAAAGGCAAAATCATTAGTGGGACCCATTCTCAAAACTCCTCAGGACCGTCAAAGATCTGATAAAATCATTGTTTTAACATTATCAGAATATTATGGGGAAAAAATATAGAAATAAGTGAAATATAAACACATAATGTAAAAATTATTTTTTAATTGTCAAATTACTTTATTTTTTTCTCTTTTTCTATAAGAGAAAGAAGGATACAAGAATAGATGTTGTCGGTATTCATATAATCTCGGAGATAAATACTTTCTCATATAATATATAAAATTTTCATAAAATAGATTATTTATATATATCAATTAATATAGTGAGATGATTCTAATTTAATAGGGTGTTGGGTGAATGAGTTTGAGTTAAAATTTTTAAGTTTTAATAGTAATTTGTATTGACTTTTTAGAAAAGACAAAAAACTTTTTTAGAAAAGACAAAAAAATTTTTCAGAAAAATATAAAAAAAATACAGTTTAACTTGAGTTAAACTTAGGAGTCAAACATGACGTAAATATTTAATAATGAGGACAAAGACAAATGTCCTATCAATTTCACATTCTGATCATAAATATTAAAGAAAAATATAGTAATTTTAAAGAATTTATATGAATTTAATGATTTCAAAATATATTCTATTAATAAAGTGTTTCATATGCATATAATTCTTTGAAATTAACTTATTAGGATGTTACAATCTCCAAAATCCTGCATGATAATTCAGTACAAATTTTTTATTTTTAATTTATTAATCTTAGAGCATCATTTTTTTTAAGGTAAAGAGCATCAAAAGAGTTTGATTCAAGAATTTTTGTCATACATCGTTTTTTTTTTTTTTTTTGGTTGCTAATGGACAGCTGTTTTATACTTGGATTTTTTTTTTCCTGGTAGCAGCCTCCAACAAAAATCTGTTGAGTCTTTGCAAATATGGTTTTTTTTTTTTTTTCCCTGAATGATAAATTAGATTTTTGCTTTGGAATTTATTTATTTTCAAAAAGATGCAAAGTTTTTGTTCTCAACATCTATGGCCATTTAACTTTTCCTTTAAAAAACAAAAAAAATATATATATATCTATGGCCATTTTACTTTCCCCAGTATGTAGCATTTTTATTTTTATTTTGATTTTAATAACCAGTGTGTAGCATTCGGACTCACAATAGTGTAAAGATATTGTCATAAATAGTTTAAAGATAGTGATGCCAATAGATAACCAAAGAAGTTGAAAAATTCTAATGTTGATTTCTCAACTGGACTCAAATCTGATAACGATTCAAAAATCAATTATAATAAATATTTTGTTTTTCTTTTTATAGTTTTATGATTTCAGAAGATTTGTTATTAATCTTTCGTAAACTAATATATTTTATACAAATATTATCATCAGAATAAATTCTATAACACTACCCAAAATTCCAATTCAAAATTCTACTTTTATAAGTATCAATTCTGTGGACAATCTAGACATTATTTGAAACAAAAATAAAAAAAATAAAAAAATAGACGAGGTATCCACATCTATCTTTAACTTAGCTTGAGAACTTATCTATACACTAATATTTATTGACTCATTTTCTCAGGCTTCAAGTTGGCCATCGGACATCATCATTACTTTTTTTTATTTATTTATTTTATTTAATAGAGGCTACTATAGAGATGAAGTTGACAAGGAAAAGATCAGTAAAAGAGGTTGACAAAGAAAAATAAAGAAGGATAATTTGCTGTATGTCAACTTACAAGAGGATAACGTGACATTCATTTTTTTTTTTCTTTTTTAAAGAATGGATAATGGTACAGAATCGTTAGTAAAAAGAAGCTCTAACAAAAAAAAAAAAAAAAAAAAAAAAGAAGCCGCCGTTATTATCTCACTTTTTCTTTCTTTTTTTAAAATTTTTTTTTCTCTTTCGTTTTTGTTTTTGTTTTGCTGGTTTCTTTAGTTTTTGTTTTGTTGGGTAAACATTCTATTTTTCTCTTCCTCCTCCATAATAGATAATTGTCATTTTGTAGTGGGACCCAAAAGAGAAGGTTGTTTTTTGTTGTCTTTTTATTTGTTTGTTTATTGTTTACATACTCATGGAGGAGTTACAATTTCCTTTTTTTTTTTTTAAAAACTTTTTCATTTTTTTTATTATCTTGCTTTATTAATGAGACAAATTTCTTTTTGTTTTTTTTTTTAAATCTTGCTTTATAAATGATATAATAAATGAATGGCCTGGTGAGAGCCAAAAACACCAACCATCAAGAAATAACGTACATCTGTTTATTTCAACCAGAAAACGTACATCTGTTTGTCACTAAGCACGATCGCTCTATTATCCCTCGTAATGGTTCCTTGAGGAAATTTTTTAATGATGAAAATTTCCTAAAAAATTAAAAAATTAAAATTTTTTTTCTGAAACTAAAAAAAAAGAAAGTAAAAGTAACGAATAGGCCTTTCTGTGAAAATGCAAACCTTTTCATTTGTTTTGGGTTGAAAAATAATGTTTTTTGTAAAACTTTCTCGTTTCTCTCTCTCTTTTTTTTTTTTTTTTTTTTGGGGCAGGGGAGGGGTGGGGTGTTTTTTTTAGGGTATTTTTGATATTGTTTTAACCAAAATAGAAAGTTGATTCTCCCTCTATGATTTTTCTTTTTTCTTTTTACTAATCTCCTTATGTATGAATTTTTTTTTTATTTGGGAGGAAAGGTTCTATCGTTGATTTATAGTTGTAATTATCTCTGTGTGAATTTAATACAAACTTAAAACATGGTGAATAGTTTAAATCCCTTAATTTTAAATTTTTTAAAAAAATTTATAATATGTATCCAATTCTCCTATCAAAATTTGGTATTTCAAATTATATTTAATTGTTAATAAAATTCTTTACAATTGATGTTATCTTCTAGCTTTATCAATGATCTGTCATGATTCGAGATACTAAAATTTAATAAGAGATTTTTTTTTTTTCGAGGAGTTGAACATGAGATTTCAATCCTCACAATATTCATTAAGATAATATAATTTGTGAATATTCTAAAATAGGTTTACCTTTTTTAACAAAATGATATACCTCTTTTAATTTCTCAAAATATGTTAAAAAATTTATATAATCTAACAGTAATATTACACTTAATCCTGTTTTGAAATTACAGAGAATTCTCACTCTAAATAAATAAATAAAAAAAAACTTTATTACTTCAACACACAAAATTCCAAAAACATTTATTTATTTAAAAAAAAAAACCGCAAAGAGAGGACAAGTGTTATTGCGGGTCAACTCTGAAATTCCACAGTTGACCGGAAAAAGACCAAAGAAAGCTAAGAAAAATCTCATCCACTACGCGTTTGAGTAATCCACCGTCCACACTGAGGAGACCACAATACGAAGCCTAGATGCGAAGCACCATATAATTTCCCTTTATCCACGAGAAGATTATATGGATAAATAGCGTTTGATTGTATCCCCCCTCTCTCTCTCTCTCTCTCTCTCTCTCATCACCAGCGAGAGCTTTCGCTGAGGAAGAGAGAGATAGATCAAATTCAAAGCACAAGCGGAAACAGAAGAAACCCAAAAAAAAAAAAAAAAAAAAAGAGAAAAAACCTAACCAAAAATACCCAACTATTCTTCTCACCGGATCATATAATCCGGATATTCGGATCCGATCCGAATCGCCTTCTTCCTTATTTTCCGTGAAATTTTTTTCCTTTCCGATCCGATTCCGATTCCGAGACGCTGAGTTGGTGCGGCGATGACTCGGCGGTGCTCCCATTGCAGCCACAATGGGCACAACTCGAGGACGTGCCCTAACCGGGGAGTGAAGCTCTTCGGGGTCCGATTGACCGACGGGTCGATCCGGAAGAGTGCCAGTATGGGGAACCTCAGCCACTACACCGGGTCGGGTTCGAATACCGGTGGGCCCAACGTTCCCGGATCTCCGGGCGAGACTCCAGACCACGGTGGAGCCGCCGACGGCTACGCCTCTGAGGATTTCGTCCCCGGCTCGTCGTCCAGTAGTCGCGAACGGAAGAAAGGTTTCTTTTTTTTTTTTTAATTATTTTTGTTTAGAAAGTTTTATTAGTTTTTTTTTTTGGTTATTCTGATTTGTATGTTCTGATTTCTATGTACTTCGGAGTTTGGTAATATCTTTAGGAATTGGATAAGGAGTTGTACTTTGTTATTTTGGGGATGGGCAAAATGAATGTTTATGCTTGTTTGTATTACTTGTGTTTTTTACTGTTTCTAGTATTTCTGAAGTTGATAGGTTTTTTCTTAGTAGCTCTTCTTTTGATTTTGAAGAAACTTATGTGTGTGCGTGTGTGTGTGTATATATATATATATATGTATGTATGTATTGGTGTATATCTGAAACCTGAATTAAAATTGATGGGATTTTGTGCTTTTGTTATATAATATGTTATTCGGACAATTTAAGGTCGTTTAAGATCATTTTTCATGGCATAAAAGTAGTTATGGACACAATTTTTACCATGAACATAATTGGGTCAATTATAGGAACATTTATTAATCACGTTATTCAAGTTATATAGTTAATTTATGAGAGGATAAACAGTCAGTTGAGTGATAGAATTTCTATTTGTCTAAGCAGAATATATGACAAAGCAGAATATATTCTCGGGCCGTGGCCCATTTGGCGAGCTGGTGAAGCAGGCTTGGAAATATTAGGAAACTGAGAACAATTTGATTTTGTGGTTCTTGCTTGTAGAATCATGTTTAAAATATGCAATTAAGCTTGGTAGGACATTTTTAAAAAAAATTTAAGCTTGGTAGAAGCATGTACCATGATCACTGTGTTAAGAAATGTCGAGGTTGGGTGTGTCAAGAGAGGGAGGGCTATTGATGCTTAGGCTGTTCACAAAATTGACCTATTGCATGAAACGCCTGATTAAGCTCATCGATATGTGCACCTCTGTTGTGAAAGAGGGGGGCGCTTATGAGTCTAAATCAATCCCGCACAGATGAGTAGCTGGAATTTGCACTTAAGGGAAAAAGGAAGGAAAAAAAGTCTCGAAGTTCATTCATCTGTACTTTTGTTGGTCGTAATATGCATGTCTATTTGTCTTTAGAGCAGCTAACAGTTCTTCTACTTGCAGGTGTTCCTTGGACTGAGGAGGAACATAGGATGTTTCTACTTGGATTGCAGAAGCTTGGAAAAGGAGATTGGCGGGGAATTGCACGCAATTATGTTATATCTAGGACACCCACTCAAGTGGCCAGCCATGCTCAGAAATATTTTATTAGGCAAACGAATGTATCCAGGAGAAAAAGACGATCCAGCCTATTTGATATTGTAGCAGATGAAGTGAGTACCTTCCTTCTACATATCACGCGTGAACGGATAACAAAACTTATGTGTAGGACTGTTGGTTGACACCCTCACCCACGCACAAAATGAAGAAATATTTCATGAAAATTCATTTATTACAGCTTGTTGTGCTTGCCAATTTGTTTTACTTAGCGTAGCACCCCCAGTTACACCGACAAATCCCTAATGTTCTCATACTAGGTTTGTTAACCAGTTACATTTGTCTACTATTTCTAAATGCGGTGTTTGGTTAAGGTACCATCCATTCTCTATTTACCTCACTTAGACTGGTTAAGCAGAAAACTGCTTTTGCACTCTGTTCTTTCGCTTGAGTGCAACATTTATATTAATTTTGGGAGACGTCTTTTCATAGTAGTTTCCCTCATGAAACTTTGTTCAAGGTCTCATACGCAATCATTAGGAAATATACAAATATATTTGTTCTTTTTTCCTTTCCAAGTTGTCTCAAATTTGATATAGTTATGTATCATGCCATGACCCTTTTCTACAGTCAGCTGATACCCCAATGGTGCCTCGAGACTTCTTATCGGTCAACCAACCAGAAACAGAAAAGCAAAATGAGAACACGCTGCTTGATCCGCCTGCTATTGATGAAGAATGTGAATCGATGGATTCTACCAACTCAAATGATGGAGAGCCTGCCCCTTCAAAGCCTGATAGCTCACAGCCCTGCTACCCTATCATATATCCCACGTACATCTCCCCATTTTTCCCATTTCCAGTTCCATTTTGGTCTGGATATGAGAATGGTGCAGAAGAAAGCAAGAAGGAGACTCACGAGGTGGTCAAGCCAATGGCAGTTCATTCAAAGAGCCCAATCAATGTTGATGAGCTTGTGGGCATGTCAAAACTGAGTTTAGGAGACTCTATCGGTAATGCTGGTCCTTCCCCGCTTTCGCTGAAACTTCTCGAAGGCTCGTCTAGGCAGTCGGCCTTCCATGCAAATCCAGGCTCTAGCAGTTCAAACATGAATTCGAGTGGCAGCCCGATCCACGCAGTTTAACCGGAGGTGATTCCTGAACTAGGATTGTAGATTAGCCAAGTGGTGTGGATGAGCACTACAGGTTATATTGTTAATACAAGACTAATAAAATATGTGCAGTCTGGTTTGGGTTTCAGTTATGTTTCTCTTGTGGGAACAAATTAATAAGTTTAGTTTCTTTTTTTTTTTTCTTTATGTTTTTTCTCTTTTAACTTTATTTAGGTCTTTGGCTTTAGGCTATAGTATCTTTTTATTATAAGTTATTTAATCTGTTATTTGCTTGTGCGTCCTTGAATTATTTGTTAATTCCTCGGTTTTCTCAGTTCTCAGTTCGTTTGTGTTGATCAAGCAGAATTAAATGCTACTTTAAATTCCAGAAACCATTATTATTAATATTTTTTGATCTTAGGGGTGGGGGATTCGAGCTTTACATCTTTAGGCAGAGTCAAGTGTGGTATTACTGTTAGGTTATACCTGGAACTACGAAATCATTCATTTTCAGTTAGCAATTTAGCATTGATTCCTTTTTTCACATCCTCAATGGACCCTTATACAAGATGAGAAAATTGCCATTGGTATGATTCAAGATGTATATTTCTCGGACAATGGTGAGGGATATCAACGGAGTCCAGCACCACACTTTGAAAGTAGATTGCATGCGTTTAGAACACGGGTTTGGAAGGTAATTTTTAGGTTAAAATTAATTGATTATTTAAAAATTAATTATAATATTTATTGACTTTTTAAAAAAATACAAAAACTAAGATAAAAACTTTAGGTTTATGTCTGAAAACCAAACAAATCATTAGTTATTTTATACATATACATAAGACTCCTTTTTATTAATTGTGGTGTCTTGTATCAGGGTGTCTCTTAGTTTTTTTATTTTTTTTATTTTTTATTATTTTTTATTATCTTGTTGCACACTGTTCAAGAAAATTGTCACGCTGATCTAGGAAGTTTTTTTGGGAGCACCTAAGGTGGAGGTATGTGGCTACTAAATAAGCATGTTGGCATGACGAATAAGGCAACTACAATCACGTTGGGATGAATTCTCATCATTGTATCATTCAATAATACATGCTCACAAATGAAGCTTTTGTTTATGCTACTGACTTTTATATCAGCTAGGCAGGCTTCCATCACTTCTCTGTCTCTCTCTCTCTCTTTTTAATTAAAAAAACGCCATTTGCAAACTGCCACTATATTACTTTAGTAGTCAGCAAATTGATTACCCATATTATCACCGAGACGAGCCAATTTTGCATATATTTGACAAGTAAAATGTCCAGCTTATAACCATCATCTATTTTAACAAGGGCCTTGGCAACTCTTACCTACAAACAACTAACAAAAATTGCCTAGAGCTAGGGGTGTTGGTTTTGGTGATCGAGTCTCATTAATTTCTTAGGAATAAGACCGACCATCTAGCCGAACAAAGGGGTGCTCAGTTGATTCATTGAGCATCTACTGATTGCAGTGGTTTAGATATGACTTGTGAGGAGTTGAGATTCAAATGACCAAAGTGATATGCGGTTGAGATCGGCCATCAATGAGGGTCTTGGTGGTGATGATGCGGAGCGGTAGAGGTTTGCACATGGCTGGGTACTGCGGCCACGACAAGACAAACTCGTAGAGAGTTGAAAGAAAGAGAGTCGAATTTTTGAGATTTGAGATCTAAGAGGGAGATCGAGGGATGGGAGGGGGATTGTGAAAGTGTCGAAGTGGGAGATCAAGATCTGTTGGGGCATGGGATGGTCGGTTTCAGTTCTAGGTCGAGTCCCATGCCATTGAGTTGCCTAGTTCACCAATCGATTTGGTCGGTCATTGACCTTGTCGATTTGTTATGAGCGGTTTTCATCATTTCTATTTTTATATTCAAAACAAAATCATTAAATACTGATAAACAGTTAATATTTTTAAAATTTTAATATAATTTTAATCAGATTTAATAAGTAAATAACAAATCTTATTATAGAGATATCTTATCGTAAAAAATTTTAAAAAATAAAACAATCTAAAATAATAATGATAAAAATTATATTACGAAAAATCATGAGAAAAATACAAATGCTACGTAATATTTTCCCAAAAAATGGATTATGGAGGGAGCATTTTTCAAAAAAAGAAAATCTTGTTCATAACTTATTTGCTAGTTCCTCTCTCTCTCTCTCTCTCCTTAGGCCTTTAACTTCCTCGTCACCAACATCAAACGCTAAAACCAGGGATTTCCATTCAAAGCCATGAATTTCCTCAACCCAAACAGATCAACGGTCACCAGACCCTGGCCCAGCAAGAGATCATCATCATCATCATCGTCATCGTTACAGAGATCTCCACTCCTCTTCCTGACCATCCTCTTCTGCGTCCTCATCTTCTTCCTCTACTACCAATCTCTCTCTCCCACTTCCCTCTCTCTCCCCTCCTCCCCCACCCTCTCTTCTCCCCATTCCCATTCCCTCCATTGCCCAATCTCCCTCATCGGAGAAAAGTTCCTCTGGTACGCACCCCACAGCGGCTTCAGCAACCAGCTCTCCGAGTTCAAGAACGCCCTTTTATTGGCCGCCATTCTGAACCGGACTCTGGTCGTTCCTCCGATCCTGGACCACCACGCCGTTGCTCTCGGAAGCTGCCCCAAGTTTAGGGTTTCGAGTCCGCCCGAGATTCGGCTTTCGGTTTGGGATCACGCCGTTGAGCTCATTCGCGATGGGAGGTATGTCGGTTTCATGGTTCTTATTGTGTAAATGTTTTTACCAGTTTTTAGGGATTTGGAAATGGGTTTTTGTTGATTTTGGAATGTGGGTTTTAGTGGGTTTCTTTTAGTTTCTGTGGAAATGGCGTCAATGTTCAGTTTTCACTTAATCGAGTTTTATTGTTTTTTTCCCCCTTGAAAATGCTGTTACGAATCGGATAATTTTACACTATTTAGAGCTATAGAATAGAAGAAAAATAAATAAATAGGTAGACACAAGATTTATGTAGTGGTTCATCTTAGTGTGAGAGTTACTTTCACTTTCGACGGCAACAGAATCGCAGAATTTGATTGTGTTGAAGAAAAATATTACAAGAGAAATTACAACCAGCTCTTGATTCGTATACCGAATTCATGTTAGGACTACAATTTTTTTATTTTATAAGATGTTAGGACGACAATTAGGCTCCACATGCTCAACAAATGGGACCAATCACCAATGTTTAGTACTTTAGAATAAGAATTTTGTTGGAAGGGAAAGTAAAGGAACTAGACTGCTGTGGGTTTCAAGTTTAGTTGCAAATTCTCAACTTACAAGTTTTTGCCAGACGATTATTGCACAAACTTACCAGGATCTTTTTAGAAAAGCCAAGTTAATAGTACTTCTGTTTTATGTTTTATATTTTGTTTAAAATTGAAATGTAGGAGATCCTCTCACGATGTTGGGAGAATCTCGACCATTTTTTTTTTCCTACTCGTAAGTCTAAGAAACAGAATGTGAAGAATAGAACTTTTACGAAGCTAGACCTTAAGTTGATAAGTTGTTCCTTTTCTGTATATATTCTCACATGATTTTCAGCTCAACCTTTCGATTTCATGAATGCTAGACTTCAAGGCAGTTTTAGGTTTATCAGATGGTTCTAAATTTTATGATCTTGTTATATTTTTGCCAATATCTTTCTCCGTTTTTTTGCAGGTATGTCTCCATGGCTGATATCCTTGATATTTCATCATTAGTTTCTTCGTCCTTTATCCGAGCCATAGATTTTAGGGTGTTTGCTTCCGAATGGTGCAATTTTAACTTAGATAGCATCTGTGTGAATGAATTGGATAAGCAATCGTCTTTTCTCAATAGCCTAAAACAATGTGGATCTCTACCATCTGGCCTTGATGGTAGTGTACGTAAGTGTTTATATGCTGTGGATGAGGACTGCAGAACTACAGTTTGGACATACAAAAATGGTGATGAAGATGGCACATTGGATTCTTTCCAGCCTGATGAACAGCTCAAAAAGAAGAAGAAAATTTCGTATGTTAGGAGAAGAAGAGATGTGTATAAGAATCTCGGACCTGGTTCCAAAGCTGACTTGGCCACGTTGCTGGCATTTGGGAGCCTTTTCACTAGTCCTTACAAAGGTTCAGAGTTATACATTGATATCCATGAATCTCCTAGAGATCGAAGGATACAGAAATTGATTGAGAAGATTGAGTTTCTTCCATTTGTCCCTGAAATTATTAGTGCGGGAAAAAGGTTTGCGCATGAGACCATACGCGCCCCATTTCTTTGTGCACAGCTTAGATTATTAGATGGGCAGTTTAAAAACCATTGGAAGACTACTTTTCTGGGGTTAAAGCAGAAAATCAAATCTCTGGGACGGAGTCCTCATCCTATTAATATTTTTGTGATGACTGATCTTCCTGAAGCTAATTGGACTGGAAGTTACTTGGGAGATTTGGCTGGAGATGCTCATCAATTTAAACTGTATTTTCTGAAAGACAGAGATGAGTTAGTTATACAAACAGCAAGAGAACTTGTGGATGCAAATCATGGCTTGAATTTTGGGTCTCTTCCAAACAATAGTGACGGAGATGGTGCCATTAAGAAGCATTGTCGTCCGTCAACATTACTGGATGTACTTCTATACATAGAAGAAACTGTTTGCAGCTGTGCCTCCCTAGGATTTGTCGGAACTTCGGGTTCAACTATTGCAGAGAGCATAGAGTTGATGAGAAAGTTTGGCATGTGTTCAAGTTCAACTCGGACTGCATTATGACATATGCACGCCTTTTGACACGATGAATAGAGTAAAACTGTCACACATTTCAGTCTAGATATTTGCCCTCTTGATTTTTAATAATCTCACGAGACTAGTTCTTTCAATGCTCCTGCCAGAATATGGTGTACATTTGTTTGTGTTGACGGCAAAACAATGCAGAAGTACTTCCATATATGGCCCAATCTCCGACTGCAGCCCTTCACTGATAAACTGTCACTTACGCTCGCAATAAATCACAGAGGTTTCCTCCAAGAAGGGATCTGAGAAGAAAAATCCGTATTCATCATCTTCTCTTTGGTGAGTTTGGACCCACTTGATTCTTTTCACATATCAAATGTATATTTATATTAATAGAAATGGATTTATTTTTGATCTTCTGATAAAATTCATTTAGAAGCCTAGTCAGCTTATACTAATTTGGTCATTCCTTTACCCTTTTGTCAAATTGCATTTGCTAAATATGGCCATTGAAAATTGCTAAACCCAGTTTTGGCCGTTAAATGATAGAAAGAAATGATTTTACTGTTGATCATTTTTCAACTTTTGTCGAGCGATAGCTGACATATATATTTTTCCCGTAAACGGATTAGATCGCTTCTTTTATCACCTAAAGTCGGAGATTTGAGCTGCATAGTACGCTTTAAATTTTGGGACGTACTATAGTTTTTGCATGTTCTTTATCACCTTGAAGATCTAGGAACTCCAGGTTCTTACCCATCCTTGAACTTCTGGTCCAAAGCTGGCTGATTTTGGCGAATCAGATTGGAAAGTGGATGCGAAGGCACTATATGTGTATATTTATATATATATGTGTGTGTGTGAGTGTCTGTATATATATATATATATATATATATATTATATTCTTAAGTAGTTTCTTTTTACAACTTGTGGTGGTACCAGAAATATGAAAAAATCAACCTTCTAAACGTTGGAAAATTCGGAGCTAAATGCTGCAAAGGCATTTTGGTATGAACTTTCTTTTTTTTTAAGCAAAAAAAAAGATCTTGTGACAGTCTCGTCATTTCCCATTTTTTAAGTTCACGTAAGCAGGGACATTTTCCTGAGTTGGCTGGGGATTCGAACCTTCAACCTTTCGGTTCGAGAGATTCTAAGGTTGCCTCCCCAACTCAGCTACTCCTACGTGTTCACTTTCTTCTTTTTGTTGGCTGAAAAGGAAAAATGCCTTGGGACCAATTTGTTTTTGTTGGATACTTGGTTTAAATTTAAAAAATGCGAATGGGCATTGAATTGGGTTTTTTGTCGGCTTTTTCTAGGCGGCTTTATCTCACGAGAAAAAGAGATGAAAAGGAAATGGTGTATATTTTATTTTCTGATATTACAAAAAGGGGAAAAAATGTTTATATTGTTTCGCATTTTCTAAAGAAAAAAGGACGGTGTTCGTGAGGACCTTCTTAGAGAGATTTGGTTTCTGACCTACTTTGGCTCAACATGAACTCACTTTTTTTTTTTTCCTGCTGAATAACATAAACTCACTTAAATCTAGCGTTTCATTATCCCAAATTCGAACTTTGGCCTATGCACATAGATATGGTTTGAGAGGCTTGAAATTTTGACTTAATCAGGCGTGTTCTCCCTCCTACAAAGAGACCCGATTCATGATCTATTTAGACTCAAACATAAAACTCACTTAATTCTAGCTTTTCATTATCCCAAATTCGAATTTTGGCCTATGCACACTACTATGGTCAGAGAGGCTTGAAAAATTAACTTAAGGGCCCGTTTGGGGGAATATAGATGGTGTTTTGAAGGTTTGGTTGGTAATGTGTATTTGAAGAGAAAACTTTTGAAAAAAGTTCTGTGATAAATAAAATAGTACAAAAATTTCAAATATAGTAAAAAAAAAAATATGCAGAATAGATCTTGTTTTGTTCGTCTTGTCGTTACGAGCATTTTGACATAAAAATCATCTCATTTTAATTCGAAATGAGAAAATCATGGACTTTAAAAGACTGAATTTTTTGAAAATGAAAAAGAGAAAAAGTTTGATTAAAAGTTAAGATTTTGAAATTTAAATGGTGTTTTGTCATCTGAAGGTAGTGTTCTAAACGGACCCTTAATTAGCATGCCCTCCCATCTGTGATTGACTTTCTTAGAGAGACCCGTTTTATGACCAACTTATGCTCAACATAAAACATAAAACTCAAATCTAGCCTTTCATTATCCCAAATTTGATGTGAGAAGGAAATCTTCCATTTTTCTATCAAAATTTGGGCTGAAATATAAATGTCAATCTCTCGAGAAATGTATTAGTGTTTAACATATCTGCTTTACTCTACTTTTTAGTTGTTTTTCTTTTTGTGAATAGTTTGTATGATATTGGATTGGAGCTATTATTGTTTTTTCTTTATTTTTAATGAAATATTAGAGATAGATAAATGATGAGGGTGCTAAAAAAGTGTCAACCTAATTGAGATGTTTCGGTGTATCTATTGATTTATGTCCTAAACAAACTTACAAGTAAAATATTAGCTTTAACATGACATTTTCCTATTAAAAAAAAACATGCTAAAACTTATTGGTTAAAAACAATCATATATAAAAAAAAAAAAAAAAAAGAGAGATAGAGGAGGAGAGAAGAGAAAATTACGTAAATAACCACATTTTTTCTTTTATTAACTAACACGATACAAATTTTAGTTAACTTAGTTTAATTTTATATCATATTAGTGTAATATTAATTTTTTATATTATGTTAATATAATGATCTTTAAATTTATGTCATTCAGATACTTTTCCCTATTAAAAATAATATATGTACCTTTTTCTTGAGCATGTCAAAACTCCAACTCTTTTTCCTCATTAAACACGCTAAAAGTAAGCCTGCACTTAGATAACGGATTGAAAATGAAATTTTTATATTAGAGTTGATTGATTTTTTAAAAATTAATTATAATTTTATTAATTTAAAAAAATAAAAAAAAATAATTTAATTAAAATTGAGTTAAAATATTAAATGAAACATAAAAAAATACTGGGTATCAGTAAACGGATCATGCAATATTATTATTATTTCTTACATTAATTAGATGGGCCCTAGAATGAAACTGGTCGGAAGGTACAAGACAAAAGGCCAATGTTCATCAGCCAGAGGTAAAGTCAATCACGAATACTATAGTACTTAAATCGATTTTTTTTTTTTTTTTTGACTAAAATTCATATCCACATTGTTTTACCAAACTTAAACTGATCCATCGGTCAACTTAATTTATTTTTGTTTTCAATTGTAATATGTTTCGAAAGTGTTTTGGCTAATTTTTCCTCAATATAAAAAAAATTTTGATTTTTATATTGAGAAATATGTTGTGTAATTAATAATTCCATATCATATATTGAGTTTGTTCGACATGACTTTTTTTAAATATTTTGGCTTTTAAGTTTAATCTTTTATGATATTGAGATGATTTATTAGAAGAGTTTTGACTATTTATATTTATTTATAGTCAAAATCAGAAAATATGACTTTTCAAAAAAAAATTTTGGAATAAAAATTTGAAATCTATATTAAAGTTTAATAAGAGATTACAAACTTTGTTTTAACCTTTTTATTATTGATTAAAAAAGTTAAAAATCACTTTTAATATATTAAACTCCTTCTAAAAAGCCAGAACTTTAATTTTCTCCTTTAAACAGCACCACTCAATAATAAAGTTTGTGATGATTGTTACTACTTAATATCAGCACTACTAAATAATAAAGTGTGCAATATCACGTTATGTCGTTTTACTCAATGATAAGGAGTGTTCAGTATCGTGTAATGTCGTTTTATATTACGTGATGTAGCTAGAATTTCATCAATAATTCTTAGTTATGAACGAGTTTAATACCCGTGCGTTGCACGGAGAAGGAAGAAAAAAATAAATAAATAAACTGAGTATTATATAATAAAAACAGTTAGTTAAAATAAATATTATAATTATAATAAGTATAATTCTTCCCAAAATCTCTCCCAACAGTGAAGATGCAAAATCAAAATGACAATAGTACTAACAATAATAAAAACGAAAACAAAAGCAAAAAATTTAAAAAAAATTTCTGTAGTCATACTCATTTAAAGAAAAAAATTTTTAAAAAAAGAACAAAAATCTTTAGATTCAAAAGAACCGGAAAAAACTAACCCTAACAAAAAAATTATAACAAAATAAAATATATATCCCATTTTCTTCTTTTTTTTTTTACTGTTTTTAAAAAAAACCAAAAAAATAAAAAAAACAAATTTTTATCAGGTTATATACATGTAAAAAAAAAAGAGATTTTTTTAAATATAAAACAAAACAAACAAAAAAGACACAAAAAAATACACGCAGAATCTTAAAAAAAAAAAGGTCTTTAAAAAATAGAACAAAAGAAACAAAAAAGACAAAAAAAACCCATAAAAAAAATCTGAAATAAAGATAAAAAATTTAAAGTAAAAAATCGTTTAAAAATTAAAAAAAGGCATAGTGAGCAAAAACACAATATAACAATAGATCGGAATCTAATGTCTAAAATTTAGCATAAAAAAAATGACAAAAACAATATTAAGGAAAAAAAAAAACTCTAAATAGGGATAAAACTGACAACACATTGTCGGAAAAAGAAAAGCAACTAAAAAAGAGAGGTAAAACTGGGATAACACTGTAGCAAAGGAAAAAAGTAACTACAAATGAAGGGTAAAATCGTCTATTAATAATTTTAGAAGGATAAAATTGTCCTAATACTGTATCAAATAGTAAAAGACAAGGAAAAAAAGAGGAAAAAAATATTGTTAAGAACTGTAAAAAGAAGAGTAAATATCCCCTTCATTTTAGTGATTTCGGCGATGGAGGAAAGAAGAGAGAGGGAAAAATAGGGTTTCAAACTCAAAAATGCAAAAAATAACATAAGAGAGAGAGAGAGCTGCAGAGTCAGAGAGGTGCAGAGAGAGAGAAAGGACAGAGAACAAATACACGGTATAATAGGCAGTGGAAGCCGAAAAGTCAAAGAGAAAGGAAAGCTTGGAGGGCAATTACGTCCTTCCACTGTAAGATAACTAACCGGCAGGCAAATGGAGGAGGGCAAGAGCGTAATTGCACTGTTCGGGACTGTGCTTTACTGTAGATATAACGTCGAAAACAAAAAAAAAAGGGAAAAATTACTATTCAAAACTGTAGAAAGAACAGTAATTTTCCCTTCTCTTTTAGTATATAGTAATAATATAAGCACTCAATAATTTAGATTGTAGTCCACCTCTCCGAAATTGGAGCAATAAATTACATTAAATTTCTCGTGGGGTAATGATTAGTAATTTGATTTCTCCATGACAGATCGTTCAAATGAACCAACAATTGTACTTGGGAAAAAAATTTTTGTCTAATTTAATTAGAATTGGTACAAAAAAATATTGTAATTAAAATTTGGGTCCTTAACACTAATTTAATAAAAAATGATTAATAAATAATTTTCTGTTAAGCTTTGTCAAACTTATAAGTGTTGAGATTTTATGTAATTGAATCATTTATCCTGTTACTATTTTGTGATTATTATTGTAATTACCCTTTTATATTTCTTTCCAGTTTTAGAGATTGCATAATATCAATTAGCTTATATATGACTTGTTTTTTAGGTTTCTTAATTGCAGTTCTTCTCTATATAATCTTGTACAAATTCAATAGAAATTGTGAATGAAAATTATTTGAATATCAAATTTTAAGTTAGTATCAGAGCCAATATCAGATCCAACATTAGAGCCATTCAATAAGTTTTCATTCACTGCAAATAGCAAAATTGCAAAAATAAAACAAATCAAATAACAAAATACCCATCAAATCATCACCCATTCTTTAATTCCATAAAAAACCCACACCTAGTAAATCGTAAATCGCACATCAAAAACCTGCAAATTGCAAATCTCAAATCAAAACCCGTAAATCGACAAATCACAAAATGTCATAGCAAACAATAAATCACCATGTAAAACCGTCCCAAAGTATCCAAATTAAAACAATCCCACAGAGAACCACTAAGCATTGTCAGTCCACCTGCGCTACTGTCGTGTTCGTTACCGTTGTTTCAGTTCCATTTGTCCTCATCGCCAACATTATATTTAGATGAAGGACGTCACTTTTCAAGAGGCAAGACGAAGCTCTCGTGTATTAATTGTTTTTTTTTTTTTGTTCATAACAAACAAGCAAATTACCAAGCAAATCACGTTGAAGGCATGTGTAAAGTGAGGTCCGTGTCTTTAATTATCGTATTCTCTTTTAAATTCATCCAACTACACATGATCTAAAAAAAAAAAAAAAAGAAAATGTTGATTGCCTGACTGCCAAAAAAAAAAAAAACAAAAAAAAAAGATTTCAGTTATTTGAAAAAAAAAAAAAAGGAAAAATAAAGAGTTGATTATTTGATTGAAAGAAAAAAGAGTAAAAAAAATATTGAATTATCCAGGACAAAATATGCTCATGTTATTGATCAATCTGAAGTTGGTCAACATTCTCTCTGAGACGATGTTAGATTGGAAAATCTCAAAGTCTTTTGGGTAAGTTGGTACTAACTTGAGGGGGAGTGTTGAGATTTTGTGTAATTGATTATTTTTTTGATTTTCATTTTGTGATTATTCTTGTAATTATTCATTTGTATTTCTTTTCAGTTTTAGAGATTGTGCAATATCAATTAGTTTATATATAACTTGTTTTTTAGGTTTCTTAGTTATAATTCTTCTCTATATAATCTTGTACAAATTCAATAAAAATTGTGAATGAAAATTATTTGAATCCTAAATTTCAAGTACAAATTCTATTGGTATTGTTGTTATTATGATTGTTTAAAACAAATGAAATTTATAATCATGTTCAACAAAATCTAGATGCGATGAACCGGAACGATTCTACCCTTTAACTTGTCTTTCTTACTTTTCCTTTTTCTTTTCTTTTCTTTTCTTTTCTTTTCTTTTCTTTCTTTCTTTCTTTCTTTCTTTCTTTCTTTCTTATTTTAGTCTGTGGTAGAGTTCCATTTATATACCCTATTGATAACACTCATTTTTAAACTGTTTTAATCTAATTAAATGATTGAGATGCTAATTGTGTATGATAATTATGATATACCTTAACTTATAATAATCGAGAATAATAAATTAAAATTTTTTTTTAAAAAACCACCCTTCACCGATGGAAGGTGGGGGGCGACCGAAGGTCTTAGGGGTGGCGGGCCTCGTTGTCAGAGGCTTGACGTCTGCTTCTTTGGGGGGGGGGGGGGGGGGGTGCGTACTTGGATCACAACGGGGGGCTCGTAGGGGGCAATGGGGACCTGAGTCAGGGGTGGGGGGGGGGGGGGGGCTTAGGTCGCACTGTGTGGGTTGGGGGTGGGGGTCCGTCGCCTGGGGGACTCGCCGGTAGAAGGGTATAGGGGTGGGTTTTTTTATTTTTATTTTTTTAGTATATAATACTATGAGTTAAGGTACATCATAATTATCAAGTGCAAGCAACATCTTAATCGTTCAATTACATCGGAACGGTTTAAAAATAAACTCTACCGATAAGATATATAAATAGTACTCCTTCAAACTTACTTCTTCTTCTTCTTTCTTTCTTTCTTTCTTTCTTTCTTTCCTTTTTTTTTTTTCTTTTTTTTTTTTTTTTTGGGAAGACTTCGAGCTGGTCACGGTCTAATACTCTACACACGGACAGCTCTTCTACCTCTTTCTTGTTTATTCCACATGATCCCTTTTAATTATATATATATATATATATATATATTTTTCAACCAAAAATACAACAACTTTCTAACCGGATAAGGTGATCACATTTAATAAATAGCCATAAAAGATAGTTGCTAATTGTTGACCAACTTTAGCCGATTTTTAAGAGTGTAATAAAGAGTTTTTTTACACATATTTTTTTTAATTTGATCTTTTACACATTTATTCTTTTATCACATTATTATTTCACTTGTTAATTTCGGAACTTTTTTTATAATGTTACTTAAGGAACTACCAAATATTTTTGCCCACAAAAACACTACAAAATCATTACTTGAAATCTATGTAATATTAAATATTAATTCTTAAATAGCTAAAACAAGTCAACAGTTATAATAGTGGAGTTATTTAATTATTTATTTTATAATTAGATATTTACAAAAGTTAAAATCATATTAAAACAAAATTTTAAAATTTAACACAATATGATAAAATATGATTAAAAAAAGGAGAGAATACTACCAATAACGTATTTTTATATCCTATTATAAAATTCTTTATTAATGTGAGAGTAGTCCAATTACAATTTTGAAGGTTGATAAAAGGCCTGACTACAAAAAAAAAAAAAAAAGAAGTTAATGACAAAATAGTTACAGACAAAGCCTAACATTAATTTTACACATAATTATATTATAAGATAAACAGTTTAAATCCCTAATTTCCAAATTAAAAAAAAAAAAAAAAGGTTAATGACAAGAATGCGTTTTACTCTTATCCTTTTAATATGTCCAGAAGTTTTATAATCTGCAATCTTTATATAGAAAAATCTTGTTCAATCAATATATCATGTAATGTTAGACTCATGATGATTCAAATGAAGCACAATCTATCGTTTAAATAAAATTGGGTCACACCATTCAAGTTTGGAATTTCTCCAACAAATATGAAGATAAGGATAGGATAACACTAGGGGGTCTTTTAGAATGACAATTGGAGACGGAGTTTAGATATTGTTTTAAAAACGTGTGTTTGGTTGGGTGTGAATTAAAAATGAACTATGATATAGAAAATAATATAAAAATTTGAAATGTATTCAAAAAAATATAGTATGTATCTTGTTTCATTCATCTATATTTTTTTTCTGCGATTTGAACCAAAAAATTCGTATAATTTGGACTTGAAATAAAAAAATTATAAACTTCCAAAATTTGAATTTTTTAAATATTAAAAGAGAGATAAAATAAGATATAGAATTAAGAATTTTATATTTGAATAGTCAAAATTTCGTATGAAAACATCTCTAATTATCCTATCTTTTAAAAGAAAAGAAGAATCCAACGAACGGGGGATTTTTAGGGGGAGTTTGGTGAATGAGTTTGAGTTGAAATTTTTAAGTTTCAATAATAAATTTTTTTGAATTTTCAGAAAAGACAAAAAACTTTTTGGGAAAAAGACAAAAATTTTTTGGGAAAAAGACCAAAAAAAGTTTGAAAATCTTGATTTAAACTCATTCACCAAACTCCCCCTTAATTGATTTATTTATTTGGTTAGAAACTAATATGTGATTAACGGTTCGTTTAGTGTTTGAGTTGAGTTTAAGATGAGATAAAATTTTTAAGTTTGAGTTGAGTTGATTTTTTAAAAAATAATTAAAAATTTTGTTGACTTTTTTAAAAAAAATAAAAATTAAGATAAAAAATTTGAGTTAAATTTAAATTAAACTTATTTATTAAATATAGATTAAAAGAAAATAACATGTGATTAATTGCGAATAGTCGTCAATCACATCCAAATTTAAACCCACCCAAAAAAAAAAAAAAAAGAAAAGAAAAGAAAAGAAAAAGAAAATTCCAACTTAAGATTAAAAAAAAAAAAGAAAAAGTTGTCCAGTTTAACACGTGACGATCTACCTCGAAAAGAAACAAAAAAAGGTATAATTAAAAAAAGATAAAACAGAAAAAAGAAAAAAGAAAAAAAAAAAAAAAAGGACAGCGGTCTGTGCTAACAAAATCCTCGGGAACGAAAGTGCTTATCAAAATGCTGACGTCGAGAGCCGTCTGCTCGGCATTATATAATGAACCACGTATTTACTTTATTTTACAGTTCTAACAAAATCAAGGGAAAACATAAGGAGGAAAAAAAAAAAAAAAAAGAATCCTCTTTTAGTAATCGTTAGGCCGTTTTTGACCGTCCGATCGCTGGAAATGGAGGGCGTAGATCACCTGTCGCACGAAAGGAGCAAGGCTCAGTTCGATGTCGACGAGATGAAGATCGTCTGGGCCGGCTCTCGCGACGCCTTCGAGGTCTCCGATCGGATTGGTCGCCTCGTCGCCTCCGATCCGGTAAAAGTTTTAATTTTTTTTAAATTTTGTTCCTTTTTTGTGAATTTTCTTGTTTAGTTTCTGTTTGGTTCGCGGGAAAACGTTGAATTTTGGGTATTTTTCGCTACCGAGTAGAAGGAGAAGAAATGAGAGAATGTATAACCCGTTCAGCGTCTTCGAAGCTAGAAAATTTGATATTTTATTTTTGTTTTTTTAAGATTTTGTCCTTTGATGATTGACACACACACACATATATATTTAACGATGAATTGTTGTGTTGGGTAGGCCTTTCGAAAGGATAATAGAACTATTCTAGCTAGGAAAGAATTGTTCAAAAACACACTGAGAAAAGCCGCTCATGCCTGGAAACGAATCAATGAGCTTCGACTCACTGGTATGTTGTCCTCACCATGGTGTCCTTTTATCATAATTATTATTATTTTTTTTTTCCTAAACTTTTATTCCTCAATCATGTAATTCAACTGGAATTTTCTGATGTTACAGAAGAAGAGGCATCAAGGTTAAGGTTTTTTGTGGACGAGCCTGCTTTTACAGATCTTCATTGGGTAGGTTCCACTACTTTCTAGATAACTGGTTCAATTTTCAAGTTGCTTCTTTGGTTCCAAGAATTTAATTTGAAAACTAAGCATGTGTTTGGTTCACCAATCCAAAACAAAAAAACTCGGCTCAATTTTTGTCTGAAAAGCCAACCAGTTTCACAATTCACAGATCAGATTATGACTTAAAAACTCCAACTTTAAAAGTCCATAACTTTGCATATATAAGTCCAATGAGGATTTTTATTTTTTATTTTTTAATTTTAATAAATTGCAAAGAATTTCGAGACGAACGAAATAAGATTCATATTGATTTTCTTTTCCAAACGCATTTCAAGTTTTTACACTTTTGAACTCCAATCAGACAAACATACAACTTAACTCCAGCTTAATTCAAATCAAATTTTTTGAACTCCAATTGTTTCCCCGAACACATGCTTAACATGAATTGGCATGTGGGTTCTGTTTAGGGAATGTTTGTGCCAGCTATTAAAGGACAAGGCACTGACGAGCAGCAGCAGAAATGGTTGCCCCTTGCATATAAGATGCAAATTATTGGTTGTTATGCACAAACTGAACTCGGTCATGGCTCTAATGTTCAAGGGCTGGAAACCACGGCGACATTTGATCCCAAGACAGATGAATTTGTTATCAATAGTCCTACATTGACTTCAAGCAAAGTGAGTAAAATGAGTAATGAATCTTTACCTTTTTCATTTCTTCAAAAAATTTTTTTTTTTTGAATTTTCTAGGTTTTTGTCCTTACATTGAAACTTAATAAACATGTTATTATTGTCATTTTATTGAGGAATCACCATGTTCTCATGTCTACATGAATGAACTTTCTAGATTGGATTCTTAATGTTCTTCCTTAACTGTTATGAGTAGTGGTGGCCTGGAGGACTGGGTAAAGTTTCCACACATTCTGTTGTCTATGCACGTCTTATCACTGATGGTCAGGACTATGGAATACATGGTAACTGCCAAGTTGGTTTATTAAATTCTTGTTTCATGAATAATAATTTATTTGAGATTGATATTGTAAAACTCTCGTTTTCAGGTTTCATTGTTCAACTGCGGAGCCTGGATGATCACTTACCCCTTCCAGGCATAACTGTAGGTGACATTGGAAATAAATTTGGTAGTGGAGCGTACAACACCATGGACAACGGGGTCTTGAGATTTGACAATGTGCGCATTCCAAGGGATCAAATGTTGATGAGGTTCATACTCCTGGCACATATATCCTCTCTGTCTCTGTCTTTATGTATACCACAACATTTTTTTATCATAACAAGTAGTTTTATAACATATATGCCCTTACCCTAATTGGGTCGACTTTTTTTTTTTTTCATCGTCTTTTCTTCATTCTGCCGAGGGTAATTGTCTAAACTTGTTTTGTTTCAGATATTCCAAATCCCTCATTGTGAAATTGCTTTTGGTTTTTCCAAGTGTGCAAACTTTTGAGCTTGTGAGCCTTAAAGTTGCTCAAATTAGACAGTTTTTACTTTTTAGGATAAAGTATTTACTTAATTCCTTCTAAAAATTTTGATAGAAATTTTTTTTCCTAGGGCTTGGTTTCCAAACTTTCATTGGATAAAAAGACTTAAACCATTTCAAGTTGTCACAAGTACTTACCTAGGGTCCCCCCTTCTAATTTCCTTTCAAAATCTATCAGGATTTCACAGGTTACAAGAGAAGGGAAATATGTGCAATCCAATGTGCCACGGCAGCTAGTTTACGGTACTATGGTATATGTTCGTCAAACTATTGTATCCGATGCTTCATGTGCTTTGTCACGCGCAGTTTGTATAGCTACAAGGTATAGTGCTGTTCGTAGACAGTTTGGCTCGCAAAATGGTGGTGCTGAAACACAGGTAGTCTTTTTACATATTTTGTTGCTTGAAGCTGTTTGACATATCTACTGACTACTGTTAAGGCATAATGAAAAATGATATTCATTCTATGTTGAGTTAGTATTCAATAGGTAAACCAAAAAAGTTGCTTGTAACAGATTGATTTTTATTCTGGTTGACTAATTCTAGAATAGTCAGCTTAAAATCACAGTTGAGAATATCTTTTGCTATAGTTAGGTTTCCTAAAGGAGACTTTGTGTAGATGTAATTTCTATGACCATTGCAAGTAGGCTGATCAACGGTGGCAAACTTGTAACATTGGACCACTAATAATGATAATCGAGAAGTCAAATAAGGAACTTTCTGTTAAATCCCGCATTGCAAGAATTCTGAAGTTTGTCTTTCTCTTGGCAGTTGTAGACATTATAAAAATGATTTCTTCTTGATGTTTGAAAGACGAGTATTTACTGTCTACATTTGACTCTCTTTTGCCATAGGTGATTGATTACAAAACTCAGCAAAGTAGGCTCTTCCCTTTGCTAGCCTCTGCCTATGCTTTCAGATTTGTTGGTGAGTGGTTAAAATGGCTATACACGGATGTGACCCAAAGGTTGCAAGCCAAAGAGTTCTCAACATTGCCCGAGGCTCATGCTTGCACTGCTGGATTGAAGTCTTTGACTACTACTGCAACTGCTGTAAGTAAATATTGCTGAGCTTCATAATTCTTTAAGTGTTCTATATTATTTTCTCTTGAAAGTTTGTTAGGCCTGCTGTATGATCTGAAGGAAACTTCTGCTGAGCTTAAGCTTTCACTTGTTTGTTTTAGTGCAGTATTCTGTTTAGCTTGGTTCTTCTTCAGTTCTTTCTTCTTCTTTTTCTTCTCCTTTTTTTTTTTTTTTTAAATTCATATTTTATTTATTCTTTTTCTTTTAACTCTGCCAATCTCTTTTACTAGTAATTAGGTTCTTGATATTAAAAAACAGTTATGATGTGCCATTGTAGTTTCTGTTACCATGTCGCAATCTGCATATGTGTACTTCTATACGTTCTTTTATGGTCTAATTATTTTGTTGACCTTTTACTTGGATTATAGGATGGGATTGAAGAGTGCAGGAAATTATGTGGTGGCCACGGATACCTATCTTGCAGTGGGCTTCCTGAATTGTTTGCTGTTTACATTCCTGCCTGTACATACGAAGGAGACAATGTTGTGCTGCTTCTTCAGGTCTCTGAAATTATCAATAGATTCTGAAATGGTAACATTGTTTGACTAGTGGTTGTTGGTTGGCTCGCTAGGAAACCTTTTGTTGTTTTTAAGTATACATCAATGTGGTCGATTGTGTTTTAAGTATGCACAAATGTTGTTGCAGACTTAGCCTGGTGTAATTCCACACCGCCCGCCTCTAATATTGGGGTCTATAGTTCAAATCTCCTGCTCCCAAGCACCAAAAAAATAAAAAGAAGAGGAGTCATTTATATAAGTGATCACTAATTTGTGGATAGAGGCCCTAAAATGTTTCTGATTGTTGGTTTCAATTCCACTACTAGTATTTATGCTTTAGCCTACAGTAGACATGGTAGCAATATTCAGGATATTTCACAAAAATTGGATGGTTCTATGCTTGCCGTTCACTTTCTCTTGCCTGTTGTTTAGAACCAGGAAACCTTTTCATTGGTGGGCTATAAAGTATTATGGTGTTAGTTTCTTGGTCGATCACCATCCAATTTTCTATGCAAATTATATGAAGTTGCTATCTTTCGTTGTTGGCCTCATTGATTGGCATGGGCTTTCAAAACTGTAACACAGCTTTCACTAATATCTTTTTTTTTTGGTTCAATTCTGTGGAGCTAATAGCCTATCCATATTCGTCATATGCCAAGCATGCCCAGAAAACTACAGTAGTTTCGGAAGAATGTTTCTTTAATTTAATTGTCTCTTTGGCTTTGAACTGGACATCCTGCGTTAATGTGCATGGTGTATTTAGGGTGGTTATTAAGATTGAACTTTGCTTCCAGGGCTGGCTCACTAGTTCCAGCTCTGTATTCTTAAAACTACATGCACTGATGTAAAAAATAACTCAGGTTGCAAGGTTCCTTATGAAGACTGTTTCTCAGCTGGTGTCCGGGAAAAAGCCAGTTGGAACCACGGCCTACTTGGGGCGAGCTGAACATCTAATGCAATGTCGTTCCAAAGTGCAAAAAGGTTAGTCTTGTCATGTTTCTCAAGTAACGATTTTGGACTCGCTCTCCCTTTTCCTAAGTTATCGCGGATAGTTGATAAGCTCTACAGTTAGTAAATGAAATTGATAAAGTCATAAAGGATCATCCCTCTAAGACATAATTGATTCACCAGTGCATTCATAAATTGATGGTTTTTCTCTTTAAACATAAATTTACAAATTTTACGTTTCTTTCTGCAGCTGAGGATTGGTTAATTCCTAGCGTGGTATTGGAGGCTTTTGAAGCAAGGGCCACCAGGTTGTCTGTCGCCTGTGCTCAAAACCTTAGCAAGTTCTCAAATCAGGAAGAGGGTATATCTTGTCTTTCCCTTGATAAAGTTTGAAATTTTCTTCATTTTTCTGTTTTTTCATTTTCTTCAAGTATCTCAAGGGATTATGTCCATGGGATCTGTAGGAGTTGGCACATGTGCCTATAAATCACTCTCTGGCCACTATTATGCTTTCGTCTTTCATTTTTATATTTTCTCTCATTTATTTTATGGCACCGGTAGTTTCATAGCTTTCAATGTTTATGTGAAAGCACTCCACTAAGTTTAAAAAAAAAAAAAACACCGTTGTTGGTGGATCATATTTCTTGCATGCATGCAGTGCCATGTGAAAAGGTGGGGGATCTATATTCCCCCAGACTAAATAAGCTCAAGTGTTTTCCGCTTTTGTTCATATACTAACCAGCTGTGTTGCCTCATGCACCAGGATTTTTGGAACTCTCAGCTGATTTAGTTGAGGCAGCAGTTGCTCATTGTCAATTAATTGTCGTTTCCAAGTAAGCTTCTTCCCTAATCTGATTTCTTCATCTCTTACGACATCTACTCCTGTTGCAAAACTGGTCCATTTTGCACTAGGCCGGTGATTTACCAACTCTTCTCATTGACGTAAAAAAAGAAGTTGATGAATATCACTTTGCCGAAAAAGTATTGAATGGTCATTCTGCGTCTGCTTCTCAAGAGAAAAGGCAAGCTTGGCGTCATGATTTCAACATGAAGTGATCGGCGGCCGGGAGGGCTTTGCTCTACATAATTTAGTCTGGATAGAGTTAAATTTTGGAATTCAACACGTGCAGTAGCTAAAGTTCTCGAATCAATTATGAAGAAAATTATTCACGTCACAAGTCTATGTTCCCTTTTAATTTTATTTAATTTTTTGCGTCCCATCTAAGAGGTTTCTTTATGGATTAGGTTCATCGAGAAGTTACAACAAGACATTCCCGGGAAAGGAGTGAAGGAACAGTTGCAGACGCTCTGCTACGTATATGCTTTACATCTCCTCCACAAACATCTGGGTGATTTCACATCGACCGGCTGCATCACCCCCAAGCAAGCTTCTCTCGCAAACGAGCAACTCCGATCTCTATATTCCCAGGTTTGCGCTGAACGCTTCCCTCTATAATCCTTTCGTCTCAAAAACCTTTATAATGTACTCTCTCACTTGTTCACCATTCTGCTTATAATGAGTTCATGTGTTTTTCACTAGGTCCGTCCTAATGCCGTTGCCCTTGTTGATGCGTTTAACTACACCGACCACTATCTCGGCTCGATTCTTGGTCGCTACGATGGTAATGTGTACCCGAATCTCTATGAGGAGGCCTGGAAAGATCCTCTAAACGACTCGGTTGTGCCTGACGGTTACCACGAGTACATAAGGCCTATGCTGAAGCAACAGCTTCGCAATGCTAGGCTCTGAAAGAGCATTACTAAGCATGCGAGTGCGACATGTTAGATGCCCTAATAAAGCTACTGGGATTTTTAGCATCTATTTATGTATGAGAGTAATTATTTGTATATTTTACTTTTAAGCCAATTTGGATGCTCGGTCATGGCTGTCTGTTGAATAAGATTGTCAACATAGTTGGATGGATAAAACTGTCCTTTATCTAGCTGATAAAATTATTGCGCTATGTTTGCAATTATTGAAGACGATCTCCGATATCAATGCTAATACTATATTTCACTTTCAAAATAAGATTCAACTTTTTTATTTTTATTTTTTATAACAAACGGGTTTAATACCCGTGTGTTGCACGGGAAAGGAAGAAAAAAAAAATGAAAAAAAAAAGAGTATTATATAATAAAAACAGTTAATTAAAATATAGATTATAATTACAGTAAGTATTTTTTTTTTAGTATTTACTATTATAATATTAAAGTATATATATTCATGTTTATAAGCATAATTTTCTTGAAATAAAAAAGTACAAATAATAAATAAAATTAAAAAATTTTGAAAAATCAAAAGGATAACAAAGTTGCGGGGTAAATTTAATAAAATAAAAATCAATTAAATTAACAAATAAACGTAAAAATGAATAGAAATTTTTAAAAATTTATTTCTAAAGATTATAGATATAAATATAAAAGAAATTTATTGAACATTTTGTTTAAAAAAAAAGAAGAAAAAAATAAAAAAGAAGTCAAAGAATAAAAAAATAATAATATCAAATATTAAAATAAAATATTAAGTATAAGAATTGTTGTTTATAGAATAAAATATAATAATATATTGTTATTAAAAAATCAGAAAGAATAAATAAAATTAAAAACTTTTAAACTTAAATAGTCAAAAAAATTTAATAACTTAAAGTAAATTTATTAAATTTAAACAAAATTAATTAAATCAATAAATAAACCTAGAAATGGATTAAATATTTTAAAAAATTTTAATTTTAAATAATAATATTAATATATGACATAAATAATGATTTAGCTATAATAATTATAAATATACATTTTTGATAATTACATTTCATTATAGTAGAAAAATTATTTATTGATTTTTAATTTTATTGTAATTTTATAGACCTTTTTATATTTTGGAATTTCTGTAAATTATTATTTAATTTCAAAATTTTTAGTTTGTTTGTTTATTTTGAACATTATAATTTAATTGTATTAATTTATTCTTTAAATATATTATTATGTTTTTTTTCCATTAAATTTTTATTAATTCAATAATTTAAAATTTTCACATATTATTTAACGTATATAATTTTATTTTTTATAATTAGAAATAATTTAATAAAATATAATTTTTTATCTTATGATTTCTCTTTTTCTATCTTTATTTTTTTTAAAATTTATTTTAACGTAGATATAAATATCTTTTACTTTCTCTCTCTCTATCTCTATCTGTCTTTCTCTTTCTCTTTCTCTGTCACACATCACACCTCTCTTTCTCTTTTTCTTTCTCTCTCTTTCTCTCTCTAATGACCAGACAATGTCAAAAGGGCAAAACCGATAACTCACTGTGCAGCCCAGGGAAAATGCAAGGATTTGAAGGACAAAAGCGTCATTTTTACTGTACAGTTACTGTAGATTACTGTAACAAAATAGCGAAAATGAAAAAAAAAAAAACCAAAATTTACTGTAGCATACTGTGAAGTAAACAGTAAAAGTATACATCCTTTTAGTATATATAATAATGTTACATTTATTTTTTATTATAAATTTTAAAATTTGAAACTTATATGCAAATAATGACATAAATAAATAATATTACATCGGAGAGAAGGATAATATATTAGTTAATATATAAATTTAGTATTGCAGCGAAGATGCTATTAATATGTCATGCGGATTTTTTGAATTGAATTTATATCCATGATTAAGAGAATTTCTAACGGAAAAAAAAAAAAAAAAAAAGCTGAACTTTGCAACAAAATGGATTCCTACAGGTTCATTAGGTTTTATTTTATTTTATGTTTTGTCAACATCGTAGTAAGGTTGTACGGTATTATTATCTATCACATCTAGGGTGTTCGAATTGTAAACAAATATTTTGAAGTGTGAAAAGGCATAACTAAGGATGACAATATTTCTTGTGCGGACAGCAACCTACCCTACGAGGCTTTGGTTTGAATGGGGTGGGGGTAGGGGGACAATATTAAGGGATGGAGATGGGGATGGGGATGAAAAAGTAATTCCCGTCACCGTCCCGTGCCATCCCTAGGCAATACATCGTGCTAAAATGATTCAAACATACTTGAGGAAATAGTACGAGCTTAAATATACAAGCTTCTTATAAAACAGAAATCTCAAAACTAAAACGAAAAGAGGAGGGGGGGCACAAAAACAAGAGAATGAAACAATTTTATTGGACGCCCATATCTTCAATTAAAGGTGCTCAGATTCATACCCCACGTTGCAAACAGAATTCCAAGATGCTTGCTGTTTTTGCTGGGACATGTCGTTGAATTTTTTTTTTTTTTTTTTTTTTTCAGTACCAGACATGAAACTATTGGACTAATCATGAGGTATTAGAGATTATGCTTTTGAAAAAAAAAAAAAAAAGAACCGATACCCTCCTTACCCCATCCTTACCAGACTTTTGATCATTTATTCTCTTAGATGTTGTTACGAAAAACAATCCATTTTTCTTTTTAGTATTTACTAAACTTATAAATGTTAATTTTGTCAATGTAATTATTGAATTATCCTTTTACGTAATTAAAAAATTATTGACACATGAGAACTTATAAAGAATATAAATGGTCAAAAAAGCCAAACAAGCATTAAAGGAGGGTCAAAAAATAAACATGTTTGTTTGAGAGGTTGTATTCACAATTGTCTCAAGTAAATTTCTTATTCTTTTTTTTTTTTGACAAGTAATCAATACTAAAAACGATGCAAAAATTGACATTCATTTTTCTCATCATTTCCTCTATTGTGTGGGGCCGTCTCAATATTTGCTAGAATACATGATTTTTCTTTTCTTCCTCATGAGTTTCACCTTTCATGTCTTGTAAGAGATATTAAGTGAAGATTATGATTTCTTTGTTCTCTAACAAATTAAGGTTTATGTTTGATGGTGATTGGACTTCACTATTTTCGGTGATCATTTTCTGCTAGCTGAATTCAAGTTAAAATTACCAAAAAGAAAAAAAAGCCTTCATTCTTTAGGCTATATATATATATATATATATATATATATATATATATATCTTGGAGAGAGAGAGATGGAAAAAGAGAGCCCAAAAGAGGAAGTTGTTGGTCGATTGAAAAAAAAAAAAAAAAACCAAGAGGTGATTGAACTTTAAGATAATTTATTGTTGTTGCATACGTGGGCTTTTTTTTTTTTTTTTCATTCTCATTTTTTTTAACAAAAGCATATGTCACACGTCTACTCAAAAAAGAAAAAAGAAAGACCAACACTATGAATATATATATATATATATATATGAGGGGGAAAAAAAATCGACAATATTATTTCTGACCATGGAATATACGTTATCAAGCACTCTAGTTGCTAATTATAATTAACCAGCGTGCGTCTATTATATATAAATATTATTGGAATATTATCTTGTTTATTTATAATTACATAATGGTTGGTGCATCTGCTTCATATATACACATATATATATGTGTGTGTGTGTGTGTGTGTGTGTGTGTGTGTATTGTTATCTGTTCCCTAATCAGTTTATCTCGCCCTCATAAACATCTATTTCCTTGACAAGTATTGTATTATTGTCTACTGTGGGCGGCTCTTTGACCAAATTTGGGTTAGTTGAAAGGATATAGAATATAAGATAAAATAATCATTTATAATTAAACTAAACTAAACTAAATACAACATACATATATATATATATATATATTCCATATTTGTTTGTGAAGATCTTTCTAGTCCACAGCATTCAAATTCAGCTCACTAGAATATTTCACATGCCAATATTTAGATCTGAAAAAAGGGACCTCTCCAACCAGATCCTGCCAATATATGTCATTTGCTTTTTTTTTTTTTTTTTTTGGGGTAGAATTTAATTAAAATGTCATGTGTTGTTCAATAATTAGTTAAGGAATAGAAAACAATCATGGGTAGTTGATATGGGTTTAGAATGTACGTCTAGAGCATATTCTAAACACTACCTTAAATTACATACTGATTTATAAACACTAAACTAAGGCTCCGTTAATTAATTGGAGGGATGGAGAGGAAAAAAGTTAGAGAGGGTTGAAATGATAAAGATGAAGGATGGAGAGGATTACATCAATTACTTATGTTATTTGGTAAGATGGACGGAGAGTTGAAAGGATGAGTGATAGTTATTTTATAAATTTATTAAATTTTCTATTTTATTATTTATTAATAATTTCTTTTAGAGGTTAAAATGACAATTTTATCTTGATGTTAGTGGATATATTGAATCCCTCCATATTCAAAATGGTGGGTCGAAAAGGAGAAAATTTCCATTCATCTCTCCTCTCTCTTCAGGCCACCTTCTAACTAAACAAAGGATTTGATGTATCCTTCATCTCCTCCGTCCACCCCTCTTCATCCCTCTGTCTCTCACTACAACCAAACATAGTGTAAAGAATATGGCCCATTTTTCCTTCTCTTTTAATTTTTTCTTACCAAATCAAAGCAAGCAAAAACGGCCAATTAAGAGTGGTATTGAATAAAGCTTGTAGGACAAGAATGCCAGTGCATTTTGCATTAACTTGGTCATATTATCTTTGTCGCTATGGGACTAAACGAATTGAAGATATTGTAAAAATCTTGGACCCATATCTCTTGAGAAAAAAGAGGGGCAATAATTGGTCCCATGGATTGGTAATGAGTGGAAGAAAACCCTCTTCTTGAAGATACTAAAGGTTTAATTATTATCATTGGTTAACTTGATTGGAGTGGGAATGGAAAAGACTTCCAATAATTTCTCCTTGGATTGAAATTGGCATTCTTAGTTCAAATCATCATGGGTTTAGGACCAAGGAAAAGAAAAAAGGTGAAAAGCACAACGATTTTTTTTTTTTTTTTGTTAATTTTATTTTTGGTCTCTGAATTATAACTCTAATTTTTATTTTGATTTCTAAACTTTAAACATTCCAGAATCAGTCTTCAAGTGATCTATTTGTTTCATAACGGTCATTTTACCCAAAATAGTGTAAAAGAATTGACCAGAATTAGCATCTTATGGTGCGTTTGGTAAAACAGTTTGAGTTGAAATTTTTAAGTTTGAGTTGGTTGATTTTTTAAAAATTAGTTATAAATTTTGTTGACTTTTCAGAAAAAGACAAAAATTGAGATGAAAAAGTACAGTTTAGTTGGAGTTGAACCAACGAGCCAAACGCCCCCTTAATCAATATTCGAGTTATCAATTTTTTTCATAACGGTCATTATATCCAAACTTACTAGTGTAAAAGAATAGATCAGAATTAACATGTGAAGATTACGAATGTATAGTTAAAGTTAATTCTATTATTTTAATTTTCAATGTATACGTATTTTGAGAAATTTATAACTTCTTAAATTAAAATCATGTGACAATAACAAAATTAACTCAAATGAAAACACACATGCGACCTTCACGTGACAATTGTCGTCCATTTTTTAACATTGTTTTTGAAAAAAGGACTATTAATATAACATGTGTTAAAGTTTAAGGATTAACATGAGATTAAAAAAAGCATGATAATCAGCAACTTATGCCTAACTAATATGATGTCATAAATAAAGTTTCTTGTGAGAAATTTACTAGCATTTTTAGTCAATTGAAAAGGAAACCAATATATGCATAGATTTTGTAGGTTACTAACAATAATTTGGGGGGCTTATTAAAATCTTGAAAATATATTCTAGCTTGGCTTTCAGGTCTCAAATTATCTGTTTCGAAGTTTTCCAAGGATCATCATGGATTGCACTGTACAATATGTGTCCGTACAAATTAATATTTTCAACCAACCAAGAAGAGAAAACTATTCAAAAATAATTAAAATAATTAAAACAAAACTTGTACCATGTACAATTTTCATGTTTATGGACAAAATTAAAAGTCTTCTTAATAACTTTATCTAGAAAATATGTATACATATACAGATATTTACTGTCACATTTTTCATCAAGAAGACCAGATGCTATTCTGCACTATACTCTTTTCTACTGCTTTACTTACAAGGAAATTTGTGAATCCTACTCAATTTTTAGTCCGGTTTGTTTGGCTCTAGTGATATTTAGGACCAGTACTTTATTTTGTTTTTGTTTTTATTTTCTTATTGCTTGATCTACCGCTTTCACAACTCCAACTCTAAAACACAGCGCACATAAAACAATAGTACGTTTACTGTTGACATGTCTCTTATTAATTTTTTGAGAAATTGAATGCTTTTATTATATGAATCATTAATATTAACTACACAATTTAAATCGAACAACGCTTATGAGGTGGGCATAATTTTATATCCCAAAGAAATTTCTCATACACGGGATTCAATCGATATGGACTGTTTGATCTAAATCACATGTATACAGATACGGTCAAATGACCAATGACCATAGAAGACCATCAAATCTACCAGACCCTAAGGGCAACCCATAATGGAATATTTCTTATTGTGTTAATTATAGATCTACTTATTAGTTAAGCAATCATTACACGAATTATGTATATAATATATAAGCTGTTAAAACATATTTTACATGTCCGAAAACAAACTTTAGCCAGGATCAGTTGTAGAAACTGATGAATTTTGTCACTACTCTCGTTGGGATTTGGGGACAGAAGTTAGGGCTAGTTTGTCCATACGTATATTGCTAAAGTTTTTTTTTTTTTTCTCTTTTCATATTTATTTTTGTCATTTTGCCCCCAAACAAGAGTGGATATTTATTTGTCATATTAGCTGTTCCTTTGTTACGGTACTAAAATTAATTTCGTCCACATGGCAATATATGTATATTGACACCTATAGGGTACAAGCCCACATGACAAGAGTATTGGTACCTTATGTTTAAAACGATGTAATATTTTTGTCATCTGATTTTGATAGGTCATTTTGCCCTGCTTCCTTGTCTTAATTAACGAGCTACTAGCCGAACATTAAACTCTTTTTCTTGGTATATACAAGTATTTTTTTAATTGAGATGATGGGTCGACAGTTCGTTGCTCGAGTAGTAAGACTATATCAGCCCACACAACTCAACCACCACTCACATCCTAATTATGTAGCATTGTTCTTGGTATATATACCTATATTCGATATTAAAAAAAAAAAAAAAAAAACCCAAATGGATATCGATGATTAATTCGAATAGTGGTGATAATGAGTAGCTAGCAATGTGGCCACATATATCTTAAAATATTTTAATGCCAGATCATGATGAGGATTTGATGGCAAAAGCTAATTGGCAAGCGTCACAAACCAGCTTAATTCCACGTGAAATCTATGATATTAAAATATAACATAATTTATTGTATACGGGGAAAAAAACAAAAATTATGGCGTAATATTTTTTTTTTCTTTTAGCAATAAAAGGGGAAATTGTTGGCCCAAGACAACACTTCAATGTATTACTTAAAATATACAAATGGGACCCATTTTTTTTGTGTGTATATTGGTACGTTTGGTTGTGGAATTGTCACTGAAACAACTGAAACGGGGCATTGTAGAGTTAAAAGAATAGCTTGTTAATAGTCAGTATATATATGCTGTAATATCAAATATTCATGAGATTAAACATTGACGGTGATCATGTACGATGAGAAAATGACTTATCAAGATTCTCTTGTCGAGAAAGTGAAACCATTAATTAATCCCTTTTCTTGTTGAGCAAAAACGACACTTCTTTTTCTTTTCTGAAAACTACAAAATGAGTGACTAGTTTTCATTGGGTTTTGGCAGATTCACACACTCTTTTTGCACTAATAAAATTTTTAATTAATTCGGCAATATTTTTTCAATCATATTTCAACGTCTTGATTAAAAACCCACTACTAGTATATGTGTTTCTTTATAAAAAAAACTACAAAATATGAGCAAACGTTTTAACAAAACGCACATTACAATTTAGTTCCTTCCCTTCCGTCTTTCTAGAAATACCCTCCTTTTCTCATAATAATGTGAAATAACAAATATAGTAGGATATTTACTTGACATTTTTATTGCATCTTTTGATCGTTAGTATTACTTTGAACACTTTTATATAAAAAATAAGGACAATTCTTTCATAAATTGACAATCTACACACACACACACACACACACACACATATATATATATATAAACAGAACCTATCAATCATATACAGTCACACAAAAGAAGTATATATATAAGAAGCATTCTTACCCCTAATTTCAAGCTTCTGTCTAGCTACCACACTTCTTCTACTGCTACCAACAATTATTAAAAAAAAAACAAAAAAACAAAACACATTCTTCTCTCATACCTTCCACCATGAAAGACCCAACACCACTTCCCAATACAGATTGGGACACTTCCTCTTCCTCTTCCTCTTCCTCTGCCTCCTCTTCTCCACCACCAAAAACCTCCAAGAGAAAACGAACCGATATCACCGCGGAGCCAGACAACCACAATCACCACAACACAAAGAATTACAGTACCTCTCTCCACAGCGGCGGCGGCGGCGGCGGCGGCTCCGAGTCAGATACGAACGTGACCGGGACGCTGCCGCCGAGAAACGGGCAAAATAATAATAGCAATAATAACAGTACGGACGGGAAACACCCGACGTTTCGGGGAGTGAGGATGAGGCAATGGGGGAAATGGGTGTCGGAGATCAGAGAGCCGAGGAAGAAGTCAAGAATCTGGCTCGGAACCTTCTCCACCCCGGAAATGGCGGCCCGGGCCCACGACGTGGCGGCGCTGACCATCAAGGGCCGCTCCGCCTTCCTCAATTTCCCCGAACTCGCCCCGGACCTCCCCCGCCCCGCCAGCTCCTCCCCTAAAGACATCCAAATCGCCGCCGCCAAAGCTGCTCATGGCTATACTAGTACTAGTACTACTTCCTCGTCCTCGTCGTCCTTGTCGTCTTCGGAGACGAATAACGCCGATGATTGCCGTCGGAACGACGTCGTGGCGGAGGAAAACGACGACGACACGTTTTTCGACCTGCCTGATCTTATTTTAATGGATGTTTGTAAGAGTCAAATCATTATGGATGATTTTTCATGTGCTTATACGACGTCGTCGCCACCGCCGCCGTATAGTTGGCCGGTGATTAGTAGTAGTAAAGAAGGTGATTATCAGATTGAAGATGCTACTAATTATGCTGGTCTTAGGCTAATTGATCTGGATTATTGTTTGCCGGATTACTATTAGTACTCTACTCTCCTCATCATTATTAATTCTTGTTTGTTTGTTTGTTTGTTTTTTTTTTTTTTTTGAGACTAATTTAGGCGATGCAAAAAATGAATTTCCAACTTTTTTATTTTTTTGGTACCTGGTCTTTTTTTTTTTTTTTTTTTTTTTTGGTAGAACTCGGTAAATGCTGTAATTACTATAGCTGTTCATAATGAAAACCCGTTGGATTTCCAATTTTTTTTTTTTCTTGGAGTGATAAAAGTAAAAGCAGAAAAGACGAGGGGGCTTAATATTGCATTAACGTTTGTGTTTTTGTGTGAGCATTGTAATTAACGAAGTTAAGAATTTGTATGTATGTATAAATGGGTTGTAAATACAGGGAGGGACTCATATACACCGCCACTTTTATTGTATTGTATTAATTAGGTGATTAAAATATAAAATTTTTTTGTAATATTTATTATTTGCACCAATATTTAACTAGCATCATGTGAAAATATTTTGAATAAGAAGTTATATATAAATTAATTAATTATTATAAAATTAAAAATAAAAAAATTACAAATATCGTATAATATATAATATCACATATAAGACATTTTATATAAATAAATATATATATTTATCTGTCTTTTTATTTGTCATCTATTGAATATTGGTCTTGTTACGTGGGTTTAAATTTATTCAATTCAATTCAATTTAAGAATTTCGAAGTGGAAAAAAAAAATGAGTGTGACTCCAATTATAAAAAAACCCAGAAAATCTAATTAAATTGGATTAGATGGATTAATTGAACCCATGTTCAAGTGGAACTTCCCAAATTTAGCAACTGGTTCATATTATTATTATATGTAGTAGCCAATGCATGACAGCGTCCTCATTCATAGCGGTGGTCTTTATTTATTATTATTATTATTACTATTATATTGCAACTAACAGTTTTATGGTCCGTTTGGTGAATAAATTTGAGTTGAAAATTTTAAGTTTTAGTTAAAAATTTTTGTTGACTTTTCAGAAAAGATAAAAACTTTTTCAGAAAAACACGAAAACTTTTCAGAAAAAGACAAAAACTGATATGAAAATTTTGAGTTTAAACTCGAACATCAAACGAGACCTTAATGTTCGATAGGCACTTTCTACCACCAAAATCCGATGCCCAATATGAAATTAAAAAAATTAAAAATAATAATCGACCAATTTTTGTAACTTTATTTCCTTTTTCCTTGTTTTTTTTTTTGTTTTTTGTTTTTTGTTTTTTTTTAATTCCCTCCCCCCCCCCCCCTCCCTCCCTCGTTTAGCTTCTTCAGCTAATTGACTTAGTGTGCGTTTGGTAAAACGGTTTGAGTTAAAATTTTTAAGTTTGAGTTGGTTGACTTTTTAAAAATTAATTATAAATTTTATTGATATTTTAGAAAAAGATAAAAATTGAGATGAAAAAATACAATTTAATTAAAATCAAACTGGTGAGTCAAACAAGGGCTTAAGGTTGCCAGATATGACCAATAAATTTCTTCTTTTTTTCTTCTCCGCCAAAAGAAGAGAGCTGCTGGTTTTCTTTGAAGATTATTAGTTCACACACACTATATTCATAAGGGCAAAAATTAAAAATTAAAATTAAAATTAAAAACACTAATGTCAACCACCGGTAGTGGTGGCATAGTGGTCAGGACATTTTATCTGTTCAATTATTAGAATCATGTACCATAGTTATGAGTCAGACTCTTACGTGTAACATGACTCGAACCTTTGACGAGAATAATTAAGACTCCAAAGTAAGATGTCCTCACCATCATGCCATCACACCCGGTGGTATAAGATTGAGATAAGAAAATTGGTGAAATTATATTTACGTGGCAGAAACGTAATCTTATGACGTGGGACTCGTAACACCTCTACGAAATTATTGATGTCGTACCAGGGAACATTTTTTTCGCCAAGTATTTGATGCGGTGGAACTCTTAACCATAGATATTTATATATTTACACACACAATCGTTATCAATGCTTGATGACTTTTTGCCACCAAGTCAACATCTCGTCGTCGCTTTCACACTCTAGGCTGAGGATTACTTGATGATCAATTTCAATTGGAATAACAGAGCCTTCTTAATTCGATAAGTAAAAAAGAAGCTTGCCTTTGATTTGCTAATTATAAATGAAAATTTTAAATTAGAATTAATTAATTTTTAAAAAATTAATTATAATTTTTATTAATTTTTTGAAAAAAAATAAAATTAAGATAAAAAAATATAATTTAATTGGAGATAAATTAAAATGTCAAATGAAGTAAAAGTATAATTAATTGGCCTTACATATAATTAGCAGTTGAGTGGCATAATAAAAAAATAAAAAAATAAGAGGAAAAGTACTCTCTCTTTTGCTCCATATGTTGATTTAGGGTGCGTTTGACATTTTAACATCAATTGGAATGAGTTTTTTTTTAATTGAAAATAAGTTGTTTGGAAATGTAAATTTAGTTGAAAATGAACTGTAATAATTAAATAGTATAAAAATTTGAAATGTGTTCAAAAAAATAACAATATGGATCGTATTTTTTTTCTCTTGTCGTTATAAATATTTTGACATAAGAAATATCTCATTTTGATTTGAAACAAGAAAGTTATAAACTTATAAAGTTTGAGTTTTTTGAAATAAAATAGAGATATTTAGAAATGTGAATTTGAAATTGAGTTATTTTTAGAGAAAAAGACCAAAAAAAAAAATTCAATAACTCCAACTTAAGTTTGATTGCCAAATGACCCTTTAGTACTTGTATAATATAAATATCCCACTTTAAACTTGCATAAAGAGTTTGTCAATTTCTTAATTTTTTACTTGGGGGCCTAGATTTTAACAAAAGAAAAATTGTAACTAAAAATGTTGTTAACAATGATATCACAATCTCAAAGCTTTTATGATTGCAGTATATTGGCATCGTAAATCAAAGTTACATATTTCAAGATTATATATATAATGTCGATTAAAGTAATTTCTTCTTCATATTTTCTCATTACATTATTGTTGATATTAAGATTAATTTTGGCCTCTAGCATGTTAAGGATATATATGAAAATTCAAGGAGTACAACATATGTTGTTGAATGTTGAAATGGTACAACAATATTGATGGACGTTGCTTTCAAGTTTCAACAATAATGACGATGACCCGAAAACACTAATAAAGCAAAATAAATATGCACAATATTGAAAATGAAGAAAGAACTCTGCATTAATAATATTATTTTTAGGGAAAGAAAAAACTATTCCTACTAATTTTCTTGGGAAATTGAAATTACAGCCAATATTGTTTGATGATACAAAATATTTTATGCGCACCATTAAGCACCAATACTCACTTTTGGAAAAATCAAAATCACTAAAATACCATTAGTATATATACTAATTGAAGAGCAAATAAGAATAGTAAAAAAAAAAAAATCACTTGGCGAGTGCTGGAAGCACCACGTGGCAGCCTAATAATATGGATTCAACTCTTATATCCTCTTATTTGTGTCTCTTTTATATCTCTCTAATAATATCATGATACGTTAATTATAAAAGTATATTTAATTATAATATCATATTACATCACTAAAAAAATCATGTTAGTTACACACGTGTCATAATATTATTGGAGAGACAGGAATTGAGACACAAATAATGGGAGATGTGAACTTTTAATATCTAGTGAAAGATAAAATATATATATATATATATATATATGTGTGTGTGTGTGTGTGTGTAAATCAATCAATGAATTAAAGCTTAACATTGTTTTAAATATAAACTGACTGCTTGCGTAGAAAGAATTGATAGATCAGAGAATCCAATGTTTGAGACAATAATAATGGAAGAATGAATCCAGAGCCAATTAATTTTTTATTTTTCATGGATAAGGATTTGAATCTTTTTCAGAATTAGGTGGGGTAAAAATTTTAGTGAATGGTGAATTGAAAGAATACCTAATTAGCAATATATTGATAGCTATAGGTTTGATAGCAACAACATATATGGAAATGCAAATATAGTACGTGCCCGTACTATCAACGTCATTTTCCTATCATGCATTGAATTATATGGAATTGGCATTTACCTAAACATTTTTTTGGTTATGATCATCACGTATATAAGATGGAAATAATATTGATTTGTGCTTATTGACAACCAGTATTGGGGAACTACATGAGATGGAAATAATATGATGCCTATAATTAATATTTATTCAACCAATAATTTTTTTTATTTGAAATGGGGAATTTAAATTTAACTCTCTATTTTATAATAGAGTCCGGTATAAAATTATTATTTGATTGTATTTGTAAGCTGCAACCACATTTGTTCAATAACATGTGATTGATTGGGATTGTTTTGCTCAAATATGTAACTTAGAGTGAGAGAGAGAGCTAATTATAAAATAAATAAATAAATAGAACCCAAAAAATGGTCAGCATATAGTTAAAAAGAGAAGGGAACAACCCTTAAAAAAAGAGAGAAAAGGAATAGAAGATATATAATAAAGTGAATTAAGACCTTCTTTGTCTTCTTTTATGAGCTGGAAACAGCTTGTAATGCTTTTTATCCTAATGATTAAGACCATTATATTCTTTTTATGCAAACATTCTCAATTATTCATATATATATATATATATGTATATGTGCTCCATCATGTTTTTTTTTACCAGAGAGATTGGAGAACAATTCCCTTGATCAACAAAGATTCAGACAATAAGTGAAATCATACGGTGATGATTTTAAATATCATCTAAACATAATTTTATACAGATATTATTATTAATTATAGGGTTCAAATCCCTTCACTTCTTAATATTTAACTTTAAAAAAAAATAAAAATGAAACCACACAGTGAATATACTTTATGTGAAGGGTATGAGTCATCAATTCTCTCGACGATTACTCTCATATAGTTTTGATTATAAATCATTTACCTTTTGTGCTTTTCACTCCCACAAAAAAAAAAAAAAAAAACACAACTACAGACATGATGATCTTCTCTTCTTTTTTTTTTTTTTTTAAAGTAAAATCAGACTATTTATAGTCATAATTGGTTATGACATTTAACAACCTTTTCTTTGCATAACCAGGTTTCTGTTTGGCTTTTCATGAACATAAAAAGTTATCTAAAAATTTTCTTGAGAAAAAAGATAGTAGTTGAATTACTAGGGGCACGTTAAAATCACACAAGTACAAGCCTATATTATATCCTATATTGCCATATTATATTTCCCAAAACCAAAGACGACTTAATTAATATTAAAAACCAACGACCTCTGCTTCAAATGGCATGGGATATGACATGATAGAGTTTAATATTGAAATGATGTGGTTTTTTTTTTTTTTTTTAATGTTAATATGTTAAAACAATTCTTTACATACTTTTTCTTTGCCTTCTACTCTTGGTCATCTTTATTATATAAAACCAGTCTTGTTCTTTATTCTTCTCTCTTTCTCTTTTTTTTTTTTTAATTTTTTTTAGTTTCTTTTCTTTCTTTTGGTAAGATTGATAAAAGAGACTTCATTAGTTGTAAAGTGTAAGGCATAGAACCAGCATTTTTCTTTATCCTTTTGGTAAAGAATTTTAGTGCTTATTTTTCCCCCTTTGTTTTGTGGAAGGAACATAATGAAATTGACAAGTTTCAAGTTCTATCTCTTTTCATAGCCAGATAATAATTTCATCTTCATCCTTTAATATTGATCATGATTCTCTCTGCCTTTTTTTTTTTTTTTCCGCTCAAATATTGATCATGATTCTTAATTACCAGTGCAACACTTACACTTCACTTTTTTGACTTCCTTTAAAGTAATAAAGTAAGTAATAAAGTAAGTTTGAGAGAAATTTCTAGTCTCCAAGCGAAATCGATATATATATAGCCTGAATAAATAGTTGGACATTATTTAGAATAGCTTCCTAGGACCACTACTAAGGAAGACCCACATCTTTAACCATGGCTTGCTCATCATTTATCCCAAAAAAAAAAAAAAAAAAAAAAAAAAAAAAAAAAAAGAGGCAAATTTTTAATTAGGCATTTTCTTGTTTTCTCTTGTAAAAAAATAGTGTGATATGGTTTTTTTTTTCCCTTAAATTGAATATTTAGGATGTATATTTGAGTTAAATAGTTGTGAAATAATAAAATGGTGAAACATTTAAATGTTTGTATTAGAATAGTTGTGTAATTAAAGACATAATAAAATATAAATATTATATTTTAATCAAATACCAAATTGAATATGTGATCCAAATGAATGCTATTCACAATACACCTCATAAAGATGAAGAATTACTAGGTAGGACATATTTTTTTCTTGGAAAAATTACCTAAATAATCATTTTTTTTTTCAATTGATCAACATGACACAAATTCTCATTCCTGATCAACATGTCACAAATTTTGATTATTTAATTTAATTTTATGTCATATTAGTCTAATATTAATTTTTTATGTCATGTTGATGTAATGATTTTTAAATTTGTGTCAATCAGGTGCTTTCTCCTTTTTTCTTAACACAATTTTCAGTAATGTTTCTCTTTCCCAGATCTTATGATCTATTTTACAAAAACATTAATGTAGCATATTTTACCAATTTAAAATTGATTATGTGCATGGACCAATTGTTATACACTATAGTGTCTAGAAGTCTATGCAAACAAACTATTGTAATTCCACAATAGTCCATAAAATATTATATTCTAGAGTACGTATAACATATACAAAAATAAATAACTAAATAAACGTACCATTAAAGAAAAATCAAGTTGAAATTATCATATACCTATAGTTATGATTTATTGTATATATGTGTATGATAATTAGAAAATTAAATAATCATTTCAAAAAAAAAAGACAGAAATTTCATATATAATGCTAGCGTAGCACAAATACATAATAGAACAAACACATGCTAATAGGTGGATTGGTAAGGTGTCCAAACTCCTCGCGCATATGACTTGGATTCGAGCCGTTTCTATTGCATTAGTTAGTGTATATGATACGAAAATGTGTAGCATATATCACGCAAAACCTCCGAAGCTCCGGTTATTTATTTGGGAACTCCAACCTCTCCTCTTATAATCTTTTATTTTCAACAAAAAATAAAATAAAATAAAAAACATGTTGGAACATTCCAATAACCGCTGATGTATTAACTGTACTCTTTTTTATTAACAGTACTGACATTATAAAGCTATTAATCAAGTTTTTTTTTTCTTGTTTATTTGAGATAAATATTATGTTTAAAATGTTCTGATGACCTTTGAGAGGATAATTATTTGATTCTCAATGTTCTTGTTTGTAAAGAAGAAAACGATGGGAAGAAAACACAAGTGTTTGTGTCCAAGATGATTACAAAAGCAGAGAAAGGAGTGACATAAGAAAAGAAAGTAGTGAAGGACCATGAAGGACAAAGAGAAAAAAGAAAAGGAGAAAAAAATGCTAAAACTTGAAGGACAAGGTAGATCTGAAATTATTGCATACAAAGTACAAAGATATTTTCTCGCCAACCAAAATAGTAAAGCAAAGTAGATAACCAAAAAAAAAAAAATTTAAATTGTTTTTCTTCGGCTTTAGTAAATAATAAAATAAAAATCTAAGAAGTACATGAACTACGGCCGATGTGAAATAGAATGAAGTTAGTTTTTTTTTTTTTTTTTTCCTTTTGAAAGGTTTTTTTAGGGATGTTCGTTTTAGGATATATATTTTTATTTTTTTCCCTCAGAAATTAAAGGAAAAAAAAAAAAGAACTTTCATTGTTTTGATAAAATAGTTTAACGTTTAAAGTAACTTGATTTTACATTTTTATATTATCCTTAAAAAGGGGTGATCTTGCACACGATATTTTCCATCCAGTATTTTTTTTTTTTTTTCCTTTCTTTCTTTCTTTTGAATTTAGAGATATATAGGAACTCCAACTAAGCATCTTATGATAGAGATATCAGTTATAATATTACCGTTATGCTATGTTTGTAACCATTATTTTCCATCTAATTTTAATGGCTATTTAGCATATTTGGTATTGTTACAGCTATTAAAATTCAAATTTAGAGAAATTTTAGGCCATAAAATTAAATCAGAACTAAATCAGTACAAAATTAAAAGTTTAAAGACATGTCTGTAATTAAATTAATTAGTATCGACCATTGAATATGTAATAAATATAGTTTTCTTTTTGTACGCAAAGTTAGGTTTGGATAATGAAAAAGACCAATTATCTATAAACTATATATAGAAAGTACAAAACTTTCTATTGTTCAAGATATTTTCGTCCAAAACGGTTCGTTTTGGACGAAAATGTTTTGAATTTAATTTTTAGTCCTTCAAAATTTTTTTTTTCGTTTTCGGTCTTTTTTTTTTGACAATTTAGTCCCTTTTTCGTATTAGTCAAATTTTTTTAATTTTAGTCATTTTATCTTTTTTTTTAATCTTTTTTTTTTCATGCCTCTCTTTTTTTTTTTTTTGAGGTCCTTTTTTTTTTTGTGTGAGTCTATTATTTAATTTTTCCTATATAGATAAACTTTTTTAAATATGTCCAACATGTGCATAACACATGCTTTAAACTAGTATATATATAATATAATGATATACACAACCAAGCATACTCATTAGTGCATTGTTATATACTGCTGCATGTAAGAATTATGTCGCAACAACAGACGACTCTATGAGTATGAGGGTTAAATGTCAAACAATGGTAGAGATCCTCTCTAAATTAACAGCGTGTGAGGAGCTTTCTTTTCTTTTCTTTTCTTTTCATTTTTTATAATTCAAGTATTCGTGTTTCTGTACAATTATCAACTAATTATATTATATATATGGTCAGTTTTAATTAGTCGTTAAATCTTCATCATGTTCATCTTTATCATGTTAGATTTGCAAGATCGTTTGCTTATTACATTTAGAAAAGTGTACCGATCACGGTAAATATACTTATTTAAAGAGCTGAAAAGAGGGAGGAGGATTGTTGGTCACTACCCAACGTCATTTAATTTGAGAAATTAATATTGAGATTATAGGGAAAATGGAAAGGGGATTATTAAGTTCAAGCTCTAGATATCAACTATCCTTAAATATTCATATACGTCAATCACACAATCTTATTATTTCACATAACTAAATATAGATGTAAACAATTCAACCTTTGACTGATAGGCAAAAAGTTATATATATATATATATATATATATAACGATCATCTCTTAGTGGCTGTTTGGTATCCCAGTTCAAGATGGGTTTTTGAGTTCAGTTTGAACTCAACCCGTTTGGCTGGGCAGTTCAGTTTCGATGGGCATTTGAACTTTTGCACAGTAAACCCACCTCGGTTTACTGTGCACCGAATCATCTCACATGGTCCCTGACTCACCTCTGCGTTCCCCACTGTTCATCACCCTCGTGTTCCTCCCCACGGGCTTGCCGTCTGTTGCTTGTCAGTTGCCCTGTGGTCTGTGCCTCCTAATCCCTCGAATATTTGCTGGTTACCAGAACCTCCGTGTACTGGTCCTCCGTCCTCTCTCCCATTGCCTTATAAAATTGGGCATCTTTTTGCTTTGCCCACTCCCCGGTAAGCTGATGCGTCACCGGCCGTGGTCTGCGAAGCGAAGGCGATCCCTTAGGCTGATTACCCACTATTTTCGACGCCGAAAATCCTCTCCCCGAGCCGGTGGCTCCTACCCGAATCCGCCGGCAGGCATCGTTTACTCTTCCTCGGGCTCCAACTCGGTAACCCTAGTATAATTTCTTCCCTTATTAGTCAAACAAATTTACTTACACGTTGATTCTTTATAAGGCGAAAACTTGCTCTGTGGTTTAACATTGATCTTCGTTTGTAACGAGTCAATCTGATTGGGGTTTGGGTTAGGGTTTTTTACTGCTTGACATACGCTGAAATTTTCCTTCGGTGGTCGGCGTGCAATGTTCATCCGGATTTGGGTTTTGAGACCGAAATCCTGATTTGGGTCCGGCCTTGGTGTGTTGGTGCATTTGTCATGGTTTTTGGTCGTTTTTTAGTTGGTTTCGAGAGCCAAATCCTGATTGGGGTTCGGTCTGGGTGTGTTGGTGCATTTGTAATGGTTTTACTTCGTTTTTGAGTTGGTTTTGAGAGCCAAATCCTGATTTGGGTTCGGCCTTGGCGTGTTGGTGCATTTGTCATGGTTTTTGGTCGTTTTTGTGTTGGTTTTGAGAGTCAAATCCTGATTTGGGTTCGGCCTTGGTGTGTTGGTGCATTTGTCATGGTTTTTGGTCGTTTTTGTGTTGGTTTTGAGAGTCAAATCCTGATTTGGGTTCGGCCTTGGTGTGTTGGTGCATTTGTCATGGTTTTTGGTCGTTTTTGTGTTGGTTTTGAGAGTCAAATCCTGATTTGGGTTCGGCCTTGGTGTGTTGGTGCATTTGTCATGGTTTTTGGTCGTTTTTGTGTTGGTTTTGAGAGTCAAATCCTGATTTGGGTTCGGCCTTGGTGTGTTGGTGCATTTGTCATGGTTTTTGGTCGTTTTTGTGTTGGTTTTGAGAGTCAAATCCTGATTTGGGTTCGGCCTTGGTGTGTTGGTGCATTTGTCATGGTTTTTGGTCGTTTTTGTGTTGGTTTTGAGAGTCAAATCCTGATTTGGGTTCGGCCTTGGTGTGTTGGTGCATTTGTCATGGTTTTTGGTCGTTTTTGTGTTGGTTTTGAGAGTCAAATCCTGATTTGGGTTCGGCCTTGGTGTGTTGGTGCATTTGTAATGGTTTTTGGTCGTTTTTGTGTTGGTTTTGAGACCCAAAACCTGATTTGGGTCCGGCCTTGGCGTGTTGGTGCATTTGTAATGGTTTTTGATCGTTTTTGTGTTGGTTTTGAGACCCAAAACCTGATTTGGGTCCGGCCTTGGTGTGTTGGTGCATTTGTAATGGTTTTTGGTCGTTTTTGTGTTGGTTTTGAGACCCAAAACCTGATTTGGGTCCGGCCTTGGCGTGTTGGTGCATTTGTAATGGTTTTTGGTCGTTTTTGTGTTGGTTTTGAGACCCAAAACCTGATTTGGGTCCGGCCTTGGCGTGTTGGTGCATTTGTAATGGTTTTTGGTCGTTTTTGTGTTGGTTTTGAGACCCAAAACCTGATTTGGGTCCGGCCTTGGTGTGTTGGTGCATTTGTAATGGTTTTTGGTCGTTTTTGTAGAGCCAAATCCTGATTGGGGTCTGGCCTTGGTGTGTTGGTGCATTTGTCATGGGTAATTTTTGAGTTGATTTTGGCTTGGTCACTTTATGCTCGCTTTTGCCTAGATTTTGCAGTTTCCCCATCCGTTTGGCTATGATGATAAATGCCCATCAGCATAGATTGTAATTTCATCTGACTGGTGCGTCCTTAACCCGATATCATATAGGTAGTTGCCGGTGTTCAATGCCATGGTAGCTGCCATGGTATCGGGTCATTGACATGCTTCAGATGGAAAGTGTCAATCACTACACACTGAGCCAACTTTACACTCCAATCGTTGACTTTTGTATTATTATTTGGTCGGTTTTTTCCCGCGTTCTTAAGGAAATGCCTCGGAAATCGACGGGTGCGGCGTACCACTGGGATCATGCGAAGGAAACAGTTTTCCTTGAAAAGCTTGATTATTACGTGGCATGCAATTCCGGTAGACATCCTTCACTTGCAACGCTCGATAGCTGGGCCAACGAGTTTAACTCTGCGTATGGAGGGGTTCCTGCATACGGCTTAACATTACAGCAAAAGAAGGATAGAATGAAAAAAATATATAGGGGCTGGAAGGCGTTGCAATGTCGGACCGGACTAGGATACGATCCGGTGACTGATCGAGTCATTTGCTCAGACGATGCGTGGCAGAGTTTTATTCAAGTAATATAACATCGCACTACTAACTGTTATGGGTCTACTACTTTTCTATTAGCCATTATTATTGGTCATTTAATTTGACAACCCTGGTTTGGTTGCAGATCCATAAAGAGTGCAACCATCTCCGGTACGAGGGGCTACGAAACAAGGAACTCTATTATAACATTTTCGAGAAGAAACATGCGGCTGGTGCCTCGGGATACGGATCAGTTTCGATGCCAGATGATATCCCTTTTCCCGTCGACCTGGACGCCTCACAAGACAACTCCGGCATCGGTCCGATGACTAGAGATGACCCGACGGCAGGTCTCGGGAGCCTGAGGTGCAACAACAGAAGGGGCGGGGCCCCTGCGGGCCCGTCTCGATCTAGAGGCAGCTCTGGCAAGAGGAAGCAGCGCGACGAGACGGATGAGATGACTTTCATGGCTATGCAGGAGATAGTCAGTCACTACCGTGGCCGATCAGAATCTGGCCGATCTAGTTCCCAATCTGATCGCACGGATCACATGCTGATGTGTATGACCACAATGACAGAGATGGGTATTCCACCCAATCAGCGGGCTATGATGTGGCAATACTTCTCAGCTCATCCAACGCTCCAGCGTTCCTTTCACCAGCTACCTGAGATCGATAGGCAAGAAATAATTGCGCTCGTTCTTCGTTCGCAGCCACCCCCGACCGATTGAGTTTCATTTTCGGAGTTTTTTTTAGTATTTTTTTTAACAAATTTGTTTGACATTATTCTTATGATTGGAGTGTGTTTATTTTTTCAGCTCTGGAAATAGTGTAATGGAAACTTTCGCATGTTGTTTTATTAATTATTGAATATTAAGTAGTGTGAGAATATGATTGCAATGGAAATTAATTTTTCTGACTTGTTACACAATAAAAATTTGAATTACCAGGCAAAACTCAAACTATAGAGCATATATCAAGCTGTCGAAAACATGAATGATCGTAGCTCAGAAGATGAGAATAGCGACAATGACAGATATGACGTGATGGCAGTTTTAGCGGCGACTCTCCGGAGGCGTCGCAGGCGTCGGGACCCGCAACCAATGCATAATTCAATCTTGACGGGCAGCATGCGGGTTGAAGAGATTTTAAATGGTCATAACGGAATTTGTCAAAACCTGATAAGTATGAAAGCTGAGACATTCAAATCACTCAGTGATCTATTACGACGACGGGAATTATTGAAGCCAACACGTAACATGGACGTGAATGAGCAATTGTTTACTTTTTTAACAATTTGCGCACAAGGCGCTACGAACCGACACACTTCTTACTTGTTCCAACATTCTGTAGAGACAACCAGCCGTTGGTTCTATACAGTGCTGAAGGTTATATGTTCGCTGAAGGACGAATTCATCCGACCGCCAGACTACACGGCTGTTCAACCTTTGATTGAAGAGCACTCGTACAAATATCGACCATGGTTTGATGTACGTTTTTTATGTTATCACATAATATTATTGCATGAAAGAATTGTTACAACTGTTGGATTTCTTTATAATGGTACAAAGTATTTAAAATCACTCGTAATGATCCAGGGTTGTATTGGGGCTATAGATGGCACACACGTCCCATGTGTGCCACCGCGGGATAATTCGGACGCATGGATAAATCGGAAAGGGCAGCACTCACAGAATGTATTAGCGGCCTGCTCGTTCGACATGAGATTCACGTTTATGTTGGCCGGATACGAGGGATCCTGTCATGATTCCAGAATGTTGGACGAGGCAATAGCATTCTACGGGTTTCCAATACCGCCACAAGGTAAGCATAAATAGCTACTTATAGTAGTATTTTAATATAATACAGTTTTAAAGAATTACACACACTTGTAACTCAAATGTTTAATGGATTTTTTGTAGGAAAATTTTACTCGGCAGATTCGGGTTACCCAAACAAGGACGGTTTCTTGAGCCCATTCCGACGAGAGACATACCATTTACCGGAATACCGAACACGTCGGGGCGGGCTACGCAACCGCAAGGAAGTATTTAATTACACACATGCAGCTCTGCGGAACTGTATTGAGAGAACATTTGGTGTCTGGAAGGCACGATTTAAGATTCTTAAAGGCATCAACAACTACCCGATAAAAAAACAGAAAATGATCCCGGTGGCGTGTGCAGTTTTACATAATTTTATCAGGATGGTGCAGGTTGGAGATCCTTGTCTAGAAGAGTACGCGTCCGATTGTGTGCCTGTATATGAGAACGATGATGTGAATGACGATTACATACTTGACGACGGGATCGATGAGGCTGGCCCTAGTATAGGCACGCAGCAACATGGCTCGAGGAGGGGTGAAATGAATCAGTTGCGAGACATGATGGCTGATAATATGTGGGTCAGATATCAATTATCGCCGTGGTATAAAACCAGTTGAAGGCCGGCAGATGTTGTATATTGGGCTACATTAGGACTGTAAGTATTAATTTGTAGTTTTTATTAATGTAAACATAATTTGGTGTTATTAATCGAACGTATTGTAATTAATAAATTTTCCGTCGCTGACACCTATAATAGAATGTTAAATTGAGTTGGAGTCGAGGTGAGTTGAAATTTTCAAGTTATATTAGTTGTAACTTTTGAAAAAGTTTATCCGTTTGTTAGTTTGAGTTGAAATATTTTAGTTGTAATAATAAATTTTTGGGAAAATGATAAAAAAAAGTACAGTATGAGTTGGAATGAGATGATGAAGTCAACAAGCCAGGTTGTTGACTTTTCACAGAAAGGAAAAAATTGAGGTGGAAAAGTGAAGTTTTATTGGAGTTCAGATAAGTTACAAAAAAAAAAAATGGAAAAAATTGTTTTTCGATTTCTTCACATCCAAACAGGGCCCTTGTTTTTTTTTTAACTTATCAACTCAAACTTTTTTACCAAACACCCAACTCAAACTAAACTTTTTTTTCAAATATTTTACCAAACACTCTTCTTCTCATCTCAACTCAACTCAACTCAAACTCAACTCAAAAATTTCAACTCCAACTGACGAACCAAACGGACCCTTATTGTTATGTCACAATCACTCTTTATTTAATAAATAAATAATAAAAAAAAAGAAAAATCTAGCTTATCGGTTACATCCGAAACCCTAGATAGTATGACATGTATAGCAAAGAACTATGAATTTCCCTTTTTATGCTATAGGGAAGTAAATCCTGTGTCTCCATATAACTAATATATAGCATATAAAAGAAGTCCAAGTTCTATCGTCTATGATAGTAAAGTACACCGTATGTGGGGGAAAAAACAGGAAGTTACCCTTTTAAGCAAGGTCGCATATGTTGGGGTTTTTTTTTTTGTGGTTAATCTGTCTCTAACCGCGCCTCATTACGTCTATAGATATAGTTCAGCGGTTGAGAGAAGTGTGATTTAAATAAAAACTCTCAAATTAGAATGTTTTTTTTTTTAATTTAATAAACGAGAGTCATTTAGATCATATACTATAAAAGATAAAATTATATATATTTTAAGCTCCTATCCCTATAGGCTATAGCAATTAGCATGTGTCGACATACACTCCAGAGGAAAAATAAATTTTAGAATATGTCCTGAAATTACTGATACTTGTATTTCTAATTTTGTATAAATGATACAAAGAGGAAATTACCCAAAATAGTTAACTCGATCGAGCTTTAATTAACATCAGAAATGCATATATAATCTGTCTTACACGATAGCCATGCTTTTGTAACAGTGATCTTTAAAAAAGCTTAATTATTTTGGGCAATTATTTTCCCTTCTTTTTTTATTTTATTTTTGGGGGGAGTATTCTTGGTTTTTTTTTTTTTTTTTTTTTTTTGAGAAAGGGTAATTTTCACTTTTGATCATATACAAGTATGCTAGTTCTTCAGAGCTTAAAAAAAATAATAATAAGTATACCTACTACTTAATGGAATCTTATGAGCTATCCAGGAAAAAAAAAACTAAAATATTAAGGGAAAGTATCTGAATGACACAAATTTAGATACACTGCACTAACATGGCACAAAAAATTAACACTAGATCAATATAACGCAAAATTAAACTAAAAGTAATTAAAATTTGTATCATATTAGTCAAGAAATGAGGATTTATATCATGTTGGTCAATATATGGAAAAAAAAAATGAAGATTATTTAAATAATTTTCTCAAAATTATTATTATCCAAAATTTAGTTGTAAAAAAATGTTATTATTCATGCACACAATTAGAGTAGAAGCTGTAAGTATCTTTCGATACATGCTAAAGGACAAAAGAAGTTTAAGACGTGAACTTTGAACATTCACAAAAGCCCACATGATAGCAATTTATTTCATTTTGGTCCAAAGGAATTGGTCCATGCCCCCTTACTTAAGGAATCTCGATTTTTATTTGTCAAAAAATTTTTTTTTTTAATATGGGGTATAGATTTTGGACCATCTAAATGAGAAATTTCAATTGGCATGTAGAAAAGCCATTGTATATTATTAATATTAATATTAATAATATTATTATTATTTTGGTTGAGCATATTTATATATTATTATTATTCTTATTGTTATAGCGTGACTGACACTGATTTGTCTTTAGCCAAACCAAACCCCCCATCTTTCCACCCAACCTACCCGAATATTAATTTCTCTTTGCTTCCCTCTCATCTCACAGTCGTACAAAAACTACATGATCAACACATCACATATTCACCCAATATATACAGATATATACGTACAAAGAGGTATATATGTAGAGTTCTATATATATGAACAATGACTCCGTTTGGTCAGATTATAGTTTTAAGTTTTATCAACTTTCTTGTCAAAAAAAGATTTAAAAAAAACGTTTTTATTAATTTTAATAGAGTATGAATGGCTTACTGCAAGATGGTAAAATCACCTGATCAAGTGTTAAAACTGTCAAAATCATTAAATTAATTCAAGTTGATTAATATACTTGTAGTTTTTTCAATGATCTAGTCGATAAGACATCCTTTTAATATAACATAAGATATTTTTTAACATAATAAAATATGAATAAAGCGTGACAGTAATCCAAAAACATAACAAAGTATATGATTAACATAAAAAATCTAACTTACTATTAATTAAAACATGTTTCACATTATTGTAAATATAATTTAATGATAATTTTATATCTTAGTTTTTCATAATATATAAAAGTCATACCGTTCGTTCTCAAGTTCAAATGTGTGTGTGTATATATATATGTTTCTCTCCCATTTTATAAGGAAAGTTTGTCTTAGTATTCCTACTCTAATTCTTCTTCTCTTATCTGTTGATCAGCTAATCCCAATGGATAGGTACTACCTTCACTAATTACGGAAGCAAAATACTTAGTACAAATACATTTTTGACTTTTTTTTTTTGGGTGAGCACTATTAAAGAAAGTACATTTCAATCAATTTATTATCTAAAGTCCAAACCGACCATATATATACTTTCTGGATGCCGATATTTAGCTCTACTACTTCATTTTTTTTAATAAGTCTCTACTACTTCATTTTAGTACTTTTAATTTGATAGTAATTAAGTAGTTTTTAGGGGTGTTTAGTAAATGAGTTTGAGTTAAGATTTTTAAATTTTAATAGTAATTTGTATTGATTTTTTAGAAAAGACAAAATATTTTTTCCAGAAAAAATAAAAAACCTTTTCAGAAAAAGACAAAAAAAAAAACAATTTAGGAGGTGTTTGGTGAATGAGTTTAATTTAAGATTTTTAAATTTCAATAGTAATTTTTTAAAAAAGACAAAAAAATTTTTCAGAAAAGATAAAAAAAAATTTCAAAAAAAAACAAAAAATATAATAAAAAAAATAATTTAATTTAAACTAAACTTACAACCAAATTAACTTTTAATTTAAAATAGACTTGTAAACCAAACATCCATTTCATGTTGTTTACATATGCGAAGAATAATATGCCCACAATATAATAATCTTGAATCCAAGTCAACATAATTCATAATTGATAACATCTTGTCAATTGATGAACAAGTGTCAATAGGAGATTGGATGGAAAAAAAAATCCTACAAATATTCCATAATAGCTGTCTACTCTAGAATTATGTGACATATATAGACAAGAAAAGGTTCCAATACAATTTAAAAAAAAAAACAAGTTGAAGTAAATATTGGATTATTATATATGTACGTAATAATGACGAGTAGATATACACACATACACACACACACACACACACAAAAAAAAGGAGGGGTAGATTTACAGTAGCAGCCAAGTGAGGAAATTTGTCCCAAATAATATTTCCAAATCTAGTGATGCATTAATGGTGACAAAAGAAATATTAGGCATTTAACTATGTTTTGATAATTATCATAACGGTTAGGGATAAATAGTTTATTCACCATATGATTGTCTCCAAAGAAAAGACAAAAGGAATGTGAATTTGATTAAATTGGTGGGGAATACTTTTGAATATAAATATGTTTGTATACAATTCATATGACATAAATAATACACGTTCATAGAATATGGAAAAGAAAGAAAAAAAAATCCAATACTAAATAATATTGTTTAAAAACCATCATATCTATTATAAGATTTTTGTGGATTTAACTTATATATTTTTTAAAATTTGATGTGACTTTAATTATGTGGTCTAATATTCAGAGATAGTACTACAAATAAAATATCTTTTTTGTTAATAGTTCCCAAAAATAACTTTCATCTACAATAAAATTCTTCCACAAAATTCTTCAAGAAAAGAAATTGAATATTTTCAAAACTATACAAGCAAATATGTTTTTTAAGCGATTTTAAGTTACATATATTGATCGGTGTTCTAAAAGCACAAAGCTAAGATTTTGTTTTCAAGTATTTTGGAAAATGTTCCTGCAGATTTTTTAAGTCATGAAAATGAAAATGTTTTCTAAATAGTGTTTGTTTAGCAAATATTTTGAAAACAAAAACAAAAAATTGTGAGAATGATTTTTTTAAAGTAAATAAAAACAGTTAAAGGTTGTTGTTTTTCTCCTATATTCATTTTTATTTTTAAGGTTATATAACTTAGTACATGTTTTTAAGAAATATACCCAAACATACAATTTACATTTTTCTTATATTCAAATCAATCTCTCTAAAAACATAGCCAAACACAATTTCAAAAACAATCTTAACAAGTTATTCTCATTTTTACTTTCGTACCAAAATCAAAATAATTTCCAAAAATAAAACAACACCAAACCCTACCTTTACATCCTAATCCTAATTATTATCCCAGGCAACAAACATGTATATAATGGAATGGAATGTGGTACATAAAAAGTGTGTGGAGTTTTCTTTAATGATATCACTTTAAAACTGTGGAGGACTTTAACACGTGTGAAATTTTTTAATTTTTTTTTAATGAGCGAAAAAGAGCCAATTTCATCACCTTTTTTTTCCCCCACAAAGAGTCCATAGTAAAAAAGCAAAGGATTTGAAAACATGTGAAACTTGACAATCAGCGTGAGTAGTCCATTTCATGTTGGTTGGAAGGATCTGGACCATACCCCATTCTTTAGGAATTAGATTTTGGACCATTTCATTTGGCATGCCAAAAGGTCATCGTGCACTTATTACTCTTCTAGCGTGACTGCCAATCAAACACGCCATCCTCACAACCACCGTGTTTTTTTTGTGTTTTTTGTGTTTTTTGGTTTTTTGGTTTTTTGGTTTTGGTAAGATATAAGACCTTATGAGCATTTATTTCATTAATTAAAAAAAAATCTCTCAAATTTTGGATCGTAAACCTAAATTCGTGAATCTTCCATTCTCACCCGTTGAGAGACCCAACAGAGTCCCACCTAACCACTTGAATTTTCCTCTTAGATCTCCCTCTGGAAGACACGTAGACAAAACACATTGAGCTTCTTAGATTTGCATATGGGCATTGCTAATATATGGTTGCCATGGGAACAATGATTCAGTGTTTAGAAAGTAGGTTTAATTTGGAAGTTTGTACTAACTTTGTTTTAATATGACTTTGTTATAATATGTAATATCTGAATTCAACAAAACTTTTTGCTCGCCGCTCATCCTAAATATTTTACGAGGAAAGATGGTAAATCCACCTCAACGGGTAACAAAAATCATTTTAGAATAACTCAAATCGATTGAAATTTTGATTTAATTATTTCACACCCGTATTTAAATTTAGATCTTGAATTGATGATGATGATGATCATCATAATAATAATAATAATAATAATAATAATAAGACTACTCGTTTACATAGTCCCATTGTCATGTTCATTTAGGATAAAGAAGTAAATAACTTTAAAATAATTAAAGTGAATAGCATGTTTTAAAAAAATATGGGTCCGTTTGGTGCATGAGTTTGAGTTGAAATTTTTAAGTTTCAATAGTAAATTTTTTTGAATTTTTAGAAAAGACAAAAAACTTTTTGAAAAAAAGACAAAAAAAAATTTTGAAATGGTAAGTTTGAACTTACCAACCAAACAAAGCCATATGGCATCGGAAAACTTCAAACTCGGCAAAACTCCGTGGCAAAATGTGGCATAGATGGACATAGCTCTTTGGACTTGCATTTGTTAAAGCCCATCAGCTCCCCAATTGTGTAAAGTCACATCATACGGAGTTTATGCGGAGCTGTGTTCTCGGAAGCCAAACAGCAATGATTTCTTTTTAGTTTAAATATAATTTCCATTTAAAAAAATATTTGAAATAAGTAAGAAATATAATTAGTTTAATAATTTACTATTTATTTTTGGGAGAGGTGGTGGTAGAGTCTCTCCCAAATGACTCTACCGGTAGAGTCATTTTTTAAACCGTTGAGATTTAATCGAACGGTTGAAATATTATTGGTATACCATATTTATTATACACCTTACCTCATATAATCTTTCTCACTCCAAATATTCTCCGTCGCCGGTGACATTTTCCGCTGTCGGCAAGGACGCCGGTGACTCACCCCCGACGTCTGCGTCCCACCTCCGGCCTCCCACCACCGGCCCCCCGGCGACCCCCCTTTCCCTCTCTTCCCCTCTCTCTCCTCTTCTCTCTCTCTCTTCCCCTTTCTCTCTCTTCTCTTCTCCCGACCCACCTCCGGTACCCCCCCACCACCGACCCCCAGCCCTCAGCCCGCCCCCCCGCCCCCCCACCTGCTCGCCGGCCCCCCACCACCGACCGCCGACCCTTTCTCTCTCTTCTTTTTTCTCTCTCTTCCCCTTTCTCTCTCTTGTCCTCTCTCCTGCAACCCCCCCACCCCCGGCGCCCCCCCACCACCGGCCGGCCCCCACTCAGCCCTGGCCGCCGGCGACCCCACCCCTCTCTCTCTCTTCCCTCTTCCCCTTTCTCTCTCTTCTCCTGCGGCCCCCCACACCACCGGCCCCAGCCCCGGCCGCCCCCCACCCCCTCTCTCTTTTTCCCTTTCTCTCTCTTCCCTTTTCGCCGGGGGGGCTAGGGCGGGCTGGGGGGCCGCGGGGGAAGAGAGAGAGAGGGGTGGGGTAGCGGGCGGTCGGGGCTGGGTGGGGGCCGGCCGGGGCTGGGGCCGGTGGTGGGGGGGCGCCGGGGGTAGGGGGGCTGCAGGAGAGAGGAGAAGAGAGAGAAAGGGGAAGAGAGAGAAAGGGCCGGCGGTCGGTGGTGGGGGGCCTGGGGTGGGTCGTCGGTATTGGGGTGAGTCTCCGGCATCGGGGGTCGGTCCCCGGCGTCCGTCACTGGCGGCGAGAAGGTCGCCGCTGACGAAAAAGATTTTGGGTGGGAAAAGTAATGTGAGGTAAGGTATATGATAAGTATAGTACATCAACAATGTTTTAACCGTTCGATTAAATCTCAACGGTCAAAAAAATGACTTTACCGGTAGAGACCCTCACACAGATTCTCCCTTTTATTTTTTTCAAAACCTTGTTTTTTTTTTTTTCAACTTTTTGTAATATCATAAAAATGTTATTTACTATCATTTGTTTCACATAGACAGGGTGAAATCTGGACCAGGCCCATCTGGTGTTTTTGGGACTCCATTTATGTAAACAATGCAGTCTGGGCCGGGCCCACCTGGTTTTTTGGGCCTTCATTTTAAGTAGAGAAATTGCAAGCTGGGACCCCACGTAGAACTATGAGATAAGATCTTCTTGAATAATAATTTGATCGTATGCTTATGGAAGGATTGTAATTTTTCACTCCTATTAAATTATATCATGGAGTCCCTCAAAAAGAAAAACTATATTATGGAGTTTATGTATTGTTTTTCTGGTACGTTGGACCTTGAATTGAAAACTAGTTAACACTTGGTTTTAGCCGAAGACATGAGTTTCATTACAAAGAGTACAATCAAACAAAAGAGGAATTTGCATACAATTGATCTTTTATTTAATTTTCCCATTACGGTTAAGATGCCTTTATTTTTTTTCTCCTCTGAGGATAAATTTAAGATTCGATGTTCCAAAACCCTTATCGAAGCGTCCAACCAGTTAACAGAACGTGCAATGTTCTTATGGTGATTTGAGTAAAACTAAATACATAATATAAATAGATTAAGGATGGCAGTATTACTCGTGAGAACGGGATCCTGGAGTGATCCGTTCCGAATAAGACGGGGATGGGGGACATGTTCGGAGATGAAGATGGAAATGATAATAAAATCTTATCCCTGAAAGTTAGTGGGACGGGGACAGAAAAAGCGCTCCCCACCCCGCCTCCATCCCACTATACATGCAATCTGCATATTTACCAATATATATCTAACATTATAAATAAAAATTTAAACATTTATAGTTTTTGATTGAAGAAAGTAATAGCAAACTCTCTACCAATACTCAAGGAAGCTATTTATATGCAATTGTTATATGTATTCATCAAGCATAATTAGTTTTTTTTTTTTCCAACCAAAAAGAGGACTAATCATTTTTTGTTTTCTTTTCAAATGTGTAATTATAATAAATGAGAAATGAGGTGAGTATGAGAGAACTCCCCCAACAGAGAATCCATGTCTCTTACCCCGTTTAAATAGAGACAGGGACAGAGACGTGAATGTGGATTGTTTTTGGGGGTGGGGATGGGGATGAGAAAATATTCCATTATCTCATTTCATCATGTTACTATCCCCAAAAATTAAGAAGGAATGAATAAGAAAAACTCTATATTTCTTTTTTCAAAGCCAAAAAAAAATTGTTTTTTACCTCCTCTTCTTCTTCTTCTTCTTCTTCTTCTTCTCTTTTTTTTTTTTTTTTTTTTTTTTTTAATATAGTATCTCTGACCATGTATAAATATGAAATCACGCCTGGTGATGGAAAGATTCTGAATTGCATGGAAAGTTATGGAATTATTAAAGCTAATTGAGTTACGCTTACACAATTATTCCTTGTTTGTTCCAAAAAGAAGGAACTTAGTAAATTATTAAAAGTCCTTGACACCATATCATGAGGTTTTGTGACCCCAACAACATAATCAATGGCCAGGCTTACTCTTTTTATGCTTACAGGAAGGTGCAAAATGATGGGGTTGTCGGAGTTAATTTAGCATTCGTTTGATAATCTCGTTAAAGATGAAATTTTTAAGTTAGAGTTGATTGACTTTTCAAAAATTAGTGATAAATTTTGTTGACTTTTCAGAAAAAGATAAAAATTAAGATGAAAAAGTACAGTTTAATTGTAGTTGAACCTTAATATCAAACAAAGCATTAATGTTTGTGTTAATTTTTTATACCGAACAAAAGAAAATTCGTTAATATTATCCGAATACAATTTCGCTACTAGTTATCAATCATGGAATTACAAACACTTATTACATGTAGACCTTTATTATTTAACAATAATTTAACACATAACTCTATCATAAATTTATAATGCGAATTTTCTTATATCTTAGTTAAAAATTAAAAACAAATTATAATCAAAATTCATTTTTGTCAACTATAAGGTTACAAATATAACATAATGATAGTATCATACATGATTACAATAAGATGAGTTTGAAATCTTCTATCCCTAAATAAAATAATAATTAAAAAAAAGGACGTAAACTACTCGTTTGGTCCATGACCTTTTTATAAAAATTATGATTTGGTCCCTAATTTTTTCTTTTAAAGGTCCATGAACTCTCCTAAATGGTACAATTTAGACCTGTTTACTGACAATGCTAAAAATTAGATGTAATGGATCATGTGTATAACTCCTGTAAGTTGGGTCATGTAATTTTTTTTTAATTTCCCTTAAATACAGTAAATCATGTGTAATTAACGTGAACTTTTTTAATTAAAATTTTAACATTTGTTAATAAAAAAGATCTTTTTACACATTTTTAAAAAGTTGAGGAACTTTTAAATTATAATAATATCAAGGACTAGACGATCAATTTTATCAAAAAAAAAAATTTGTCAAACCTCCAAAAAAAAGGAAATAATTAAAAACAGCGTCCCAAACGTGGCCGTAACGTCCACGTATTAGAATGTCTAGGGGCTTCTTTTTTCCCGCCGCGTGAACGAAACTACCGTAAAACTGGTTCACCTTACGTGGACCCCACGAAAGTTCCCGAGATGTCGCCACGTGTCAGAAAGCTGTTCTCTGCAATTTTTTCTTCCCCACTCAAAAGAGCGCCATTTGCCACTACCCTCATTTAAAACTTTCAAAACTCTCTCTCTCTCTCTCTCCTCCCTCTCTTTCTCTCTCATCTGCAAAACCCCAAAGGCCAAAACCCTAACCTTTTTCTTCTTCTTTGTAATTAGTAATCCTACGCGGTGAATACCACCGTTACTTGCCATGCATCCCCACACCTACGGCGTCGACTCCCTCTCCAAATCCGAAGACCTCGCCGCCGTCATCCTCGCCTCCTCCACCGCCGCCCAGATCTCCTCCGCCTGCGCCTCCATCGACTCCTTCCTGCACTCCCATTCACCCGATCAGTCCCGCCACTTCTTCTCCCTCACCTTCCCAACCCTTATCTGCAAGCTCTTCGGCTTCGACGATGCCGTTTCGCCCTCTCCCCCACCACCGTCACCGTCGTCATCCAACGGCTGGATCGACACCGTCCTCGCATCCAACGACCCAGATTTGGCCAGCAAGGTCTTCGCTTTGCTCGCGCCCGATGGCGTCCTCTTGAGCTCAATCTCCGCCGTCGATCGCCTCTCGCTCGTCAAGTACGTGTTTCCGAACGAGCGGTTGCCTGAGTGGGCCCGGTTCGTCCTCTCCTCGGAGAAAGTTTCTCTGGCACTGTCTGATCTTTGCCCAATTTTCAAAGCTAGGGTTAAGGAAGATTTGATTAAGGGTTCTGTTTATCAAGTTCAGCTTAATGTGTTTGAGTATTACATGTTTTGGTTCGCTTATTACCCTGTTTGTAGAGGAAAGAACGAGAATTCCGATAATAATTCGGTAGTTAAGAGGAATAGGAGGTTCAATTTGGAGCATTGGGTTACTTCCATTTCCGCGTTTTCGAGTGGTAGTAGACGTAATTCGGAGCATAAGAGCGAGTGTAATCTGTATGTTAGGCTTCTGTATGCGTATCTTCGCGCATTTGTGCCCGTGAGCGATTTGAGTTCGCACCAGCCGTATCGGAGTTCGCTTCTTCATTACTCGATGAGCTACGACGCTTCGGTTATGATGCAGGCTGAGTTTCTTGTCTATGCATTTATTCATTTTTGGTTGGTTGACAACGACTTTTCGCCCTTACCGGTTGATTTGTGCAAGTCGTTCGGCGTGACTTTTCCGTTCCGGTCGGTTTTGGGCGACACTCCGCCGACTGCTGGGCTGGGGGAGGTGGTGAAGCTGTTTGTGAAGTATTTGAATTTGAGTTCTGTAATGCAAGCAGATGGAAATGAGAATGTTGAATATGGTAATGGGAGTCCAAGGTGGACGACGCCGGGATCCTTTGATGCTTCAAAGTCGAGGAATGTGACGGTGCCATCGCCGTTTGTCCGTTCTGTTGGGTCTTGGAACTTGACAATACAGAGGCCGCTGTATAGGTTTATACTGAGAACGTTCTTGTTTTGCCCCATGGGCACTTCCATTAAAAATGCATCTGAGGTGTTTTCAGATTGGATTTCTTATGTAGAGCCTTGGCGGATCAGCTTGGATGACTTTTTGGATCTCGATGCCACTGTTGATGGATCAACCAAGGCCGCGAGGAAGGAGGACTCATCTTCCCAAGATTGTGGGTATTCGCCTAGTTGGCAGGGTTATGTGTTGTCCAACTACTTATACTATAGTTCCTTGGTTATGCATTTCATTGGGTTCGCACACAAGTTTCTTCATGCAGATGTTGAAATAATACTCCAGATGGTCTTGAAGGTTTGCTTCTTAACCATTGTTTTTACTTCCGAAGCCATATCTGTGCCATAAAATTATAATTGGCACATTCATTAAAAATCTGATCACTAGGTCTTCTGTATTGTATTCTTAAAGAGCTTTAGATGATTAAAAAAAAAAAATGTTTGTGCTATGAACTAGTAGCATGTATAAACCTGGAGGAAAAGCTCTAGAGTGGGACTCCATTTAGTTAATCGTTACATCTCATAACATTGATTTGGATTCAAGTGGTTAAATTTTGGAAAGTGTGGTGGAAATGGCAAGTTTAAGGAGATATCCACGGGTAGAGGCTAGACTCGCTAGAGCAATTTGGTATCAGCTTGTTTAAGCTTGGCTCCTTTTTCTTGTTTTGCTGTTCGTGAAATTCAAAGCTTCAGTTTGACTTTGGGCTTGTGGTTTCTGCATCTCAGCTTGTCACATGGTTAGCCTAAAGAACCTAGTTCTTGGGATAGACATGCTTCATTTGAGAGGACTGAAGAACATGATTGTAATGCCATATAGATTGGAGATGGTGAATTTTTGGCAAGCGTTGTAGCATATTGTCAGTTTCATGCCAAAACAGTCTTTTTTTTTAATCCCTGAGAGCGAATTACTTAAGTTCTCCATATAGTTATAATTTCTTTATTAGGAAACAAAAATAGTAGTTTTGTAATTTTGATGCTTTCATTAATGAGCCTTGACAAATTTCTTATGCTATGATAATAAGGGTTTTGCATCAAGATTCAAGACTTGACTGCATTTGCTGGAGCGCCTTGAGCATCTGTTTCTTCTAAACTTCTGTTTCTATATGTTGTCTCTACAGGTTATAAGTATATTGACACAATCCAAAGAGTTAGTTGACCTTATAAAGATGGTAGACTCCGCTTTCCATTCAAAACAAGCTGGTACAGGAAAGCCGATGCTTAATAGCTTGTATAGATATATACCTTCAATCCGTGAACAGTTGACGGTACACTTAACTCTTCCTTTTTTAATTTTAGTTTGATGTCAAGTGCCTCTTCCTTTTTTAAATTTTAGTTTGATGTCAAGTGCTTTCTATGATGATTGTCCCTCATACTGCCTTGTATTCTATCATATACGAGGGTGCACTTGATTTTGCAGTAATTGGTATCATCGTATCACCTACTGATTTAAAGATATCTATTGATTATTATGTTAGGACTGGGAGGATGGATTGTCCGAGACAGATGCTGATGGATCTTTCTTGCATGAGAATTGGAACAAAGACTTGCGTCTCTTTAGTGACAGAGAAGATGGTGGCCAGCAGCTTCTTCAGGTTTTTAAGTTCACTATTCTTCCGTCTTCTGTCCATTAAAATTGTACATAAATTTGAGCTTGACCTTTGTTCATGATTCTGTTGTTACAGTTGTTCATACTGCGAGCAGAAGCTGAGTTGCAAGCGATTTCTGGCGACAATCTTGCTCAGAATCTTCAGTGCATAGACTCGTTGAAAGCTCAAGTGAGCTGCTTATTTGGTAGCCACACGGTGAAGCCGGTGTCATTTTCTCTGGAACCGAAACAGCATCAGCAGGCCTGCGATGACATATTCAAGCCCAGAAGGGTTGGCAGTCATACATTGGCATATATCGAATACAAGGGTGACTGGATGAAGCGCCCCATCTCCAATGACGAGGTCGCATGGCTTGCAAAGCTCTTTGTATGGTTGTCGGACTGGCTGAATGAGAACCTTGGAATCAATCAGCCAGAGAACAGCCAGGCAGGCCCCACATGGTCTTATGTGGAGGTTTCAAGAGATGATGTGGAGAAGGTATGCGGATCCACAGAGACGATGAAGGCAGTCCTGTGTGCTCTCGGTTCTTGGATTCTTATGCTGGGTTCAGCAGTGGTGAGGCTAATGAGAAAGCATGGTCTGAGGGTGAACCTTAGGATCCTAGCATCAAAGAAGGTCGTCATGGTTTTGCTTTTGTATGCTGTATTTAGTTTGTTGAGGAAAGTTTTCGGACATTTTCGCAGGGTGTAAATAAGAGTGGAAACAGAATTTTGAAGGGAAAAAAAGGGGGGGAAGGTTTATACGGGATTGGGAATACTTAGAAACTTTGGCGACGGGGTTTGGTTTTGCCAACTTGTAAGTAACTGTGATATGTGCAGCATGAAAGGTGTAAAAGCTTTTTTGTTTCTTGATACTAACGTTTTTTTTTTCTGATTTTTCATTCCAGTGTTCGCATTTATCTGTGTATGCCTGTTTCTTTCTTCAAATAAAGATAGCGTTTTAGTACCCAAAAAAAAAAAAAGGCTTACCTGAGCCTGAATTTCCAAAAATTAAATGTAGCTTGTTCCATCAAGGCGTTGGAAAAATTATCAGTCGGTTAAACTAGTGGATACTAGGATGGTATAATAACTAGTTACATAGCATGCGCGAAAGCATAGGATAGACAAACAAAGTAAAATAGTACATGCTTTGCACTTGTGGAATAGACCAAAAAAAAAAAAAAAAACCGTTGTGCGTCAACACCACAGAAGTGACCAAAAGGGCATTGTAGAGCATGGATTTGCTCTTTTATATTTGGCATAGAAAATCTCAAAAAATGTCCCAAAAGGGCATTGTAGAGCATGGATTTGCTCTTTTATATTTGGTATAGAAAATCTCAAAAAATGTCCCCTAAAAAAAAGAAAGAGAGAGAGAAAAACTCCGACAGAGGTTTTGGATGGCATGACTGAAAATGTTTCAAAAGTGGTCCAAGCAAGAATGCTCCACAAACTTCTAGCGGCATATCTATCCTACTTTTTTATGCATAAACATTTTATTTTTGTGATGAATAGGATGGAGGTTCAAGCAAGCATGCTTCACAATATCATCATCCTTTTTTTTTTTTTTTCCTTCCTCTTTTTAACAAAGCTTTTTTTTTTTTTTCCCCCTTTTTAATAAAGCTTACTCCCATCAATTTTTCCTGAGTCCAACATACCTCTTTTTTTTTTTTAATTTAGAGATGAGAGGATTTGAATTCCACCCCTCACGGTTTAATCAAATGTGAAATTATCGAAAAGTTATATCAGCGTTCCGAGGTCCAAGCTAAATATCATGTCTTTAACAGTTGCACTTCAGTTTAGGTCTGGTTTAAACCAACAGAACAATCTGCCTTGTAAATACAGTTGCAGCTCAATCTATTCAGCACTTTCGATTTACTTTACAATTGGTTCCTGAAAACATGGAAGCTGGAATTTTTTTTCTTTTCGGTTTTCATAAAAAAAAAAAATGTATATCAGAGTATTCAGCTTGATGACTATTCAACTTTAAACACGTATAATTATTTGATCATTAAAAGGGTTAGATAAGTTACAGACGTAGACTAGGACAAAATTTTAATAATAAAATAATTATAAAAAAAAAAGACAAAAGTATCATGCTTCACAGTATCATCTGTCGTCTTTTCTATACAACTCCAAAAACTTGATCAATTTCACACTCCTGAAGAATATGCATAGAATATGAGAGAGAGATTAGCTATTTTTAACTTGGATACAAAAGCATTACTAAAAAAAGAAAAAGATCACAAAATGCACTAAAAAATCATTTGCTTTTATTTGTTTTAATACTTGCAATAGAAGCAAAACCAACAACTAGTAAGTAAACAGAAAAAGGAAATACTTTCCACCCGAAGACACTCAAATGTGGTACTGCAAAAGCAAATACTAGTTGTAAGCTATGCAGTAGAACACAATTTGCATAATCAGTGAAGCGAGCAATTAACTGTTTTACCTGAAATATAGCTCCTAACACTCGAGCCACCGACAGTATCCCCATGAAAGATTTATCAACGTATGAGTTAAAACACTTGGGTCAGTGAAGGTGAAACCAGGCTAAAGGCTATAAATGCTATGTTGAATTCCCGAGCCCCTCAATTCGGTGCGGCGGGAGCAAACAGTCATAAGCCCCTTGGAAGTCGGGAACTTGAGGTAGTGTAAAGCGGTGTGTAAACTTGAACGTGTATTAATCTTGATTATCTACTACGACTGAGAGATTTGAATCTGGTTTAACCTGTTAAACCAGATGGAATGCAGAATCATGTGGAACAAATCATATCTTACTGTTCTAGGGTTCCAAAGAAAATGTTTCTGCACCATCTTTACGTTAATTTGCATGGTTAGATATCTTCTCATTGGAATAGCCAATAAGATCTCCTTCAAGTTGGGAATGTCTTTCTCTGCCACGACCACCGAAAATGCGCTCCAGTCTAGTACCTCGCTAAGAGGAAGGACAAAGTTGTCTGCAATAATCACCGGGACGCACTCATAATATATGGCCTCGATAATCCTGGGGCTGTTGACTTCATACCCCATTGGGCATATACAATATTTGCTTGATTTCATGTGTTGAATGTAAGACATCTTTCGGGCAACTCGACCAGGTAAAGGACCATAAATTTTCATGTCTTCGTCTTTGTCATGCCAATGCTTCAGTAGTGTTGGACGTACTCTGCCATGCATGTTACCGGCAAAAAAAGCGAGGATAGGGCGCTGCGACGCTCTCTTCCCACCAACATTTCTAAGAGGCCTCCTGGGAGTCCTTATAGTAGTTTCCGGCAAGGAAACATCCTTTCCTAGAACGAAGATTCCCTCCGAAAGATCAGCATTGCATAGAGCTTTGATGGTGTTTTTACTCAGTTCCTTGTGCTCATTTACCGTGTAAGGGCCCTGCAAAACGTTAAATTAATAATTATGAAAAAGATCCACCAACTATATGTGAAGGATTCATTTCATTCCCAACTTCATGGTTAACGGATGCTTTTATGCAGTAATTATTGATCAGAACCATTCACACTCGTGGGACAACTTCTTCCAACTCGGCTAGGTAACCTGAACCCCGATCTATGAAGCAACTAAGGGGTCACATGTTTTAGGAACAAGGTCTAAAGCATCACTTTTAGCAAGGGCTCTTCCGAGATGAAGCTTACTACTGACTTTTTTAAGCCAGGTGCTCGTGGTATTTGAAGAACACAAATTCCAGTCCCCTAAAATATTTTGCGCCTGGGCATCTTCAAAAGCAGATGTTTTCAATGAAAGAGTAAACACATTCTAGTTGCTCTGCATTGTTAAGCAACTATGCCGTGTAACTGAAATTTCTTTATAAAGTGGAGGACTAAAAACTGAAAAGAATGCCAATAAATCAAAACTACAAACAATTTGGCGCATTCCTTGTGTGCAAATCTATATAAGGACTAAACAATACAGCAACATTTCCAAAAAAAACTCTGACATACAACTGTATTCCAAGTGCATTGAGTTTTTTAACAAAGGAATTTAACCAGCATAATAGATAGCAAGTACTGATATTTAAAAAATCAAACGTACCCAGTCATGGCAAGCAACAAGGAAGTGATCCAACCCATGTGTGCGATTCCAAAAAGGATATTTGGCCGCAATCATGTTCACATAGTTCCTTAGGAATATTGATAGCGGTTTCAAATCGTGTGATTCAGGTTTATAAAGAGCCATTTCCAGTTGGCGCGCACTGTATGGCAGATAAAATAAGTGAGCCTTTTCAGGGTCCATTGTGACAAACCGTCTGTTTCCCTCCATTAACCTCATAAACCACCCTTCAGAAGCATAGATTCCACGGAGATGTGGATGGTGAAAAATGGGTCTCGCTCCATCAGGATAAATATAAACTTTAAGTATCATCTCCATCAATTCATGGCTCCTAAATTTAGGAAAGGTATGGCTTTCAGTTGCAGAGAATACTTCCATTGGAAAATGGCAAAAATATCATGTATGCATATCAGGTGTGTCTTTGCCGTAACTATTGTTGTACATCAGATGGGAGTTTAATGTGTTTGTAATTTTAATGCAATAATTATAAATTGGGTATTCTATACTCTCTGTCTATCACCACCCACACATAGAATCCCCCTCCCTGTAACGTCGGAAGTATGAGTTCAAAAACTAAATTCCACAACTATCTTTCCTATCGCACAAGGTTCCCTTCACTTCACACCAATAAATTCCATTATGTGGTGAACTATAGTTTCATAGATCTACCTTAAATTGTTTTACAAATATTTTATGCATGGTAAGCTCAAAACCGACTGAACACGAGAATAAATAAAAGATGTATCTAAAAGAATCCAATCATAATTTCCTAAATGGGAGGAAATTAAATAATAAGAAAATCTGGAACAGAGAATTTTTTAGTGTTACCGTTCCTAAGGCCATTGACATCATTTTATGTTCATGATATATGCAAGTTAGATAACCAAGGAAAATTGCCTCAGCTCATAATCTTGCATCCAACTCTTCCTAAAAATTTATACGTCCTACATTTTAACATCCTATTTTAACCTAAAAGGATATATGTTTTAACTTCTAGAACAAGGCACAATGAAGTGGAATTAGACAGGTATGTAGAGTAAATAAAATTGGTTAAGTAATTCACCTTTTGAAAATGGAAACATTCCGAAACAAGGGAGCATATAATTCTGGATCGTCAGTAACCAATGGGGCATGCTCAATTTCTTTCCTTGCGTACTCAAGTGCCTCATTAGGTTTCAGGGACCAAACAAATTTCTGAGATATATAATTAAAACCAGTCACACTATTGAAATAGCTTCCTTAACAAACACTTCCAAGGGAAATAAGAAAATCTAAATCTAAATTATACAAAAAAAAAAAAAAAATGGAGTCAAAATTCTTGATTTCCACCTGCAAGCGATAAGGTACACTTCTACTAGGAGAGGGAGGAGGAGGAGGAGTTACGGGAGACTTGGCATCTACTTTAATATCTTTCCTTCTCCTTCCAGATACAGATTTTTCCTTCTCAGTAACTGTTAGTCTCTCAGACTCAGCTGGCTCAGCTGGCACTGACAGGCTTAACTCAGCAGGTGAACTCGGAAAAACATTGGTGACCATTGACTCAGGGACTTTCTCACTCAAATCCATTTCACCATTCAAAGAATCAGCGAACGATGTTACAGGCTGAGAGACAAACCACATGCTCAGTGGATAAGGCAGTGTGAACATTTGCAGCATGACACCAGCTACAGTCATTATGGCCCCGGCAAAGAAAAGTTTTCCCCAATCTATTCTGTATCCAGCACAATGCCGGCAAAGTTGTTTCATCGTTATGGTACCAAGGCGCCGTTGCAATACCATTTTTCAAGTCATCATGGTAGAAGACTCTGAAGCTGAATAGGGAAGAAAAAAGTGTTTAAATGACCATTTCATCACAACCATATTTTGATCTGGACTTCAAATCTATGGTCCCTAATTTAAAACCTGTTTGGCTGCATAACAATTCCACCAGAATTCATATATCGAAAAATTAAGAAATGAAAAAACGAATTCCAGCTTGAATGATGGATCAAAAATAATGAGACAAGACACTTCCGGTTGGTGAAATGAAAATTAGGTCAAGTTTATTCAATCGTCAAAGACTTATTTATTCTCTTTTATTAAACAATTCAATATGAAGGCCTAGATACCAATTCATAAGCTTCCATATGCAACTACAAAATGGCATTAATTTAAGATTGCCCTTCAACGCCATCCGTACTGAAATAACAAATTCAAATGACGACATATGCTACAGCCAATCTACTCTTAAATGAAAATCATTCTACATATTTTCCTTCAGAAACATTCTAGCATGCAACTCATCTTCACTTTTTTTTTCCCTTCCTTTTTTGCTACTTTTTCATAATGAGAAATCTAGGCTTTTTTTCTTTTTTTTTTCCTGGGAACTGTCTGTTTTAGCTTTTTTCAGTTTTGCATAGTTTTTCATTTTGACATGATTTTTATCTGATCCGACATTCGGAAACAAATACTATTTTCCTAAAATCAGATACTCAAACTGCTAAAAATTGAAATCTAGTCAACTAGTCAGAAATCATATCATAGTTGAATACTTGATCCAAAGTGATATTTCTGCAGTCCAACCAAATATGAAATAGATCTAAAACCGAAATCAATGTCATTAAATTAAGTGGTCCAACAGTATCTTTTGTGCCAATTATTTAAAATAAATGGATTCCGTACCATTTCTAGCTGAGAATCTATATATTTACTTGAATTGATCTTGATTTTTATTTATACAGATCCATTCAAAACCTGGACTCCAACTCTCGAACGAGGTTTTTCAAACTACTCGAAAACCTCGTTCGAATTTAGAACTGTTCTGTTCTCTGGTCTCAAAACTCCAAATTTTCAACACTGCAAACACAGATTTTTTTATTCTTTATTTTTTATTTTATTTTTTGGCATCCGGATTGAGAACCAGAGATTGTGAAAGAAATGCAAATAGAAAAAAGAAATATATATATATATATATATATCAAAACAAAAAATAAATAAATAAAAGAACATAGTTGAATTTAAGAAAATGAGCGAAATTGGATACGAAATCGCCCGTACCTTGATCGAGGACTCTGAATGGAACAGAGTAGGAACGAGCTGTTGGAGAATAAGGCAATGAATCTGGAAACTAAATGGAATGGGAAAAAAGAGAAAAAGGAAAGTGAAAACGAATAAACTTTGGAAGCGGGGAGAGAGAAGGAAAGAGGTGTTTGGATGGAGGGAAAAAAGAGAACTGGCGAGACGGACGGTAACGGTTCTGGTATGTATGCGTGTGTGCATAGGCATTCCTTGAGCCTTTTTGTTTTCTTGACTTCTCCAAAAGAAAAGATTATTACTAATTAATTGATATTATTATCAATCTAAGAGTTGGAAGATTATATTGATGATCTAATATAATTATTATGATTAATTTATATGTGGAAAGTCTCGTGGTCTTACTCCTTTCTCCGATTAAGTATTTTAAATATTCAAAATGCCATAAAATGTTTTTGAAATATGACAAATTTCTGGTATTTATATCAGTAAAAACACACATAATCTTCCAAGATATATCAAATGAATCCAATTAAATTACAATTTTGAGATAATTACTGACTGAAAGATAACGTGTGACACTTATGATGTAACAACCCAATTATGATGTAACATAATCTTCTGCTTTGGACCTCGTGCCCACACAGTTTTGCTCTTAGACTCACCCTAAAAGGTCTCATACCATTAAAAGGTGGTATCTTTACTTATAAACCATCACATACATTCATTCCCAAACGATGTGAGACTGCACAACTTACTTTTTTCCTTGTAGGGACTGATGACTGCACCCCTCCTTTTGGGGCTCAACGACCTCGTTGACCACACTTCCGGTTGGGTATAGGCTTTGATACCATTTGTAACTATTCGTGCCTCCACTTGATATGATATTTTTCGCTTTGAGCCTCGTGCCTGTACGGTTTTGTTCTTTGACTCACCTCAGAAGACCTCATATCATTAGGAGGTGGTCTCTTTATTTATAAACCATCATATATATATCTATTACCAAGCGATGTGGGACTGTACAGCTTACCATTTTTCTTATAAAGACTAATGACTGTCACAATCACCCCTCCTTTTGAGGTCTAACGTCCTCGTTGACCACACTTCTGATTAGGTATAGGCTCCAATACCATTTGCTTTGGACCTCGTGCCCACACAGTTTTACTCTTAGACTCATCCTAAAAGGTCTCATACCATTAAAAGGTAGTCTCTTTACTTATAAACTATCACATACATTCATTCCCAAACGATGTGAGACTGCACAACTTACTTTTTTCCTTATAGGGACTGATGACTGCACCCCTCCTTTTGGGGTTCAACGACCTTGTTGGCCACACTTCAGGTTGGGTATAGGCTTTGATACTATTTGTAACTATTCGTGCCTCCACTTGATATGATATTTTTCACTTTGGGCCTCGTGCCTGCATGGTTTTGCTTTTTGACTCACCTCAGAAGACCTCATACTATTAGGAGGTGGTCTCTTTATTTATGAACCATTATATATATCTATTACCAAGCGATGTCAAAATGCACAGCTTACCATTTTTCTTGTAAGGACTAATGACTGTCATAATCACCCCTCCTTTTGGGGTCTAACGTCCTCGTTGGCCACACTTCTGATTAGGTATAGGCTCTAATACCATTTGTAACAATCCATGACTCCCTTTAGTATGATATTATCTTCTTTGGGTCTTATGCCTGCACGGTTTTGCTCTTGGGCTCACCCCAAGAGGCCTTTTTTTGTTAAGAGGTGATATCTTTATGTATAAATCATCACATACATCCATTTGATAACTCTATAAAATAGAGTTATTTTAGCATTTTTAAGATTAAATTTTTACTATAATCTTAGTATTTTATCTTAATTTTCCCCCAAAATTATTATGTTGTCTCAAATGTATAAGTTATTCATGTTAAGAGGGTTAAAAATAACAATTTAAAGCTAAAATGCGATAAAAAGAGTTTAAAATGGCTAAAAGAATTTCGGAGACTGTTTTTCCCATTCTCGACGTTTTCCACACACGCTTATGTGCCATTTGGACCGTCATATCAGCAATGAGAAGGTCCAGATTGCGAGTTCCTCACACACGCCCAACTAGGTGCATGATGCGTTCGCGTGTCAGCAGCCCTCAACAATTGCTGGATCAGGTGCGCGCGTCTTCACCGTTTCTCCGTTCGCCTGTTGCCGAGCTCCAGTCCTTAACTGCCACACGTCCAAGGCTTTGTTGGGCCCAACTGAGTCGTGCCACGTGGTCTACGTGTGGGGCCCTTAGGTTGGCGTCAGCTTTTGCTGAAGCAAAAGAGAAAAGAAAAATAAAATTAAAAAAATAAAAAAATAAGGAAATTAAAGGCTTGTGGCGACTGGCTTTGGAGGATATAAAAGGGAGCCTAAGGTTATGTGCTCTTGGTCTTTGGCTACTTGGAGCCAAAAACTAAAGAAGGAAAAAATGTATATATATTTTAGGTTTTAATATTGAGTTTCTATAAAATTAAGGAGAGATTATCTTGAATTATCAAGAAGAGAGGGAGAATAAAATTTAGGAGAAAGCTTTGGAGACTTGTGACACCTCCAAATTATGTTTTTTTGCTTTATTTTCTTATATTTTTATTTTTGTAATTTGAGAATGATTGAACATTTATTTTGTAGATTTCAATTTTTATTTATGAAATAATTTTCTTTTCAAAGGATACAATCTAGCCGGATTATTATTATTTGAGTTTTTCTATTTTTTAATTAATTGATGTACTATTCCAGTTATATGTTGAAGTAATTTAATCTATGTTTAATGCTTATGAATTTCTGGCCAACTTTTACATGATTTGGTATTTGATTTGAGACTGAAAAGTGATATTTGAATTAATCTCTTGTTTAATCTACCATGAGATTGTCATAAGTTAGAGATAGTTATGAAACTTATCCAGTTTCTGATTCTTAATGAATTATGATAAGTTGTTTAAGACCATGAGATGATAAAGATTATTATAATAAATTGTTAATGCTTGAGAAAGATTGATTAATATATTAGAGAGATTCGTTAGTAACATAGGGAATATACGTTGATTAATTGGATTAAAAAATTTGAATATGATTAATTCAGTGAAATCGGAAATCCTAAATTTTTAGTATTTTGAGTCTTTCGTCTTTATGCAATTTTTGTTATTTTTATTTTAAATATTTCTTTTCGGTTATTCAAATAAAGTTAAGAGTTAATATAATTTCGGTAATTGGTAACGACAGTTTTCGTGAGAATAATACTTTACTTATCACTTTATTATTTGTTTACGATATTGTGCACTTGTAATTTTCCGCAACACCATTTCCAAGCGATATAGGACTGAATTGATGACTGTCACATATGAGCTACTTTTGTGGCAACGTTTCTAGGCAGTAAAATGCCATATAAATTCAAAACTCTACATTAAACTTTTTCTCTCTTTAATTTTCAAAAAACTCAAACTTTAAAAGTCCATAACTTTCTTATCTGAAATCAAAATGAGATGATTCTTATGTCAAAATGCTCACAACGACGAGATGAACAAGACAATATCCATTTTGCATTTTTTTTTCGAAGACATTTCAAATTTTTGTATTATTTTCTATATCGCAGATGTTTTCTAAAAGTCTTTCCTCTAAACACACATTTCTAATACAACCTCCAAAATACCGTCGTCTGACATCCCCCCAAAAAGGGCCCTAAAAGTCCTCAAAGTATAAGGGACTGTATTAGATATACTTATTATAATAATGTCAATTAACTCAAAATAAAAAGGTGACTCAATTTCTAACAATGAATAGATCCACTAATAAAATCAAATGACACATAAACGAAGAATGTGCATCAGATTTTGACAATAGAAAACCAAATAGGCACATCAAATCTTGAACATTTATAAAACTCTTTCAATGTTACATTTGCAATTTATTAAAGTTTTTTATCGTCTAAAAATAATAAATCAATAAATATAACTCTAAGGTCACTCCCACATTGCATAAATACAAGTTTAGCGGTATAATAAAAATCACAACTAGATCATATTTAAAAACTAATTATGTAAAAAAACAAAACAATTATTTAGCAAAATAATAATAATAAAAAAAACTAAACACAACAAAAAACAAATGCAAACCCCAAAGTCACCGTTAACAACATCCGGGAAAGGGACAGCTATCGAAGGAATCATAAGGGAAGGTAGCCAACTACGAGAGGGACATGACATAGTCGAAGAGATGTCACCAAACAACCGTAAGTGAATCACACGCACTACTTCTACGATCGTCGAAAAATAAAATCATTACTGTCAAAGGAAGTCCACCACTCGCGTATAACAAATCCTTAAGGGAGTTTAGCCACAATGCACCGGATGTGCTAGGAAATGCAGCATAAGCATTCGACCTCCACCCTCCAACAAAAAACTATCCATTCGAATAGCTCTACCATGCCCCGAACTGCCACCACCATTGAAAGTCAGTGACGAGATGAGCCAGGGAACTAGATTTGAGGGACGAGAGCTCGGTGACATTTTTGAAAGCGATCCCGGAGCTGTTCTAACATCTTCCCTTATTAGATTTCTCTTTCATATAACAAGGGAAAGAATGGCTTGTGAATTAAGGATTAAGAATTTTGACCAATATTTTTAAGCACAGATGTAGCTTTATAAATGAATTTTTTTGGGTCAAATTCCTTTGTTACCCTTGTAAAATAGATCGCGTGGATGTTGATTGTTGTGTGCATATTTATGTTAACTTTTAAATGAAAATTAACTAAAAAGATGTGCGATGACTTGTAATTTAGTGAGCCGTTTTAGACTAACTTTAACTTGACTTGAACCATTAATTATGCTTCCAAAATTTTGTGAGGAGTTGCTGAGAAGAAAATCTCATGTTCAATTTCTATAATAGAGACAAAAGTAATAAATTACCATAAACAATAAGTTCAGAATAACCCGATTATGTAAACACCATAGAGAGAATATAAGGATTATCTTATCGAGATAATTATATTCATTTAAGCACGTGAACATACATGGATCACATTTAGATAAATATAACTATTGTAATCGTATTTGTTTATGTACATAAAAAGAATAAAATATTCTTGTAGTTATAGGTATTATGGATAAAAATTTCTGATTTCATCACTTCTTCGGCATCCTCATTTTGAGGTCCAGACTTAAATGTGATAGAAAGAATAGAAGGAACCTAAACGCAAACAAATATAAAAAATAACGGAAAATGGCGATTTTTGACACGTCGAGATTTCAAACTCCAGCTAATGAAAACCCGCCACGTCAGAGTTCTCACAAACGAAGAGGGGCAGTGTGTTTGCGATCCACCATTTTGACCGAAATGCCACTAATGGATTCCACGTCTAAAGCAAACGAACCCACCCCCGACAAGGCTACTTCCGTCATTCAACATCTTCTCATCGTCTTCAGCTGCCGAGTTCGTTGATCTGATCGATCAGTGATCAAAAGATTTACTGATGTTAATTCTCCGAAATTTGAAGACCGATTTTCGATCTGATTTTCTATCTCTTCCGTTGATTCTGGAAGCTTCTTCTCTGCGTTTCCGCCATGGCCGCTCCTTTCTTCTCCACGCCATTTCAGCCTTATGTTTATCAGGTACTCTCTCTCTCTCTCTCTCTCTCTCTGTCCGATTTCATATTTTTTCTTTTTTTTTTAATTCTGTTTTTTTTTAAGGAATTTGATTTGTACTCCAGTTATTTGCTTCAAATTTTCTGAAAATGGAAATCTGGATTTTCTCTGTTCGGTATTTTTTTTGAGGATTGAATTTAGGGTTTTAGCTCTGTTTTAGGAATCACTCGTTTCTGTGCTAAGTTGAATTTCGCAAATTTTTATTTGAAAATGTCTTGTAGAGTCCACAAGATGCCATGATTCCTTTCCAAATATTGGGTGGTGAAGCTCAGGTGGTTCAGGTCTGTTGCACAATATTTATTTTCTTTTGTGCAATTTTTTTATTTTTTATTTTCTGTTGTCTCCCTTTAAAATTGAAGTCTGTTCTTGTTCTTTTCCTTGAAATCTTTCAGATTATGTTGAAGCCTGAAGAAAAGGTTGTTGCAAGGCCTGGTAAGTTTCCTTTAGAACGTGTCCTTATGCAAGTTTCCATAACATACATACATACATATATATATATATATATAGAAATGTATAGATATACATATATGGATGTCTTTAGATGATTACATGATTGTTTGTTCTCATAGTCAAGAGCCCTGGCCTTATGGAATGTTTATTGCCAAGAAGATGTAGTGAAAACATAGGCTGTGAATATCAGATGGTTGATTGTACGAAGAACTTGACTAGACGAAGGAAATTTATTCGTGATTCAATACCTGTTTGGGTCATAGGTTCAAACACGCAATTCAAACAAGTAAATTCAAATTTCAATACGTGAAGACACTGTAGAAAGAAGTTTGAAAAGTGGGTTTAAAATGGGGTGTCAAACGGGAGTCTAATATATTAGTTTTTGCTTTTGGCCTGCAACTGTCTTTTGAGTTCTAATTTAGGTTGATCAGCGTCTTTGTACTGGACAGTTGTACAGCTTGTGATTTGGAGTAGGGGCTTGGAAATTTCTGCTGGACTCTTCTTGTGTATTGCCACCTCTAGTGGATTTTTTTTCCTTGTTCCTTCAGTTTATGGTTGATATGGTTTTGATATACTAGACAGCACATAATTTTATTACCACGCGCCAATGATAGAATGTATTTGCAGGTTCAATGTGCTTCATGTCTGGGTCAACTGAAATGGAAAACGTTTTTCTTCCTGAAAATGAAGTGGGCATGTGGCATTGGGTTTTTGGCAAGAGCATCACTAGTATAGTTTTTCGTAATCCTGGTCCAAGCGACGGATTTGTTGGCATTGCTGCTCCGTCTCTTGCCAGAATTCTCCCGGTTTGTGCTTTTAAATGTTCAGATTGTTGTAAACAAGTTGTTCTTTATTATCTCCGGGCCTAGTTGGCCTAATTATATGGTTTTCAAATTTTGTAGTTGAATATAGTCTGTCTTATTCTTTTTAATATTTATGTTACTTTTTCAGATTGATTTGGCAATGTTTGGTGGAGAAATTTTGTGCCAGGTAATTCTATCTTGTATATTTAGATTATTTTTTTCTGTTCTACTGAGTCACTATGTTAGATTTCTTATTTATCATGCAGTTATTTACTTAAGTTTTCCCTTTTCAATCACTTAGTTTTCTTTAGCTAAAGTTTTAAGAGAATTTCATTTTCTTTTTAAAATTTTGTAGCCAGATGCATTTCTTTGCTCCGTCAATGATGTCAAAGTCAGCAATGCAGTCGATCATAGGGCACGTAATGTTGTTGCTGGTGCAGAGGTGAGGCCTTAAGGAGTGTCATAGACTCGTAGCAACTTCTTTGTTTGTTTTGCTTTACACAGTTGTTCGATTGATTTATTTTGATTTGTAATACTGTCTTTATTTTCTTCCTCAATTTGCTGAGTTTTCATTCGATCTGTCTCACATGCTTGTCGCTATTATCTAGGGATTTCTAAGACAGAAACTATCTGGCCAAGGGCTTGCGTTTATTCTTGCTGGTGGATCTGGTATGCATTTCTTTGTCTGATGTATGATTATTTGGGGAACTGCAGAAAGTAATTTTTATGATACTTAGGGAACGTGGTTTTCTTTCTGCTAGTTGTACAGAAAAATCTCGAGGTTGGCGAGGTCCTAGCTGTTGATGTGTCTTGCATTGTTGCCTTGACTTCCACAGTCAATGTCCAAATCAAATACAATGGCCCCATGAGAAAAGCAATGTTCGGGGTAAGATATTCATAATTCTAACAGTTTTCATTTCCATTTGTTTTTTCTACAATTTATGTGACATGTTTTATGATATTTCTCAAACTAGGTAGTTGGTGTTTAAATGTATGTTTATTTTGCTTTCTTACATATATATCAGTTGTAATTCTCCTTTTGCGTTATATAAAATACATCAATTGTAATTTTGTTGGATAGAAGTACGTTCAGTTCAATGCGTTTTTGCAACTGTAGTTATGGTTGGCACTGACACAGTATAGATTGGCCAAGGCAACAATGTGTTTCCCATAGTTGTAGCATTCGTGAATTATTGCAGTTTTGTTCATTATTTATCTTGTAGCATGACCCATGAACCAAATAAATCTAAGTTCCATGCTGATTACAATTTTCTTATTAGATCTTAGGTAGGTTTCATTGTAATGTACCCGTTAAAGTCAGGTAAGAAAACCAACCTGTTCACTTTACGGTTTTGAGGCTTCAATTTAACTGAAAAGTTCCCACGGTTGTCTAATAGTCAGAATAAACTGTGAGAATCACAAAATAAAAAATTCTCCAGCTATCAGGGAAGTCATAGAATTTGTAGGAAGTCCGAGCTACAACCCTTTTACAATTCTACTGTTGCACAGATTTGAATCTCAAGTGACTTGATTCCTTTCTAGCGAGCAAGGATGCCCATGGAGTGTCAAGGTTTGCACCTTTAAGAGGTGTGTCGACCATTACCAATCTGATATTTGTGAGGGGCAAAAACATAAGATCTTAACTAAACAAGATCCAAATTGACCATTTTCGTCCTTTCACTCGTTCCCAAAACCCCTAGGCTCATCAACTTTGCCCGTGGCAAGTGTCTCTCCACTCATTTTTCACATAATTTTTGGGATTCTTGGATACCTAGTTACATATTTTGATTATTCAGCCATACTCATGTGCTTCCAAGAATTGTTTTTTTTTTTTTTTTTCCTTAACTCTCCTCGAAATGCAGGGTGAAAATCTAGTAACGGCCGTTCTAACAGGACCGGGCATTGTCTTCATCCAGAGCTTACCGTTTCACCGGCTTTCACAGCGCATTGCTAGGTAATGTTACCCTTTTGAATGAAAAATGTTTTTGCCTTGTCTTTTGTGCATTTGGTTTATTTCTAGGTTCTTACAAACAAGTGAATGGTTGTCTGGTTTGCAGGGCAGTCACCTCCCCAAACATGAGGGAAAATCCGAAGTTTTTCCTTCAAATAGCCATTTTCTTTTTTCTGGCTTATGTCGTGATTGTATCTTCTCTGATCTTAACCGATGTATAAATCTCACTCTCTCTCTTTTCTTTTTCTTTAGTTTTTTTGTTTTGTTTTTTTTTCCCCTCTTTTTGTTTCTTTCTCCTACATACATAATTGGCATCATATCTTTTTCCTGACTTTTGGTTCAACTGTAGCTTGATTCAATTTTACTACATAACAGAAACAAGAAAGGTTTGGAGTTAGTTTCGCTTTGCCCTCGTTTGGGATTGGATCTAATCGAAATCAAGTTGAAGTTGTATTTTTCGCTTTTTCGAAACTTGTACCAAACACATTTTTCTCTCTATAATATCAATTCAGTTTAGATTCTCAACTCGAATTTGATTTTTCACATTTAAATCCATGCTTCAAACAGGGGTCACATTCTTTTTTTGCCCTTTTCCTCCAAAAAAAAAATGTCAGTCTTCAAATTCTTTTTTAACTATACGAAACTTTTCTTTTTTTAAATTAACATAGCACATGCAACTCTATAAATAACAAATAACTTGTATTCGCGTAACTAAAATCAAATGACTTGCGACTCAAGTGAAGTTTGAAAATTATTCTTCTCATCACATCATGTTGTGGATAACCTAACTCCGGAAATATTTGTTATGAGCTTAAAAGTATGATTGAAGACAACAATTCCATAATCAACCTAAATAGTTCTACTATATTGCCTTTAGCATAAAATGCGGGATAAACTCTATATTTTACGATGGACTCATGAAATTATCATTATGTTATATTTCTTAAAAACAAAAATGTATGCAAGTATCAATAAGGATAAAATACGATGTTCTATCGTGAATATGCCCTTCTTTGACTCTAAATAGAACACAAGGTAATAATAGAACACAAAGTAATGGAGCAAAGTGTTTTCTTTTTTGGTTTTTTTTTTTCGTTCACCCCTTGTGGTGGAATATAGGATATACTATAGGAGGATCCGATTCACTTATACGCAGCTTTCACCAAATTTGTATTATTTTTTTTATTTTTTATTTTAATGAGTACCAAATTGGTGTTATTGATCCTTTGTTCATCAGCATTAGAGCAGAAAGGAAAATATCATAGTGCAAAAGCTTTAACATTCCTTTTTATTTATTTATTTATTTATTTATTTATTTTGTGTGGCAAAATAGCATTCTTTTTTGACTTCATTAATTTATCTACAATTTGAAAGAGACATACCCTAGATTCTAGAAAGAAGAAGAGCCCCCCCCCCCCCTCCCAAAAAAAAAAGGGAAAACATACAGAAATAACTCAACAACACCTCTCTAATCTTCACTATTGAAATTTAAATGAAAGTCGAGTGTAATGGATTTAGACATCCTAATTTGAATTGTCTAAAGTTTTGTCCAACTAAGGACAAAGGAAAATTTTGGCCAAAATTGAGAATAACTTTTCTTAACAAAAATTATCACTGTTTTACCTTTAATTAAAAACAAATTTCCCTCAAACAAACCACAAAGAAAGAGTTTTTTTTTTTCAATTTTTTAAAAGGTAGCGCTATTTTTTAACTTATTAAATTATAGCTTTCACTCATCTGGTGTCAGGAAAAAAGAGGTTAATTTTTAGAAGCTAAAAAAAGTTTTTTTATTGATAAAAAAAAAGCATAATAATAAAATGATCCACATTTCCTCCAAAAAAAAAAAAATGAACCACATATTTCAAGGGAAAAAAAAAAAAAAAAAGGTGGATTTTGTAATAAAAGAAAGTAAAAAAGAAAGCGCGTGCGCGTGCGCGTGCGCATAATTGTCGTTTGTGCCAATAAAGGAAACTATTCCGACCCACAGATAAATACATATTTCAGGGACGCAATTCTCGATTGCTTATCATCCGAAAATCCAATACTCCCTAAACACTCTCTCTCTCCTCTCTCCTCTCTCTGCACCAAAATTTCCCAAACCCTAACCCTAGTTCTCCACCAAGCCCTTCGACCTCTGTAATCGTCCCCAGGCTTGAATTTTATCCGAGGAGTTTTTGTTGCTCCGTCAATTTCGCGGGATTTTGCTGGAAGATTTCGGTTTCTTTTTCTTCTTGGGTGTACCAGAGGCGTTTCGAGTTCGCGATTCTTCTCCGAAGCTGAATATTCGTTGGCCAGTCGAGGATTTCCGCGCGAAGATCCGATCCCAAATTGGTGTGATGTTCGCTCATCGGATCAATTCCTGAATCTAGTTTCTGATTCTGGAATTTTTTGGGGAAGGAGATCGGTGTTTGCTTTGCCCCGATTTGACGATAAGAGCTGGATTTGTCTTCCTCGGGGATCGGCGAAGTTTGGTTTTTTTCGGCGATGATCGGCAGTGGATGAAGCCTTCGACGCACTGATTTTTCCAAAATTACATCTTGGCCATTTTCTGGATAGTTTCATGCTTGGAGTTTTCGATTTCCAGATTCCAATAATTTCCATCGGAGGAAGTTCTCGGTCGGGTTCGTCGTCGATTGAAGAAGATTTTGGAGCGCTCTCTGTCGTGGCGGTTCGATATTCCTTATTGAGTATTTGAAGAAAAACAAAAAAACAAAAAAACAAAAAGAGCTTGAATTTTTGTACCGTTCAATTTTTGTTTCTTTTAATACAAGGCCCTTAGATTTTTTTTGGGGAGGCCTTTGAATTTTTTATTTATCTTTTTGCTTCAGGTCTTTTGTTTGTTCCTATTTGGATATAATATTCTAAATTTTAGAAGACATTAAAGAAAAGAATTTACCATGGCGGTGTATTATAAATTTAAGAGTGCAAGAGATTATGATTCAATTCCTATGGACGGTCCTTTCATCTCAGTTGGTACTTTGAAAGAAAAAATTTTTGAATCCAAGCATTTGGGAAGGGGTACTGATTTCGACCTTGTGGTCACCAACGCCCAGACCAATGAAGGTTGGTTCTGATCTAGATATATGGTTTATTCTCTTTTTAAAGTAGTGTTAATTCAATCCAAAATACGGCTTCTAGGTGTTTAGATAATTATCTCTTAAGGGAAATAGTCAAAATACTTGGTTTTTACTTTTTATTGATCATAATGATTAGTTTTGTAGATGTTACCGGGAGAGGGTAAGGGTGGTTGCATGGTTAATTTCAATTGACATTTTGGGTCACTATTGTCATCATGTGCCTTTTAATCTTATATTATATATATATGTGTGTGTGTGTGTGTGCGTGTGTGTGTGTGTATATAAGCTGTAAATGGGTGTGCTAAAACTATCTCTGTGGTATAAAATCTTGCTCCACAAAACTGTGGGGTAAAATTACCGCAATTTGAGTGGAAATACGTCGTGAGGACGATATTGGGGTCCTGCGGGGTTGGCCAGTTTTAGTTTTACTTCCAAGGAACAACGGTGTTGTTTTGGGATGGGGGTTTCGAATTTTGGTAAATTTTGTTATTTCGATTAATATTTCCGCAGTGTTTATCGACTTTTGTTCTCTGTTTCGAATTTCAGAATATCTTGATGAAGCAATGTTGATACCAAAAAATACCTCGGTTTTAATTCGTCGCGTTCCAGGACGGCCTCGTATGCCTATTGTTACTGATCCACAGTACTATCTCAAAACCTTTAAGCTGTTATTTTCTTGGTAGAATTTCTTAAGGCTTTAGTTGTCACTATGCAATTGACTATGAATGCTTTAGCAGTGTGGCATTTGTGTCGTTTGTGGTTCTGCTGTTGTTTCTTGTGTAGAATGGATTTAAGTAGTGGCATTGCTAATGTGGCATAAAGCTTGCTGCTACTGGTTTTTAGTTGCAAGATGAATCTAATCCTCGTGGTTTGACATATGTTTTGTTTGCAGTCCAAAGGTGGAAGAAAAGGTGGAAATTACTGAACCAGAAAGAACTAGCTTCCCAGTGGCTGATACATCTGTCATGAAATATGTAAGCTAAAGTGTCCCTCTTATTAAATCTGTTAACTAATGTGCGATTCTTACATTCTGTTCCTTCCACATCATTACTGATTCTTTTGAATTCTTACATCCTTTATATGAACTTCATAGCCTGATGACTCTGAATGGGATGATCTTGGGGGTGATTTGTATGAAATTCCTGAAGTTGTGCCAGTTCAGTCGAGTAATGTAATTCCAGAAGCTCCCCCTACAAATAAAGCTGACGAGGATAGCAAGATTAAGGCATTAATTGAAACCCCAGCCTTGGATTGGCAACGGTGAATCTCTTTTTCTGTCCTTTCTTGATTGGTTAATTAACATTGTAATTCCCAATGGAATTTTGTACATCTGTTATGTATAGTAGACTGAATGGTGTGATCACATATTTGTATTTGTAATGCAGCCAAGGTTCTGAGGCGTTTGGTCCTGGTAGAGGTTTTGGCCGGGGTATGGGCGGAAGAATGATGGGTGGACGTGGTTTTGGTGATTCTCTTTTTCTTATCTTCTTTTCACATAACAATCTAGTGATTCAATTACTTCAATTACACTTTTTATATATAATGAGACTGAACGGATTTTTCATTGACTTGAGGTCGAGCAGGGTTGGAGAGGAAAACACCACCGCAGGGCTACGTATGTCACAGGTGCAAGGTGCCTGGTATGTTAATGTTCTATCGAGCGTCAATATTTATTGTTTGTTTTGAGTTTATGGTTAAGGCAGAAATGTGCTTAGTTTTTAAAATTTTGTTTCAGGACATTTTATTCAGCACTGCCCTACAAATGGTGATCCAAATTTTGACATCAAAAGAGTGAAGCCTCCCACCGGCATTCCAAAGTCCATGTTGATGGCAACCCCAGATGGCTCATATGCATTGCCAAGTGGTGCGGTGGCCGTCTTGAAACCAAACGAGTAAGTTGATTCTTGATAAATAAGACCTTGCTGTATGTACTGTTTATTATTATCCTTGGTCCTTGGGACAGAAAATGGTAATGAATACTTTTTCTGTTAAATAGAGCTGCTTTTGAGAAGGAAATTGAAGGGTTACCATCCACTACACGGTCTGTTGGTGATCTACCTCCGGAGCTACACTGTCCACTGTGCAAGGAAGTAATGAAAGATGCAGTCTTGACAAGCAAGTGCTGCTTTAAGAGCTTCTGCGATAAATGTATCTTGCAATGCTCTAAATTTTACGCTTTTCTAATCTCGTTTTTCTCTTTGCAATTCAGTTTGTCTTTCTTTGTGGAGTTGTTATTTATTCACACAATTCTTTTAACTTCAGGTATCAGGGACCATATAATCTCAAAGTCAATATGTGTTTGTGGAGCTACGAATATACTAGCGGATGATCTCTTGCCTAATAAGACACTTAGGGACACAATCAATCGAATCTTGGAATCTGGTAATAGTAGTGCTGAAAATGCCGGGAGTACGTTCCAAGTCCAAGGTATGTGTTTCAGTGATCTGACGTCTGTTTTGCTACAACTTGATGTAATTTTTACAACAAATATTAATCTGGTCTATAATGTTTTAGATATGGAGTCTGCACGCTGCCCACAGCCCAAGATTCCATCCCCAACGATGTCTGCTGCATCAAAGGGAGAACAAATTCCATCACCTGGTCCTGTCATCGCAGAAACTCCACAAGTACAAGAAACTGCAGTTGTGGCGAACCCTGTAATTGCCACACAACAGCCGATAGAAAAGGTAAGGACTGCCAAAGTAGCTGATGTATCTGAAGCCACCCATGAGTCAATCAGTGTGAAGGAACCAGCATCACAAGGCAGTGCTCCACTAGTTGAGGAAGAAGTGCAGCAGAAGCTGGCTTCCGGGGCTTCTGGGGAGGCAGGTAATGCATATTTTGACCACTTTTCTTATTTTCCCGGTATATATCAGTATAACCATGATTGCTGCGTATTGACTGTTGAAGGTCGGATACAAATAAATCTGTGACATAAGCAATGCTAACATATCTGAATTTTCTTTCTGTCTTTCTTTCTTTTTATTTTTTTTGGCAGCAAAGAGGAAGAAGAAGAAGAAGGTCCGCATGCCTGCTAATGGTATGTCTTTCATAATTCATCTAATCTATTTTCTCGTTCTAATAAATATATCGGTTTCCTATGCTTTGTGTTTACTATTTAATATTTAGATTAGGTATCTCCGTTCCAAGCATTGATGTTTATTATTTAATATTTAGATTAGGTATCTCCATTCCACGTACTTGTATTTATTTCATGTTGAATTCTTTGCAGATTTGCAGTGGAAGACCCCTCAAGATCTTCCCATCGATAACTATATGATGCCTATGGGGCCTTCAACTTGTAATCCATACTGGTCAGGAATGCAACCTGCTATGGACGGATATATGGCACCGTTCCCTGGACCTATGCCCTATATGGGTTATGGTCTAGGACCTCTAGACATGCCATTTGGATTCCCACAGGATCCTTATGGCGCTCATGGTGTTATGTTCCCTCCTGTTCCACTTCAGAGGTACGTGTGTGTGCATTCATAGATTTCCTTTCTCTCTTATCTGGTTTGGGCAGGATTTGACTGGCTTGTTTGTTACAGTCGCCAATCAATGCTGTGTTATATGAGCCTATAACAATCTTGAATATACACAGGGATCTTTCGGACTTTGGTATGGGCATGAATCGACCACCCCCTGTCATGAGTAGAGAGGAATTTGAGGCTCGGAAAGCTGAAGTGAGAAGAAAGCGTGAGATGGAGAGACGGGGTGAAAGGTAGAATTGAAATTTTTGTTTCAACTTTGGATTTGCCATGCATCTAGATCAATTTGGGAAACGAAGTCATGTGGTCACCTGTATTCTGTTATCTCTATGTTTGTGTCTGTATTAATAGAGTTTAGCATGTGAATGTGAATACATGGTACCTCATTTTAATGCATTAACAAGAATTAATCTTTCGGAAGGTTTAAAAATTCAAGTTATAGAACCTGGTTTTTAGTGGTTTTCCCTTTTGAGTTGAAAAGTTCTGATCTCTGGTATTGCATTTCGTTATTTATGACATCTGGTAGCTTATTGCTGCAAAACTGTTTCAATTGCCATAAGCTTAACGAAGTTTACTATCTCGTCTTGCAATAGGGAGTTCACAAAGGATCGGGATTTTGGCAGAGAAGTGAGCAGCGGTGGCGACGGCCCTATGATGAGACCAAAATCTGTATGTCCCTTTTATTGTCCTAATTTTTCTCCCCTCACTGCAGCAACAGATTTCTTTCTGGTTTTTAGCACACGATTTTCGCAAGGCGACTCCTATTTGGCTAAAGAACTCCAATTTGGCAAGAAACGCCGTTTACTTTTCTCCCCGATACAAGGAAGAGAAATTGTTTTGCTGCGGTTAGGATCAACAGATAGTAGGAACTTATGTTTCGTTTCTTTTTCAAACAATTTAGTTCTTCCATTTTCTCTTTTGAAGTCTGTTAGTTGGTGCTAATTTTATTCCCAGAGGGACCGTAGGGCGGGAGGCAAAATACGACAAATCGGGTCTAAGTGACAGTGAAAAACTGGTCTACAGAATGCAGGGTGCCTTGACGCCTTGTTCCAATTCTTTCCATCTTTACCTGCCAAAGACCTGCATTTCACTCGTCTTTTCTCATTGGCTTTTATATGATATTTTCTGCTGATAGCCTCTAATGAAGGAATGGGACCAATTAATTTTTTCTTGTCCCAAATTGTTGATTTAATGATAAATTGTGTTCTTGGTTTTGGCAGAAGTTGGATAAGTTGAACATTGGCCGTCGGTTCTGGCACTGCATTTTCCCGTTTTTAACCTACCAATTTTAATTTTTTTTTAAATAAAAAAAAAAGTAACTATAGTGAAAGCTATTGTATTTTTTCTTTTAATAATTAATTTTAAAGACGTGATGATAGAACAATAGCTATGCAATTGCTATGGTTCTCGTCAATGTCTTCAAAAAGGCTATATATATATATATATATATTTTTTTTTTTTTTTTTGAAATGGAAATAGGCTATAATTTTAAGCCTGGTATAACTAACTTAAAGTTCCCTGAGATTGTATCGAATATTTATCTGTCCAATTGGAATTTACATCAAAAATACAAATAAAAGATGAAAAAGTTTATGAGAAAAAGTTTATGTAAATTTTAGTGCCTTCGTAGCCTAATCTTAAATCCAATAAATCTACAGAAGAGCGGATTTTTAGTTATTTTCTTTTTTATTATTCCCATGGGTCTAATCCCTAGGTTAGAGACTGGTTTTACAATAAAATATTTGTTTTTCTCAATAAGAAAAAAAAAATCTAAAAATTGACACTTAATGGCCTCTTATCCACCAATGCTTATTAAGTGGGTTGGGTTGTGTTTTTGGGGGGTTCTTCAACTAGAGTCATTATTTAATTTATAAAACTTGAATTCTTTTCATAGCCCTTGAAAAAAAAAAAAAAAAAAATCCTCTTACGAATGTCGTATCGTAATTTTATTCTATTATTAAAATTTTTTATCTTTTATGTGCAGAAACCGGTAGACCGATCATTGAGCCCCGACTACCAGCGGCGTCATAGATCAGAGAGATCCTCCATTGAAAGACCTCCTCGAGATCCCGAACCACCCCGACCTCCCAAGAGAAAGTCCGACCACCACCACCACGACCGCGACTACGACTACGACCGTCGCCACGATCGCGACGACAGCGACCACCACAACCACCATCATCGCCGCCGTGCCGATTCCTCCGGCAGACCGGCATCCGAAACGTCCGGCAAACCTTCCGCCGCGTCTGCTTCTGATTCGGCGGCGGCTGCTGCTGCGGCGGCGTTAGATCGCAAGCACAAGGCGAGCGTCTTCTCGCGCATAAGCTTCCCGGAGGGCGAGGCGGCCAGCAAGAAGCGCAAGGTTTCCTCTTCTTCCTCTGCTCCTTCCTCGGCGGCGATGGAGGCAGCCGGAGGCGGTGCCTCCGCGGCGGCTCATCATCATCACCACAAGGCGACGGCGAATGGATATTACGACGATCACAAGTCGTCGTCGTCGTCGATGAAGGCGGCGGTGGCGGTGACGTTGACTAGCAGTGGAGGGAGGAAGTCGCATTCGGTGGAGTACGATTCGAGCGACGACGACCGGCATTTCAAGAGGAAGCCGTCGAGGTACGAGCCGTCGCCTCCTCCGCCGCCGGTTGATGTGGAAGAGACGAAGCACTCGAGAGGTTCGCGGGACCGGAAGCACAGATAGAGCAAAAGATCCATCAGGTGTCGTCTCTCACAGGCGACGGTGATTTTCTCTCTCTGCTGATGAGAGAGAGAGAGAGAGAGAGGAAATCCTGGAGAATAGGGAGAGATTGAAAATGACTAAACAGTTTTTTTTTTCTGAGGGGGATAATTATGTTAAACTCTCTCGTCTGTGTTTTATAAACATTTCGTGGAAAGCTAAAAGCTTTCTTTTTTCTTAATGTATTTCTTGTTCTAAAAGTTTTATAATGAGGATTATTAGCTTAATATTTCATGGTTTGGCCTTGTATCGTAATAATTTCTTTTAGTTATTCGATTAGTTTTTTTTTTTTTTAACTGATTTTATTAGAGTTATTGTTTCTACTACCAAAGCTTTGGTTTGGTAGTGGTTGGTTTGTTGAGCCTTTTAATTTGAGGGGACGTTAACTCCGTCCGAAGTCACTAATCAAATGCCACGTGTAGTTGCGCATGGCATTCATATGTTTTAAGGGTTGAAAATTGCTATTTTGAACCATTTTTGAAAGTCTAACATGTTTCTAAGCAACACTCTACCAATGGATCGTGGCACCTTCCATCTTTTCTTTTATCTATACATATTGGAATCTCGTAGAATTCTTATAAGACTCCAGCTCTAGTTTTGACTACGATAACATTGGGTTAGTGAGTGACATTCTAAGTAGGGCTTGGTTTGACAATTGAAGAGACTGGGTTAGAGGTTCATTTCTTTTTTATCATACTCAGAGAAGTTGATCCCACCTATAAGGTTAAAATTGTGACAATGATGGGATCACTAATAGAGCTTTTTATATTTATCAAAAATATGTTTCTAAGTAAAGTTGTTGGTGAAGGAAGGGGGTTAAGGGTAAGGTTCAACCCTTGGCAGGTAGGCTAGTTTAATTGGTTGTCATGGGGTGCTTATCAATAATTAAAAATTAAAAAAAAAACATATTTCTAAGTAGATCATTTTGAAATGATTACCGTTAAAGACACTAATTCTAATCCTAACATTTTAAATATCAATTCACATGACATATTTTCATTGATAAATGTAATTAATTGATGTAACAATATTATGAATACTTACCAATAAACAAATAAAAATTCATATATCATATAAATTGATACTCAAAAATTGATATTAAAATTATTGTCCGTAGTATTTTTCTTTTGAAATAGCATTTAGCATCATTTTCCTGGTAAACAACAGCAAAAAAATATAATTGCATCTTAATTTTTATAAAGTAATCTGAAAAACATCCGAAAATTGTTCTCTTTTCTAGTTTTTATTATTTGGTAGGATTTGTATATCCAATAAATAATTTTACAAACGTGATCAACTACAGTTTTATTTATTTTTTCCTTTTCATACTCGAAACAATCTCATCAGATAAAACTACCAATATCATTTTTATAACGGGCCAAGGACATGTTCCCAAAATAAAATTAAAAAAAAAAATCCAAAACAAAGACAGTTTAAAAAAGCCTCCAGGTGGACATAATTTCAAATAATAAAATTTGTTTTTTTTAATTAACAAATGATTTTTACATTTACCTTAGTAAGTTCAATAACAATTCAGATGATATGAGCATGGACTATAATTGTTTTATTCAGAAAGTTCGATTCATTTTCGCGTTTATTTACTAAATTAGTAATGCATTCCCATTCCTAGACATTTGAGTTTAAGATTGCCAATTCTTACTCGCAAACCACAATCTACTTCAGGAAGCATAAATCATCTATAAATCAACTTCTTCTTTTTCCCTCATTTCAATCAAAGCCATAAAAGAGCTACAACAAAAAGTAACTGAAAGTTCTAACAACGGCGAGCATAACAACATGAGATACAACTGAGTTGACGTTCCGGTAATAAAGCAGGTCAAGATGACCGTTTATTCCAACACCGAAAGAACAAGAAGATCAACTTTTCAGTTTTCAGTCCAGAACAAAAAGATAGATTTGGGAATTTTAGTACTATTCATAGCTTCTTGCAACTCCGACACTGCGATGAAAACCCTGCAAACATATTTTTAGGAACAGATAAATGAATAGATTAAAAGTATCTAAGCAATGTGAAATGGGGGGAAAAAATCTCAACAGTCAACCCGACACAACTCGAAATGCAAATTAAGAAAGGAACATATAAGTTTTTCACTCAATATGCTTAAAGAAAATTTACATTTGATCACATCATAGAAATTGATCAACCTTAAAAATAGATTAATTAGATCGCAGCAAAAGGTCATTAAAATATAGTAAACTCTACATTTGAAGAACAGAAATGACTACTTTCAGGTTAAGTTATACTCCTAACATAATCAGATTTAACTGCTCGTCGACCAAAATCCCGTTAATACAAAAGTACTCTGCAGATTTAACTTGTTTAGTTGCTTATTACGTGAACATTGCTATTAGCTCATCCAATTAAGAATTACAGATATCAAATTCAATTCAGCATCGTAATACAATCATATCCCGATTTGAGGATTTGCATTGAAACCGAGCACGGCTACGTTTCTGATATTTCAAAAGAAAATTACTCCATTGACAAAATGACTCCTGAAAACATTCCATTTACAAAATGACTCCTACGCGCCTTATTTTACACTGCGCGCATTGCAAACCAAACCGCAGAAAAACTGACTATCAAAGCACAGATATGAACCAAACTAGACTACAGTTCCAAACCAATTGCACTAAACAAAACACAAAAACCAACTATCACAGAACGGACATGAAATGAAACAAATTTCGCATTTTGAAGGCAAAAGGATGGTCAATTTCATATGAAAAGTAACAAATTTTGCATTTTTTTTACGGCAAAAAGATGGTCAATTTATATAAGATTAAGCTACTAGGTGCTGCAAATATTGAATTTTTTGATCCTAAAATATGTCAAAACCAACAAAGAAAATAAATCAAATACCTGCAAAAGGAACAAAATTAAGCACTCTTAGAAGGAATCATGCCGGTCTTTCTGGCGTATGCGAAGATCCCACCGGCCTCGATCACCGGCCCGGCGTCGCCGATCGGCTTCAGCTTGTACTCTTTCCCCGTCGTGTGATTGATCAACAGGCTCTTTCCGAGCTCGATCGTGATCACGTCGCCGGTCCGGCACTCCTCGCAGATCCTCGCCTCCGACTCGAGCGGGTACACCTCGCCGGTCGCCACCGAGTTCCGGAAGAAGATCCTTGCGTACGACTCGGCCACCACAGCCGCCGTCCCCGCCGCGCCGAGAGACACCGGCGCGTGCTCGCGAGACGAGCCGCAGCCGAAGTTGGCACCGCCGATGACGATGGAGTATTTCGACTTGGTCTCCCCGGGCTCGATGAAGCGCGCGGCGTAGGTCGACGGGAGGCCGCAGAGCGCGTAGGAGCCGAGCTTCTCGTACTCGGCGGGGTTGGAGGGGACCAGGGTTAGGTACTCGGCGGGGATGATCTGGTCCGTGTCAATGTTGTCGCCGACGACGTAGCAGACGCCGTGAAACGTCGCGGTGGCGTCCGAGGAGAACGATGACGACGATTGCGAGACGGCGGCGCGTGGAGCGGCGAAGGAGGCTCGTGGGGGGCGGAGGGAAAGGGATTTGATGGGGGTTTGGGGAGTGGTGGCGGGGAATTTGAAGGAGTGGGGGAGAGGAGAGAGTGGGTGGGAGATTTTGGGGGAGGAGGTGAAGCTAGGGTTTGGAGAGACTGACAGTGAAGCCGCCATTGGAGCACAGAGAGAGTTTCGGGATTGGAATAATGTTTTTGTTATTTTTGGGCTGTTTTTAAGTGATTGCACAGGGAAGCTGGCACTTAGAAGAAGATGTTGACCAAAATGTGAGGAATCTTGACTAATATGAACCGCTGGATTAGAGTCAAACTGTTGAAATGGTGAATCGAAAAAGTACAGAAATTAGAGGAAAGGAAAACAAATTAAAAATTGTGGAAGCTCTATCTCTCTCATCAAGCCCATGCAATTTCTTATGAGTTGCGGCGTTCAGCCAAGTTGTTATTACACATTGGACGAGAATTTAGAGATCGATGTTATTTTTATATTTGTATTTAATTTTTTAATAATTTATTTGTTGGTTCTATTAATATTATGATTAGATAGAGTTTGTTATAGTTTCTGCACTGCAATAATTGTATCTCAATCGATAATGATATTTTATCAATTATAGATATTTTTTTTCAAAAAAAGCTTATACATGCTCAATTATAAGATTGTTAAGGAATTTTTCCGTTATCAGATATCGATTAATGTCTTTCTCATTAGTTTTATTAGATTTCACTATTGAAATTAATTTTAATTAAGGGTTGTATATATTGTAATTTGTATCGCATAATTATTTCGAATTTGATATTAATATTTGTATTATGTTTTAATTTAAATAATAATTTAACACGTGTTACAAATAATGGGATTCGACTTAACCTCAATAAATAAATAAATATATATATATATATATATATACTTCTCAGCCCACAAATATTTTATGTCCCGTGTATTTTACTCTTTAAGTTTCATGATGAAATTCTAAAAAATTAAAAGAGATAAATAATCCAAATGGTTTAACCAAACACATACACAATGAATTACATAGGGATATGTTACACATATATTATGAGAAATAATTTATTCACGAAACATATTTATTATTCTATTATCTTAAAAAATTCCTATAAATATATAATTTATCTTAAATATTTTTAAAATATGTTATTTATTTTAAACATTTTTTAAAATAACTTCTTTATTGTAATTTTTTTGGATAAATTACACTTTTTTCTCTGAAGTTTAGGTATTTCTACAAAATGTCCACTGAATTTTAATTTGTAATATTTTTTCCTTCTAAACTTTAAAAAGTTTGTGAATTTTCCTCTCCATTAAATTTTTGAAGAAAAAAATACATATTACACTCATTGAAAGCATGAGTTGGGGATATTAAATATAAAATTATGAAGTGACATACATTGACAGCACTCATGATACCCGTCAACCTTATTAAATATGAAATTATGATGTTATCTATAAGAGAGAGGTATGTGACTTAATTATAAGCATTCAACATTTAATATCTGCAACTCACTTCCAACGAGTATCATGTGCATTTTTCAGTCAAAAATAATTGAGGGGAGAAATTCACAAATTTTTCTAAAGTCTGGAGGGAAATATTGTTACAATTTGAAGTTCATGGGTATTTTGTGATAATCCCTAAAGTTTGGGGGTAAAAGTGTAATTTGTCGTTTCTTTTTTGAAAATGACCTATTTGGGTCTTTAGTAAGCCCAATTAAGCGATTGGGCTTGGACTTACTACTGGACTAGCTTTTCGTTAGTGGATAAATTTCAGGCCCAGTTACTAAGTCCATCAGCCTCGTCCCACCTTTATAAAGGATACGTTTGTTTCCCAAAACCCTAGCTGCTCTCAGCGAAGCTAAAAGCCTCTGCCCTAGACTACTGCCTGCGCAGCTCATTTCTGCTTCAGCAATGGGTACTCTCTCTCTCTCTCTCTCTCTCTCTAAAACCTTAACCAGTTCGTAACGCTATGTGCTTTTCTCGTCCGAAATTGATATTTATGGAGTTTGATATTTGAGTGTTCCTGAGATTATGATATATATATATATATTTATCTCTGTGTAAACGGTTTGTTGGTATCTAATTTTATTTTATTATATATAAGTTATAGCTAAAGAGCTTGTGTTACTGTAAATGTAATCTAGGTAACATGTATTAATGTTAAATTGCATGAAAATAGGTTCTGGGATTTCATCCTTTTTTTTTAATTAAGATTTTTTTTTGTTGATTTTCATAATCCATTTTAAGTGGGCTTATAGTTTTTGCCCCCCATAATCTGAGAAAAAAGAACGAAATTTTCTGGATCTGTTATTATAATTGCCATTATTATTATTATATTTTCTTGTTTTTGTTTTTCATGTATCAATCGCTTTAAGGTTTGAAGTTGGGATTATCGAACAATCGTTTTTCGAGCACTACAAACAATCGAGAATGGCACTGATTTGTTCAGTTTTCAAATACATGTGTATTTATATTTGGTGTACGAGGTCTCCCACTTATTAAAGACAGAGAAATGAAAACACTCGTAGGATTCGAACGAGTTCCTATTCAAAACCGCACCCTTGTTGCTGAGTTAGGCCCAACGGGTTAAATAAATATTACGCTTTTTTTTTTCTATTCTGTTAGATTCGAATAATTTGTTTTGCAAAAGACTGATTGTGGTAAAAAAGTTGCTGTTTAGTTTGTGTGGAAAGTGTGTAAGTTTTGGTTTTTCTTCTATTTACTTATTTGCTTTGGTCAATTTAGGGGCTTACAAGTATGTTTCGGAGCTATGGAGGAAGAAGCAATCCGATGTGATGAGGTTCCTGCAGAGGGTAAGGTGCTGGGAATACCGCCAGCATCCTTCCATCGTCCGTGTCACTAGGCCAACTCGCCCTGACAAGGCTCGCCGTTTGGGTTACAAGGCCAAGCAGGTATTAAGAACAATTTTACTGTTTTGATTTGTGAATGTCATTTCACCCCTATCCGAGTACATTTATGGGTACATTTACGCTACTATCCGAGCATCCTTCTAGTTTTGCTTGCAAGCATTTTGTAGCAAGTGGGATAAAGTTCTGTTTTTTTTTTTTTTTTTAAATTTCTCTAGAAATACCATCGTTTGAATTTGTTTGTTTGCAAGTAGGGGCCTTTGGTGTGGCATTGTGGTATAAACTATTGCTTGTTGTGTTGTTGTAGTTTTGGTATCCGGAAGCTTATAGTCTATAACTGTTATAGCTGGTTAAGTGGTGCCTCGATGCTTATGCTTTTTTCTCCTAAGGAGGTTGGCTAGGTACAATGATTGGATGCTCCCCGAGACCAGCTACACTAAACTAACAGTCAATCACTGACCGAGCGAGAGTTCTCTGTTTCTCATTCTCACTTTTGTCTCGACTTGATACAGTGATTTTATTTGTTTATGGGTTCATTTTATGTTCCTTTAAGCAGGGTTAGTTGGGGCCTTGTTGTATTATCACTTGTAAGGTTTGTTCATTGTTAGTTGTGTGCACGTACTTGAATCATTGTTTCTATTGTCAGGGCTATGTGGTTTACCGTGTGCGTGTGAGGCGTGGTGGTAGGAAGAGGCCAGTTCCCAAGGGTATCGTGTATGGGAAACCCACAAACCAGGGTGTTACCCAATTGAAATTCCAGCGCAGCAAGAGGTCTGTTGCAGAGGAGCGTGCCGGTCGTAAGTTGGGAGGTCTCAGGGTTCTCAACTCATACTGGCTCAACGAGGTCAACTCACTTGGCTGCATGCCTTTTTCCTTTCTTTTGTGCTTATGAATTGTTTTCCTGTATGGTTCTCCTCACATTTGCAATTCGATACAGGATTCAACTTACAAGTACTTTGAGGTGATTCTTGTTGATGTTGCCCACAATGCTATTCGCAATGACCCAAGAATCAACTGGCTCTGCAAGCCTGTTCACAAGCACAGGGAGCTTCGTGGACTCACTTCTGCTGGCAAGAAGTACAGGGGTCTGCGTGGAAAGGGACACAATCACCACAAGGCACGGCCTTCCCGCAGGGCTACCTGGAAGAGAAACAACACCCTTTCCCTTCGCCGCTACCGTTGATCTTGCTGATCCTGCTTTGTTATCTTTTTTGGTCGTTTTCTGGATATTATCTCGAGGGTATTTTAGTTGTTATTTCGCTGTCGCAATTTTGGAGATTTGATATACTGAGATCATGTTTAATTTGAATGATTTAGAATCAAATTTGATATATCAGAGGTTTTTTCAGTCTTATGTTGCGACTTGATGGATTCGTTTGTGCACCGTGTGCATCTTATTTCTCAAGTGATTACTGCGTCAGATGTTATGAAGCAATTTGGTTCGCAAATTCTGTTTTTGTTTTATTTTAAAACCAAAAATTCTTTTCTTTAAAAAGCAAAAGGTTTGGTCAACCGTCAGGTCCGTTTGGTTTGTTTGAAAACTTTTTGGAATGGAATCTCATGGTTTACTATAAGGGTGTTTTGAAAATCGTTTTGAAGTAATGGTTTGACGGAAACAAAAAATCATTTTGTTAAGGAATGAGATGAAAAATTGTTACTTCATTTTCGTTTTCATTTTCTAAGGTTAACATACTCGATAAATATTTTCAGAAACATATCTAAACACTTTTTGTCTACAGACACAACACAATCAGAAACAATTGAAACAAATGTCTCAAATATCTCAAAATCATTCGCAAAACAATCTTATTTTTATTCTATATTCAAGATAAAATCATTTTTTAAAATGCTTCCAAACGGACCTGTGGTGTCTGAAGTAATTCCTGTGTCTTATGAGTCAAGCGACATACATCTAAAGCTGTCCGTTAATGTAGCTCTCTTTGAGAAATTGCAAAGCTTGTCTGATGGAGTCCTCATCTTGGCTAGAGTATTTCAGACATATTAGCCGTTGAGCTACACGGTAAGCCATTTGCATCGTTTGATATTGTAGGCAGTTTACTTCCATCCGCTCTATTCCCTAGACATCGAAAATTACAAGGTTACAAGAGAGGAGTTTATGGCGAACGACATTTTGATATAAATATATATATATATATATATATATGTACACACATAAATTTCATTAAAAAAAATCACTATAACGTAATCCAATAATAATAACAAGAATTAAGATGATGAACCACAAGTGCACAAGTAGGAAGGAAACGACTTGCAAACTTTTAATTGCTTTCAAGAGTTCGTCTCATTTTCAAAAGTAAAGATTATGATTTGAATAGATTGGACAACCTAGTTTTAACCTATTCTAATCGGTTTTCGGAGTTGAAAGTTGTTGTGTTGAATCCAATGTTCTGTGGAAGGATAGTGAAACACTTGCAGAGGATTTTCTAGCAGAATTAAACTCCAAGATTCTAGATTATAGTTCAGAATTATTCACCTTTTCCGTTATCCTGGATGTGATTTTTCTGGCTGTTTCGACCATGGAGCTTGGTAAGCCTGCCGCTTCTGCTAACAGAAGGCCATAGTGTGGTATGTGTCTTGGTCCATCCTTGAGTTGAAACTACTAAATGGAAAAGCTTTCAGTCAATAAAAGGTGGCTAATAATCAGTATTAACAGAAAGCTAGATATGTTACCTTAAAATCTAGACGATTATTTCTGATGTCAACATCGAAGTGAAGAATTTTCACATTCGGGTACAAGGTTGCTAGTTCCGTTAGATTCTCCATATGGGTAGCAAATATGGTATACCTGAGGAAGATCAAGTAAGGTTTTATGTTAATGTGCAGGAATTTGAAATTAGGCTTTTGAAGCAACCGCCATTGGAATATATGTTGAACAACCCGAGTTTTTCTGGTATCTATAGTTCAGAACTTTTGGTGACACTCTAGAGCAATGATAAATGGACATTTGACGAAGAGATTACGCTTTCAGTGATAAGAGATACTCGCAGCAGCTCCAAGCAATTGCAAACCCATCAGATGAGGACGTGGCCCTCCCAAGCTCATCCATAACAATTAGACTTCTGTATCCCAAAAGAACGAAATATTAGTACTAATTTTATCGCCTTTGGATTGTTTAAATATTCTGCGATGCAATACCTTTGGGAGACATTTTGCATGACGAAAGCTGTCTCTCTCATCTCTGTCATGAACTGCAAAACCAAGGAAACTGAATGAAAAACCAAGCTTCTGTACTAATTAAACAAAATTAGCAACTGAAGGGATGATTATTCCTTAAAAAAACGATGCAAGGAGATTTTACCGTGCTAGAGTTCGATTCCAGATTATCTACTGTACCCATCCTAGTAAATATACGATCTACAACTCTGAGGGTCGAGAAGCGGGCTGGAACATAACAACCAATCTGAGCAAGAATAACTATATGACAGACTTGCTGAAGATAGGTGCTCTTTCCACTCCTGAAAGAAACAATAATTGATTAACCTCAACCCTCAAGATAAATCTGTACCAACTTTGCGACATTTTTTTTAATCGAGTTACTGTATATTTAGGCCAAAAGGTTCCTGTATTTTCAGTGGTACAAAAGAGAATGTACTTAAAATACTCTAAACCACTAGTTGATGTGTAGATTTGAGTATAAATTGATCCTATGTCCAACCAACAAGGCCAACTAATCGTAAAGCATTATCTGTTGTAGCCAAAAAAAGGATAAATTTTCAGCATTACAATGTTAAATTGAATACATAATAGCCGCTGATGATTATTTTCTATCAAAAAAATAATGCTCAATGCATAGCAAAATTTAAACCCCACGAGTCAACAGCAACTTTGAGAAGAGCATATCTTACATGTTTGGGCCCATGACAATCATCATGTTAGATGCCTCTGATAAGAAGATGTTATTGGGCTGCAACAGATGAAATTAATCACCTTCTAAAGTTACTTAAAAAATTTTGATTAAAATTTTCTTTCTTTGCTTTTTTTTGGGTTTGGAAGGGGAGGGGGGGGGGGGGGGGGGGTGGTGTGTGGTGTGGGAAGTTAATGTAGACATTACATACAACGTAGTCATTGTGTATACTGTCCACTATCGGGTGTCTTCCAGCATCAATTGCCATTGGGCCATCATCTATGAGTAAATACGGCCGAGTAATCATTTTTCCAGTTTCATTCCAAAAATTGTCGAGAGTGATTGTTTTAGAATGAATAAATAAAAAACACTTGCCTGTAAATTGTGGTCTAGTATAACGATCAACAGGCTTTGTGGAAATTGCATGTGCAAATGAATTGACTAGCATATCTAATAGGCATAGGACCTCTGCAAGAAGTGTGAGCACAGAAACATCTTCTCGAATGGCATCTACTAGTGCTGCACATAATATTTTAGGATAGAATTCATAAAATGAAAGAGAATTGGAACAATTTGAACATAAAAGAATCAGATACCTTGCCCATGATAAACCTAGACTGGTACACAAATATGCCCAAGAATGTTTCTCATCATTTGCCTAAAGCCATACCCAAAAGGCATTAAAGCCGAACCTTCAAGGCAAAGTTGTGTTCGTCTATAGCACTCCGCAGATGCTGACTTGTTTCTAACATTCAACTGTAAGTTTCATGAATGAAAGATGATTGAATCGTCAACATGTAGAAATCAGTGTACCATTGACATACTGACATACGAGAATAAGCAAACAGAATAAAAGCAATAGCTTGTAGCGTTTTGACAATCTCATATTTTACTACAATGAAAACTGAACACCGAAAGAGTGCTCATTTATCCTATTCATTTGATGGGGGGATGGCTACAGTTAAATCCAACCAATCGGAGAATACGGGGATGAAAGCCTTTTTTCCTGGCTCTAGTGATATATAAGGCATCAGAGAGTCAAACAAGGGAAGCACTTACGATGGAAGGCATCTTTGACATGTCTGACCAAATTCTTAATATGTCACATTATTGATTCTTGAAACAGTGGAGGAAGCTCGACAGAGGTAGTCAAAGATTAAAGAGAGGTAGTCAAAGATTAAAGACAAAAGTGAGCCTACTTCACAAAATACATATATATTTCTGTATACCAACATAGTAAATAATCATGAATGAACTCATTCTTGTTCTCATGGTTGAACTCTTCTCGAGTCATATGGCATAACTCAGTAAAGGTAATCAACCCGAGTTCTGTTGAAGGTTTTTATTTAATTCGATATTTTTCACAGGCTACAGTTGGATTAAATTGATATACTAGACATGATGGATCACAAATGGGTTGCAGAAGAGCTAAAAGACAAAAAAAAAAAAAAAAATGACAGTACTCACAGAAGCAAGTTCTAAAGTTGAGCAACGTATATTGTTCCCATGTCTCAAGACCTGCATTAATATTGTGTATCCCAATCAGATTAAATTAGGAATAATTACTCATGAGATGCTAATGAATATAATATAGTGCACGAGAAAATGTTTCTAACCTGCATGAATTGGCCAGGAAGCTTTCCTTGGATATCTTTCTGTGGAATGCTAAAGTAGAACCCATGTCTACTGTTAAACGGGAGTTTCAAATTGGGCAAATTGAACTCTTGACGGTACTTGTTAGCAAGGTTATGGATAGCTGTCAATATATTATCAACTAGTTTGAGGTTTTGCTAACACTTCATCCCAGGTGAAATAAAACAGAAAGCAGTAACCGGTTTTTTGAAATAACTTTTTGGCTGAAGTATGATTAAAGTTTTATTTAAACATGTATTGGAAGAACCTTCACTAGTGTCACAAAATGATCTTCGGGCATTATCCAGAAGTCCATCAATTCCAGGCTTGACTGCAAAACACTGCTGCGTTCGAGCTACAAAAGGAACCCGTGAATGTAGGACATCTTCATCGATCATCTCTCCAATCCTGAAATGAAACAGCTTCCTTGGTAGATGAGTGACATTGAAGCCTTTTACATTTGAAATGAGAATAACATGCCAGCTCCTGTTCATTGTCCTATCACTGCACTCAGATATACTGGGCTATATCTTTCCTCTATAGGTGAAATTGTAAAAGAAAATAGTATAGAAAGAGATGCTTCTATTGCAAAGCGTGCAGTTTACCTCTTTCTTATGAGAGCATATTTCTCATTTTCGCACACAGACTTGTAAATGTTTGCGAGAAGAAAACTCTTCGCTTCTTTTAGCACCTAAACATTTCAGAACATCTTGATACTTCAGCACAAGTTTGAAGCTCATTTTTGTATACTCTAAAGGAAAATTTATGAATTTACCTTTGAGAGCAAAGGCAAGGCATCCAAGGCAGTTTTAAGAAGAATGACACTTGTTACTAACATCTGACTCTTTCTTGAAGAATCAAAACCTGAGACTTCATTTGTAACTTTCTTTGGCTTGAAGCAGAAGTGACAAAGTACCTTATCTGAAGGATGAACAAATAAGGTTTACCATCAGATAATATGAATCAAATGGGTGAAGTTCCAAGCAGATTGAATCTGTTCCCACTTTTCCTGTTTCTGTGCCTCACCAGTTTCTTTTGGAAATTTACGCAGAACCTGGGAGAGTCCAAAGAAAAGCTCTTCATTGCTCATCAGTTCATCCTAAAATCAATTATAGAAGAGACATCATGGATCTAAAACAATACATGTCATGCATACTATATTTTTGTGCAGATTAAAAGGAAATGAAGTGCACAGTAGTGTGCTTTTACACACTACAACAAAGACCATCAAAATCATAATGGTCTGTTCGCAGAAACTTTGAAGTAGTAAATTTAAGCTTACATAGTTAATAGGCCCTCGAAGCCTTATTTGGAGCCTATCATGTGGATTTAGCATAGGACTTTTTCCGTACATAGATTGGATTGGATTTACGACAACCAGCTCATGTCATCTTAAACAGCTACTTTTTCTCAAATGTTTAAGTTAGAAGGAGATTGACCAACATAAGTTGTTTTATTCCAATACATAGTTCAACTATAACCTTCTGTAACTCCAAAAGAGAACTTTAAATGCCATATTTAATACTAACCAGGCAATCTAGACGTGCATTGATAGTTTCAGTATCTTTTAATGGCTGCAAAAGGTTGGCACGAAGCAGTCTAGTCCTGAGCAAGATATTGCATACATTTCTGTTGTTAGTTTTATGTAAATTGAAGAAAAACGAAAAGTGAAAATACACCACTTTTTAACCATATCCGATACTGGATGATAACTTATGTACTCAAGTACCAACTGCTTGCTGCTTGCTGCTTAACAGGCAAAAGGTCTAATTTGATCATATGTGCCCCTTACCCGTAGGTCAGTGAAATACTTAAAACTAAGAAACATTATGTGGGTAAACAGTGAGATAAACAATACATATTGACCAGATGATATAAATACCCTCCAATAGTTTTTGTTGTCTTGAGCATGTCAAACAAACTTCTTTTCTTGTTGCTTGTGCCCCACAATGTGGAATGTAGTGGCTCAATAATCTCCAAATTTTGGACACTGCCATCAAATTCAAATTAATCCAATTATTAAAGATTTCAGAAGTTAAAATTTAATCAAGTACGTCATAAATCAATTTCAACCTTTTTCTTAATTTCCCAAATGAAATCTAGCTTTATCAAATGCATTCAAACTACTACATCAACGACCATAACATCAAATAGTACATTCTTTCAAATAAATTTCAAAAGGCCAAAAGAAGTGCACCTAGTAGCATCGATATTCATGTGATCAAATGATCCATTAAAAGTGACCTGTGAAAGTCAGTTGCACATCAAAAGTAAATGTTATAATCTTAAAAAGAGAGAGGGAAAAAAAAAAAAGGAAGCAGGATTAAGTCGTAGCACAATTAGATGGAAGATCGTAGTGGGAGGCACATTAAAGACATATGGAAGAGGCCTACTTCATTTAGCAAGACAAGCCTCGGGCTTGACTTTCTAGTTTGTTAAATAGCTAGGCTACTTTCAAAGGACAGATTTCTCGCTGCTCTATTATAGTCTTAAGGCAGCCCATAAGTTTGTGGTTGTTTCAAATTGTGGCCAAGACATCGTCATACTGTAGTAATTATGATGTTAATAGTTGGAAGGAAAGCACATCATCAAACGTACCAATAACGAGTGATTGGTAACAATAAGCCCTCTCTCTGCTTCTATCCTGTGAATTATGCAGTCGATTAGTTACCAATAAAGAAAAAAAGGAGTATGAAAGTAGCTTAACCAAAAAAAAAAAAAAAACCTCGTAAATGTCAGGAAATTACCACTTGATAATGGCTGCAGCAGCTGCCAAGCACAGATAATACTGCTTGTAGTAAGTATCCAAACCAAGCGCTGAAGGCTCCTTAGCTGCAAGACTTTTAATCAGCACAGCACCCTGGAATGTAAAACAAGAATTGAGTTCGATATAATCGTCAGGATCCAAAAGAGTATATAGCTGCTAAGATAAAGAAGAATCTAGCCTAACCTTAGTGTCATCAAAGCAACTGCGGGACATAACAACCTGCCGAAATCAGCCCTTAAGTTTAGTGATAGGAAGGGAGAGAGAGAGTCGGAGAACACCAGATCACTATTTATCGAGGAACTTCACCTTCTTGACCGAAGAGTAAAATCTATCTACCAATTCAGAAACTCCAACCATGCCTTCAGGTGCCAACTTGTTTGGAGCAACAATGATCACCATAGGCTCGTAGAAATGAATCAAAGTCTTCGTGTTCTGATACGAGCTGCTCGTTTCAATGTATTGTGAAAGATGCAACGAAGCTGACCTCAAGTCAAATGCAGCCACTCCAACCTGTATGGATCAAAAGCATTAGCGGAACATCAGAATTTCAGCGCTGGATCAAGCCACAAATAGTTTACTTCTCTTCGAATTCACATCATATTCATCTTAAAATTGCTAATTCTCTTAAAATGCATGTGAATCAGTTTTCTTATCCTATAAAACTCTTTAATCCTAATTGTGACAGATCTATAACTACAGAATCGGATCCAACAGAAAAATTGTTTAAGCGCAAGAGATTTAAATCTCTTAGTGCAGTGTCAGATTAAAATTCACAAGAAATCCAAGGTTATTCCAATCGTCGCAACTCAACACAATTTCCAAACCACCAACTGAAACTTCATGAATCGAGAAAACAAAATTCGACGAACTTCACTTCACTTTCACTTCATCATCGTCACGATCTTCATCAACCAGAAATCATGAATTTCAAAATTTCTGGCGAAGATTAGAAATCAAAATCCGATAGTCAGTCGTCATTTTTGCGAAAATCGAAAGATCAATTTATTTTCACCAGAGAATTTCTCTTCTGAAATTTACTGGAAATGAAACCGGAAACAACAGTGATTCAAGCGAGCAGGTAAAAGAAATGGCGGGAAGGAGAAAGAGAAGTAGGACCTCCTTGGCTCTGTTCTCGATTAGGCCGATCACGAAGCTTGATTTCTCTCCTCCGTCGTCTTCCATGGCTTCCGCGCTTCAACTTCAACCACTATTGCATTTTCGCGCGTCTTCGAATGCCGGTGTTATATATATAATTTTTAAGTTATAACATGTGCTACGTTGAGCGGAGTGCGTAGGCTACCTAACATGCGCATCTGGTTTTAAAAATTAATAAATAAATAAATAAATAAAAACCCATCATTAAGGCACGCACAAAACGGCGGGAATTTTTTCCTTTTGTTAATTTATAAAAAATTTGAAAATTCTCAAGAGTCCATGACATTAACGTTAGAATTTATAACATGTACAATTATCAGTTAACGCATTTTTTTTATGAGATACTTTATCGAATAATTACAAAGAAACTAGTAATTCTCTTTTTTCAATTAAAAAAAAAAGACAACATGTGCAAAAAAAAAAAGGCATTGTATGTTTCTTTTTTTTTTTTCTTTTCCTTTTTTTTGGAATTGTCATAAATAGCATTTTGACCAAATTAAATGAAGCAAATAGCAAGAATAGATTATTTACTTAATAAATTTAATATTTACTGTTATTTATTCAAATATTTTAAAAGCATGTTATTTACTTCAATTATTTTCTATAAAAAATGTTATTTACTTTTTTTTTTTTCCTAGTATTCATATCACACAACACGGCAGTCAGTCAATTCCTTGGATGAGCACCAACTTGCAGATATATAGCTGGCTCCTGAATGAGTGAAAAATATATGCATATATACAACAAAGAGAGCATTAAAAAAAAATAAAAATAAAAATAAAAAAATCCTTTTCGTTAGCTTAAGCAACTCTGTTAGCTAATTGCATAATTTGCAAAACAAAAGAGACAAGAAAGTTCAAAGTTTGGAATACAAAAATGACAGTTTAATTCTTCAAAGTTCATATGCAGACTACTCACAATAGAATAAGCTCAAAGGGAGACATCTCAAAACTAAAAACTTATGAGATCTTTTCATTTTTGCCGCTCCATTACTTCCTGAATGGTAACAAATCGGCGTTGCTCTAAGGAAAGCTGTGCCGCGACTCCCATGGCAACCGACACCAGTCCATCGTGCGAGTCCACGGCAGGAACTGGCCCACCTTTTGCTCTAAGTTCATTCAAGAAATTCAGGTGTTCCATATAGCGAGATCCGAGGTTTAGCCCATCATATCTGGAAAGAAGGAAATTAGGCATTTTTAGCATCTCACCGAGAACGTGTTAAGCATTGTATAAAGAACATTGCACTTTTGAAACCAGAGATACTTTATTTTGTCTTCCTCGTCTTTAAAAGTCTTGATACCAATTCCCCGTTCCCATCTACAACCGAAATGCACAATGTTCTCGGGAAAAAAAGCCTCCACCTGTAAAGTTGTTGCTCGAGTTAAAATTGGAAGGAAAAATGCACGAAACAGCAGCGCAGCTAAGCGAAAAAAACAGCTGTGAACGTTGCCACTAAAGGCAACCATTTATAACAAAGTCATGAGAATTTAAACATATAAGAAGAGCCTAATGTTGAGCATACGGTGTATGTTACCTTCGATCTGTCACTAACAATAGATATTTCTTGCTCATTTTTACTCCCTTCAGCAAACATGCAGAAGTCGAGCATCCCACGACAACCATTTTCGAATTCGACCATAACATATGCATAGTCATTTATATTCGGTACCTGAACACAAATCTAATATGAGCAAACACAAATAAAAATCAGTTGTTAAATTATCTGTATGCGTGTTTCTTTTGAGTTGTTATACCGTTGAGGAAACACAAGCAAAATTTTGAGATGGTTCTAAATGGTGTAAATTGTGATAACAACTGCTACAGCATTTCTCCTAAAAGCCATATAAACTACATTATGTTTTTCACCAGATACTTCAACCTTGTCAACAATAATTGCACCCAAAGCCATTACACGAACAGGATTCGTGCCTGCGAAGAGCCTCATCAGATCAAAGAAGTGGCAGCACTTCTCCACCAGAGTCCCCTTTATGAATTTGAGCCGGCTCCAACTGTTTTCCTATTACAAACACAACTTAATGAAAACAATACTTGAAAAAAATAAAAATAAAACAACGAAATTAGGGAGTTACATGTGTTGAGAAATGTGGGTGGTGGAAAACTGTTTTGGTGTAAAGAAACGGAGTAGAACAGAGAAAATCAAAAGGGTTTGAGGCGTAGGAATTACTTTCCTTAAGGTTTTATTTGCCCCCACTATAAACAGTTTGCTATCGGGTGTTTTGGCAAATTACCTCCAAGATACAACAAACCCACGAATTTAATAAGTAGCAATCTTATTAAATTCCAGAACAAAGATATATAAAACTAATATCAGAAACTGGATTTTTTATAGACCTTGATGTGCCTGTTCATGAAGCATTGCAACAGATACAACAATCGCACCTTTTGACCAACAATCACAATAGATACAACAATTGTATCTTTTAATTTAAAAGGTGCCTTTTCAGTCAAAAAACGTATCTATTCAACAGACATACCTGTTGGTCATCAGAATTAATTATGACCGTTAGATTGAAATAATTCAATTAACAGTTTAAATTAAATCTGAAAACACTCAAATCCGACCGTTAGATCGTGCCCGATCAAATCAACGGTCCAGATTTAATTTGGAAAAACGCTACATCGAAAAAGAGATTGCTCCTTGACTCCTTGCGACGATGCGTACGTGTAAAGTGCGCCCTAATAAGCGCCCTAAACGCCCAATCGCCCTCGCCCTCGCGCACGCGCGCGCGCGCGCGTGTGGTGGTGCATAGTAGTAGCATAGTCTCCACTATACATTAGTAATTCATACACTTCACTTATTTCATTTTATACCACTATACTTGCTTGTGCTTTTCCAATGTGGGACTTTTGTTTCCACTACCCAATGGTAATACAAGAGATATTACAATCTCTCTAACAATCCCCCACTAGATTGTAATATTTCTCCAATTTCTTATTGATATACTCATACTTACAAAAGGTATCTTTCGATTTAAACCTTCAATTAGTGACTATACTTCAAAATACTTACAAGACAAAGGTGTGCAAAGCATTAAACCTCATCTCTTATGTCAGTACCGGAAATACATCACATATGAGCTATCTCAGTTTCAAAATTATGTTCCAATTATAATAGCACTATTACGGCCATGTGCTCTATCTTGGTTTCATGAGCATTTACATGAGTAAACCAAACTCTTGTTAGAAACGGCACCATTTCTTATGCTCACTTAGGTGAAGTTCATTGCATGTCTTAGCTACTCAAGACTTGAACTTCATTAAGAGTTTATACTCATCCTCCACACGTAGCTATTTGCACTGAACATCCTGGAAGGGACACAAATTTAAATTTCAGTGCTCGACCGATCACTTAACAGTAACTTGTTTTTACCCATTAAACTTTGGAGTAGTGGTAGTTCTACTACAAAGTTGGGTTACCATCACCGGTGATTCTTTCAAAGATAGGTTTCAGTCCCATTCCACTAGATGTATCCTTGACTAGGTCCCTCCCTAGGCCTTTTGTCAAAGGATCTGCTAGGTTCTTGTTTGTCCTAACATATATAACATTAATAACACCATCTGTTATTAATTGCCTAACATATTCGTGTCTTAAGCTAATATGTCTAGACTTTCCATTGTACACCTTATTATAAGCTCTAGACAAAGTAGCTTCACTATCACAGTACAAAGAAATTGATGGCATCGGTTGTGGCCACAATTGTATATCAAACAATAAGTTTCTCAGCCATTCTGCTTCCTTGCCTGCAGCTGCTAGTGCTATAAACTCAGACTCCATTGTTGAATGAGTTATGCAAGTCTGTTTCTTGGATGCCCAAGATACAGCCCCTCCACCAATAGTGAATATCCATCCTGAAGTAGATTTATTATCACTCGCACTAGTAATCCAACTTGCATCAGAGTACCCTTCAAGTACTGCTGGATAGTCATTATAAAACAAGCCCAAATTAATGGTTCTTTTGAGGTAACCAAGTATCCTCCCAATTGCTTTCCAATGCTCAATGCTAGGGTTACTCGTGTACCTAGACATTTTGCACACAGCAAATGCTATATCTGGTCTTGTGCAATGCATTGCATACATCAAACTTCCAATTACACTTGCATATTCAAGCTGAGCAACTGCTCTACTAGAATTTTCTAGTAACTTAATACTAGAATCAAATGGGGTATTCGCCTCTTTAAATTTCAAATGTTTGAATTTAAGAAGCACTTTCTCAATGTAATGAGATTGGCATAACGAGTAACCCCCACTATTTTTCTTAACTTTGATACCCAAGATTGTATCTACTTCACCAAGATCTTTCATCTTAAATTGTGAAGTTAAATACTTCTTAGTATCATTTACTCCATGCATGTTTGTTCCAAAGATAAGTAAGTCATCAACATATAAACAAATGATCACACCAAAATTATCTACAAACTTAGAATAAATACATTTATCGGCATTATTGTGTTTGAAACCATATGATAATATAACCGAATCAAATTTTTCATGCCATTGCTTTGGTGCTTGTTTTAACCCATAAAGTGATTTGATTAACTTACAAACTTTCTTCTCATTTCCAGGCAAAACAAAACCCTCAGGTTGTTCCATGTAAATTTCTTCATCTAGATTACCATTAAGAAAAGCCGTTTTCACATCCATTTGATGCACATACAAATGATGTATTGATGCAATGGCCATTAGCACTCTTATGGATGTTAATCTAGCCACAGGAGCATATGTATCAAAATAGTCTATACCTCGTTTCTGTTTGAAACCTTTCGCTACCAATCTAGCTTTAAAAGTTTGTATAGACCCATCCGTATTGTACTTTCTTCTAAATACCCACTTATTACTTATCGGTTTTGATCCTGCAGGTAGATCAACCAAGATCCATGTATTATTTGACATAATTGAGTCCATTTCATCATTTATAGCTTCTCTCCAAAAGGAAGCATCTCTAGATGACATAGCCTCACCATATGTTTTTGGATCTTCTTCTATATTAAGTAATAAGGGTATTTTGTTAAGTACATTGTTTCTATCTCCTTCAACCAAAAAGGATAAGGCTTGAGATGAAATAAAATCAGGGGCTAATAGCTTTTCTTTCCTTTCTCGTTGACTTCTCCTTGGTTCAAATTGTATTTCGGGCTCTTTTCTTTTGTTATTAGTGAAAGAACCAGGAGTTAAGTCACATGGTGAATTAGAATCATATTTAAATTCACATGTAGAATCATTACTAAATTTATTTTCAATAAACTCAACATCTCGTGATTCTACAATTACATTAGAATCTAAATTCAACAACCTATATGCCTTGGAATTTTCTGCATATCCCACGAAAACACTTTTAATCCCTCTAGGTCCTAATTTTGAAGATTTAGGGTCATGCAACCTCTAGAAGGCTAAACAGCCCCATACCCTTAAATACATCAAATTAGGCTTTCTATCTTTCCACACTTCATATGGAGATACATGTGTTTTCATAGAAGGAATTCTATTATGAACATGGCATGCAGTAAGTAAGGCTTCCCCCCACAGATTGTTTGGCAATCTAGCATTTAGAAGCATAGAATTAATCATATCTGTGAAGGTCCTATTTTTCCTTTCGGCCAAACCATTTTGTTGAGGAGTAAAAGGAGCAGATCTTTGATGAATAATCCCATGCTCTTCACAGAAGGCATCAAAATCATTTGAAAAATATTCACCACCTCTATCACTTCGAATCATTTTAATTTTCTTTTCTTTTTGATTCTCAACTTCAGCCTTGAAAAGTTTAAACTTATCAAAGGCCTCATCTTTTGTTCTCAATAGATATACATATGTAAATCTAGAGCAATCATCTATAAAAGTGATAAAGTATCTTTTCCCTCCTCGAGTTAAATTACCATTGTATTCGCAAATATCAGAATGTATCAAATCTAATATTTGTGTATTTCTCTCTGCCTTAGGAAAAGGTTTCTTAGTCATTTTTGCTTGAATACAGATTTCGCATTTTTCATGACTAACATTGCTACATGAAATTAAACCATGCTTGGACATATATTTTAAAGATCTAAAATTCAAGTGTGCTAAACGAGCATGCCAAGTATCAAAAGAATCAACAATATAAACAGAATTCATAATTTTATTAATATCAAGACTGAGTTTGAACATTCCATCACATGAGTATCCTTTCCCAACAAAAACCCCGTTTTTGGTGAGAATACAATTTTCAGACTCAAATACAACCTTCAGACCATTCTTACATAATAGACTAGCAGATACAAGATTCTTTCTAATTTCTGGAACATAAAATACATTGTTTAAAACCAGTTTCTTTCCAGAAGTGAATTGAAGATCAACGCTTCCTCTTCCAACAACTTTGGCAGCATTGTGATTTCCCATGAGAACCGATTGACCATCCTTTGCTTCTGCATATGAAGAGAACAATGCCTTATCATTGCAGACATGTATGGTAGCACCGGAGTCTAGCCACCAATCAGAGGATTTAGTCGCAGCAGCCATGTTCAATTCAACGATCATGCCTATTTGCATTTCAGAAACCATAGCACAGATTTCTTCAGACTGATTCTCGATCACATTGACTTTGTTGGAATTGTTTTCTTCCTTCTTCTTCTTGAATCTGCAGTCACTTTGACGATGGCCTATCTTTCCACAGAAAAAGCATTTTCCAGAAAACTTCGTCGAACCATCTTTCGACTTCTTTTTGAACTTCGAATCATTATTGACTTTGAAGTTCTTTTTGAATTTGCTTGCTTCAGCGACATTAACTTTAGAAGAATTATGAGAATTGTTCTTTGGATCACGAGATCTAGTCTCCTCTTCGATTCTCAAATATTTTTGCAATTCTTCCAAAGTTATGTCATCCCTCCTATGAAGGAGTTTCTTTCTGTAATTATTCCAACTTTGGGGTAATTTAGCAATTATAGCCCCCACTAGGAATGATTCAGAAATCTCAACTTTCAATTCTTTGAGTTTTGTCACCAGAACTTGCAACTCATGGATTTGATCCAAAACAGACTTGGTATCATCCATAGTAAATTCGAGATACTTTAATATGAGAAATTTATCCGTACCTTCCTTCTCTGTTTTATACTTGTATTCGAGTGCATTCCAGATTTCCTTCGGACTCTCCGTTGAATTATAGAGGTCGTACAACCTGTCCGACAGAGTATTCAGAATATGTCCTCGGCACATCACTTCGTCTTCTTGCCTCTTCTTCCTTTCGGCCTTCAATGCTTCAGAATCGTCATCTTTCGGTTCAGGAATTGGAGGAAGATTCGGATCCAGGACATATGCAATTTTCAGAACTGTGAGAAGGAAAAACAGTTTTCCTTTCCAACGAGTGAAATTCGTCCCATCAAAGCGATCAAGTTTGACATCAGGAGTCAGAAACGAAGTCATTTTTCCGGCCTCCATAGAAAATAAAACCTTAAGATTGTTGAGAAATGTGGGTGGTGGAAAACTGTTTTGGTGTAAAGAAACGGAGTAGAACAGAGAAAATCAAAAGGGTTTGAGGCGTAGGAATTACTTTCCTTAAGGTTTTATTTGCCCCCACTATAAACAGTTTACTATCGGGTGTTTTGGCAAATTACCTCCAAGATACAACAAACCCACGAATTTAATAAGTAGCAATCTTATTAAATTCCAGAACAAAGATATATAAAACTAATATCAGAAACTGGATTTTTTATAGACCTTGATGTGCCTGTTCATGAAGCATTGCAACAGATACAACAATCGCACCTTTTGACCAACAATCACAATAGATACAACAATTGTATCTTTTAATTTAAAATGTGCCTTTTCAGTCAAAAAACGTATCTATTCAACAGACATACCTGTTGGTCATCAGAATTAATTATGACCGTTAGATTGAAATAATTCAATTAACAGTTTAAATTAAATCTGAAAACACTCAAATCCGACCGTTAGATCGTGCCCGATCAAATCAACGGTCCAGATTTAATTTGGAAAAACGCTACATCGAAAAAGAGATTGCTCCTTGACTCCTTGCGACGATGCGTACGTGCAAAGTGCGCCCTAATAAGCGCCCTAAACGCCCAATCGCGCGCGCGCGCGCGTGTGGTGGTGCATAGTAGTAGCATAGTCTCCACTATACATTAGTAATTCATACACTTCACTTATTTCATTTTATACCACTATACTTGCTTGTGCTTTTCCAATGTGGGACTTTTGTTTCCACTACCCAATGGTAATACAAGAGATATTACAATCTCTCTAACAACATGTAGTATACCTCAACATATATAGGTACATGATGTTCTCGTATAGACACCATTTTAACATCTCCAAGATTGTCACCCTTGAATATTTGCATCAGCTTAGCAACGGACGGCGTGTATCGGCATTCCAATCCAACTTGCACCAGCAAAACCTGCTTCTTTCTAGCACCTTCCACAACCTAGTTACAAGAATACAATAGAAGTAGTAAAGTTACACTAATCAAAGTGGTATAAGCCATGATTTACACATTACACGCTTATCTGTAGAAAAACCAGTATGCTTCGACCAAAAGATATCTCTGTATGCAATCCACTTACATTAAAATTAAGTATCAGGTTGAGAATCTGTTGGAGAATATTGGCGTGTAGGGTACATTTAGGTGTGATTAATTAGGAAAGTGGATGTTATTATGTTTGTACTGATTATATGGGCTAATATTAGGCAACTTCCTGATTTGGGGTAATTTCTATTTTTTTGGGAATTGATAGCTCTTTCCCGATTTCCTAGCTGTAGTTTCCTGATTGTGTTCTCTCTGTATTAGCCTATAAAGTCTGGCTGTTTGTATTGTAAAGATATGAAATACAATTTCTGAATTCCCAATTCTTGTGATATGGTATCAGAGCCCTAGGCTTTTTCTTGGGAAAAATTTTTCATCACAGATTTCTTAGTCCTGCTCATAGTACGTTTCTGGAAAAAGAAGAACCAAGATGTCAGAAGTATCACAGACCAGTGCACAACCAGAGGAACTCACAGCCCAAACGACTCCCGGAGATCTACAAAACATTCAGCCTGTGTTCAGATTGAATGGGACGAACTACTTGAAGTGGTCCCAATTTGTTCGGACCTTTTTAAAGGGAAAAGGCAAGCTCGGCCACCTTCTTGGAACAGGTCCTGAAAAAGGAGATCCGAAGTTTACTGCTTGGGACGAAGAAGACTCAATGGTCATGTCATGGCTTTGGAATGCTATGGTGCCGGAGATAAGTGACACTGTTATGTTCTTATCTACTGCACAAGAGATATGGGAAGCAATTAGACAAACCTATTCCAAGGTTGATGATGCAGCCCAGGTATTTGAAATCAAGACGAAGCTTGCTGCAACGAAACAAGGAAGCAGATCGGTGACGGAATATGCGAATCTTCTGAAGAATTTATGGCACGAGTTGGATTATTATCAGGTTCTTGAGATGAAAAACAGTGAGGATGCCGCTGTTTTAAGGACGTTCATTGAGAAGGACAGAACATATGATTTTTTGGCAGGTCTTAATGCAGAATTTGACCCTGTAAGAGTTCAGATTTTGGGAAAAGGAATATCTTCGTTAAATGAAGCAATTGCAGTCATTCGCGCTGAAGAAAGCAGAAGAGGAGTCATGTTGGACGTGCAACCAGTGGATGGATCTACATTACTCACAGTCAGTGCTAATGAACAAGCCTCAGAAAAGAGTTTAACTGCTGCTACCACTACAGAGAGCAGGAAACCTGACTCGAAAGGGACTGGCAAGAGTAACCTCGTATGCAATTACTGCAAGAAGAATGGTCACACAAAGGAGAACTGCTGGAAATTGCATGGGAGACCACAAAATCATAATCAGCCCAACCGGAATTGGGGAGGAAAAAACTGGCAGCAAAAGGGACAAGCCTATGCCGCTCAGACCAACATCAATACTACCACCGACCAACCGAATTCTGGTAGGAGAGAGTTCAACAAGGAAGATATTGATCGGCTCAGGTTCCTCCTTAACTCACTTGAGAAGCCTTCAGGTGCTTGTTCATTGGCACTTTCTGGTATGTTTCTTGACTCACATGCTCTTAGTGTCTCAGATAGTGTCTCAATTCACTCTTGGATTATTGATTCAGGAGCAACCGACCACATGACTTGTTCTTCCCATAATTTTTCCACCTATAGTCCTTGCCCTAGTAACAAAAAGATCACCATAGCTGATGGATCATTGATCACCGTAGCAGGCCAGGGAGATATATTTCTAGGACCATCCTTAATTTTGAAAAATGTGTTACATGTGCCCAAGTTGACAACCAATCTTATTTCTGTTAGACAGGCTATTAAAACCTTGAACTGTAACCTCATTTTTTCAAAAAACTCTTGTGTATTTCAGGACCAAGCAACGGGGAAGACGATTGGGCATGCTAAAGAAAAAGATGGCCTATACTACTTCAAGCTTGAGAGTGGGAAAGTGAATGATAGGATCGGTTATCCATCCCTTTTACTGTCAGATTCATCTCCAAATAAAGACCAAATTCTTCTTCACCATTTGCAGCTTGGTCATCCTTCTTTTAGGACCCTTAGTTTGATGTTCCCTTCCTTGTTTAAAAATATTGATTTGCAATATCTTCATTGTGATACTTGTGAATTTGCCAAGCACAAACGTGTTTCTTTCTCTCCAAGTAATAATAAATCAGTGTTCCCTTTTCATTTGATACATAGTGATGTTTGGGGTCCATCGAGGGTCACTAATCTTTCTGGGGCACGTTGGTTTGTCACATTTATTGATGATTGTACTAGAGTTACTTGGGTTTTTCTCATGAAACAAAAATCTGATGTGGCCCAAGTTTTCCAAACCTTTTATGATATGATAAAAACACAATTTGGGGTGAGAATTAAAAAGGTGAGGACAGACAATGGGAGAGAGTATTTTAACCAAATTTTGTCACCAATTCTCAACAAGGAAGGAATAATTCATGAATCTTCTTGCATTGACACACCCCAACAAAACGGAGTGGCGGAACGAAAGAATGGGCATATTCTTGAAACTACCCGTGCCCTGCTCTTTCAAAAACACGTTCCTAAATATTTTTGGGGGGAAGCCGTACTCACTGCTACACACCTAATCAATAGATTACCCTCTAGAGTTTTAGGTTTTAAAAGTCCTTGGGAAACACTTTCAAACCACTTTCCAGATTTCCTAACCCCAAACAGATTGCCACCTCGGGTGTTCGGTTGTGTTGCCTTTACCCATATTCATGCTCAAAATCGAAGCAAGCTTGATCCCCGGGCACTTAAGTGTGTATTCATAGGATACGCCTCAACTCAAAAAGGTTACAAATGTTATCACCCACCTACTCGGAAAACTTACATTTCGGTCGATGTCACCTTTGTTGAACATGAGAGTTTCTTCCATCATCCTTCTCATCAGGGGGAGACAGCTTGTGATGAGAGTGATGATGTCTTAGACAATGTCCTTGATGTTGTGCCTGATCTTCCCCGGTCCCAGAGTCCAGAGCTCACCAGCCAAGAACCTACACAATCACCTTTGTCTTCCCCTTCACATCAACCACAGTCACCTCCTAAAACTCCAAGACCGGCCGAGCCAATAGTCACTAAACCACTCCAAGTCTACTCAAGAAGGAAGGAGAGGACTAATCTAAGGCATGCCCAAGAGTCAGAGCCGGTGCTTGGGAAGGAAATTATTCAAGAAAATGACACCAACCAGGTAAATGCATCTATCCCTGTGTTTGATGAAAGGGAGTTAAACTTACCCATTGCACTTAGAAAAGGTACTCGACAATGTACACAACACCCACTTTCACACTTTGTCTCCCTTGAAAAATTTTCTCCTTCACATACTGCCTTTCTTACTCACCTAAACACAATAGCCATTCCTAAAACACTATCTGAGGCATTAAGTAGTAGGGAGTGGAAACATGCTATGAGAGTTGAAATGGACGCACTTGAAAAGAACAAGACTTGGGAGATGGTTGAGTTACCAAAAGGAAAGAGACCGGTAGGATGCAAATGGGTGTTCTCAGTAAAATATAATGCTGATGGAACTCTTGAGCGGTATAAAGCTAGGCTGGTAGCGAAGGGGTACACTCAGACCTTTGGTGTTGACTATCAAGAAACCTTTGCCCCAGTGGCAAAGATGAACACTATAAGGGTTCTCTTGTCTTTGGCTGCTAATTTTGAGTGGTCTTTGCAGCAATTTGATGTCAAGAACGCGTTTCTACATGGAGATCTCGAAGAAGAAATCTACATGGAAGCTCCTCCGGGATTCAGTACCACAAAGAGGAATATGGTGTGCAAACTAAGGAAGGCATTGTATGGACTAAAGCAGTCGCCTAGAGCTTGGTTTGGTAGGTTCGCAAGAGCAATGTTAGCAATGGACTACAAACAAAGCCAAGGTGATCATACTCTTTTTATAAAGTACTCTGCTTCAGGGGGAGTCACGGCACTTATTGTATATGTAGATGACATCATAGTCACTGGCAATGATCAAGATGAAAGGGAGATACTTAAAGGTAAGTTGGCCAAGGAATTCGAAATGAAAGATCTTGGGAAGCTAAAGTACTTCTTAGGAATCGAAGTTGCTCGCTCTAAGGATGGGATCTTCATCTCACAACAAAAGTATGTGATTGATCTATTGAAGGAGACAGGGAAAACAGGTTGTAGACCAATGGAGACACCAATTGAGCCGAATCACAAGCTCGGAGAAGCAAGTGATGATGAACCGGTGGACCGAGGAATGTACCAAAGACTCGTTGGAAGGTTAATCTATCTATCCCATACCAGGCCCGACATAGCTTATGCAGTTGGTGTTGTAAGCCAATTCATGCACAATCCGAAAGAAGCTCATCTTCAAGCAGTGTATAGAATCCTGCAATATCTCAAGTCGTGTCTAGGACGAGGCTTGCTCTTCAAGAAGGGATCATGTATGAGCTTAGAGGTGTATACAGATTCAGACTATGCAGGATCGGTTTCTGACAGAAGGTCAACCTCCGGTTATTGTGCCTTCCTTGGGGGGAATCTGGTTACATGGAGGAGCAAGAAACAGCCGGTAGTTGCAAGATCCAGTGCAGAAGCGGAATTTCGTGCCATGGCACTTGGAATTTGTGAGCTATTATGGTTAGAAATAATTCTGAATGATCTCAGGATTCCTGTAGAGAAGCCAATGAAGTTGTATTGTGATAACAAGTCAGCCATTAATATTGCGCATAATCCAGTGCAGCATGATCGTACCAAGCATGTGGATATAGATCGCCACTTTATAAAAGAAAAACTCGATAGTGGACTAATTTGCACGCCATATGTCTCAACGGAAGGACAGTTAGCAGATGTGCTAACAAAAGGGTTAGCTGGTCACACGTTCCAGAGAATTGTTGGCAAGTTGGGAATGGAAAATGTTTACTCCCCAGCTTGAGGGGGAGTGTTGGAGAATATTGGCGTGTAGGGTACATTTAGGTGTGATTAATTAGGAAAGTGGATGTTATTATGTTTGTACTGATTATATGGGCTAATATTAGGCAACTTCCTGATTTGGGGTAATTTCTATTTTTTTTGGGAATTGATAGCTCTTTCCTGATTTCCTAGCTGTAGTTTCCTGATTGTGTTCTCTCTGTATTAGCCTATAAAGTCTGGCTGTTTGTATTGTAAAGATATGAAATACAATTTCTGAATTCCCAATTCTTGTGATAGAATCTTCCAGCTTTATCTCAACTAGTAATGCTCTTTAGTGTAAAATATCAAGCATAGATAGATAAAAAGATAACAAGATCAGGTCATATTCATAACATGATCGGATTAATCAGCTATTAGCACATTGCTTAATGAAGCTGGTTTTCTCGTTGTAAACGTAACATGATCGCTGAGTCTCACGGAATAGTATGGCGATGACTCTACTTTGGACAATCTGGATGTAACGAAATGAACGGATCTTTGAAGAGAACAAAATGGAAGAGATCCCTTTATCTGAGACGGGGAAATTTTCAGCTTCATTATGAGCCTCGACGGACAAAGCTTTCTTAAAAAAACTAATAAAAGATGTAGGATATAGTATAACACCAAGAACTAAAACTAAATCTACTTAGAACTGAACCGCAAATCCTCAACAATATAAAAGCACATACACTTCTCAGAAAATCTCTCAACTAGCTTATTAAGGTAAAATGTGCATTGATTTCTCTTTCCATTTTTATCTTCACTTGTTACAAACTTATTGTTTCAATTTTTCTTTTTGTTTTAGTTTACATATTGTCCGAACTACTCTAAATCTCATTTGTTGATTCTTGATATACCTTTCGTGATTATTTGATTCGTTCTTAATCTGATCTAATTGTTCTTTACTCAATTGGTGTAACGGGAAGTCGTTCTTGATTACAACAATCCTTTTTGCAGTGAGCCACCGTAGTGCAAAGAGGCTTCTCCACCAATACATGATGGGGTTTGGGATGGTTCATGATATCCGTTAGGATTCGATAACGGGTCGTCTTTGGAGTTGACACAAACAAAACATATCACAGCCCGCTGTCTAATAGCTCCTTGTGTCCTGCAAAAACCTTATTACCAAAAAAAAAAAAAAAAAAAAATCGTCTAAAAACCGTGCAAAACTGTAGGCCGAGGAGGAGCTACCTTAGGCCAGAGGGCAGCTCATTACACTTTTGCTCCTACAACAATTTATTTATTTCTTATTATTATTTTTTTTTTTTTTCAAACTACTCCTAATTCCGTCCTCTAAAAAACTTTCTATTTTTGAAATCCGAATCCCACTCTTTTTTTTTTTTCCTCTTCCAAATGGCAATCATGTTCAAATTCTCAATTCGAAGCGGAATTTTCTAGATCAAACCCAAATGCCAAACACGCACTGAGATAGTTCGAAATTTTGGTGTAAATTCAGTAGAAAGTTTAAAGCTAATACCTTAATAGGAGGGTAATTGAAAGAGGTAGCCAAGTCAAGAGCTTGCTTCTGGGAAGGAGTATGGGGGTCGGCAATGGCTACGACGGTGACGTCGTAGTCGCGAAGATGATATAAATTTGAGAAGTGCTCTCGCCCCCATCACCCCCATCCCTATGATTCCATACGTCAACAAATACGGATCACAGCCATGATCGAGGGATTTCGGAGCTTCTTTTTTTTTTTTTTCCTCCAGCTCACAATGTATATACTTTCGCGCACTTTTTGAAGTGGGAAAAAAATGTAATTTATATAATTTGGCGCGTTAATTGTTAATTATTCACTACCCGCCGTATAAAGTTGTGTTTTAACCGTTTCTCGGTCAGATACTCAGATACACGAGTGTCCATCGTATGAGTTTATGACACAATACAAAAACCGTTCTCGTTTATTGGTTTATTGTGGAAGTGTTATTTTAGTTGTTGGACTAATTTTTTAACATTTTCGACAGTGCAATATATAATGGAGAGTAGTTTTGTGTTGTGCCCTTCAAAATTTAAATATGGACAATCATTTATTAGTTAAGAGATTAATAAAATAAGTAAAAAATAAGAGGTCATCTCATAAAAGTTCTCATCTTACTAATGGTTGTGTTAAATTGGTGACAGAAAAACCTGTCCAATTTAAAATTCTAAAATCTAATTCAAACATCTCAATTCATTAAATCAATCAAAATTCATAGTAAAACTCATAAAATAAACCACATTGCAATAATTTAATGAGTTGAAAGAGCAAATTTTCAAAATTAAGAATTTAAAAGACAAGTTATTAAAATCTGAATAGTTTAAGAGCAAAAGTTCCAAAAACTGTTTATAATGAGAGAGTCTGAGAATTTCCCAACATAACAACTTCAATTGGGGATTTTTTTTTTTTTTTTTTTTTTTTTTTGGATTTAGAGGTAAATAATTTTTTTATTTTTAAGAATTTTTCTAACAAATGACTGAAGTTTTTAAAAATTAGTTAAAAGGTTCTTAAAAAAAATCAAATAATTTTTATAAGTCAATTAGTGATTGATCACATAATATTGTTAATTTGATATATCAATTATTGATCATATTCAATCATTGATTGATCATAATGTAAATCACTAATTTTCAAGTTAATCACTGATTATTGACTAAATCTGTTAAATAAAAAAAAGTTCGACCATTGGTCCACCTTGTTTTGAGTGACTACATAAGGACTTGAGCCATGTTTTCTCATCTAACTTCTAAGAAATCCAAAGTTACCAAGACCCAATCCCACTTGACATTAGAGACCCAATCCCAAAAGAGTGCTCGAGAAGTTATCTTCTTACCATTATGCCGCCGATTCTGGTGGTCGCCTTAAAAAAATTTACTCTGTTACTTTAAATGGGTCCATCATGCAGAAAATACAAGTATAATTAGCCTAACATAGGAGTTTCTAGTGCAGTTTTGGAATGTCAGCAGTAGCACCTTACCATGCAATTCTAGTTTTTTTTTTTTTTTTTTCTTTGACATATCTATTTATATATTTATTTTTACATACGTATTTTAATCTCATTAAAGTGCGACTTACGACTCAGAATCATCAATACCATCTTTTGAACCGTAAAATTATCCGCCATGAGCACTTCTGCACTAGAGAACTTTATCGGTATTGTTGCATAGTACTTCAATAAAGTAATGGTACAAATTATATACAACAAAGAAAGGGTGTCAACAATCCTTTTTAATGGATGGGCATAAAATACTTGATAAGTTCCTGTTCAGCTTTGGAAAGCTAACATTGGTAAGTATTTTCTACTGCGGAATGAGAAAAAGTTGATGCTGTTTGAACTATATAGCGTCTTTGCACTTGTTCCCATCCATTACTTCCTCAATTGTAACGAATCGGCCTTCCTCTATCGAGACTTGTGCGGCGACGCCTATGGCAACCGATATCAGTCCATCCTGCAAATCCACTGCAGGAGCTCGCTTGCCTTTTGCTCGGATTGCGAACAAGAAATTCAGGTGTTCCAAATAGCTAGATCCGTGATGCAGCCCATCATATCTGAAAAGCAGAAAACCATTGAGCATCTCATGAAAGGTGAATGTACGAAGAAGCTTTGTGTTGAGCATTGTTAATGAAATGACTCGAAACTGGGAAAAACTCACTTAATTCGGTCATCCTCGGCTTTTATGGTCCGCACACCATCTCTTCCTCCCACTCTAGTACCAAAACGCACAATGCTCTCTGGAACAAAGGCCTCCCCCTGTAGTAACTTGTTGCTTAAGGTATCGTTTGATAAGTCATAATGAATTATATTATGTGGTATTATATGAAGTACAAAATAAATTCGGAAATGGGTGTAATAAAACAAATCACGGTGTTTCAGACGAATACTTCAGCTTGCAATATATAAAAAAAAAAAAAAAAAAAAAGCACGAACAAGCAGCGCAATGTGCTGGAATCCGCCTATTTTAGTATATATTCCCGTTAGCATCCTTAGTAATTGCCATTTAAGTGGACCATTTATAGTAAAGACGGGGATTTAAACATATCAGAAGATTATGATATTATCTACCATGGTGAGCCAGTTCGGGATTGCTTTTGCAGCTCCTAAAGTGATTATTCAGAGAACTTCAGTAACCGTTGTCGTTTGAAAAACTTGTTTTTGGTCAAGATTATTTCATAATTTGTTGTATTAGAAAGCAACTTTTAGAAGCAGTCTGTTTGATAAATCATTCTAAAAGAGATCGCAAAGAATCCAACAACATCTCACAGCAGTTTTGAGAAGCTAAAAATTCTAGCTCTTAGTGTCTATTGACGGCAAAATCAGAAACTCTATAAGAAACACAACAATACCAAATTGGTGCAGATAGATTATTACCTTCCCAATATCACCAACAACGGATATTTCTTGCTCATTTTTACTCCCTTCAGCAAACATGCAAAGGTCGAGCATTCCACGACAGCCATTGTCGAATTCAACGATTACATACGCATTGTCAATAATATCTGGTACCTGCACCCGAAGCTTGTATGAGCAAACAATTTTTAAACAACAATATAATCACAAATCATAATGGAAAGGAGAGTTTTGGATGAATAGTCAAAAGCATGCTTTAGTTGAAGTCTCTGTACTGTCGGGAACACAAACAAAAAAGCTGAGGTAGTACTAAATGACCTCTATTATTAAAATCAAAGCAAAGTATGTTACCTTTCCGTCGTATATTTCATCCTTATGATTAACATCAATTGCACCTGAGGCCATCACGCGAACAGGATTTGCACCTGCAAAGAGCCTCATCAGATCAAAGAAGTGACAGCACTTCTCCACCAGAGTCCCGCCTGTATTAACATTGAACCGGTTCCAATTGTTAACCTGCATTACAAGCATGATTTTATTGAACGAGACCAAAACAATGAGTTGCATATAGTTCAACCTTATGTAACGTACCTTAACCAAGAAAGGGAACCGATGCTCGCGGATAGCCACCATCTTAACCTGTCCAAGAGTTTTCCCCTCGACTATTTCTATCAGCTTTGCAACGGGCGGCATGTATCGGTACTCCAGTCCAACTTGCACCAGCATGTCCTTCCTCTTTCTAGCAGCATCTACAACCTAGTTCCAGACATACTATTTGATATGGATATTTGATCAACAAAATTAAGATCATAATAATATGAGACATTCGAGTACAACCCACCACATCTAGTTACATTGAAAAAGAAAATGAAGACTACTTTAGGAAATGCTTGCATAATTTAGTTTTGCACGCCAACCTACAACCAAAAAAGTAGTCCCGTTTGGCAATGTTAACAAAAGGGCACCACATAAAATTTCTCAAGCTAGCTTTTTTGAAGTAAAATGTGCATTGATCCAACCACAGATTATAGCAAATTTCTATCGACAATTCCGAATAAGGTCACCTCTGGACTTCTTTTTCCAACTTTTTTCACTCGTTGCAAAACAAATGAACGAGAAACTAACAATGCCAAGAACTTCTAGTTGAAACTTAGTTCATTTCCTAAATGTGTGCATTAAGGTTAGTTGCGACAAAATTACAAAGTAACTGCAAGAAGTTTAGTACCAAGTCATACACTGCTAATTTAACTTACCTCTTTGCAATGAGCGACGGTGGTGCAAAGAGGCTTCTCCACTAGGACATGGTGTGGTTTCGGATGGTTGATGATGTCCATTAGGATTTCGTAATGGGTCATGTTGGGACTTGATACAACCACCACATCACACATCCCACTTTCCAATAGCTCCTTGTGTCCTGTAAAAACCTTGTAGCAAATGGCGACTTTCAAAACTTTATCAAAAGTAACAAGGAGATTCTGCTCTACGAACTGTCCTTTTCCATTACTACCAATAAGAACTACAGATTTAGCCATTGGATTAACTTTGAATGGTGTGATTTATACATTAAAGCAGTTCTGCGTGGCGTGCTACACTTAACACGGAGAAACTACCAAATGAAATAGTAAGATTTCATCCCTACTGTCACCCTCAAAAAAAAAAAAAAAAAAAAAGAAGAGAGAGATAAAAAATTTAAATTTATAATACAAACTTACTATTCAAACCTATAAACCAAAGGGTCATCACAAATTGGGTCAAACTCCAAACTCACTGGATTAAACAGACTTTTAACACCTTTTTTTTTTTCCTTTTCAACTGTTCAAAATCTAGAGCCAACCCTTTGTTTCACACGTGGTTTCAAACCCATTTAATCCAATTCAACTTAGCTTTTTTTTTTTTTTTTTTCTATTTAGAAATCCGAATATCACACTCATGTGTTACTCTTCCAAACATCAACAATAACGTCAAAATTCTCAAAATTGAATTGATTTTTTCTCTTTTTGTTTCAAATAAGCAGTAAATAATAGTTATAGGAAATACCTTTACAGGCCAGTTATAAGAGCGAGCTAAATCAAGAGCAAGGTGTTGGGAAGGAACATGGGGGTCAGCAATGGCGACGACGGAGGCGCCTTGAGATCGAAGATGGTACAAATTGATGAGGTGCTCCCGACCCATCATCCCCACCCCTATTATTCCGTACTTTACTGTTTCATAAAACGACGCCATTGAAACAAAATTCAGGTCCTTTGGAGCTTCAAGCTTGGATTCTTCTGCTTCTTCTTCCACTCCAACGGTCTACACTTCCTCCTGTACTTACTGTATTTTTTATTCTCATTTTATTTTTCTTTTGTTTGCGATAATACTTTTGGCTTTTGCTATTCTTGGACTGACGTGCAAACTTTAGAAGATAGACAATGTGTCGTTTTGCACTTGAACGACGAAAAATTATAGACGACAGAGAACGCGTTGTTTAGAATATAACGACATAAGAATGTAAGGTAAACTACATGTCGTTTTAACACGTTGTTCGGAACTGAACGACATGAAAATTTTTAGGTCTCTACCTGTCGTTTTTACGTGTTGTTCAGAAGTGAACGACCTGAGAATTTAAGGTGAACTACCTGTCGTTTTCTGGATTTCCATTCTTTAACCTTTTATCCAATAATTATAATTTTGTTATTTTTAAATTGTTTAAATAGTAGAGGTTTAATTTTTTGAATTTTAAAACTTAATAATAGTGATTAACGATAAATATAAGATTAGGAATATTATTATATAAAATTGAGCTACTTTGGAGCTTGGATTCCTTTGCTTCTTCCACTACAGTCTACACTTCACCGTACTTGCTATAGTTGTATTCTCATTTTATTTTTCTTCTTTTTTTTTTTTTGGGTAATATTTTTCTTCTGTCTACGATAAGACTGTTTCGCTATTCTTTCTTCGTCTTTTTTTTTCTCTTTTTTTTTTTTGTTTTTATTTTTTTATTTTTATCAATAATGGAGAGCTATTTTTTCCACTACAAATGGGATGACGACGTGTAATTCTTTGGACAGACGAGAAAACTTTAGGTGACAGACAATAATATGTCGTCTTTCACTTAAACGACGAAAAGTTATAGACGACAGAGAGCACGTTGCTTAGAAATAAACGACAAGAGAATGTACGATAAACTACCTGTCGTTTTTAGATTTTCATTCCCTGCTCAATTTAAAAAAAAAAAATTGCTATTGCTGTTAGTTGGTGTAAACTACCTGTCGTTTGTTAAAACCCAAAATTGCCATCTTGGGAATTCTAAAAATAGGAAATTAATTCTATGAAAAAAGAATTAAATTCTGGAATCAGATAAAAATATTTACTAATCTATCAAGAAATCAATTTATTTGAGAAATTAAATTCTTAGTATGCTGTTTATTTTCTAAAAGTTAAAAGGACTGAGAATATATTTACTATAGTTACTAAATTATCCTTAAATAAATAATAATAATTAAATAAGAATAAGTGTATTTTTAATATAGGCTCCGTTTGGTGAAACGGTTTGAGTTGAAATTTTTAAATTTGAGTTGGTTGACTTTTTAAAAACTAATTATAATTTTTGTTGACTTTTCAGAAAAAGATAAAAACTGATATGAAAATTTTGAGTTTAAGTTGTATTACCAAACAAAGCAATAGAGTTAGTTACTTCCTATTTTCTAGGAGAAGGAATTTATTTCTGAAAATAATAGATGGGAGACAAGTTCTTCCTTACCAAGAAAATTAATTCTCTATTTTTAAATAAGACCTACATTATGTAATTCTCAAATACAAAAATAAATACTGAAATTTAAAATATGGTAAAGCTGCGGTAAAACCCCATTTTATAAACCCTATCGATAGAGCTTATTTTTAAACCGTCCGATTCAATCAAACGGTTGAGATGTTGCTTGTGCATGATAACTATAATGTATCTTAACCCATGATATTATATACTAAAAATAATAATAAAAAAACCCACTACCGGCGACTTTCCCTAGCCGACAACCCCTCGCAGAAGAGCCAGCCCCCCCCCCCCCCCCCCGACGCCGATGGAGCCCCCACCCCCTCACGCCAGAAGCTGACGAGCCCCCCCCCCCCCCCCCCAAGATGAGCCCCAACCCGAGCCCCCCCACCCCCCCGCGCTCAAGCCCAGGTGGCCCCCCTCCCCTCGTGCTCTAGCCCAAACGACCCCCCCTCCCCCCGCTCTCGAGCGCCCAATTCCCCCTGAAGCCAGATTTGGTCACCGTTTGGAGGGGGCGTCGGCGTCGGGGGAGGGGGCTCCTCAGCGCCTTCACCAGCGTCGAGGGGCCGCCGATTTTTGGTTGAGAAACCTTTTTTTTTTTTTTAATTTTTTTTTAGTATATAATATTATGAGTTAAAATATATTATAATTATCATACATAAGTAACATCTTAACTATTTAAAACGATTTAAAAATGAACTTTATGGATAGAGTAGATAAAAAAGGTTTTATCATAAATTCTTCCTTTAAATTTTTTTTTTTTTTGTTTTTTTTGTTTTTTTTTTTTCGAATTGAATTACTCGGTAATGAACAACGCTCCTGAGGAGAGCAAAAGTGACGATTTCCAAGGGAAGTTGCAGAGGAGAAAACCATAGCCGGTTAGCAAATTAGCCTTTTTACGCTTGGAACTGGAGCAGGCTCTACAATGAAAATTAGGGTTTCGCACAGAGTCCCTGTGTTTCCTCATTTTGCTCACGCCAATTACCTCCATAACCAGCGTCGCTCCGTCTCTTCCTTCATCAAACATCTCCGAGCAGCCACTCAAGCCCGAGCTTCCTTTAATGGCGGAAGTGGCAGTTCTCAAGGTCAGTCTTTCACTTCTGTGATTCACCAGACTTTCAAGTCTCGAGGTCACTATTCCGGAGAAAGCGAAAGACTTGGCCTTTTTTTGCCATTGGAGCTCTTTCAACTGCTGGAGAATTCTCATTTGTTTTTTCTTTATTATGAATGTTTTCTCATTTTTAATGGTTTTCTTCTGTTTTTATTTACGTCTTTAATTATTTTTACTCTGTTCCTTTATATGAGGAAGAACAACGTAAGATTTTTATGTGAATTTGTTTGACAAACATTCCTAATTGATCAAACACCATGATTTTAAGAATTGCGAAATCTGAAAAGAAAAAGAAAAGGAAAAATTTGAAAAGCAGAACTGAATTGTAACTTGCTAGGGGTAAAAGAGCTGGGACAAAAGAGTAATTTCAGTTTTTTTAGAACCTACCAAACTCCGACTCCGATATCACGATAAAACTTTTTATGCGTATCTATTTTATGGGAATTGAGGGTTTCTTCGTGTTTATTCAGGTGATACATTTCTGGTGCCTGGTGCAACAGTGGCCACCTTACTTATGCTCGGCGCTCTTCATGCTCGGCGAATGTATGAGGATAAGAAGGTATTTAACTATACAAGGACCAATTTGGAATTCTTCTTATCAAATAAAGGAAAGCGACATTCCCGAGGTCTTCGTAGAAGAGACCATGATTTTGTGTTCCATTACTAATAGTACAGTCCGTGTTGTGTGAACATGGATAGCGTGAAGACTTTTTCGATTGAAAGGTTCTTGCCATTTTACTTAAATGGGCCGTCTTTGCATCAATTGGATGCATTGGAACCTTTTTTTTAGTAGGAGTTTTTCTCATTGTTTTTATGGTAGAATTTTGTTCTGTTGTCAATAGGTTGAAGAGGCGCGAGAGAGAGGGATCGAATCTGAGTTCCAACCTGATTTCAAGGTAGTTACTAGTATCATATGACGTATATCTTTCATAGCTTTTGGTGGTTGCTTCAGTTGCAGAGATACTTCCAGTGTTTAACTTCGACATAAAATTCTTATTTTCCCAATCCTAGGCTTCTTTTTTAAGATTGCTACCGCTGCGCTCCATATCAAGATGTTGGGGTTGCTTGACTAATGTGGTGAGTTATCTTCCCGTTTCACAAGACAGTAGAATTTGACATTCTCAATAACTGTCCCCTGATAGTAGTAGCACATTCTCCCTAGTCTTCCTACTATCGGCTTAGAAATGTTAGATGAGAAAAACAATAAAATTTTAACCAGATTTATGTCAATTTACCTTGTACCTGATATTATACATCCACTCTAATATTCCTACTATCTGGTTAGAAAAGTTAGATGAGAAAACAAATAAATTTGGCTCACTAAGCATTTTGAATCAATTAATCTTGTATCGGATAATATACTGCAAATAAAATTGGGAATTTATTTAAGGTACATAATTCAGCTCATGTCATTACATGGATAATTTTGATCATTTTGATCACAAGTAGTACTTTCTGTTTGTATGACACGTCTATCACCTATCTTTATATTTCTCTGTTTGTTTCTTTTCTTATGCATCTCTGTTTCTTTCCCAAGTATGCTTTTTTTTTTTTTGGGGTATGCGTATTACTTATTGAAAAAAAAAAAATGCTTTTAGGAAATACCTGTCTGGCTGCGTCCATACGTTTATAAAGCTTGGGCACGGGCATTCCACTCAAGTATGGATGTTATATTCACCTCATTAAACATTTTTTTGTTATTAAATTAGTGATGTATGTTTTTCTTACATTGTTATGTATGCATTAAAAGAAAGCAAAAATTTATGCTCATTGGATTAAACCTAAAGAACATCTTAGAAACAGAGGTTTGTTTGGCATTTCAGACTTAGAAGAAGCAGCTTTGTCTCTGAGCGAATATGCTACTTTACGAGAATTCTTTGTTCGTGCCTTGAAAGAAGGGTGCAGGCCTATTGACCCTGATCCACATTGTCTGGTAACTGGTACCCAGTGATTAAGACATTTTGGTTTTTCAATATTTCAATCTGAATTTGCTAGCTACCGCTCCTATATGACTGTTTTTATGGCAGTGTAGGTTAGTCCTGTTGATGGTACTATCTTAAGATTTGGAGAGATAAGAGGACCTGGGGCAATGATTGATCAAGTCAAAGGGTTTTCATATTCTGTTTCTTCTCTTCTTGGTGCGAGCTCATTCATTCCTATGATAGCTGAAGGGGATACGGATGAAGATGGTGACGAACCAGAAAACACATCCATGGATAAGAGTAAGAAGTCGTGGTGGAGAGTTTCACTGTCTTCTCCCAAGATCTGGGATCCTGTCTCATCACGGTAATAGGACATTTGCATATGGTTCGCTCTTAAGTCTTTAATCATTGTGGATTTTTGTCCAAATTCAACAAAGGGCAATACAATTTGTGATCAACAAGAACATTTCTTCTATTCATTGCAGTCCCGCGAAAGGTCTTTTTTACTGTGTAATTTATTTAAGGCCTGGAGATTATCATCGTATACACTCTCCAGTTGATTGGAATATTTTCATTCGCCGGCATTTTTCAGGTAAGGCTATTGCCGAGGACCTTGTACCTTGAAAACCCATGAAACTTGTTCAAATGAATGAACCAAATTTTTGACGTTGCTTGTAATCCTGAGGATGCTTGTGACGTTAACACATTGTGGCTTTCTAAGCTTTTTCAGGTCCAAAATGCTTAATCGTTATAATATTTTTGTTGCACAATTAAGTCAAAAGGCAGACATAAATTTCATAATTTCTAAGAAGTTCTCTACTTTGAGTTGCCATCATCAAAATTTGGTTTTATGGAATTCTGAAGATCTGACCTGCACACACATGAGTTCACGCTTAATCCTTAGATTAGTATAGTTTGTACTTTAACTTATGTTTTGGTGTATTTTGTATTGGCAAAATTGGTGTAAATCCCCGTGCCCTCTCTGCCCAAAATCCTGATTCCTAACCTTTTTGCGGTTAAATGCTAGGACTAGATAAGGAGAAATCCAATTCTGTGGGTTACAGAATTTTATGTTTGTTATTAAATTGAAACTGTTATTAATCTATGGTTTGATTTTTTTAGAACTTCATTAATATTCTCTCTTTGGCAGATATTTATGTGTACTGTGATTTGTTGTTTTTCTTTGCAGGTAACTTATTTCCTGTGAATGAACGTGCTGCTAGAACCATCAGAAACCTTTATGTTGAGAATGAAAGGGTAATCTCACTTCTTGAATATATGTTAAACTTGCAATGATCATAGTTATTAGTGAGATTCAATGCTGTTTTTCGTTATCCGTTGTTTTCTCCATTATCTATTTACTTTCTTGTAAATGAGGAATAGGCTCGCGTTTGTTAATTATATCCTCGAAAATCTCTATCTATTTGTGGTTTGGTTGAGATACGCTATATGCCAATCTAATTTATATTCATGCTTCACCATGTCATTGTTGTTGCATTCCTTCCCTAATTTAAAACGCTAAAAGCGCTTTACTCCCGTCTTTCTTTTTAATCTTTTGCTTTTTGATAACTGTTCGATCCTCCTAATCGCCTTAGAAATTCTTGCTTCGTCAGGTTGTGCTTGAAGGTCTCTGGCAAGAAGGGTTTATGGCAATAGCTGCAATTGGTGCAACAAACATCGGATCCATTGAGGTAAAGTAGCTCCTTAAAAATCACACACTCCCACCATGTTAACATGAATATAGTAAAGAAAACCAAAAAAGAGTCCGAGGAGCGGAAAAAGGAGAGAGTAACAGGGTAAAATATCACTGACTGGAAGTTTCTCCTGCTTTATTAGCTTTCATTATTGACTTCAGTCTAAACTTTGCAAATGGCAGCTTCCGATGGAGCCAGAATTTCGGACAAACTTGCCAAGAAAAAAGTCATTACACCCGCAGACTCCAGAAGAACGGCTATATGAACCTGAAGGAGTTGGTCTGACGCTGAGAAAAGGGGATGAGGTTGGAAATGCTCTTTCATTCTCTGACTTATTTGCTCTTTCGGTCCAAGTCTTTCCAGAGCATTGTTCCAACTGCTTTTACTTGCACTTTTTGATGAATTACAATACCCTGGGAATATTTTTAACTAAAGTTAGCTGGAATTTGTTCAGAGCAACTAAAACTCGGGCCATGTAAATTTTAAAGCACTGGACTTTGTTTCTCAACCAAATTATTCCTTTTTCTAGTACAAATCTCCTCTGGCATTCTAAAGTTCTCTGTTATTCTTGTGCTTCAATATGTTCAGATAGCCGTTTTCAACATGGGATCGACGGTGGTGATGGTCTTCCAAGCTCCTGTGAAGATTGGGGATTCTTCATCAGAGTTCAAGTTCTCCATCAAGTGCGGAGAAAAAATTCGCGTTGGTGAAGCCTTAGGCAGGTGGCGAGAACAGTAGCCACCGGCGTGTGCATTGCCTTTTTTCAGCCTCTTACTTAAGCAAAAGAAAACGGGAGGATTCATTAAGCATGTAAATTAGTATAGTAAATTGCTGAGATTCATTAATAGTATAGCACAAAATTTAGTCAAACAGGTAGTTGTTTTACAAATTTAGCAACCTCCCCCTATGTGATGTTTATGTTATCGTATTAATATGAATGAATGACAGCTTTAAAGATTGCCAATGCGAGAATTGTCGTCAACGTGCTTTTCAGCATGTTGTTAAGAACCACGCCAATGGAGAAGAATCATGCTTGGTTGCAACACAGAGGATATCACAGTACACGACTCACACAATGATATCTAGTGTCTTAAGAAGAAATGAAATGGTCCAACTGTCCGTGAGGATTGAAGAAAGTTACAAGTCTCTTTATATTCAGTGAAATTACGAGGAATTTAAATGCGAAACATAAAAGCACATTTTGAACCATCCATCATATCCCATCTTCACAATATCTTTGGAGCCTACCTCAACTAAACTTTGAACTAGAATAGTCAAGGAATTATGGCTAGCAGAAACCCGCAACCTAAGCCCTAACCCACCCAAAACCTTCGATGCCGCTAGACTAAACGATCATAGGCAAACGTCCTGGAGTACATTAAAAAAGGAAAATGATGAGATGTATATGCTTCGATAAGAACCACAAAGCTCATCATTTTCTTCGTTTTTTTCCTTCTCTCAACTTTTCAAACTAATCTCCCAATGAACAAAGACAAAGGCTAACCAAGATTTTCTGACAAACGGCTCCAGCATGGATTAGCTTTATCCCAGAAACTCACTTATCCAACACATAATGGTCCTTAATATACTAAAAAATTTACCAAGTCACCTACCAAATCTACGGTCCAATGACAGAACCTCTTATTTTGCACTATCGGTATGTACTGGTTTTCAACCATTGGATTAATTTTCTAATAGCCTGATAAGTGTCCAACTTAAAAATTTTTAACATGTAACTCAGAACTGCTACAGTCATAGATTAGACAGTTGAAAATCTAATCCAACCAATCCAATGCTTGAACAATAGTTCTTACCGGTAGTTCAAAATAGGAGGTCCTACTATAAAATTTCCCCAAACCTAAAACCTGTGGAATAGCAATTTTCTCTTAGATGCTCATAATATAAGCACTCTAGCACTTACTGTAAAACTAAAAGTTTGCTCATAACAAATAATATCATCTGATGCGTAACATTTTCGTTACCCATAAGCGTGACCAAAATAAAGAAAACCCGAATTGTTTTCATCCAAAGAAAGGAAAATACGGACAAAATTGAATCCAAAAAGACGATCCTAAGCACGAGTATGTCATCATGTAGAATTGAATTGAATTCCTGAACAAAACATACAACACAAATCAGAGTTCAAATTGCAATTTACATTTTTGTTACTTCTATTGATCCCTCCTCAACGCCTTTGTTTGTGGCTTCCATCTTCTCAATGCCTAACAACCCAGAATTGAATCCAAAGTTCTCAGTTTCCTATACCTCTATATCAAAACTTTGTTCCTGAAATACCCAAAAAAAGTATAAAATAAAATAAAAATCCAAAATTAGTTTTTTTTTTCCCCCAATGTTTTTCAAATCTTGAACCAAAAAAAAAAAAAAAAAACCCTCAAATCAATTGCACACAATTATCGTTAAATTAACACATTTATGAACTCTAAACTGGTTCACAAAGAAGGGAAAAAAAAAAAAAAACCCAAAATTGGTTTCATCCCCGTTTCAAAATCTTCAAAATACCTAAAATCAATGCTTGTCTAAAAGAACAGATTTTGAAATGCTAAACTGAAAATTATATTAAAAAAAAAAAAAAACCCTCATTTTCAGTTTCATCCCAATTTCTAAATATACAAAAGATCCTCAAATCAATCCTCTACATTCCGAAGAATTACATGTAATTTATGTTTAAACTGGACAAAATTAAGGATTTTTAACTGGGGGGAAAAAAAAATGATAGAGAAAAGCACACCTACGTCTGTTTGGAGTAAGAGGAAGAAGAAGGGACACGCTTGTTGCGGAGCATCATGTAACCGACGGGTAAGACGACTCCGATCATCATGATCGCCGCTCCGATGATGTATCTGATTGGGCTCGGCGGCTCCACCTCTGTCAACCCCATCATCTGCATCCACACCCGATCATACCCCCCATCATTCTCATCATGTTAGATCTGGATCAACTACGTCAATATAATTCCAATTTAATTCACAAAAAAAAAAAAAAAACCAAGAGAGAGAGAGTACGACGGTAGAAGGAAAATCCGAGCGGCTTTGGAGTTGAGAAGACGAGCCTTTGGGAGGAGTTTGCTGAGACGAGACGAGACTATTGGTGAGAAGTAGAGGATCTCTCTCTCTCTCTCTGCTGAGATCGTACCAGGAGTTTGGGTCATCATGCCGTACACGTCTTTTTTTTTTTGGTGGGCTAGATGTGGGGGCATTAGTCAGACGACGATTAAGAAACGATGTCGTTTGGGTGGTGTTTTGGTTTACATAGGGGTTACCAAGAAAATGAGGACTTAAATGTGAAATTAAAGAATGTGGAGACCTAATTGTCTAAAATTTTCAGAATACAAACCAAAGTATCAAAGGTCAAAACGTTTGGGTATCCCAAGTGCAAATAAACATTTTAAAAATAAATATTTTATTTCCCAAGATTTTTTTTTTGACACGAGATATTCATTTTCTTTTTTTTTTTAATTAAGCAAAAATCAACTTTTCTCTCAAAAAAAAAAAAAAAAAAAGAAGAAAATAATTTAATGACAAAAAATAGTGTGTGGATACTACGTCAGCTTGAACATCCTGAGACTCTGCCAAAGAAAAGAAAACATCCGGAGGGAAAGCCACCGAGTTCGTTGGGTGGTGAAGACAAAACACAGAGAGAGAAAAAGTAAAAGAGAAAGATGGCTCTTGTCCGAAGAGCATCCCCAGAGCTCCCCAATCTTCTTGGACTTGCAAACAGGTCCTTCAAATCCTTGAGATTCCCAGGCAAGTCCCTGCTCCATTCTTCTACAACTCCTCCTTCCTCTCTCTCCCATGGAATCCACGTCTTCCATTGCCCCGTAAATCTCCTCTCTCTCTCTCTCTCTCTCTCTCTCTCTCTCTCTCTCTCTTTCTCTCTCTTCGTTTGATCGTTTCCGTCATTTTCTCTCTAACCAAACAGGACATTGATATTTTCTTTTCCTTATTGTTTCGTAATAATAGGATGCGGTCGGGATTGTGGCGAAGCTCTCAGAATGCATCGCCTCTAGAGGAGGAAACATCCTCGGCGCCGATGTGTTTGTCCCCGAGAAAAAGCATGTCTTTTATTCAAGAAGGTACATTTCTCTCTTTCCCTTCGCTAAATTATACACTTTAGCAATGTTTTAATCGATTCCGATTTTATAGCGATAGAAATGTTTTCTTTGATTCTTTCTATTTTTGTTTTGATTTTTCCACTTTGCTATCGAAATGAAAATAAATAAATAAATAAATAAAAAGAATTTTCTTGTGGAATGTGCAATCAATAGTTTCCGGTAGTGCTCCAGTTATTAATGAATAATCCCGGATCCAACTTTCTTTTTAATAGAAACTGACGTGATATGTGAATTGTCATTTTTTGTTGCTAAGTGTTTGAAAGATTGTCATGTCAATTGATTTTAAAAGATTACTCGTACATGATAACTCATCGCCGTGTTTTCGTGTGTAAAAGCTGGATAAAGAAATTTGATACCTAGCACTACTCGTCGCAAATTAGTTTGTTGTTGGATTCTGGAGATTTTTTTTTTCATTGTACCAAAATTCCCCAAATATGAGTTATATTTTTCCGTTTGGCACCCCGTTTTTGACCAACTTTTGAAACCTTTTTCTATCATGTTTTCTCTCACAAGAAACTAAATTTACTATTCGAATTGTGGATTTGAACCTATGATCCAAACGGTAGTATGGGGTTGCTATGTTTTTGAATATTATTGATTCTTGATTTTGTGAAACTATGCTATAGTTAAAGGAAAAAAAAGGAAGGACCCTTTGTGCTTTTGTCTAATTTTATGTGAAAACAGGATCTTCGAAAGCCGTCACTGATCTGAGAGAAAATATTTGGAGATCTCTTACTGTTATAGAAAAACTAATCGGACTGTGTCTAACCTTGCAGTGAATTCGTATTTGACCCTGTTAAATGGCCAAGACCGCAAGTGGATGAAGACTTTCTTAGACTGTCGAAAACATTCAATGCTATGAAATCTGTTGTTCGTGTGCCGGATCACGACCCTAAATATAAGATTGCCATTCTTGTTTCAAAGCAGGTACAAAACGTTGTCTCTATTGTGCAGGCACAAACACATAAGTGCACCCATTGCTGAAGTGTTATTTACAATTTTTTTACAGGAACATTGCCTGGTCGATTTGTTACATCAGTGGCAGGATGGAAGACTTCCAGTAGATATAACGTGTGTAATAAGGTCAGGTTCTGGAAACTTCTGCCTTAGTGTTTCCTTTTCCTGAGAATGTTGACAGCCCATCCCCATTAATGTATTTTCTGTTTCCTTTTCTTTTCAATCAGTAACCACGATAGAGGCCCAAACACCCATGTTTTTCGCTTTCTTGAAAGGCATGGCGTTCCTTATCATCATCTATGTACAATCAACGGTGATAAAAGAGAAAGAGAGATCTTGGATTTGGTCCAGAATACTGATTTTCTAGTGCTTGCCAGGTACATGCAGGTAATCAGGTTATACATTATACGCTCTTGCAATAATTTTCTCTTTAGTTTTACCATTGAAGTTCAGTGCGTTGAGTGGAAAGAACAAAGCTTCTTCTTATTCAGTTGTTCTTTTCTCATTTTAGATTTTGAAATGTGAAAAGATGTTAATTCATGTAGATTCTTTCAAGTAATTGAATTTTACAACAATTTCTTTGAAAACAATTTTTGATATTTACTTCCGCAGGTACTATCTGGTAATTTCTTGGAGAACTATGGAAAGGATATAATCAACATACATCATGGCCTTTTGCCGTCATTCAAAGGCGGCAAGCCATCAAGACAGGTTCGGTCTTTTTGCATAATCTTTGACTTGAAAATACATCCTCACCTGTTGAATGCTTCCATCCTAACTGTCAATGCATGCATAATTTGCTAGATTATGTTGGCAGGCTTTTGACGCGGGTGTGAAACTTATTGGTGCAACGAGTCACTTTGTGACTGAAGGGCTTGACTGTGGGCCTATAATAGAACAGATGGTGAGTATGAAATCAATTAGTTCTGCTATTTACTTTGTGCTTATTTAATGCTTTTTACCCAAAAAACACTAAACCCGGCTCACCCGAATTGGGTTGTGTATGAATGCTCCTTTTTACACCAGTTGTGACAAAATACAGGGTGGTTAGTTTTATTTTCTGCCAAGTCCATGTTAGTTTTTCTAATCTCATGTCTACTAGAGCACGTCTCGTTAGTTTTTTTAATCTCATGTCTACTAGAGCACGCCTCATTCAGACAAATAACAGGAGCAAAACCAACTTAGGGAACATGTTGTAGGGGGAATTTCCTTGATCATTGTGTACGTACGACTCAATTGGAAGTTGACTGCTATATTATGGTTATATAGTTAGAACTACATCTTGTGTATAGATCTTAGTTTTTTAAAGATTAAGCTAAATTGCTACTGATGTTGAAAATAATTCCGGCGATACCTGGCTCTTGGTTCTTTTTATTTCTTTACGTCAAAAGTATTTTGAGATGTGCAGAATTTTAGACAAATGGAAGTTGGAAATGATGCTCCATTTGAACAGTAACAGTGGCGGATAATAGTTCTTGACTAGTAATTATCAAAATTTACTTTCATTGGAAGTTTATCCTTTCATATTTATGCAGGTTGAGAGAGTGTCACACAGAGATAACTTGCAGAGTTTTGTGCAGAAATCGGAGAACCTCGAGAAACAATGCCTTTCAAAGGCTATAAAATCCTACTGCGAGTTGCGGGTGTTACCATACCAGGAAAACAAGACTGTTGTTTTCTAAGGGGGCAAAGAGCATAAACCAGCTGATAGGTGGAATAATTTTCATTAGAAGAGCAATAATTTCTCTCCCTTCTCTTATTCTTGCTAACAATTCACTTTTCCATTTCCAAGACTCTCTCTCCTCTCATTCTTACTAATAAGTCTAATTTTCCATTTACAATACTCAATGTCTTTTTTTTTTTTTTTTAAGGTGATGGAATTCTAATTTGTATACCTGCAGTCAAACCTTGAGTATACCTTCACCTTTGTGAAATCAAAGAAAAGACTGCTTCTTAACCATTGTGGATCCAGGGTATTGTAGACTAATGGCCGTACTTTCTTTTCTTTCTCTCTTTTTAAGAAAGATTTATTATTGGAATATGTGCGTAAATAGGCTTTTTTAAGCTTTTTTTTTTTTTTTAAATGTCAATATGTGTTTAAGAGATTGACTAATTGGTCAATTAACATTTATTGGTCGTCGGCTATTCTCCCAAATAAAAACAGTTCGATCATTTTTTAAATATAAGTGTTTAAAAACTGTTTTATAGACCTAATTTTGCCTATATTATTGGATTTATTTTGCTTTTATTTTTTGACTTCTAACCAAGAATTATTTCCACCAACCATGAACCAACCCATTTTTTTTTTTTTTTTTCCTTTCCGTGGAGGGGACAGGCAACAACCGCCACCATTATTCGTCTTTGTCCTTGGGCTCTTTGCAAACCATCAACCCATTTATTATATGCTCGCACTTATGGTTTTTCAAAGATCTCTCTCTCTAGTTTTTATTTTTAGGGCCCGTCTGGAAGGTTTTGGAGATGTAATTTTGGAGACGTAGGTATTGGAAACCAAATAAATTTTGGAGACTAGTGTTTGGGGTAAAAAGTTTTAGAAAAAGTAGGTTTGGAGTTTCGTGTTAGATTGAGTAAATATTTGGAGAAATGAATTTTTTTGGTGATGCGTGTTTTGTTGAAAACATAATTGGAAACCAAATATCACACCAAACGTGATTTAGAGATCAGACGCCAAATCAAAATCTCCAGAGGAGCCCCAAACGGATTATTTTTCAATATTTAAGCCAGCAGGGAAACATATGAAGCGAGGGGGAACAATGTGTGTTGTCCTCGTGATAATAGCAAAATTTATGGAGAAAGAAAAGTGAGAGGATATAAAATATTCAAAAGGAGTACTAACATAACTCAAGAAATGTTTTCATACAATCAAATTATTCACACTAGAAACTTCAATGTAGTGTACATAAAATTCACACTGCAAATTCTTCTTCTTCTTCTTCTGTTCAATTCCCACAAGCTCGTTATCAAGGGTCGGCGAAAGCGTTATTTTCAAGCCGAAAATGAATGATCATAGCCTTTCACTAAATTTAAGAAGCCAGAAAAATTGTGGTTCCTAACTCTACTCCTTGGTTCAAATCTTTTTCTCTTCTCTTGTAACAGAAGCATTGCCCGCATGGCGGTTTATTTTCTCTATCCAACTTTTTTTGTGCTACACATATACACAAGTGAATCATATACTGGAACTGATAGATAAAAATCCCAGAGAGCCATCAGTCTCTTCGACATTGCTCACTCGCCGAAGGAGACTTTGTATCCCTTCAACCCATCTCTGCTTATGGATCCTGCTTTTGCATTTGAACTCTAGAAGACCCTGTGCGGTTTTGAGACCGAAGATGAGTTCTTCTGAAATCTCCCATTCTCTTTTGTAGGGCCACGCGGCAATGTCGTCGCAGACTCCATAGACGACGCCTAATTCCATATTAATTCAGATGTTAAATGAGAATGCCATTTTGGTTTTCGGTGACAAGCTCGGCTTGGTTGTTAGACTGTAAAATGCTTACATTTGTTATTCTTTGAGAATGCTCCTGCAACATGTTTACTCTTGAGTTTGATTATGACCTCCGAATCCTTGTTGATGCAGACCGAGACACGCTTCCATTGCAAAACTCCTGTAAATAAGAGGTTAGTAACTTTGTTTAGCTACTAAAACTTCACCAAAAGGGCTAATTTTCGAATCAGCAAGAAATCATGGTGTTTTAAATAAGTACACATGAATATGACACTGATTTTTATGTTGTGAATTACCTTTTCGTGTAAGTTGCAACAAATCGCCTGACAACTGAGAACCCGGATCCTCCACTTGACCACTAAATGAAGCTGCAGATTTAATTGCTGCCATTCCCTTTTCAAAAGAACTTGTAGAAGCATTCTTTTTAGTTTCCTTTGGCAGCCTCGCTTTCAAAGCGCCTTCTCCTCGCAAAGCTGCAAGAAAGACTTTCTAATGATCAATGGGAAAAGAGCAAAGAGCACAAAAATTTCAAATGTAATAGAGAGAAGGAACTTCAGAATCTCAAGAGAGATGTTATTGTTAGATTGTAATTTGCAAATATCCTAATAAGAGGCAGGTTAACATTGGTTTTCATATTCAATATGTTAAAAAGTAGACTTTATAATTGAGGGAATGAAATTCAGGTTATGCTGCTCTGATATCATGTTAGATTATCAATTCATTTAAAAGCTTAAGCTGATAGAAGATGAGCTACCGTTGGTTTTCATTTCCTACTACATGGGAAATCTCATTTCATTATAAGAAGTTAAGCAAAACAGGAATATACCAGTTGCAGCTGCAGCAGTAAAAGTCATGAGATCCCCGGGACTGCGGATGTCGGCTGCCGATCTGACGACGGCAGCAACACGATCATGCTCGGCTCCGGCAGCCTCAGCCATTTCAATGCAATGAGATGCCAAAAGTTCTGTAGCTGAAGCCAAAGCCATGCTCATCTTGGAACGGGATCTACCGGAGTTTTCTTCTGCAACTATGGCAGCCAAGGCCGTGGCAAGTCCAGCGATGGAGAGAGCAGAATGCAACCTTGCATTCTCCAACCGCGCCTTGTCTTTCTTATTCAATGTGCTGCTGCTAGACTCCTTTTGTTGGAACCACTTTCCAATTGACACCGTCCTCCTAATGTTCGAAGATTTCGAGCCCTTGGGTGGCTGTCAAAAAAGAACGCAACAATTAAGTAACTTATTGAAATGATTCAGAAAGTTTGATGCAGAACAATCTGAATAAGACTAAATTTGAATAAATCAATGTCTTAAAAATAGATGGGCAATCCTAATTTTACTAGGAAAATAGACAAAGAACATAAAACAATTAACAAACCTAATAGAAGAAATGAAGAAATCTTACTAGTGGTGGCAAAGCAACTGCTTCTGGGACAATCATATCCGGATTCTTGTCAAGAGAAAATTGTTTCTGTTTTTGAGCCAGAGCTTTTGAAATTTCCGAGGCCGAAATACTACAAGATCTTGCCAAAAACTCCATGGGCTCATGTGGTGTCCTTGGTTGAGGAATAGCAGGCAAGGATGAAACTTTTTGCAGCTCCTCATCTTCCTCATCATCCATTAGGCTCTGCAATGAACTAGTCCTCCAAGCTGAGAAATACCCAGTTTCCATTTTCCTTTTTCTTGCTAATTAATGTGTCTTCTTCACACAAACAAACTTATGCCAATTCTTCTTCTTCTATTTTAACCAAAAAATTTGCTCTTCTTATCAACAGTGCTCTTCTAAAGCAAACTTTTTTTTTTTAATATATATCCTATTAGACAATCTCAAGTACTTGGAAGCGTTTGACTTTTCCTGTCAAATCAATTGATGGCAAAAAAGAGTTAGAAAATACTTCAAAGTAGAAGATTAATACAACAAGAATAATAAACTGACTGGATTAGAGAAAAAGCACCTCTAAAATATTGTTCAAAGACCCCCAAAAGCTAGACAAGAAAATGGGTTTATACTTTATCTCTTCTTGAAGCAAATGCTGCTTTTAAAATATAGCTTCCCAAAACCAATTCAAAGTACTTTCAAACTGCAAAAGGAAGACTACCTACTACTCATAATTGAAAACGCCGACTAACCCAACAGAGAGAGTAAGATTTTCTTGGGCAACTTTCTCTCCCTCCAAACAGACTGGTTATATACAGAAACAGATACAGAAACAAGGAGACAAGAATGAATCGGAGAAACGCAAAACGAAACCTAGTGCTTTGGGAAATTACTTGCACGAATTCAGGTCGGTTCTGTTCTGTTTCATCAAAAGAAATAAAAATAAAAAGGGCAAAATAAAAAACAGAAATTTGTCACGAGAAACCTAGTACGAGGCTTAAAAAAGGAAAGGAGTGGCAATGAGAAACCACACGCCCGGATAAAAGGGAATGGGTTTCTTGGCAGCCATGCAAAGCGACGAGAGGCGCTAGTTTCTATGAGGAAAATAAAAAGAAAAAATATAGAAAAAAGAAATTAAGAAGAAGAAAGAAAGAAAGCGTGGGAGTAAATGAAAGTTTGGCTTGGTTATGAAGGGGAAAGAAAACTTTCGGTGGTGGTTGGACAGTTTCGAATTAAAAATGTTGATGTGCAATGACCAGCCAATGAATGGCTCGGTTCTTGACTGGACGGTGGGGACGGTTTTTTGGGGCTCATCCATCATAAGCATATATATATATATATATATATTCTTTTCTTTCATAGAAGTTATCCCACACGTGGTAAACTTCTACTTTATGGTTGTTTGGTGAATGAGTTTGAATTGATTGATTTTTTAAAAATTAGTTAAAATTTTTGTTGATTTTTTAAAAAAGAATAAAAATTTAGTTGAAAAATATGAGTTTAAGTTGTGTTATCAAACTCTCTCTTTGTTTACCAATGCAAAGAAGTGAACAATGCTAACATATATTTGACATATTATCAACTGGGTGTTTAAGGTTAAAACGCTTGCTCTCTGTGCTATAGTTCTTGAGTTCCAGTTATTACCGTGATGATGATCAGGATATATGGGTCAATTCATTTCGAGAGGTATTCATATATGGCGCGGGAAACTTCCATCTTTTGGGATCTTTTGGGGTTATCTGAGTATGACATCCTTAACCCCCTATAATCCTCTTTTTTAAGCCAAAAAAAATAAAAGCATCCTACGCTAATATATAGGTGTTCATATCTTCTTCTTTTTCTGAATTTTTTGTGGTTTGTCACAGACAATAGATTTGAACTCAGTAGATAGTGATATTAATGTGAAATTTTTTTACACAAATCTTGTTGCCTTATTTATGGACCCCATATTATAGGACTCACTCTTTGTTAATATGTGATGTTAAATATCATTCGCATCTCAAACCTTTTTTTTTTTTTTTTCAAATGAACCCTTCTTTTTAGTTGCGGTGATTAGTATGCACATTTGATGCTCCTATTTTTCTTTTTTTCTTTCTTTTTTTAATTTAAGAATAAAGGAATTTGAATTTTGTATTTAGATGACTATAATATAATTACTCAAACAATTTTGTTTTGTTAGTTTTTTGTTTTTCTTTTCTGGGGAAATGTTTTGTTGGTTAATTTTTATTTACATCAGATTAGTAGTGGTTGCGGATCAAATCCTTCACCTCATTATTTAAAAAATGCTAATGATCTAGAAGGTTCTACAGAGAAGGAATATGTGAGCTTGGAATCAAATTTCTTGGAATTTGAATGATGTACATGTTGGCATTAATTGCTCTCACTTACAGTTGATAATATAATATATATATTTTTAATGGTATATAAGATATGTTTTAGTTACTTGTTTTGTATATTGCTTATTTTAATTTGGTATGGGCTACCATCATATTTATATGACACCATGTGAATATATATACCTACCTAAGAGCTTCTTTCATCATTTAGTAATGGTTGCAGAGATTTTGTATAATGGTAGTAGGCTAGTAGCATTACTTTTTACGTTTTCCACCTTATTATAAAACAAATTATGTGGATATATAAAACAAGTGGGATTGCATGGCAGAATATAAAGAAAAAAGGGGGGCAAAAAAAAAAAAAGGCAAGCTTTTACTTTGTATTTTACATTATCAATTAGAACAATTTTTTAACGGTTGAATTAATTTTGTGTGTGAAAAAATTTACAGATACTCTAGTTATAAATCAGAGTTTATATCAGAAATTTAATCTAGAAGTTACTATAATAAAAACTTTCTAATATATATATTTCATTAGGTTACATATATATGATTCAATTATGATCTTAATTCACACCCATAGGGGTGGATAGGTTGGCAAAGGGGTGGATGTTTTTACTAAACTTATTCTTTTCATCCACCTGGATTCGATTTTTATTGTCTTTCCTTAGGCCTCGCTTCAGGCTGTTGAAGTATGATTTGTTAATGACAGGATAGGCTCCGAATGGATGACTAAGAAAAACTAGTGTAAAAGATATATCTCTACCATATTTAGAGAAAGGGATTTCTATTTATGGGATTGAAAACTTAAAAATGATATGACCATCCGCATAACCTTTTATTCACCAAAAAAAAAAATTTGTGATCTTGATTCATTGTATGGATTTGATGTGATTAGAAACATATATTTTATATGACAGTATATATATATATATAGACACATATAGAACTGTGACATTTGGAAATGAACTCCTAATAAGCTAGTTTACTAGTTGTGATTCCCAAAACAAAAAATGGGAAACATATCATCATCGTTTTTGCTGTTTTGCTCCCATCATGTTCCCTTCTAAGTAAGTTTTCCTCACAAAAACATATTAAACAAAATAACATTCAACAAAGACCTGTTACTCTGGTTTAAAAATAAAATTAAAAAAAAAAAACATTTTGGAAGCAGCTTGACACAGACACAGTGAAGAATTTAGACAAAAGAAAATATTTTTTTTCTTAAAAGATATTCTCTCTCTATCTTTTTTTTTAATAATTTTTCTTGTATATTTTTTTTATAAGCTGATTAAGATGCATCTTTTATTTATTTATTTTATAAAAGCCAACAGTCAAAGACCATTAATGGATGTAGGTCAAGGATATCAAAATTATGTATTTTCCTTTTACGGAGGCTAAATCAATCATGAACCTTCAATTATATACTCTCACTCACACATGATATATATATATATATATATATATTATATGGAGTGGGAGTCTGTCAGCAAAATATTTATGATATAGAGAGAGCCAACCTGTGTGAGATTTCCTACCTGTCTCTGATGACTCACCGACACTGACTTGGTGTTCTGCATGGCTTTTCGTTTTTCTCGTACTTCAAAGCCATATTATAAATAATAATAATAGTAATAATAATAATAATAGTGATTAGTGAACGAATTGCTTGCCTCTAATTAGAAGGAAAGTTCCTTAATATACATATATTATTTGTATATAGACACACATATTTGCAAATGTGCAGGTTTTGAAATATGTAGTTAGACAGAAAAACAGACATATATTGGCACATGAAATGTTTTTTTTTTAATTTAATTTTTTTCTAATTGGTGGGATACACGAGTAACACATCAAAAAGTATAAACTCCCAATTTTATTCCCAACTAAATCTGTTCTCCAATCTTGCGGTTTTTTTTTTTTTAATGAAAAGATATTCGTAGCATGAAAAGACAACATAAAAATGAATCTACATATTCGTACGCATGTCTCAGCCTCCTATTACAGAAAACATGGCATCAAACCTTCAAATTCAAACAAAACGCGCGAAGGGAAATTCAATCTCGGTGTTCTTAATTGACATTATAAACTTAGAAGTTTGGAATAGGCCACTTTATTTGCATCAAAATTAGATTTTTGGACATAAAATTTCTCTAAAGCTTTAATTGTGCTTCTATTTAGTATTTATTTGATTACAAATCTCTAGTTATACCCCTATTAAATAATTAGAATGTAGAAGTACTATGTAATAAATACAGAATCTTATACTTTTCATGTTGTGTTCCAAAAAAAATTTTGACTCCGTCACTCTCACCATACATCATAAACCATCCAATTTTCTTCTTGAATATATGGCTACTTATATTGATATATATATATATATATATATATATTTTAAATGATATGTCTATTTCCAGAGAAGAAAAGTTAGAAAACCAATTTGCTGCTGCATTTGACTTCTTCTATATTTTCCTCTTACTTTAAGCTGTGTTTGTTGAGTGTTACATGTCGTTTTCGCCTCTTTACTACTATTGTTACGTGCATTTCATTTATTTTCCATCCATAGAAGAAAAAAAATATATAGAGAATAACTCAATTTGGATTATATGAAGTTTCTGAATTCGTTATAATAAGAAACATTTATTTTGTTTTATTAGACAAGTTGTCACTTCGAATCTTGATCAAATTTTAAATTATGATTGGCAAAGCAATTGCTAGGAGAATCTGACTCCGGTTAGCTGTATTAATTCTAATATGATTAGTACCTAAGAACGTGTTAGTTAAATGTGCAATTAAATTGAGTGAAGATTTAGTAGACTACTTTTTTCATCTATTTTTATGTTTGGACACAACATTATGAAGACCCTTTTTTTCTTTTTTCTTTTTTCTTTTTTCTTTTTTTTTTCTATTTTAACAAAAGAAATCGATGTTGTTCTCATGTTTTATCTAATATTAGTTTCGAAGTCTACTATGATTAGAAGTGGATGAAGGATTTTTTTAACTTGATAGAGAAAATTAAAAAATAATAGTTGCATTTAGATAAATTTTCTAGGAATAATATGCCGAAAAAAAAAAAAGAAAATTCAGGAATTGAAATGTCATGATATACTTATGATTCAGGGACTATCTGTGCTAATAACCTATTATAGTAACACGGGTTAATACTGTGCATACTTGATGACTACTGGAATTATATAACAATGATTTGTGGAAAAAAACTTATAATCACTTGGCAAAATTTTTGTTTTTAATCATTAGAAAAAAGGAGTAAAAAAGTGTGACTTTTACTTAAGTGTTTAGCATCACATTTTTAAAAAAGTATAATGCATCAAAATGGTTCTAAGATGTCTAATAAGCGATAAATAAAATGTTATATTAAAGTTTATAATATTTTACTAAAATATTTTGTGACTTTTGACTGTAAGCTACTAAACAAAATAAAAATTCTCATGAGAGATCATTCAAACTCTTTTATATACATATCTTAAATTTAAAAAACCAAAAATAACTTTCCGAAGGTTCTGAGAAATGCTCTTAATATGTACAAAGGACATTATAGTTTGGCCAATATATGTCTACATACCAAGTTGACGAGGCTAAAAAAGTTTGTTTTGAGAATTGATGTTGATTTATGTGTGAGTGTTGGATATTCTTATTTCTTCTAAATTTGATTTCATGTTTTTGAGTTCGCTATTGGAGACACTTTATTTTTTGCTACTCTACTTGTTATCACTTTTTCGAATCTTAATCGGAGATTAAATAACGATGATGATGTTTACAAAAGGATTATCAAGTATCCGCTAATTTTAACTTAGTAATTTGTTTAGTACTTAAAAAACCATATTTGTGCACGTAGCCTACCTAAAAAATCACCACCCAACATTAATAAAATGAAAGTGTTAAAAAAAAATTCCTATCAATACATTATTTTTTCAGATCATGTCGTAAAAATCTCCATGATAATATAACCAAAAAAACTCCCTTCAAGTGTAAATATCATAGGATTTTGGAATAGTGAATTTGGCCCCTAAATTCACATACGACGGATAGAAACCTGGTAGAGCATGAGAAATATAAACCGAATCTAATCATGTGATGTTAAAAAGAGTAGGAGGGCTAAAATAAACTTTCCTCCAAAAACTCCTATCAAGGGCAGTATTGGTAATATGTTCAGTAATGCTCTGTAACCATTACGGTTCAAACCTTATTATAAAGAGGGGGAAAAAAAAAACATTTCATAATAAAGAATAGAGAAGTCCATACAACAGTCTATTATTCGGTGGTTAATAGAAAAATATTGGCACCACCAACTTATATATGCATTTATGTGTATCTATACGTAAAATAATGTTCGGTGATTTTATCCAAAATTAATTATCATGCAACTTATAAATATAAATTCCGCTGTTCTCTAGATCCATTTTCTTAACTCATAGTACCTTCCCCTCTCTCTCTCTCTCGCGTTGCTAAATAGGGTTGATGTATGTAAAAGGATTAGAAAAATTAATAACTATTAAAATGCCAAATTCATTTATTATCTACAACTTTTTTTTATTAACAAGTGAGGGTTTTTTTTTTTTTTTTTTTTTTTTGTAATAATAGAAATAGAAAACAACTAGAGTTCACACCATAAATGAGAAAAGCCCAAAACCAAGAAACCAATCAGCAAACAACAGAAGGCCCAATGGGCCTAAAATAATCCCCTCCTTAGGCGTACTCTTCGGAAGAGGGAACGGAGGAGTAGGAGGAGCCGATGAAGATGTCACCGTAGACGAGCCCAGCAAGGCCTCCACCAATAAGTGGGCCCACCCAGTAGATCCAGATCTGAGAGAAGTCTCCGCTGACAACAGCTGGGCCGAAAGACCGGGCCGGGTTCATGGACCCACCGCTGAATGGGCCGGCGGCGAGGATGTTGGCGCCGACGATGAAGCCGATAGCGATGGGAGCTATAATTCCGATATTGCCCTTCTTGGGGTCGGCGGCTGTGGCGTAGACGGTGTAGACCAACCCGAAGGTGGCAATGATCTCGAACACCAGTCCTTCTATAGCTCCCACCCCTGCGGCTAGCCCATGGGTTGGAATGCTCTGCCAAAATATAAAATCGTAATTTTAATTAATATATATATTCGCATTTATTAATTAATGGTTCGATTCATTCATATATTTACTTATGGTTTTTGTCTTGCACACTGTCTTTAAATTAAAATTTTGGAGTTAAGTTGAGAATTTAAAATGAATGAATATTTAAGAGAAAGAAAAATGAGTGTGAGAAGGATTTTGATCAAGTGAAAAGGTGAATTTGAATTTAAAATATTATTTATATATATAATAAAAGAATAATAATAGAGACAAGAATTTTATTTTTAATTTTTGAATATCAATATATAATTTTACGTTAGTTATTATATCAATTAATGAAGATATATATTTTTTTATTGGTAGTTATTTAAAAAATTATTAGTTATATTTAAAATATTATATTTATTAATGAAAAGATGAATTTATCATCAGATGAATTGATGATCAAAAATGGATTAGAATTGATACTTCACTATTAAAAAATTCATTATTTAGTTCAAAAATTGATCATTTTTAAATCTACCTTTTAAAAAAATTTCAGATTTACTGAAAGTGATTTTTTTTTTTTTCTTGTTAGACAATCATTTCATATATGATTCTACTAAAAAAAAATACAGAGTTTAATCTCTCATATTAAATTCAATATATAAACTCTGATAGATCAAAATACGTTTCATATTTTTCTAAAGAAATTTACCTCCCCGTTGGTGACAAAGGAGAGGAGCAAGGAGGCAACAATGGAACCGAGCAACTGAGCAATCCAGTAGAAAAGGCCAGTGAGGAGGGTGATGTTACCACCAACAGCCAATCCGAACGTGACAGCTGGATTCAAGTGGCCACCTGAGATGTTGGCTGCAACGGACACTCCAACAAATAGTGCAAAGGCATGTGCCACTGCCACCGCCACTAGACCCGGTGGGTCCAACGCCGCATCGGAAGTGAGCTTGTCTACACACCACCAAAAGTAAAACCAAATTATGATTAGCTAGGCTACCATTAATCATGGATCCTCATGGTAAGATAATCTCGTTTTACTACTACGACAGATTACAAGTTCGTTAAGATATAATTAGGTCAACAACTATATATCATGTGTTATAATATAAATAAGAATAAATATGTTATGGTTAATGATTCCATCAAATTCGATTATATTGCTAATTTATATGTTAACGAATAAACTAAATTCTGATGTTCTAACTGTTCTTATCAAAAATAGGACTTGGAACTTACTGAAGGCAATGGCGGATCCAACCCCGGCGAAAACAAAGAGAAGGGTGGCGATGAATTCGGATAGATAGGCCTTGAGAGACCCAACACTGAAAGAGTCACCAACACTACCAACAGCCAACTTCACCATTTTTGGTCACTTGCAAAAGAAAAGAAAACTATAACAAGAGAGAGAGAGAGAGAGAGAGAGAGTCTAAAGACTGAGTTGGCTCGGTAGCTTTCAACTCGGTGGTTTAGTGCATATTATTTTCTTTTGGACATGCTTAAATAGTAGTGCTTTAGCCACGTAAGAGTAGATCACTATTGCAAGAAATATTGGCCAAGTCGCCGGCACCGGCCATGGACCCCACATGGCTACTTTTTTTTTTTTTTTGGCTAGACATAATTAGGGTGCCGACCATTTTATTTTTTATTAATTTTATAATTTGTTTTGGGGCAAATTATAGGCATTATGAGGATAAGACAAGAAAAAATAAATAGTTATTAATTAGGGGGATGACAGACCATGAATATAAATACCATAAAGCAGATAAGAATGTTTCCTTAGAATATTTTCGAAAGGAGAGCTCTCCCCTTTTGAATTTAGTGATTGAGGTTGAGTTGTGAGAGTCATCTTCCTCGTAAGCCAATTTTGTTAAATATATAAAATTTGTGGTTGAAATTGCATTGATGAGGGTGATAACATTTTAGATGTTAACGTGAGATTTGTTTATTTATGGTTCTTTAAATATTGGACATCCTAGGTGTAATTATTTAGTACAAAAGGTGATTTAAATATATTAGAAACAAAAATTGAGGATTTATTGCGAGTAATTTAAGATCATAGAAGATTGAGTTTTCGTCCGATTCTCCATTTTGAATCTAAAGTTTTTATCTTTGTTTTTATTTTTTTTTAAATATCAATAAAATTATAATTAATTTTTTAAAAATCAACTAACCTCAATCTAAAAATGCTATTCTAAACTGGTATACTAAACACAAATTAAAAATTCAAATTTTTACGTGAAAAAATATTGTAGTAGATTTAAAACAAAGATTCAAACAAAGAACTGATGTCGTGCCATGTTTATAATGTGACTTAGGAAGGTCGAATCCAAAACATTATCCCTTTCAAGTTTCATTTCCACCTCTTCTTTATTACCATGTCTAACAATTTCTTATAAAAAAAAATTTTATTTTTTATTTTTACACCAGTTAACACAAAGTTAAGTTTTATACGCCAGCACGATGCAAGACTTCTCCTTGATAAATCAAAGAAGATGACTATTTTTCTCCGAAAATGAAAGCAACGTGTGATTAGTTAATGAACAATAAAGTTGTTGATCATCGTGATTAGTTTATAAATCCACTGTTTTTAAGATAATATTAAGATTCCTTTTGTTGCCTTATGTGCTTATTATAAAAATAAAAAGTATTGCATAAGCAAAATTGCTTAGAGTTGGTAATTAATAATTTGAGTTGGCATAAGTAGTAGTTGGGTCGTACAGTGGAAAACCTTCGCAATGGTATTTCTCTAATTAAATAAATAAATAAATAATTTCTTTGTTTCTTTTTTTTTTTTAATAATGGTTTGATTTAATTAAATTAGAGCATCTTGGAGAGTAAGCTTACATTGTTTAATAACATGCTAATTAATGTCCAAATGCAATTGAACACGTAAAATAAAAAAGTGATGCGCACACGAAACCGAACCAATTTTGCTTTGATCTAATCTTTTTATAGAGATAGATAGTCTGACATCATCCAAAAAAAAAAAAGTATTCCATTTTAAGAAATAAAGAAATGCTAAGTGATAAGAGGTTTCGTTATTAAAAAAAAACAAAAACAAAAACAAAAAGGCAAGCTGGTTTTCTCTATATTCATCCCAAATATTATCCAAAATGGCCTAATTGCTTAAATTTAGTAGAGTTGACAATGTTTTTAGCACTAAAATAAGTTCATATAATATCTTCTAAAAAGTATATCACATTTTTAGGTTTTGTGAATTTCGCTCGGTTAGGGCAAGTAGAGTTTTTTTAGTTCCAACACGTAAATTTCTTTTTTCCACTTTGAATTTTTGATAAACATGTTACAATATAATACTATAAACCCCTTGTGGTCCCTTCTTGTTCTTGATGATATAATGTAAATTTTTTTTAAGGAACCTTGTTAATGGGTTTTGTGAGATTTTGAATTTAGAACATATTCCAATCCAAATACAGCCAGCTATTACCGAATCTATTGGCATTTGTCTCTTATTTGTACATTCCTTTTTAATTCTACAGTAAGGTATGATATGAGAAATATACTTTATCAATAAAACCTTGATTTTTTAATCGTCCGATTTGCACCAACATAATTTTGAGATAAAATAATCGGAAAGGTAAATTCTGTAAATTTATTTATGTGATTTCAATCATATCTTTTATTCAAATACATAAAATACCGATAGATGCTTTATCTTTTTTTTTTTTTTTTTTTTTTGGGAACCTATTTGTGAGTCTTTCTTTCTTTTTCTTTTTTTTTTTTTTTTGGGTAAATAGTCTTTCTTTTTCTTAAATAAATATGTAAGGCTACTAAGGCCTACAAGACTTTATAAAAAGGATATTATGATAAACATTGTCAGCATTTAGACTTTGAAACAATCATGTAATGACATCAAACCAGCTAGGCTGCTACCTAATCAAAATGACTCAAAGCTAGATAAGCCAAAGAGATTAGTGTCAGCAAAAACAATTAGAACCCAAAAAATAAATAAAATTAAAATAACTTTCTAGATCATGGGTAGATAAGGATGGAAGAAGTCAGAGGAAGAAATAATGGGGCTGGATGTAAAGAATCTTGCTTGACACTGAAGGGTGAAGAACAAGTCCAGTGGAATAGATGACACAACAAATATTCAAGAGGAATGGGAAGTACCAGAAAAAAAAAAAAAAAAAATTGGACAAGAAGCTTATGTTGAATTCATTTATTGCCTAGCAATATTATTGTCCTTGCACATATGTCCAAACTCCATTAATTTACTTTTTTTCCCCCTTTTTTTTTTTTACTGTGTAATAATTGTCTCCTATAATTACTACAGTTTATGTTTATTACATATCTATATAAAAATACTTTCTTGTCCGATAATTGAATAAATCCGATAATTATAACTTTCTAATAAATAACAACTAGTCGACTTATTTATAATTTTATGAAAACTTATGTAACATGGTATTTAACATGGATGGAATCAAGTGGTTAGTATAATAACGTACAAAAAAGATTTCAAATGTGAGAGTTTGAGAGTATACCTATAAATATTTGTATACGTATTATAATTAACAATAATAATAATAAGTTTAGAGGGCTGTTTACATAATTGGGTATAGGTATAGCATATAAGAAACACGACAATTAAAATAGATTCACTATGGTGACATGAGAAGAGAATCTTCAACATTATTATAAATCATCGTATATTTATCTCCATAATTTCTTCACAAACACTCTGACGTACATAATGTAGTATGAATAGTAAAAGGATCCAAGCTTTTATTTTTGACTATGAACAGTCATCTTTTTATAAGTAAATATAATATTTTAGTATTAATTAATATGATAATATTTTAAAACACCTAATAATATAAAAAAATAATAACAATTTATATGCCAAATCAATATTTAAAAAATTAGGACAAAATTTGAGATTTTTAATACTATTTTTGTATTATGCACACAATTTAAACCTTATATTTTTTACATTACTTAAGCACATATAACTTGTAAGAATTCTAAGGGAATGAAATAGTATCCATAAGAGACTCTATTTTTAATCGTTAGATGTATCAGAAACTGATTTTTGTGAGCACTGTCTCTTTTTTCAGATGTCACCTTATTATTTTAACATGTGTCATTTTCACTTCTTCTGATAAACACGTCTAATAATAAGTAAATTTTTTCGATCATATTTACAAGAGTATGTATTTAGCATTCTTCTTTGTGTATATCCTTTCATGTTAATATGATTTTAATCAGATATAACATTTAAAGCCGTGCACCATTAAATGATACTCTATAACTTATACGTGCCGCGTACACTACACCTTTTGATAGAGACCCCCTATATATCTCCTGACATTGCATGCGCTGGATGGTCATTACTTGCACAACTGGAAGTTTAATTGGCTAATTAAAGCCCCCTCAAAAAAAAAAAAATTAGTGAGGGAATAAGACACTTGTTGATCAACTCTCTTACTTTTTGGGGCTAAAATTATGTTAGAGTTGCTTGCATTAGTGCGTGTGAAACCTCAATTCTAATTCCTTTGCAGTCGATGGTTGCTAAGGCTACAAGACTTGTTTAGACATTTCGTCCCTCAATCTTCACCATTCACGTGTTTGTTTATAACTACAATAATCCATCAAGTCAGAGAAAAGATTATGGCCAGAAATGACTGCAACCTCTCAGAGCCAACAAATGACTATTCAGCAAGAGACGATCAATCAACTGCTTCCCAAGATACTGGAAAAGTAATCCGCAAAAGCCTCCTATCTTAGAAATTGTGGACATTAAACTTACGTTTAGTTTGTCGGTTAAAGATGAAATTTTAAAGTTAAAGTTTGTTGAATTTTCAAAAACTAATTATATTTTTGTTCACTTTTCAAAAAAAAGATAAAAATTAAGATAATAAAATACTGTTAGTTGGAGTTGAACTTAAACGCCAAACGAACCCTAAGTCGAGATATCATCTCTTCCTTTATTAGTGGGGACATGATTGTCATTGGGAAGATGAGCATTCAATTAGAAATAAATAAAATCCGTTGAATTGAAGGAGTTGACCTAAAGAAACCCTGCATTCAAGACTCATGGTTATAAAGAGCTCCATTAGGTAAAGGGACTTTCTCTTCACACCCAAGCTCTGCCAAATTCTCTTTCTCCCAAAAACTCTTTTGAATTTTATTCTTCCATCATAATGAAAAATTTTAGTTCTAGAGATGACGTAACTCTTACGTTTGAAGCAAACGTCCATAAAATCTCGTATTTTTATTTATTTCCACATACTTACATTTTCTCGTATGCTATATCATACGGTGTTCAAATCGATCATTTCTCTTTAAACAAATTGTCTATAGATTTTGCCAGGTAAAAATATATTTTAGCCAAAGAATTAGTGCTTTTTCACAAGTGCAACTACTTTTCCTCATCAGTGCATATCATTGTGGACCATGAAAATGACAATCACATAATTTCGATCTGTTCCATGGAAGTTTGTTGAATTTGAAGATATTTCTTGTTGGTCTAAAATTGGACCTTCTTAATTCTCGCTCTTATGTTTGGTGAAGCAAGGATCTTAACATGTTAAAGGGTTGTAATATGTCCCCCTTTCTCTAGTTGTACTGGGGTAGCCCACGTTCTGCCTAGTGCCTACCTATAATTTATATACACCTAGAGAAAATTACCTAACACCTGTATAAAAGATAATAAACTTTTTTTCTTTTTTAATAACTTGCTTTGAAGTTTGGATTAATCTCATATATACCTTCTAAATTTTAGGATCCTTTCTATTTTATTTTTAAAATTTTTAATTAGTCTAATTTAATCCTTTCTGTTAGAATTTCCATTAGAAACATGTCAAAAAATGGGAATCAATCAATCTTACAAACAAGTAGAAAAAAAACAGAGAAAAAAAAAACAATTGGAATTGTTTGGTTGGAGTGAATATGCCAAACATCTATTTTATTGGAGTTTTTGTCAAAAATAAATAGAAAAAGACCACAATAGTTCCTTCTTTGTCTGTATGTTTTTAACATAAGTTATAAGAAAATGGGTTTATTTCGACTAGTTAAAATTCGCGGAGTAAATGAGGGGAAAAGTAATTAAAAAAAAAGAGCTCTATTTTTATTTTTATTATAACAATGAATGTGAAATTTTAGCTTGAAATGTGATAATCAAATGCCATTTTCATTTTAAAATAAAGATGAAATGGGTTAAATCGGCTAAACAAGCTTGCATTTAAAGTTTAAATACAAAGTGATAATAATCTTAAAGTTAAGATGAAATGGGTTAAACCTACTAAACAAACTTGCATATAAAGTTCAAATACAAAGTGATAATGATTAAATGATAATTATTCTTGACATCTTAACCTAGAAAAAAAAAATTTTTTTAATGAAACCTTTGTTTTTAAAGAGAAATTTCATTAATTTCGTCGAGGAGATACAAAACATTACATAATAAATGACACCGTAATACATGGGACAAAACCTTTCAAAAAAAATGAATCTATCAGTATACCGAAATATATACATGTTATTAAGTTTCAAACATACATATTTTTCTTTATACGTCATTAGACTTTACCAAGTAAAGCCTTTCGCTGCCGCACACTCGGGCAAAAAGGCATATGTCCTCAGTATATATGCAATCGTAAAAGAGAAAAGAAAATAGAAATTTGGCCTTCATTTATTGAGAAATAATAAGGTTGGATTGGACATTCCTAGATCATTATAACGTTATTCTTTGTCATTCACTTAAATGGACATTTATAAGTCTGGCCATTGGGGTGATTTTATAAGGGGAAATGCTGATAGGGTCGACTCGGCACTTCGGCTCATGATTTGGGTTCCCTGGCAGCCTTACATCAAAAAATAATGGAATATATATATATATATGCATGATGAAAACGTGCAAGTTGACGATTGTTCTTGTTTTGGTCATCCTTACACAGTTCTTTTTCCTTAAAAAATAAAATAAAATAACTTTTCATTACATTTAGTAAGGAAGGTTAACATCTTAGATATAATTTCCTTTATTAGGAGTTCTTTTTTATATTTATTTTATTTATTTTTAGACATTTTAGGAAAGCTCTTCGTTTAAGGAGATTGGATAACTAAGCTGATTTTACAATTGTAATTTATATTTATATATGTGATACTCATTGATGGTAAATTTTCTATTTGCTTCTAGTCCACGGATGTGCGTACATTTGGCAACACGTGAAATCCTATCTGTTCTAGATCTATTATTTATTTTGTTTTCTTAAATAATTTTTATTATGGTTCGAAAGTGATTATTATTAAACTTGAAAAAATAAATAAATAAAAGGAATACAAAAACTTTAACATGGTTTGACAATCGGTTAAAATGTGTCTAGTAAATAACACTATTAATGGGGCTCCGGGTTCCATTAAAATATTAAATTATAATTTCTGTATTTTTCCCTCAATTTTATTATTCTAACATTTTGTAATTCAAATTTTAAAAGTTCATAATTTTACATAGACAAGTCCAAATAAGATATGAATTTTTTTTATAAATTGCATAAAATTTTGAGATGAATAAAACAAGTTCTATATTGATTTTTTTTTCCAAATACATTTCAAGTTTTTACACTTTTTAATTCTAACAATTTAAACATCTCGATAAACACATAATCAATTCAAGCCTAAATTTTACAATCCAAACCTTAGCACCAAAGGCATGTTAAGAGATTTCCTAATAGGAAAATTAATACAAAATTCCTTGTATAAAGATAATTATATATATAAACTTTCCATTTCATACTTTCATTTTCCTTTTGCTGTGTATTGTTTTCGCTAATAAAAAAGAACATGCAAATTTGTTTATTTAAATCTTATTTTTACTAGCTTTATCTTTTAGGATAGAATTTTGAAATTTATCCTAAGCAGAATGCATAAATACTTGAAATCAGTGTCACAGTGATGGAGACACTAATAAAAGAAATAGTGCTAGTTTTTTTTTTTTTAAATTAAGCAGTGACATGATTAAAAAAATCACGAACCAAATGATATTCTTTTAAATTTCAAGAATATTTAAGGTAATACGTAATTTTTTATGTTTTTGTAAAATATGGAGTTACATGCAATTATTTGATATTCATAGTCAATTACATAATGAGATATCAAAATTATTACAAAGATAAGATTAGATACTAATCAATCAAAAAAAGAAATTAAGGACCGGTCTATTACATTATTTATATTTTAGGAATTAATCGCATAAAAAAAACATGATTACTTAAAAAAAAAAAAATCACAGCTCAAGGCCTTAAATGAGATGCACATGCTTTTCCTAAATATAAAAAGGAAGCAGAGATATCCTTTCAATAATATACATTTTCGATATTAGATATGGTTAATAAACAAGAATGCAAAACAGATAATTCTGATATTAGATCTCCAAACAAAATAGAGCTTTATCGATAACAATACTAGTCAATAAAAATAAAAATAAAAATAAAAATAAAAGAGAGAGAGAGAGAGAGAGAGAGAGAGAGAGAGAGAGGGAGATTAAGGACGGGTCCAATACAATATTTATATTTTAGGAATTAATCACACCAAAATCCCTGATTACTTAAATATATAAATTTAAATTTAAATTTAAAAAAAAAAAAAAAAAAAAACCCCAGCACAAGGCCTCTAATGAGTTGCACATGCTTTTCCTAAAATTAAAAGGAAGCAGAGATATCATTTCGATAATATACATTTTTAATCTTAGATATGGATTATAAAAGATAATGCAAAACAATTTTCAAAAAAAAAAAAAGATAATGCAAAACAGATAATTTTGATATTGAATCTCGATACAAAATAAAACCATATGGATAACATATTCAACCCTTTTTATCTCTTTATTCATATTATTTTAATATTCTTTTGATAATATTATGACAAGTCAATTAAAAATATTATCTTAATACGAATATCATATGTAGTTGCGGATATAATCTTGTAATAGTATCATATCTAACTCCGTTAAAAAGTATAAAATTTAAATTCTCTTTCCTTGAAGTTCAAAAAAAAAAAAATAATAATAATACGAATATCATATCTCATAAAAAGAAGACTATATTAATTAAATACACGAACATGTATAATGAAAAAATAATAATAATAATAATACGAATATCATATCTCATAAAAAGAAGACTATATTAATTAAATACACGAACATGTATAATGAAACATAAGAGTCGAATTCATAATAACATATTATTTTATACCCACGGAAGTTCTAAAAAATGATAATATAATAAAAACAAAAAGTACCAGTGACCATAAACCTAATAGTCTAGCGGTAATTTTCACACGTGATTCCACCACAATACGAAGAATTCACAGTGAAGTGACTGGCGAGTGAGTGATCACTGTCGTCCCATGCAGACTCCAACTGCGAGTCGGGCACACCAGGCAGGCACTACACTTCACCCCAACAACAACACTTTCCTTTTCATTTCAAACACGAGAGATGAGACAATATTTGTTGAGCCCCCTCATTAAATCCTCGAATTCAATTCTCCACCAACCCAAAGTCCTCTTATTCAATTTCCTTATTCAGTGACAGAGTATCAGACTTTTCCCTGCTACTTAAACTATCTTCTTCTTCTTCTTTTTTTATTTCTTTTTTTTTTTTTAATAAATTTTTTCCTTTATATTGCCCTACTATTTGTCAGAATAAAAAAAGATATAAAAAAAAAAATCATCATATCCCAGTTCCCACCACAGAAAAACACGCAAAAAGAAATTTCAAACTTACCCATTTGAGAAAACTCTCCCCTCTTTTAACTTTCTCACCCTGTCTTGCCCATTTTCTCTCACAACGTTGTCATGTAAAAATGTGTAACTTTGTCTGGTTTTCAGTTCTCACAGTACTCCCCAAGTTTTGGATCCTTGTTTGATGTTTCGTGGGAACGTGTAGTGTTGTAAGCGGTACTATGGAGGGAAAAGAAGACTGAAAAATAAATAAATAAATACAGTGTTTGGGGAAAAGAAAAAGAAAGCAAAGGAAAAGAAAATAAGGGAAAAAGGGGATTGTTATAATGCGTGGTTTTAGTAGTAGTGTAGGTGGAGTTGGGGAAGAAGATGGAGAAAGAAGTGAGAAGAGAGAGAAAAATGGAGAAGATTCTTGGGCTGGTTTGCTTGTTCATGCTCAACACAGGCGTTCTAAGAGGTGTAATTTTCACCACTCAATTAATTATTACAAATATTTTGTTATTCTTGTTTGTTATTGTTATTATGACTGTTGCTTTAATAAAGTTTTTTCATTTTTTCATTTTTTCATTTTTTTTTTTGGAAGTTTGGAGAGTTTTCTTTGCTGTTTCTTAAATTGGGTATTTTTGTTTGTAATTGATAATCATGTTTATCTCTCTTGTATAACTTTTTTTTTTTTTTTCAATTTCACATTTGTTGTACTTTTGTTTTTCGTTTTGAAAAAAGGAAATAGAAGATGGACAAATGGTGTTCTTCTTTTCTTTTTAAGTTGCCTCAAGTTTTTTTTTTTTTTAATAATTTTTGGAGGCCCTTTTTTTCCCGGATCCAATATTGGATGAAGGTTGATGTTTTTGGCCGGTTTTTAGATTGTGAGTGAATAAAATACTGTTTTACATTTGATTAGTTAAATAGGTGACTCGCAGAGTGTTAAAGCTTTGTTTCATGATTAAAATTTTACCATTCTTTTCTTTTAACAAAGAAAGAAACAAGAATATTAACATTTTATTCTACTCAAATTAAGCATTATTCTTGACATTTACATGATTTTTTATTCTTATTTTATTTAAACAAACTTCCACGACTTTTGTTTTTTGTTTGTTTTTTTTTTTTTTTTTTTTTTCCAGTGCTTCTGATAGGAACACCAATACTCTGAGAAGTACTGGATGCTTAAATTCCACAAAGGACCAGAATGCAACAGATGTGAGATTTCTATCTGTTAGTTTTTGTATGAAAGATTTTGAAAATGCTTTTAATTTTGTGAATATGAAAAGCATAAAATTTCCTAACATCAGTAGTGTGATACTTTTGGATGAATTTTAACAGGTATCATTACCTTCAACAAGTGCTCCTAGGGGACAATGTTCTTTGCATGACAATTCTACCTACATTAACAAGAATCTATCGACGAACCACCGCGCCTCTTTGGAAAAAGATGTAAGCAAGAAACGCTTTTTTTTGTCTTTTATTCCATTTGGATCATATATTTAAACCCACAATTCAAACAGTAAATCCAATTTTTTATGAGAGAAAACAGTGCAGAAAAAAGTCTTGAAAATAAAACGGGGTGCGAAGTTGGTGCCAAGTTGTTCACTTTACAATAGGAGATTAGAGGGTTATGTGTGTGGATGTGCTTTCAATTTTATTATCTGGTATTGCCTTTGGTTAACATTAAGTGAAAGTCGTCACGGGGGTTTAGCCTAGTGGTACTACGATATCTGCTTCCAATGTTGAGGTCCCAAGTTTAAATCCAAAACTATGAAGAGACCGTAGAAGTCCTTTCTAATGAGGAAGCCAAAACTATGTTTTCAGATCGAGCAGCTGCAGTTGCGTCTGCAGCAAGAGAAATCGATGCGCCTTGTCCTTGAGAGGGCCATGGGCCGAGCTTCTAGTACTTTATCGCCCGGACATAGGCATTTTGCTGCTCAGGTAATATACGACGACGTCTTTTAAATTAACCGAAGAGCTGTTGCTGACTTTTCAAACTGTTTTGCCTTTATGAGCGTGAATTTGGAGTTTTAGAATATAAAACAGCATTTTTTTGAACTGAAAAAAAAAAAAAAAAAAAAACAGACAAAGGAATTGATAGCTGAAATCGAGTTACTTGAGGAAGAAGTCGCGAACCGCGAGCAACATGTTCTCTCTCTGTACAGAGGTATTTTTGAAAATTGTGTTAGCAGACCACCGTCTCATCAGAACTCGACTATGACTTCTCCTGCGCATCCCAAGCATGAATCCAGGAAACATCCTAGTATCATATCAAGTGCATTTTGTTCCTCTAAAAAGTTCCCTTTCCGGCCATTGCACGCCCTAGTTTCTATAGACGACTCGGGGAAACGATCCACTAAAACCGATCATGCTTCTTTGTCCAACGGTAGAACCGACACTGACTCTGCTAAGAGTTGTTCAGGCTCAAACAAGGTTAGATAATGCATATTTCTTCTAACATTTTCGAATCTACGTCTGTATATTGTACATATATTCTATTTTAGGCCTAATTTTTTCTCTCTCTTCAATAGGTTCAGGCTATGGAGAAAGCTTCTATACTGAGAACTCTGAGAGATCACCTCCACCAATGCCCGAGCAAGCTGTCCGAGGAAATGGTCAGGTGTATGGCGGTAGTTTACTGTTGGCTTCGCAGCACAGCGTCTGTAAATACCGAAAAAAACCGGTCACCTTTCTTGTCGAGATCCTCCACCAATGTCGTGCAGCCTCGACGCGGTGTTGTGGAGGACCAAGATTGGTCTGGAAAATCCATGGTAGAAATACTGTGGATATCAACCGATAAGAGCCGGTTTTCTCATGCCTCCTACGCCATTAACAACTACCGGTTGGTTTTAATGTGATTAATTCTAAATATGATTAACAAAGGCTTTTTTATAAAGGACACACTCCTCAAACATCTCGAATTTAAAAATTTAGTCTTAAAACTTTTTTCTTGACAGTCAATCTCTGAACTTTCTGTTATTGGTACTGTCGGTCATTTTGATCACATCCTTACACATCCTTAAACTTTAGACAGTTTTTGCACATGACTTGCACGTCATAACTCAAAAAGGGCATTGCTGGTCGTTTTAATGGTCTTTTTATCATCTGTTAGTTTCATACTTGTGGTCATGGACGGAGGGAGAAGGGGCATAGTGGGGGCACATGCCTTCACTAACTAATAGGGTGTTTGGTGAATGAGTTGAGTTTGAGTTGAGTTGAAATTTTTAAATTTGAGTTGAGTTGACTTTTTAAAAAGTAGTTATAAACTTTGTTGATTTTTCAGAAAAAAGATAAAAATTAAGATAAAAAAGTACAGTTTAGTTGAAGTTTAAATCTGGATGCCAAATGAACCATAAGTTACAAGCACCCACTTTGTTATATATAATTGCTGAGATTGGTGTGGTCTATGCCCCCACTAATAGTCTCTGGGCCCCCAAAGTCATTTCATTTTGGGCTTTTCTTAACTTATTTTGTTGGAAATACTAATTACCCTTTTAATTTTTTATTTTTGAAATGACCCTTTTAAAATTCACATGCTTCTTTTTTCTTTTTTTTTTATTCACACTGTTTTTTAAAAGGAAAATTCACATTTGTTTTCCCAATATCACTATTGTTCTTTTTTTTTTTATGCTTTCTAAATTCTTTAGTTTAGCTTTGTGATTCTAATTTTTCTTCTCCATTGATTTCTTTCACTCGATTCTTATCCTTTTCTAAATTTACTATTCTGCTTCTTTCTCTAATCAAGGGTGCCTATTTGTATACCTCTCTATGTATTCTTTCCGCTGGTTTTCAAATTTTCAAATTATTTTATTCTTTGCTTTTTTCTTTTTTTTTTGGTAGCATAATTTATTCTTTGCTTTACTAGTTTTGAGATCCAAATTACAACTTGATTAATGCTCTAAGACCTATTGCATTATTGTGTTACCTATTATTTTTTAGTGAGAAATATTAAAATTCATTAATTTTCATATTTTCTTAGTTTAGTAATTTTGTCTCTATTTGTACCCCTATTAAATTTAAAGTCTGGCTCCATCCTGTATGTAGTTTTGTGAGATTCACTTGTATCTATCTCCTCCTATGAGTGTTGACGTGGCATATGCTTATTTATTTATTTATTTATTTATTTATTTATTTATTTTTGAATTTCAGAGTTTTGGTTGAACAACTGGAGAGAATAAATATCAGCCAGATGGAAACCAATGCTCAGACTGCGTTTTGGATCAATGTGTTCAATGCCCTTGTTATGCATGTAAAAAATAAATAAATAAACAAAGAAATTTGCATAAACTCATACTTGGTTTTATTTTTCCAATTTTGAACTCTTTCCAATTACCGCTACGCTTTAAATGTGCAGGCATATTTAGCATACGGCATTCCGAACAGCTCTTTGAAGAGATTGGCTTTGTTTCACAAGGTAGTTCACTTCTTTATTTAACTTTATTCCCTAGGCGGACTATTTTTTGAAACGCAATGAACGTGTAGGTAGTGGCGGAGCCACGCTAATGTGAGCAGGAGCACGTACCCCACTCACATTTCAAAATTGGTTTTTATACTTAAAATTTTCGAAAATTTTCGAATTTATTCTTTTTTTTTTTCCTCTGTGTTTCTAGCATCTAGGTAAAACAAAATTAGTTATGAGCTTCTTGGTATAGTGCAGGCTGCGTACAACATTGGCGGTCGTATAATCAGCGCAAACGCCATAGAGCAATCGATATTTTGCTTCCGAACACCCCGAATCGGATGGGTACGCTCCATGTTTACTTGTGTTTAAGAATTGAAATTCAAGCTTTACACTTTTTCTGTGAACAAAAATAAAATTGGAACAGAAAATAAAATTGGATATCACTTTCGGGCAATACTACTAATCTTGTCTAACATAAAGTTTTAATTCATGTGTTTGGATAAAAATGAAGCACCATGTTTCTTATTCTCACTCATGTTTTTATCTACTTTTTTTTTTTAACTTACAGTGGCTTGAAACCATCCTTTCAGCTGCCTTGAGGAAAAAATCCGGTGAAGACAGACGACTCAGTTCGAAATTCGGTCTTCCGAATTCCCAAACCCTTGTCTGCTTTGCCCTCTGTACCGGTGCTTTTTCCGACCCCGTGGTAAATTGTTACTTCTAATCAGTTGTTCTTACTCCTCTTTCTGTGTTATACTTCACTCTCCAATCCCACGCTTTTAAGACTTTTGTTCTTTTCTATTTTTTCCCTCCTTTTTTTTTCTTTAAGCTGAAACATTCATTTTTCCACTAGTTTGAATTTGCACTATTCTAAAAAGCTAATCCCTTTTGAACCATAGCAGTTTCACAAATAATGTGAGCTTACAGATTTGAAATGGAAATTTTTTATTTTTTCATAAAACTTGAAAGAAAGATGAAAAATATGTAGTACAAGTTTTCTTTATCCGTTGAGAAGGTGATTCAGGGTCTTAGGTCTCTGATTCGAAACCTGTGAGGTTTTCTTAGAAAATTAATAAAGTTGGTGCCCTATTTCCTATACCAAAATAATAAATTAAAAAAAACTTTGGTAAATACTATTTCTATTAAAAGTTCTACTTTTACCTCAAATAACTAAAGTAGTTTACTCTTTTTATGTTGTTAAAGCTTCTATTTGCTTTGTTGTAACTCATTCTTTTACAACTAAATGGTGACAAATTTCTCATCTGATTATGAGCTTGCCTTTTGCAACTTTTTTCTAGTTGAGAGTCTACACAGCCTCAAATGTTAGAGAGGAGCTGGAAGAGGCAAAAAAAGAGTTTCTCCAATCCAATGTAGTAGTAAAGAAGTCAAGGAAAGTGTTTCTACCGAAGATGCTCGATAGATACGCAAGGGAAAAATCGTTAGGCTCGGAAGATCTCCTGAAATGGATAGCTGGGAACGTTGACAAGAAACTCCACGATTCGATACATAAATGTCTCGAGTTTAAGTCGAGCAAGAAGGTGTCCCAGATCATGGAGTGGTTGCCGTACAGTTCAAGGTTCCGGTATGTGCTCTCGAAGAACCTAACCGAAAAGCCATGGTGGGTGTGACATTTTTTTTTTTTTTTTTGGCTCTCTCAATGTGCTTTTGTAGAGTTTGACACATTCTCAATGTGCTTAGCAAGAAGGAACGAGATATTTATTGTCACACTTTGTCACTTAAACTTGTTTGATCTATCCTCCACTTTTTTGAAGCCTACATTTCACAAAGGCCATCCATTCATTGTAATTAACTCAAAAATTTTAGCTTCGTGATCCTGGCATTTCTATTGCATCACAAACTTCTTCTTCTTCTTTTTTTTTTTTTGGGTAATTTTTGAGAAATTGTAGTTAATTGCCTAATTTTGAATCTTTATAGCAGTAAAATGCAATTGTTGATAGAGAACGTTTTTAATTAAAATGTGAGTTTATTAACTACAATTACTAAAAATTATGTAAACAAAAAATTAGTAAATATTGACAAAAAAGTATATAATTTTGGGTGTTATGGTAGTGATTCATTTGAGATTTACTTACTAATGTTTTGTTTGACATTTAAGTTTAACTTCAGTTAAATTATATTTTTTTATCTCATTTTTTATCTTTTTCTAAAAAGTCAATAAAATTTATAAATAATTTTTAAAAAGTCAATTAATTTCAACTTAAAAATTTCATCTCCAACCAACGAACCAAACGCACGCTAAATTTAATCACAAGACAAACATGGCATTTATCCAATAAATATCGGATTCATTAAATTTGATCATAGGGTAAATCAAGATTTATTACTTTATATATTAACAAAATACATATCTTCCCCAAATTCTTTGTTTCAGGACCGTAAAAAAAAAATTTTAAAAAATAATAATAATCGCTTAAATCCCACGATTCAAATAGAATTGGGCCTGGGTCAGAGATATTGAACGGAAATGGGGCTGGACCATATAATTCCGACGAAGCCTGGTCGAATCGTGCGTCGAAGCCGAGGGTCGAAGAGAAACTCGCGTTTCCGGCGAGATTGGGGCTCATTCCGGAGAGGTTGGAATGAATTCCGGCGCTGTTGAGGCCCATTTTGGCATGATTTTGCACTGGGAATCGCGATTCCATCACCGTTGGTGTTGATTCCGAATCTATTAGGGCTGGGTCTGTAACTCGGGATTGGACCGGCTAATTCCGGCGAAATTTACACAAATTCCGGCGCAAGAAAAAAAATTACTACTCGTTTTTCTTTGAATAATAATTGTATTCTCTTTTGGAGTGGTGAGGTCCTTGAGTGTATTAACTTGTAATCACTGATTTGCAATCTAATGAAGTAGACCTTAAAAAAAAAAAAAAAAGGCTTGAACAAAGAAAACCCCAGATCTCGCAGTTCTCTACAGCGGCAGGAGGGAGGGGGAGGGAGAATGCCAGCGAGATCCACGACAGAGGGTCGTGCTATTATAGCCAACGACCATGAACGTGAAGGGGGACAAGATTCGATGATGGGCACGGTGGAGGGAGAGATGTTGACAGTGACGAGGGCGTCGGGGAGGCCGAGGGGGCGACAAGAGGCGAGGGTAGCGAGGTTCGACGGCGGAGAGGCAAGGGGCGAGGTCTAACGGCTGCGACTGCTTGGGGTAGCCGAGGTGCCGACCGCTGGGGTGGGTTGGCGCTGTGGAGCTCTGGGGCGGCGGCTATGGAGAATTTGATAAATTAGTTTTTTTTTTTTTTTTGTTGTCTCCGTTGGTTAATTGGAGTTTACATATTTTCATTAATGAATGGTTAAGATTAAAAGTTCAACAAGATTGATGGTGATAATTGTTTGGGTAGACATTCAAATTTTATAAAATATTGAGGATTTTTTTTTTAATTAAAAAAAATTGGAAAGAAGAGGGTGATCAATGTGCTACTATCTATTTTAGTTTCAATGGACAACATAATCTGCAACTCTTGACTTTTGATCGGAAGGCCCACATTTTTTACCTCATTGATCATTGCAGTAAAGCAAGTGTACTCCATTTAGAACTCCCCTTTTTGTTTTCCTTTTTCTGAAAGAATTTAGTTGGTGCATGCTATCTATCGTGTAATTCAGTCCTATGATTCTTCATTTTATAAATCATGGACATTAAATGCAAATAATATTATTTAAAAGAGTTTAATATGTTATAAAAAAATAAAAAAATGAAGTACTAATTATCCATTTGGATTATAAATTTTAAAAATAAATTTAAATTTTTATAAGAAAGTGACCGAGTTTTTTAGGTAGAGAAAAAGGTGGTCCCGTTGTGCATTGGGAACGGTTGTTTGGCAATCGGCAAAGCTGTCACAAACAAAGTTCAAATATTGACGTCGTCTTACATCATCAATTAATGAATATGCAAACATTTTTGGTGAAATGAACAAACATTACCCGAAAAAGAAAAAAGAAAAAACTCTAATAGAAAAAAGAAGCAACGATTTATCAAAAGAAAAAAGAAAAGGGAACTACCAAAACACTTCTAAAGAGCCCATTTTGCGGGAGGTATTAAAGACTAAGTTTGGAGACATTTACGTTTCATTTGGCATTTGAATTTAATCCTAATTAAATTATACTTTTTCAATTCAATTTTATTTTTTTTTTGAAAAATCAACAAAAATTATAAATAGTTTTTGAAAAGTTAACCAATTTTAATTTAAAATTTTCATCTTCAACCGGCGAACCAAACGCAAACTTATATTGAAATTACTATAAGTTTTGAAAATTTTTGTTTGATTGGGAAAAAAAATTAGAGTAAAAAAAGTTTAAAACTTGAAATATGTTCTGGAACAAAATTAAATATAGATATTTTTTATTTATTTTGAAATTCTATGTAATTTAAATAAAAATCATCTCATTTAAACTTAAAATAATAAAATTATGAACTTTTAAAGTTTGAGTTTATTTTAAATATATGTAAATGTGAATAGTAAAAATTAGTTTTAAGTTAAAAAAAAAGGAACAAAAAAAAAAACATTTTGAGATATGTTTGAGAAGCCCCATAAACACCCTTATTACTTTTTGGGCATTTTTTTTCCCATATCTAATTTCCTTTCTTTGTTGCTCAGTGGTGGGATATTACTATAAATGGTATCTCCAGCATTGATTTCACATTTTTTTTAATCTTTATGAATTAGGTGAATATCATTTTTAGTATTTGTTTGGCATAATTTTTAAAAGTTGGTTTTTCAGTATTATTAAAAAAAATCTATGTGTTTAATAAATCTTTTTTTTTTTTTCCTAACAGATTCTAAAAAATGCTTTTAGATCATGAATTATTTTACACAGATTATTCTATTGATATTGTGCAAATTTTAAATATCTTTGATACAAAAAAAAAATTTTAATCTATCCATTTTATTTATCTTTATAAGAAATAAACAAATTATTTTTAACTTTTATTTAAAAACAAAAATCCTTTCATTTCAAAACATAACTACTAGTGATGATAAAACAAAACTTATAATATTATCTATTTTATTACTATAATATTTTTGGAGAATTTGATTGTTGTAATTTTAAAAAGGGTACATTTGATGATTTACGAACCACATTGTCCTTGAATTTTTTTAAAGTAAAGAAATGTGTATTAAAATATTTTATAAATGTAAACAACTTGTGCATAAAAATATATGTTAAGTAAAAATTATATCCAGTATAGTAATTATATGTCTTTACAATTGTTGCAGGTATAGCCTAATAGTATGACTACATTTGACTCTATTTAAAAGTGCAGAGTTCCAATTATCCTGCCTCCAACTTCAAAAGAAAAAAATATATATATATATACGTCTTTACATAAATTTTATCCTAAATCATGCTTGTGGTATTCAAAACAATTTTGAGAAGAAATTTACCAAACACCTACTTTCTTTTTGACATAATAACTTTGAAATTACAACACAATTTTATAAAAGATTTTTCAACACAACAATGTCAAATTGGCTCTTTGGTGTGCTTGCTACAATGCTATTCCAACCATGTCTCACCTTCACCGTCGTGGTGTCTTGATTGATCATTCTTGTCCGAGATGTGGTGAGGAAGCGGAAGACCCCTCTCATGTTCTTTGGTCTTGTGGGAGTATTCGTTCTATATGGGAGGATTCAATACTTTGGTAGGTACTCTGGAAATTCCTGGGGGGTCCGTTTAGTTCCCTTTGTCTTTTTGCTGCTACAAAGTGTACCAAGAAAGATCTTGACTACTTTTGTATGTTAGTGTGGTCAATTTGGCTAGATAAGAACTCATTCGTTTTTGAAGAGAAGCTTACCAGTTCTAAGGAGGTGGTCTCTCATGATAGGCGTATCCTTGGAGACCATGAAGCGGCTTGGAGGCTTGATTTGGTCCCTAGTACCACTATGCCGACTCCAAAGACTCTATGAAAACCTCCAGACCTGGGGCAAGTCAAAATTAATGTGGATGCCTCTGCCCACATCTCTAGAAGTTTCATTGGTATCAATTTGGTAGCTAGAGATGCTAATGGGTTGGTGTTAGGAGCTATGGCCCGTCGAATGGCAGGTTGTTTTTCACCCTTTTTAAGCGAATGCATGGCTGTAAGAAAAGGTGTGTGGTACGCTTTTTTCAAAGGATGCTCGAATTAGATCATTGAGAGGGATGCTCTGGATGTTGTACACGCCGTCAAGAATCCGGAACTTCGATCTTTGAAAGCAAATGTCATTCAAGAAATTCACGATACTCTTGAATTATTTGGAGGTAGTAGTGTTTGCTATGGTTCCCGTTATGAGAATTTGGTAGCCCACTTCTTTGTTATTTTTGTTTTTTCTAGTACACACTCTCATATGTGGTATGATGCTTTACCCTCCTTTTTGGGTTGTTTTGTAAAAGCTGATTTGCGTGGTTTAAGTTAAATAAAAGCATCAAAACTTACCCTTAAAAAAAAAAAAAAAAAGCCCTTAATCCTTCATCTATGCTAGGTCAAATCATATTTGATTCCTAACTATTTTAATGTCTCACAACAAGTTCTTGCACTACGTGAGTTTGTCCCAATTTTAAAATCTCAATGGAAAGAGGTAGATGAGAACCATGCATATTTCCGTAGAGATGAATTTTGTAGTTTTACATTGCCATCAAAATTTTTTTTTGCATTCTTACATGTTGGGTACGATTTTTAAGAGAAAAATGTATTTGAATGTTTATTCAAAGCATTAAAATGTCTGCATTTAAATTTATAATTGAATTGTGTATTCAAATTAAATGTATGTTAGGATAATTTTTGTTAGAAGTAACATTTGAATAGTATAAATGTAGAGAAAAAAAATAAGTGTGGTTTGTATTTTTAAACAGTGAAAATTTAGATTGGATTTCAGTTGAATCATAGAATTATAGTTAAATAATAAAATATTCAAAAATTTATATTCATATAATACATTTGATTACGATAATAATTATTTTAATAACTCATCCAAACGAGTCATAACTTTTTTTATCGATGTATTAATCTGCAGATGATTAAAATAATTAGTCTGATTTTTTGAATAAGATATTAATTATTCAACGTTTGAAATGTCATTAGAGACCAAGATGGAAAGCTAGCATATGATCAGAGATTATAAATAGAGTTAATTATTCTGATTTTTTCGAATCTTATATCCAACCAACTGAAGTGGTCACGATTTTATGCACAGTTTTGCTATTTATTTCCTTTCCTGCCTCTCTCTCTCTCTCTCTCTCTCTTTTGGGGAATTTTTCCTCTCCTTCTTTCTTCTTTGTAACGGAATTGAGCAATTAGGTACGCTTTATTTATTTTCTTAAAAACATTTGTTTGGTCGCGCATGAATAGTTGGATTAGCCTTAATGGTGTATTGTCCCCTCAAGTTTTGACATAGTACAACACTTTATGTCAAATTTAATGCTAAAATATATGAATCTTTTAAACTTTTTTTTTCTTTTTCCATTTTTTACCAGTTCTAACTCGTGAGTACAAAGTATGAACTGGATGATTGGCCTAACTTTTCAAAGAGGAGAAAAAACGCAACAACAATTGTATGTTCAAATAATTGTTGTAATTATAAGATAAGTTATTCGGTTAACACGATGCATCACATTATTATATTTGTGTGATACATTCATTGAATTAAAATTTAACGTTTTATATAATCTGTAAATATTAGTTCAATCATAATCATCTAAATATTAATTATTTACTAAACGATTATGTCATGTAAATTTAAGAACATGTTACATCGTATTTATTGAATATTTTTCGTTTGTACATCTCTAAAATGAATAGATGGCATCGCTTTTGACAACACAAACAATCTGTTGAATTGGAGTACTCCTCATCATAATTGTGGTCCTTTTTTTTTTTCCTCTTTTTGGGAGAAGGTGCCTTTTCTTTTCTTCTTGCTCGACGTATAATTGTGGTCCTTTATATTATCTTGGACACTCTTTAATTTTGTTTATTCATTTACATTTTCAAATTACTGAACTATTATACAACAAAAGAGAAGAATTTTGAACCAATTGATATTACTGAAAATGCTATTGTAAAAAGCAGTGTTAGATTTTTGATGCAATTATCTGCACATAAGCCACGTGACTAAAATTCCTTAAAAAAAAATTAAGCATGCGTTTAGTAAACGGATTTGAGTGACTGGAGTTAAAAAGTATAAAAACTTAAAATGTGTTTGTAAAAAATATAATTATTTCGTTTCTCTCGAAATTTTATGTAATTAAAAAAAAATTCATCCCATTTAATTTTGTACATACAAAGTTATAGATTTTTTAAAGTTTGAGTTGAAAAGTTGTAACAGTAAATCGTAAATAACTAAAAAATTACTTTAACAACATATTTTGTTTCCACCCTTAATGGAATGATGCAATCTTATGGGTGTTGATCCTTTTTCTTTTATTAATATATTATGTGTCAGGTCTTAAAAAAATTAAAAAAGAAAGAAAGAAAGGTATGTCGATTCTGAAACTTCAATCAAATATCTTATCTGGTCAAAAGACCATGCGATATTATACTTATAATGATTAGAATAAACTTGGACCCATCTTTTGTATATAATAGACTATGATTTTTCGTACTATTGCTTCATTCTTGAATTTCTTATACTAATAATAATGATAAGAATGAGATGATACCAATGATATTCATTGTTTCTTAGCTTGCATTTGATTCGTCGGTTAGAGATGAAAATTTTTAAGTAAGAATTGGAGTTTGTTGATATTTCAAAAACTAGTTATAGTTTTTGTTGACTTTTCAGAAAAAGATAAAAACTGAGATGAAAAAATACAGTTTAATTAGAGTTAAGTTGAAATGCCAAACGAACCTTAGATTTTTTTATTTTTTATTATTTTTTTGTAATGCTATGATAGTTTTCTTTCATTTACCAATATAATTTGAATTGCACAAGTAATTAAGGGTACAAACAAATCACAACAATAGATCATCAGATAATTATTTTCTTTTTACTTCCAACAAAAAAGAAAAAAAAGTATTTTTTCATACTATACTACAATTGCATAAAAACTTGAATTAAAATAATTTTTTTACAATGTCAAATTTTTTATGGTGTTTTCTGTTACAAGAATTTAAATTTTTATTAAACATATAAAACGGGTTAGTATTTCATTAAAAAAAAAAAGTTAGGACTTGTTTAGATTGCACTTTCATTTTCAAAATAGCAAATTTTGAAATGGGAAAGTCATTTATTTTGAGGATGTGATGATATTTGTATGTGTAAAAATGTTTTCCTTTTTGAAAATAAAAAGAGTATAAAATTTGTTTGAAAAGTGATCTTATTTCTAAAATGAGAAGAAATGTTGAGAATAATGTATAGAGAGAAAAACTCAAATTCCAAAAATGAAATGTAAAAAAAAAAAAAATATATATATATATATATATATATAGTTGAGAATAAAATGTCCATACTTTTCAAAATGAGAAAAAACGATAACAAAGTTAGAAAAAACACTCTTATTCATCTTACCAAACAAACAAGCCCTTAGTTTTTTTTTTTTTTTTTTTTGATAAAAAATTCATTATCCTCTTGTTTTTTTTTTAATTATTCGGGGGGGGGGGGGGGGGGGAACTCTTGTGTCTTTAGCAAAAAAAAAAAAAAAAAGGTAAGCATGTAGTAGAGTCATTTTTATATATCTTATTGAAATAGTTTATTTTTAAACCGTTTAAATGTAATCAAATGATTGAGATATTGCGTATGTATAAAAATTACAATACACATTATCATATAATAGTTAAACTAAAAAATTAAAAAAATAATTTTAAAAAAGAAAGAAAATAAAAAAACTTCATCGGTGGAAGGTTGGGGGGGAGGGCTCGAGCTTGACGTTGGTGGGTTAGGGGTGGGGATGGGTGGTCCATCGCTGGGGTGGCTAGCAGGATCTGGCTGTGGGGAGCCGTCGAGGCCTCGAGGGGGTCATGACTTTGCTGGAATTGGGGGGGGGGGGGGGGGGGGGTGTGGAGGCCATCGAGGGTGAGGGGGTCTTGGGGAGGCCATCAGGGGTTGAAGGGGTCTCAAAGAGGCCGTTGGTGGGTGCGAGGGGTCTCGAGGAGGCTGTTGTTGGGGGGGGGGGTCTAGGGGAGGCCGTCGGGGGTAGGGGGTGGACTTTGTTGGAGGTCCAGAGGGGTCTCACGGGCCGGTGGGATTTGGCCTCTGGGAGGCCGTTAGGGAAGGGGGACCTTTTCTTGCCGGAGATGGTGACCGGAGGTCGGATCGTAGTCTGCGGGAGGTCGTTGGGGGGTCTAAGGGAGGCCGTTGGAGGTAGGGGGCCGACTTTGTTGGAGGTCCAGAGGGATCTCACAGGTCGGTGGGATTTGGCCTCTGGGAGGCCGTCAAGGAAGGGGGACCTTTTCTTGCTGGAGATGGTGACCGGAGGTCGGATCGTAGTCTGCGAGATCTGCCGAGGGAGAAGTCTTCTAGGCTCGAATCCTTTTTTTTTATTATTATTTTATTTATGGAAATGAATCGATTTTATTAACTATGGCCATGTGTATGTAGCCTTTTATGCAATTACACAATTATATCTATATATTTTGATCTTAATGACTTTAAAATTGAGCTTTATTGAATACTATAATAGTGCTCCTTAAAGGAGCTCTACCATATACATTCAAAAAAAAAAAAAAAAAAAAACTCTTTCGTCCCAGTAGTGAGGTTTCTTCTTCCGACCGATCATCTTCCTCCTGCCACGTGTATACCTTTGCATAAAAAATGTCACCATTTTGATAAGGACCTTATGCTCTATCCTCACAGCACTCTTCACCCAACTTCCCTCACAGCCCCATCCTCACCGTCTCATGACAACTGTCAGTTGACCACAGTCCCCCGATTCAACGCCCGTTCTTCACACATTTACAAGCGCCCGTCACCGTCACTTCATCCAAGAACTTGCAACCATTGACAAACTGCCACGTGCCACGTTCCAATTCCCGGCTCTTCTCAGGACAAAATACAAATACATCCGAATCATTATTTATTTTTAATATTTAAATCTCCCCACCTTGAAAAACAAGCAAGCGAAATACGAACAGAGGAAAAGATTGAAAAAAAAAAAAAAAGAAAGAAAAGAAAAGATATAGAGAAAAGGGAAAAACCCGAAAAAGCCACTGAGAAAGTATCTCACACACGCGCTCGTACTCTCTCTCTCTTCTTTCTCTCTCTCCTTTCTCTCTCTTCGTCGTCGTTTTCTGCTCTGTTTACCCTTCGCCGGAACCCTAATTCGATCCGACAGAAACTCGAAGGCTTCGGTAAGTGCTCTCCGCCATATTCTCCGACTTTGCTCGGTTACTTTCTCTCTCTACCTCTCTCTCTCTTTCTCTCTCTTCCTCTTCTTGTTGTTCAATTTTTTCGTTCCCTGAAAGTTGTAAAGGACGAGACTAACGGGCTAGGGTTTGGTTGAAGCAGTAGATGAGTGTACGATTGAGGAGCAGTTGAGAGACCTAACGGGCTGGATTTCGTCACCGGATGGAGGGAGGTAGCGTCTCTAGACTTTCTTCTTCTGGTAACTGTTCATTTCCTCTTTTTAATTTTTTTTTCTGCGTAAAAATTTAGGGCTTTTCTGTGTAAATTAGTCCAAAGATTTCCTTCCTTTGCTTTGAAGTTTGAAAATGGTGAGTTTTACCTCATAAAGCTTTTTTTTATTTTATTTTTGGGTTCTTGTTATTGCTGGAGAAGAAATGTCGGTTTTAGTTGTGTAATTTATGTTTTTTCTTATACTGATTGAGGGTTTTGTGTAAATTGATTGTAAGGGTTATATGAAATAAATTCCCTTCTTTTTCGTTTGTTCATGTTGTTGTTAGTTTTTTTTTATTTTTTATTTTTTTAATTTTTATTTATTGAGTTATCACTTATATGTTCAATTTACTACTGTATTAATTATGGAGATTTTCTTTATCTTGGTTACTAAATGTTAAAAAAAAAAGTGAAGGAAAGAAAGAGAATTTTTGAAATTCTGTTTGAAACTTTTGGCCCAGATTTATAGTTTCATTGGGAACTAGTGTGTACTCGAATGGGTGCATTGTCCTAGTAGTTATTAGCTACTAAAGAAGCTGATATTTTGTGATTCCATATAAGTGCTAACTTGGAAGCTTTGTACATATCTTGGGCTGTATGTTGTATACTTATTCCCGAGACAGAAACACCCAAGTTTATTTGAATCACTTAACTCGATTGCAGAGTAGTAGGTTATATGCTCAACTTAGCTGTATGAACGTTCCTCGTCCCATCCCTAGGTTCTGCCACCTTCTTTCTTCACAATCATCGTCATTTCTGTTATTTTCTTTCTTTCATTGCCATTTTCATTCATAAAATGCTTTGACTTTTGAATATGTTTGAGAATCGGTCGGTTACTTAATGCCATCAAGCAGAGCATGTGTTCGTTGCATAATAGTCCAAAAAGGATAGTTCCATAATATATATAGACCATATTTTAGTGGAAAACAAGAACAAGGTGTACAAGAAGTTTTTATTTCAGATGTTCTTATGATCAAATATGTGGTATTCAGCTAAATATTTTGTCTTAGCAAACCAAAAAGGGGCATTTTGGTAATTGTTAGATGTATGCATTCTCATTTACGTTGAAATTCCATTATTTTTTTACTTTGGCCATTTACATAAAGCTCGTGGATTCTAAAGTATATTTCTACTGTTCAGCTTGGAATTAACTCTTGGTCTGAGTTTATCAATTCAAAGATGCACTTTGTTATTTCCATGTAATTATTCTTTATTTCATGGTCATGGAGTTAGTGTTGATTGTAGATATAAGATCAATGATGTGTAGTTCATATCACCAGAATGGACTTGTTATTGAAAAGATATTTGAGGGTGAAATTTAAATTTAAAAAAGAAGAAAACCAGCAATCAATGTTTTTGACCATCTTCCATATTTCAGAAGAAGAATGGTGTAAATAACAAGTAATTGATCCCTTCATTGCCTCCGCAAAGGCTCATTAACTAATGACTATGTAGTGAATAACAGTGTATTCGCATTTATATCTAGTTGCTTAATGAAATAACTTTTGGCAGGTTAAAATTTGTATACTGACCTTAATAAAATGAATGTTCATAATCCTGAATGCTTGAAAATCCGTTCTCTCGTGCTTACCAAAAAAAAAAAAAAAGATCTGTTGGCCTGGTTCACTATGAGAGAGTAGTGGCAAAACCATGAATGTGTCTATATGTTTTAGTTTATGTGAAATACATGTAAAGTTGTTAGTAATCGGATGATACAATACTCTTATTAAAGTAGTCAAATGGTTAAGAATGGTTATATTGTATTTTTATTGTTGTTTGAGTACTCGTTTAGTTGCTTTAGTGTTATATCTATCTTGTGAGGTTTCTTAAGTTTTGAAATCATGACGGATTCTTAAGTTTTGAAATCATAAACATGTCATGATTGTACTAGAAAATATCTGATTGTTTCTTTGTTGCAGGAATTCACCCATGGATTATGATGACAGTGATTTTCACAGCCAAAATTTTCATCTAGCTGGAGAAGGAAGCTCTAAATTTCCTCCTGTTTTGCGACCTTATGCTATTCCCAAGTTTGATTTTGATGACAGCCATTTGAGATTTGATAGTTTAGTTGAAACTGAGGTTTTCCTTGGCATAGAGAGTAATCAAGATAACAATTGGATTGAGGATTTTTCTCGTGGAAGCAGTGGGATAGAGTTCAATTCAAGTGCAGCAGAAACTTGTTCTATTTCTAGGCGTAACAATGTTTGGTCTGAGGCCACTTCCTCTGAATCCGTTGAAATGCTATTAAAGTCTGTTGGGCAGGAAGAAATTATTGCTGCACCACCCATCATTGAGGAATCAGATGCCTGTGATGAACTGGGTTGCCTAACAAAGCAAATGGAGCATAGTTTGAAACAAGACGGTAGCGTTCTTTCTAGGACGGAGGATGTTACAAATTTAGAATCTGCATTACCACCAGATGAGACTGCTGGAAACTCCTCTGGCTTAAAGGGGGATGTAGGAGTGGACCAGCCTCATGTTGAGGATGCTTCACAAGAACAAGGAGGTGAAAGTTTTGTTCATGGTGGTTCGCATGACCGAGATCCAAATGTTGATAGTGAAAAAGTTGACTTACATGTAAGTGAGGGGGATATCTTTGTGAATATAAAAGGTGATGATGCGAGCAAAATGGATGTTGATGAACATCTGGATGTCCAAAAACAGGAAGATTCTTTTGCTTCAAGATTACGAGCTGATAATTTAGTGACTTCTGTGCAAAATACTGTAACAAGCAGTACTGAACTTAATAATGATGTCCAGCCTCAAATTAATGTTGTACAAGACAAAAATCCAGAAGTTCATGTGTTAAGCAAGGAAGCCGAAATGGACAGTCAGAATGCGGATGGAAATATGATAGATGGTAGTCATCATTGTGAAAACCCTCTCCATTCAGCCTCTCTGGTGGAAACTGTTGCAGAGATTAATGTAATTGAGGCGGAAAGAGGTAATGTTGAGGAACCTGGAAGTGAGATACAAAAAGGACATTCTGAGCTGCCGACAGTTGCCGGACACAGTAAAGATGAATGTTCTGGAGTTCCTGTCGAGGCCAGTAAACGCGGAGATATGGTGCTATGTAAAGGCAAAGATATTGGTGGTGATCGTCCCAAAGATAATATGCTTGATATGCCACCAGAGGCCTTCAAAAGCGAAGCTCAATCTGAGAGGCCTGCAGTTGAGGCTATCAACATAAGTTCTGAAATTCCTTCTAGTCTGGAAGCAAAGATGGATTATGTGGAGATCAGTGGCAAAGAGGATGTGGCTGAAAGCGGGCAGCAGTTAAATAGTGAGATACTAGTCCGAAATTCTGAGACTTCTTTGTCATCCATTGAGATCACTAAGATTTCTGAGGGTGAGGGTCTTGAAAGCAGCAAGAGTCATGTGGGAGATATTTCTACCTCGAATGTTACACTTTGTTCAGCTGAATTAAGTAGCGAAACAAATGTCACTGGAGCTTTAAAGGATGTTCAAGATGCCCTTGGATTTTCCAGAGAGAATTTGAGTGCTGAGAGCCACGTCCCAACTTCCATTCGAACTGAATCCACACAAATATGTAAGCAAGATGATGTTTCTGTCAGTGAAGAGAACACAAAGTTGTCTAGTGATCTCAGTAATATTGATGGTGATTCTCCACATAAGGGTGTTGGCTCATCATTTGATGGAAGTACAGAAAGTGAGTTGAATATTTCAACGGTAGGGGTTACTTCTGCTGGAAATGAATCAGGTATACAGTATGCTTTTAAAAACATCAAATTTAGGTGGAAAGTAAAACACTATGTACTAATGTTCTAACTTCTTCGTCACTTTTTGTAGTGTCAGATGTTGCCTTGCCGAATTCTAACTTGGCTTCTTATGAGAGTAATGAAGTTTCTTTGCCTTCTGAAAATGGTGCGAAGATAGGAGTTGATCACAGGGACAGTCAAATATCAACCGTTTCTGTTGTGGGGTCGACTCCCTTGGAAGAAAAGGAAGATGCTACAAAAAAAATTCTGGCAGATTCAATCGTATCATCCTCTATTGTATCTTCTCAAGTCCAAGCTGCTTCTAAAGCTGAAGAAGGTACTCGTTGTGATACTACTATAGAGCTCTTGGGCAAGACTGTTGATGAGTCTGTGCAAAGAGCTAATGAGGTTAGTGAGGAACGTACAAAGGAGGTGAATGTGTCTCCTGTTCTCCATGAATGTACGGTGAGAGGTGTTGATGCCACTGAAGCAGTAACTTTTCCTGAAAGTCAAAAGAAAGCCATCGTGGAACACGTTCTTAAGGATGCTGCAGATACTTCAGGTGAATTATTATTTATGCCTTTTTATTTTTACTTTACTTTAGTCATTATTTTTTTTGTTGGGTTGGTCTTATGAGACGTTTGCGTGTCATTCTTATGATTCTATACTTGGTCTGTCATCAGATTTTTCTTTGTATCTGAAAGAACATGTGCTGTGGATTTGTGATTAGTTGCTCTATGGTTTTTACATTTTTGTAATATCTTATATCTTATATTTTTTGTGATGCAGAACCAACTACAAATAAAAACGGGATTCTCACACACGCTGAGCCAGTACCATTGGTTGAATCACTAGATAGAACTCGTCAGAAAGTCGAGGAAGGCCATAAAGCTACTCTTGTTTCTGAGGATAAGAGTTCTAGGGAGACTAGTGAGCCAGATGCCAAAAGTGAGTCATTTGGCATAGTTATTCATGGAAATGAGAATGAACTTTCTGAACTTTTTTCATGCTTTTATATACTGTTCTTTCTTGCTTCTTTTATTTGTTAGCGATTGTGGTACGAGGGACAGGATTACCTTGAGTCAAATTCGGTTTGTAGCATCTACTTGCATTCATTAACAGGTCCATATCCTTCTTGAGTTTGCATGGTATATTGGGAAGGATGATACTTGGTCAAGAGATGTCTGATCTCTTCCTTTTCAGTTAACAAAATTTTGATGACATTTTGAACGCCTTTTACTCTGGCCTTCAGGTGCTTATCTAAACAGCCTGCCTGGATATGTAGTTTTGGGAAAAAGTGAAAAGAAAGCGACCTGTATTCCAAAAGTATTGTTTGGACACAAGATTGGGTAAAGATGTAGATGGGGGGGAAATTTGTTTAATTTTTCTGCTGTGCGACCATAGTAAAGTAAAGCTTTGGATCAAATTTTTTTTATGGAAAAGTTCGTGATAAAGAAATAAAGGAGGTATCACTAGGCGGTTCCTGTGTTTAAAATTCCACCTTGTATGTTTACCATTTATCAATTAAAGTGAAAATCTGATATGTTGTAGAGTTGGTTCGTAACTTAAGGAATAGAACTGATGAAATTTGGTTGCGAGGATGATTCCCTAAGGTTTGAAGGTTAAAACTTAGGTCCTTTTGGGGGGAAAAAAAGAAGATACAAATATGCATTCGTTACTTATCTAAACTCTTGCTGTATCTAATATATGGTTTGTTTGACAAGATAATGGAGCCAGTTCTGCTTATCATAGCATACCTACTCCAAGTTCCCCCAAGCTTTCTCACGGTGTACATGGGTTGGAAGAGGGTGTGAAGGGCTCCGCAATTCAGAATTCCTCTGTTTCTAAGGTCATTGACTGTGATTCTGGAAAGGTTGCATCCAGTACTCGAGGTCCGAGAAAAAGAAGTGATGCCACCAAGGGGGGGAAAATAGCGAATTTTAATGTCAGCTCACCTGCAGAATCATCTAAAAGAGATGCAGGAAAGAACTTGCCAGCGTTCCCTGCTAGCCCAGCTGCTAGAGTAACCATCAAACCATTTCTTTTTGTTGCTATTATTTTTTACTAAATTGCTAATGTTACCTCTGTTATGCTTTTTACCGCTTGCATTTCTTTGCTCCTTTTTTTTCCTTCCCTTGGAGACTAAGGCAATAGTTGTTCCCATACGTGTTAATTTGAATGGAAATTTTAGAGGATTTAAATGAAGTGTCTGCAAATTCTTACAAGATATTATTTTTGTTTTATGAAGATTGCAGAGGGATCTCCTTCAATTTCTCTCGTGGGCCAAAGGGACCCTAAGAATGCTCAAGATATTTCTCAGGCAACTCCACAAGTCTCTGATGTGGAAATTCCACGTGGTCGCCCTAAAGGTACTCCAGAGCGTAAATCCAGGCGATCAGCTGTCAAGGCAACAGGCAAAGATAATGCAAAGAAAGGAAGTAATTTGAAAGAAATAACTCCTGCAAAACAAGTAGAAAGAGGGGAAAAACCAAGCAATGTCTCCCCAGGTCCAACTGGGATTTTCCATGTTATGCAATCAAATGAGATGCAGCATTATGGAAATGTTGAAGGCAACACCAATAATAAACCGTTCTTTCTTGTTGCTGCACCAACATCCAGTCTACCAGATTTGAATACTTCGGCTTCACCTTCTACTATTTTTCAACAGCCGTTTACAGACCTTCAACAAGTGCAATTGCGTGCCCAGATCTTTGTATATGGTGCTTTGATGTGAGTCCTTTCTCTTGCTCGTTCAAATATTAGTAGATATTCCATGAATTGGTGACATAACAAATAAAGCCATGGAGTGCACTATTCTATTATATGTGAACTTTATGAGAGGGCTGTTGAACCTCAGCTCAAACAGAAGTATCAAAAAAAAAAAAAAAGGAGAGAGAGAGAAAAGCTGGCACCTGATATATTGGAATGTTCTAAAATACGAACTGTGAAGTGAGGAGGGAGAGTGGAACCAGGTCAAGGAAAATTTTGTAGGTAAATTACGGTGTGAATTTGGTTGAGTGGTTTTTTTTTTGGTTGGTTTCATGTTTGATAGCTGAAAAAAGGTTGCACAACAATATAGTGGGTGTTAATAGTAAGCTTTACTGGTCGTTTGTATGATCACATTAATTTTTGTGAGAAATAGAGAAAATAATAGATAAATTTCTTATTAGAGTTTAATTTAGCGTTCGTGATGCCAATGAGCTGTTTAAAGTTGCTTTTGGAGAAATGGGAAAACTCGCTGGAATTTTCAGTGCCTTTTTTATGTGGAAATTGGCTGGAAAGGAACAAGAAGACTTTACCGTTTGATGTGAAAATTTGCAGTTATGTCTTTGTTTCTTACTTAAAAAGATATCTGCTGCTGACGGAAGGAAATTGCAGATCTGTTACCTTCTTTATGCTAAAAATGTGCAACAAACTATTTTCTTTTCCCATTTTTTTTGGGGGTGTGTTAATTAATTTTTCTTTCTCCTGCAGTCAAGGGACAGTACCTGAAGAAGCGTATATGCTGTCTGCATTTGGGGAATCTGGTTCGTCTTTTCTTTTTCTTTTTTAAAATATGTATACTTAACTTGCCTTATTCCTGTTTTTACTTGTTGCACAAGAATAGTGATCCTATCCCATTGTGTGCCCATAGATGATGGAAGGGGCATGTGGGGGAGCGCCTGGCAAGCGAGTCTTGAGAGGCTACAAAGTCAAAAGTCTAATGTTATTAATCCGGAAACACCTTTGCAACCGCGCCATACCCCTGCTGGTGCTAGAAATATTGACCAAGTTAGCAAACAGAGTGCTTCTCAAACTCAGAGTAAAGGTTTATCCACACCAGTTGGGCGATCAAGCACCAAAGGTTCTCAGACCATTGTAAGCGCCATGATACCTCTTTCGTCTCCGCTTTGGAGTATCCCTACACCAGTTGGTGATGGCATGCAGTCTGCTGTCATGCCAAGAAGTTCGGTTATGGACTATCAGCAGGCACTTACCCCCCCAGTGCATCCTTTTCAAACACCACCTATAAGGAACCTTCTTGGACATAACGCTTCATGGATGTCTCAGGCCACATTTCGTGGTCCCTGGGTTGCTTCTCCACAACCTTCTTTACCAGAGGCCAGTACACGTTTTACACCATTTCCTAATACGGAACGTGTTCAATTGATTCCTGTAAAGGAAACAACTGTGCCTCATTCCTCTGGAACAAAGCATGTCTCATCCAGCCCAATGATTCAAACTGGAGCTCCAGCCAGTGTTTTCACCACTGCTGCTCCTGTGTTTGATTTGAAAAAGGTGACGTCATCACCTGGGCAGCATTCTTCTGAAAGTAAGCCTAGAAAAAGAAAAAAGAATCAAGTTTCGGAGGAAATTGGCCCTGTTATTTTGCAGTCTCAATCCAAACCGGAAGCTGGTTTGGCACCAGCAATATCTAGTAGTCTGCCTTCTTCGGTTGCCATCACAAACCCTACTTCTTTTGTGTCTCAAGGTATATCAGAGAAATTGCTCTCGTCTGTACTTCCTGCACCTTCTTTTGATGCTCTTAGAAAAGCAGACCATGACGTAGTGCAGAAGGCTATTTTGCCGGAGGATACTCTTGGTAAAATTAAGGAGGCTAGTAAACAGGCGGAGGATGCAGCTGCTCTTGCTGCTGCAGCTGTTGGTCACAGCCACGAATTATGGAATCAGTTGGAGCAGCGGAAAAATTCTGGATTGGTACCTGATGTTGAAGCTAAATTAGCTTCTGCTGCTGCAGCAGTAGCAGCAGCTGCTGCTGTTGCAAAGGCTGCTGCTGCTGCTGCCAATGTCGCAGCAAATGCTGCATTGCAAGCAAAAATGATGGCTGATGAAGCATTTCTTTCAAATAGCTTTCAAAATCCCAGTCAAAGTAACATAATTTCGTTTTCCGAAAGGGTGAATGTATTGGGAAAGGCTACTCCTGCATCTATTTTGAGGGGGGAAGATGGAGCAAACAGTTCAAGTTCAATATTAACTGCTGCGAGGGAGGCTGCTAGGAGAAACGTGGAAGCTGCGTCTGCTGCTTCAAGGCGAGCTGAAAATATGGATGCTATTGTAAAAGCTGCTGAGTTGGCTGCAGAAGCTGTATCACAAGCTGGGAAAATTGTTGCAATGGGTGATGTTTTGCCTTTGAATGAGTTAATAGAAGCTGGTCCTCAGGGATATTGGAGACCACCTCAATTATCTTTTGAGCAGGTTGCAAAATCAACTGCAATTACTAGAGATAAATCAAAAGTGGGAGGTGTAGACGGTGCAAATTCTTCTGCTGATAATTCAAAAAATGGAAGGTCGGGTAAGAAAGAAACACAAATTACTGTCACTGAGAAGTCATCTATTTCAAGAGAGGTGGCCAAGGAATCAATAGTGGAGCATTTGAGGGTCGATGGAATCGCAGGTTCTGTTGTAACCAGTGAGAAGGAAGCGAGAGGACCGAAAGGTCGCAAAGTTTCTGATTTGACCAAAAATATTGTTGTTGTTCTTGAGCCTGGGACTATAACAGAATCATCTTCCATTAATGTTGAAAATGAAGTTGAAATGACAGGACAAGCCGCCAAAGAAAATAGTATCAAGGAAGGTTCCAAAGTTGAGGTATGTGAGGTTTTTTTTCTTGGATAAAATTTTGATCAGTTTTAATCAGGTGAACCAACTTAATAGGAATAAATAGTATTTCTTCAAGGTTTTGGTTTTGTTTTGTTTTGTTTTTTGTTTTTGTTTTTGTTTTTGTTTTCACAGTAGTCTGCTGTTTACATGCGTGCTTTCTACTTTTGATAGAACTTGTGTAGATTTTTTATTTTAAGTTTGGTATTTCCATTTAGTATGATTTTATAGGTTTGAAGGTTAGTTTTAACGTAGCTATTTTATTCAGGTTTTTAAAGATGGCGATGGATTTAAAGCAGCCTGGTACACAGCAAATGTTCTGAGTTTGGATGATGGGAGAGCTTGTGTATCTTACACGGAGATCGGGCAGGATGAAGGTGAAAATAAGCCAATTACTTATTTCCTATGCAGATTTTGTTTTTTCTTTTGTCCTCTGAAGTGAGAAAGTTTCCTCTAAATATTTTATAACAAGATTGCAGTGTAGTTCTGTTGTCATTGTAATTTCATGCACAGTTGCTTATGGTAACTTCTAGATGCCTTCATTTAATATAGGCCTAGCACAGTTAAAAGAATGGGTAGCAATTGCGGGTGAAGGTGCTGACCGACCCAAAATTCGTATTGCCCGCCCTGTTACTGCAATGCGATATGAAGGCACGAGGAAAAGGCGCAGAGCAGCTATGGGGGACTATAATTGGTCTGTTGGAGATAGAGTTGATGCATGGATGACGAATAGGTATGAGTGTGTACGTGTTTGTACGATGTCCTGATGCATGGAAGAGCAACCCTTAGGGAGACTTAGAATTTGATTTTTTCATGTTCATGTTCATGTTCATGTTCATTTTCATTTTCATTTTCATTCTCCTATAATATCTTGAAGATCCTAATTCCCTACAACTTTTTGAGCCTTCAAATAAACTTCTGTTAGAGCCCCAGAAAATAAAAAAACCTTTCTGCTTTCTTACGCCAGTGCAAGTCATATTTTATGTTGAACTTTTACTCATAGGTCTCGGGGTTGAAACCTTAGTTTGGTATGGTTATGCAGTTGAATTACCAGCATGTATCGACCACGACTTTTATATGTTCCTTGTCAGACCTTCAATCTTGAGCATGTTCTGCTTTTTAGATCGATATCAAAGGGTTTGGATTCAGTTTTTTGCTATCTCTACCTAATTCACTTTCATGGTTGATGTTTCTGGTATTTTAGCTGGTGGGAAGGAGTTGTTGCCGAAAAGAATAAGGATGAAACATCAGTAACAGTCAATTTTCCTGGTATGTTTATTCTCTTCCTTGTTTTTAGTTATTTTCTCTTCTTTGCTTTTGGAGATAAAGTGATATCTACTGTATAATGTCTATTTCTTTTGTTTCCTCATGAATTAGTCTCTGTTTATCGAACTTGCAGCTCAAGGTGAAACATCTCTTGTCAAAGCTTGGCATCTACGGCCTTCTCTCATTTGGAAGGATGGAGAATGGGCTGAATGGTCAAACTTGCGGAATGATTCCTCTTCACATGAAGTATAAATCTTGCATGTGGTTATGTTTGCATTTTATTTGGACTTGAACCTTTTTCGTCTTGCACTGAACTTATCTTTCTTCTTCAGGGTAATATTCCGCAGGAAAAGCGTCTAAGGTTAGGCAGTCCAGCTATTGAAACCAAAGGGAAGGATGAGACGGGAAAAAGCACTGACAACTTGGATGCAGGGAAACTTGGACAATCAAGATTATTGGATTTTGCTGTGAATGAAAAGACATTTAATATTGGTAAGAGCACTAGAAATGTTAACAAGCCTGATGCAACCAGAACGGTTCGAACGGGTTTGCAGAAGCAGGGCTCAGGAGTGATTTTTGGTGTTCCTAAACCGGGAAAGAAGAGAAAATTTGTGGAAGTTAGCAAATATAATTCGGCAGATCAGAGCAATAAGAACAACGACGCTAATGATTCGCTTAAATATTTGAAGTACATGACGCCACAAGGACCAGGATCCCGTGGACTGAAGAATGAACCCAAGGAAAAACGGGTTGCTGAATCAAAGCTTAAAGGTCTCAAGTCTGGGAAGCAGCCAAGTGTTTCAGGTAGAACTGTTCTGCAGAGGGAGAACTTATCGACAGATGCGATTTCCACTTCTGGAGATAGCACCATCGGAGACCATGCAGGAAAGGTGAAGGATTCTTTTAGCCATGTTGATAATTTGTCTGGAAAGCAAAACGTGGTGGAAACTGTGTCCTTTTCTGGCTCTGTGGGAGCTACGGAAACCCCTTTTGTCTTTTCTTCATTGGCTCCGACATTAGATGGTCCATCAAAGAAAATTTCTTCGTCAACTGCTAAATCTGAGCGGGCAAATAAAGGAAAACTTGCACCTGCTGGTGGAAAGTTGGGTAAAATTGAGGAGGAGAAAGTTTTTAATGGCAACACTGCTAAATCAACATCTGATGTTGTTGAGCCCCGAAGATCTAATCGCAGAATTCAGCCAACGTCTAGGGTAAGTGTTTAATCTTTTTCTCTATTGCATTTGATGTTATTTGTATCATGTTCTTCCAATTATATGACCTCGGATTTCTTGATATTTCCGTTCTTTCTTTTTAACCGTTCTTTTTCCCACCTTTCTGCTCTTTTTGGAATTGATATTCTATGCTGCCTCAGTATTTCGAGCCTGATTCTTTTGTCTTTTCCGACACAGCTATTAGAAGGATTACAAAGCTCATTGATCATTCCAAAGTTTCCTTCCGTTTCACATGACAAGGGTCACAGAGGTCAAAACAAAAATACTTCTAGAGGTTAGATCTTGTTTCTATAGATATTTTGCCTTTTTTTTGTTTGTTTGTTTGTTGATTGTTACTTGAATAACGAATGAATTTCTCGCACATCGACCTTTCTGGTTCTTGTGCATGCCTCTGGTTGCCATCGAGTGTGGAACTGACTGCTTGGTTGTGGCAGGGAACAACCATGGTTGAGAGAGCTCTTGCACTGATGGGTTCGAGTCCGATGATTATCGGTTAGTGGATGACCAGAGAACCTAGCGTAGTTTTATGTGTATATTTATGGTTAGGGGATAAAACTAGGAAAAAGAGTTTCCTCTTTCCTTGGTTTTAGCCACTCATAATAACAATCTAGTCGGTAGATGTTTATATTGATTTTAGTTTTTAAAGGTACAATTTTCTTAGGCCTTACCGTACTAGCTTTGTCTATGGAAATCCTTCCATGTAGTTGGCTTGTGGATTGCAGAGGTGCTTTTCAGATGATTCACAAACTGTTGCTGCTTAATCCCTTATGAGAAATTGTCTCTCGCGTTGTTTTTCTCTATCCACCTATCCCGCGAGAGCACGTGCGCTCACAAAATAATTTAAAAATCAAAATTTAATTTATATTGGGTTCCTATTCAAGTTTCTCTCTTGATCTTTTTTTCAGTCAGTGTGGACAAGCATATTGTCTTGGCTGTTTTTGCAAGGTATACAAAATCATATATTACCCCAAACACGCAAAACAGATATGTTGTTAAATTAACTTTTCTAATGCCACAATGCAAATGCTCTAGATTCTCCATCCATTTTGTTCGTTTGTTTTGTATGATTTACCAGATTTTGAACTCTTGGCCTATTATCTGTGATTCAGTGCTCCCAAAGTTCAATCTTAAAGCAACTTTTATCGGGGGACAAAAAAAAAAAAAAAAAAAAATCTTATTACAACTTTAACTCAATAACTAAATACACCGGGTGACAAATTTTTGTCATAATTTCTGGTGAGCGCAGACTGTGCAATGTAGAGAATTCCATGATTGGTGATAGTTCTACGTTTTAAACGATTTGTGAACTATTATATATTTATATATTTATATGTGTGTTGTATATATTGGAAAAAATTGTAAAGGGAAAAAGTAATAAATGGCATTTTTATTGTAAATAATTGAAGTAAACAGTAAATTTTAAAAATATTTAAAGTAAATAATAGATAAATAATTTTATTTATTAGAAGTAAATAATTTATTTATTAAGAATAAATTTTATTGCAAAGATGTTATATATTTTAAATATTTTAAAACCTTTCAAATTCACATCGGTTAGTTTCATAAAAATACGATTTCTTTCATTTTCGAAACCGGGTCGACAAATTATTGGAGCACTAGACTAAAGTGATTATTATTGTTTCAAGTTTGTCTGATTTGAATGTTGCAAGTTGTCTAAAACTTATTTATGCCTCAGCGACTGCACTTTGAAAGACAATGTGAACGTGCAGCTCAAGAAAAGAACATTTCTACTCGATTTTTCTTACCTCGAGCATGGCACTAAGATTCTTTGCATTTTTACCCTGCTGGTATTCTTACGACCAATATAACTCCAATGATTCAAGACAAGAATTAATAAGAAAATTTATTCTCTCCAACAAAAAGGGTACAAGAGCTTTTAACAAATTTATTGCTCAAACTCACATGCAGTACACAAACAACTATTTTTCTTGCATTATATTTATTATTGCGTATCTAAATCACAACTTAAAATAAGCAACTTAAAACCGCATATAATCTTAGCCATAACAAGATTTATTATTATTCATCATTCTCATTGTGGCTAAGTGCCACACACACACACGTATATATATATATATATATATATATATAACTTATAAGGACTCACCCTCCATGCACTTCCTTCTCACGTCAACTTCTCCAAATCCCTTGAAACTCTTAACCTGAGTTCTCCGATTCGGATGTTTTTTCGCTTTTGGAGGCTTCCTTATTCTTCTTTCCCTTCCTTCCCCTCTTTTTCTCAGCCTTGGACTCCTTATCTGGATGAACAAAATCGGAGATCTCCACATGGACGCCGGGGTCATTGGTGTTGTAGCTCCCTCCCATCATGATCGAGTTGTTGACTGCTTGGAAGTTGCTGTTGACGTAGGTCCTCAAGGCGTCCGAGTCTCCTAGCTCCGGTTGGTCCCCGCAGAGCCCCGAGGACTTCTCGTCGAGCTCACCACGGAGGGTGGCCCCAGTGTTCGTGCCGGCTAGGGTTACGATCCTCGTGCCATTGTCATCCTCGTCAAAATCTTCTTGGCCAGCTTGGACGGAGCCTAGCTTGTGAATGTTGGTCAGGCGATGAGTTATGGTCGAGACCATGTCTCGGACTTCGCGGTTGAGGTGCTTCTGCCTCTCTCCCTCGGAGGACGATCCGCTCGGCTTGACTGAATCGCTGACCGCCATGTTTTCGGGCTAAAAATTTTGAAAGAAGAAAAATGGGACAATTGAGAAGTTTGGTTTTGTGTTTTGCAATGGAATGGATGAAAAAGAAGAGATAATAATATAAGGAGTTGAGGGAATAAAGTGATGCCTTATTGGACAATCCAAGGATACAATAAGTATGTTTGGAGCTAAAGATATTTAAAAAAAAAAAAAAGAAACAAGAGATTCTGAGCAAATAGACAAAAGAGGAAAAGCGAGGAGGAATCGCTTGACGATGTGTTCAACTTGGTACACTGCTTTTTGTGTTTCGTACGCTGCTACATGGCATTCCTCCCATATATCATTTGTAACGTGATTTATATTATATTTTATTAATCATATGATTTAAATATAATATTTTTTGAATGATATTACCTTTATACATCAATATTTGACTAGTGAAATATAACAAGATTCTAAATAAATAATTATATATAGTTCAATTAGTTATTATAAGTTTTTAAATATAAAGTTATTAGTATATAATGATATGTGCTACCGTATAAAATACATTTCATATATATATATATATATATTTATATGCATGAGACTGAATTATCCTTAACTTGGAATTAATAATAGCTTGATGCAACTTTTCTTCTAGTCATGTGCTGTAGAAAGAGCGGGATATCACAATGCTAATTGGCTAAAGAATCTTTAAGGAAGCACTAAATGGAGGCATCAATATCAAATTTTAATTAGTTATTTAGAGCATCTTTAATGAAGTGTTAAATGGATGTATCAATGTCAAATATTTATTGACTACTTAGAGCATCTTTAATGGAACGCTAAATGGATACATCAATATCAAATTTTAACATTGAATGGTTGCCTTGTCCCTTTTTTTTTTTTTTTTTTTTACCTTCATTATTGAGTAAATTGCATTGTTATATCCTAATCTTTTTGTTTTTGTTTTTGTTTTTTTTTTTGCATAATAAACAAAAAATTTTTAATTTTGATAATAAATTGCACCTTGAACTTCTGTTAACTAACAAGTGTTATCAAATTAGCCTTTATATATATATATATATATATATATATATATATGTATACGAGATTCACACGTTATTTGGTTTGAAAAACGATGAGTTTTTCCCTTTATGTGCAAATATCATACTTCAAACTGTCAATTTTGATAGTGCCTATTAATTATTGAACCTCGAATTGATATTGATTTTAAAGTTCAGAGTGCAATTTGTAAAAATGAAAGGTTTGAAGTTTAGAGTACCAAAATTATTTCCCCACCTTTTTTCTATATATTTTTTTTTCAAAATTAATGTTTAGTTGTGCTTTATACATTTATGTGCATTTTCGGTTTTTCCCTCTCTCTTTATATAGACATTTTTCGAACTTTCTTGTATGATTGTATCAAACCCCTTACTTGAATTTTATTTTTCTGTAAAAAAAAAAATATATTAGGAACATTTATTAGAATACTATCTTTTTATGAAAATAAATCGTAATTTTTTTAATAGATATATTTTCTAATTATTGACTGATGTAATATTCTTTTTCACACCTATCAATAATTTATTTATCTCCTTTTAAAAAAATTTATTTATCACGTCACTTGGTATACAAAAATTCGGATTATAGGATGTTTCTAGCACTATTTAAAAAAAAAAAAAGATTAACAATATACTTTTTAGAGGATTTATGTGGATTGTTCATTCTTGATTAAGAAAGATACATTTATTTAGGGGAAATTGGAAACACATTTTTCGATTTATATTCGTGGCTATCACATATTGATGGATGAGAGGCCAAGAAGTGACGTTCCTTTCCTTATTTATTTATTTGGCTAAAGAGTGACGTTATCCTACATTCCTTTGTCAAAAAAATAAAAATAAAAAATTATTACATTATATTATCGATCTTTATTTATTAATTTACATAGAATTTAGTCTAAATTCTAATTGAAAAAGAAAAGAAAAGAAAAAAGAAACAATTTGGTTAAATTTCAGCCTCTTGTAAAAGGAGTAGGTAAACATCATTCAACTACTTATTGAAGCACATTGACCAGCCCCTTTGATAACAACAAACTTTTTCTTTATTTTTTAATAGCTTCAAGCGTCAACAAATAAGGGAATTTTTTTTTTCTTCAAAATAACATAATAATAATAATAACAACCAACGCTTTCATTAAAATTTCGAGAATTTTCACCTTTGAAAACTTGACAAGATATTATAATGTTTGAAACTCACTTAGCTGTACTATTGATAAGATTACTTACAAAAACTCCTTTTATCTTTTTTATAAATATGAAAGTAATAATCGTTAGGTCTTTTATTTTACACAATGAGTAGAAATTATTATTTTAATGATTTGATTGAGTAATTATTCAACAATCGAATTTATGATTACAGTAATTATATAACGAGCGTTATAAATTTTTTAGTCTATACATTCATATATGAAAGTTAAAGAAATTAATATAATAATTAAAAAACAATTCTTATCCGTAAAGTTAGGACCTTAAAAAAGATATGTAATATTGTCTAAATACTAGGCAAGTAAAACGGTGTCTAAAATTGTCTGGACATATATTGGTAGTTGGTTGGGCAGTTCTTTGGTCACGGGTTGCTTCAATCCATCGCAAAATAAAAGCAAACACTAATTATTACTAATTACTAATTACTATCACTAATTAATTAACTATTATTCAACAAAAAATTAATTAACCAAACCCACTTAGAGAAAACAACAAAACAATTCTTTGCCTTTGCCCCCCAACGAACGGAAAAAAAAAAAAAAAACATGTAAATGAAAATATATTTTCTTGTACCCATTTTCAAAGAAACTCTTACCAAATTCAATCACAGAGTCCAAAATAAACTCACAAAAAACAAGAAAAGAAAGAAAAAGATAAAAGGAGAAAAAAAAAAAAAAACCCCTCCAAATCCCATTTCTGAAACGTGAAATCAGTTTCTTGATTTTTGCCAGTACTTCTACTTTTTTTTTTTTTTTTTTCCGTTCTTATGGGTTAATGAAAACACCAAATTAAAGCTACATTACTGTATAGAAGAGCTTCCCTTCCCTTGTTCAGGTACATTTCTTTGAACCAAAACACATCTTTCTTTTTTTTTTTTTTTTTTTTTTTTTTTTTTAACCTTGCTTTATTTGGGTATTTGCAAAACTCTCGAAATTTATAGGATTTTCTTTTCTTTTCTTTTCTCTTTTTTTTTTTTTCTTTCTTTCTTTCTTTTTTTTTTTTTTTTTTTAGAGTAATTGGAATTTGGAAAAACAAGTAACCCTTCTCTGCACTCAAAATCTTCTACTCCAAACTTTTTTTTTTTGAGTTTTTTTTCCCCACCTTGAATTTGAAAACTGAGAATTCAAAGAGGAAAACATATACAAATATAAATGGATATATAATATTTTTGTATAGTTTATTACAGAGAATTGAGATGCCGAATGGCGGTGAAGATTTGGAGAGGCAAGGCAATTCGAGTGTGAGTGAATTGAGCGAGGTTAATCATCAGGGACAAGTGACCATTGTTGTTTCTGAGGGAACAGACTCCATTGCAAACTTGTCTTCAAAAGATGTCTCTTTACCTAAAAAAGGCTTCTTGTCAAGAACTAACAGTTCTGATGAAGAATGCAGGTAAAACCAAGTTCTAACTTTGGCACAAATTTTATGGATCATAAGTTACATTTTCAACTTTTTTTGTTGTTAGAGACAAATTTTGAGGATTATTTTGCATGTATGAGGTTAGGATCCAAATGGGTTTTGGTTTTTTGTGCTCCTGATTTGGTTTGGAAGTGAGAATTTTTATCAGAGAATAATAGAAAGCCATTTGGAATTTTTAGTTTACCTTGGATTTGGCATTCATCTTATTCGAATTTGGAACGACATAGAAGTAAGGTGTAAAGTGTGCTATATGACTGAAATGATAAAAGTTAATGTAGTTTCTTCTCTCAGGTAGAATTCTGACAAGATGGTCAGAAAAGCATATTTGACTAGTTGAACTTCAGTAAGTTGCAGTCTTATGGCCGGTTTTTCTGATCGTATCGTGTAGATAATTTATTAGAAAAAAGCAACGCGTACAGTTAAAATTTGAGTTACTTTTATCACGTGAGATCCAATGACGAAAATTTTAATTGTCCAAATCTGTATGAACTAATCTAGTAGTAGATGTTATGTCAATAACATATGTGTTATTTTATCCCTTTAACTTTTGTTTGGCAAGCTGTTGTAAGTTTTAGTTGAGATTTTTAATATTATCTTAGATAAATTGTAAATTTATTGGAAATTTTTTTAACCAATCGGTAAGATCGATTAAGTCTTAAAGTATATGTACAACCTTGATTCAAATAATAAAAAAGTACTAGTTTTGACTTGTCATACTGTATGGTGACTGTAAGTTTCCACCAAGACTATATTAGAAAAGTGAATGCGATAAATTGGTTGATCCTTAAAGCTATAGTCATAGAGTGAGAATATATGAACTATGCATTTGTTTTCTTTTGACATATTTGTCACATCTCCACTTTGTGCTTTATTAATTTTGACCACATATTAAAAAGTAAAAACCCCAATATGCGTACATTGCCTTTCCTTTCTTTTCCGTTCCCTTTTGTTTGCCATGAACTGGGTATGTTTATTGATGCTTCAAAGTTTAAATGGAACTAGAACCTTTACATGAGATGTGTTGTTCCTCAGAGTTTGTCAGCAGGAAAAAGAAGAATTACTCATCGATCTTGGATGCCACTGTCGAGGCGCCCTTGCGAGGGCTCACCGATCATGCATAGACACTTGGTTTCGTTCGAGAGGATCAAACAAATGCGAGATATGCCAGTAATTCATTCACTCAAATCTGTTATCTTCCAAATTATTTCAGTTATGAAGCTACATACTGTAAATCTTAATTAAACATTTCATGCAGAGAGGTAGCTACAAATGTTTCACCGCCAGAGTCGCAACCAATTGTATGTCCTTCATAACTTATGGTGCAAAGACTTTATAAGGTTCTGAAATTCATATGTTGATACATGCACAAAGTCAGCTAATAAATCATGTTTGATCATGGAAAAGTGTTCTTTTTTCCTTTTTTCCTTCACATTGTCTTAGACCGTCTGATCATTTCTGAACTGGAAAATTTAACCATCTAAGACAAACTTTTAGAGGGGGCAAAAAAACAAAAAAAAAAAAAAGAGGCTAAAATTAAACACTTACTAGTAATCAAGTATTATGAAGGAAACATGAGAAATGCGTTCTTAAAGTTTATGCTCTTTATTTAAAAGAATATTTGATCATCTCACTTGCACGTAGAGTTTTGATTCTGTAATATATTAATTGGAGCAGACAAATTATTGGGTTTGGAGGATTGACCCAACCGCTCAATCACAGAATCGTGAAAGGGTAAGGAAGTTTGCTCGTAGATCAGCTAGGATCGTCTCATATTCATGAAAATGGTATTTAACTCTGATTTTGCATGCAATGATCTATGAAACAGGGGTGTTTTAGCCCAATTTGGGTGGCATTTTCTATCCTTGTTGGCGGCTTGTTGCTGGACATCTTTATATCAATCACTCTTGGTGTCGCTGCCCTCCCAGTTAACATTATCATCGGTATGTTTGTTTTAATCTAGTGGGATTTTTGCCAAACGACCAACGCTCTCGATGATGTTAAATGGGACAATGTGTGGGAAACAATTGTGCAGGTGTTATCGTGGTGCTTGGTCTTGGAACCGCCCTACGACTTGCCTTGGAGTTCTGTCACGAGTGGAGCATGAGGAGAGTTGTGCAAAGGGTAGAAACAAATGTCAATCTTGGTTACCATCCCCCTCTATAGGTAAACCTGCACATAATTAGATGTTAAACTTAAAAAGCACTTCTTTTTGTTGTAAGTTTGTGAAACGTTTCTCCGCTTACATGTATGGGGCACAATTCACAGTTTCCCCAAGACTACACTTTCTGTCAACTTAAAACAACTAATTCGATCAATACATTGGAAGTTTATTTATGATTAGGACTCCACATCTTGTCTTTGGTTGTTATGTGATCATCCACAAACATGCTGTACTTCGTCTTGGAGAATCAACATTGCTCGGAATTACTCATAACAGAAGCAATTTTGCATAATTACTTGTTTAATTAGTGGAGCTTTTTGGTAATATTTTGCACCATAAGCTCGTATGAAATATTGATTTTTTTCTCTGAAAAAAAGGGTGATCGGTGGTGAAGAGTGTCTTCACGCCCCTCGTCCAGCGCCATTAGAAGAGAGGATCCAGACCCTGCTCGCATAAAATAACTGTTTGCGTGTATGCAAACTCCGAGGCATTCAAAGATAATTATATAGGTGTTGTTTTGATGAGAATGACTAAATGTTAATGTTACAAGGATTTGAGGAAATCCATATTGTGGTGGGCCTTTTTACTACGTATGCTGATACAAAACGGTGTGGCACACAAAGGAAAAAAGCAATCCCAATTAAAATCTGAAGAGAGAACAAGAGTATTCGTGCCTTTTTCTTTTGCTCTATTAGTTATTTATTCCCCACCCAGGATATAGAAAAAAAAAAAAGGAGTAGGTGGATTACTTATTTAATTATTTAATTATTTTTTAGGGGAAGGAGGAGATGGATTAGGTCGTTAGGATATGCATAAGATTTAGCTTGTTATCTATGATGTGTGTGATTTCTTTCTTTCTTTCTTCTCGATCGGTGTTTAGCGGGTGCGAGATGTTTTTAATGTATCGAGTCATGAACTTCAGTTTCAAAGGCTAGTAAAATTGTGTGATTTCTTTCTTTCTTTCTTCTCGACTGGTGTTTGGCGGGTGGGAGATTATTTTAATGTATTGATGAACTTCAGTGTCAAAGGCTAGTAAAATTGTGTGATTTCTTTCATCTCTTTCTTCTCGACTGGTGTTTAGTGGGGTATGGGATGTTTTTAATGTATTGAGTCATGAATTTCAGTTTCAAATGACAGTAAATTTGTGTGATTTCTTTCTTTCTTTCTTTCTTCTTGATTAGTGTTTAGCGGGTGTGAGATATTGGGTGCGAGTCAATCTCGACAGACTATTTATTATCTTCATTTGACATTGGGATATCTATGCCTTCATAATAAAGTTGTCTCGATACGACATCCTCTTTTTGTATTGATACATTAGTAGTGCAATAATTGATGGTTGGATGACGTGGTGAGACTGATATGGATTCCAAGCTTCTACGGCTTGGTTGATAAATTTGTGTTTGGCAGGCAAGAAAGTGGAAAGTGGAAATGAATTGGAATGGAGTCGTTTGAAGGGTTTGGGAAAGTGGAAAGTGGAAAGTGGAAACCGCAACTTTTGCTTTTTCTGTGATGGCGATTGAATAACGTGCTAGGAGAATATATATTTACAGTGCACTATTACTATATGGGACTAAAAACTATAGCTTTCTCTTTTCACGTAAGTGTTCAGTCGGTGGCGTATTATTTGTGACCTTACTTTTCTACGCTTTTTACACACTTCACCGATCCTTATTCATTGCTCTCTTTCAAGATTCCACTACCCATATACATTTATATACATACATATATATATATATATATAAGAATACTTTCTTATCCGACGGTACAACCTGCATAGGAGATTGACACAACTTGGTGAAGAGCGCGGCACAACCCGCTAGAGAAAGAGAAAGAGAGAGCTAGAGAGAGATTTAAAGAACTCTCTCATCCAACGGTGCCATACGGGAGAGTTATCGTATATATATATATATTCAGGATTGATTTTAAGGTCGTTATTATTCCAATAAATATAATTTTTTTGTTTTAAATTTATGTAACTATTAACTAATTTATTAGTAATGTTATATAAATTTATGTGTAACATGTTGCATTTTAAAACTTTTACTATAAGTGACATGTATCTAAAAAAATTATTAAACATCAATGAGATAGTGTTATATGATATTAGACTGATGTTAAATTTGTGGAACCGTATGATCGTCGGACTTAAAAATTCACTTATATTTTCAGTAAGAATTTGTTAAATGACAATTTTAAGAAGTGGAATTAGCATATTGATTTTTTTAAAGTTTTATTTTTGAGTGTTTAGTAAGATGGAGAGCATGTCGAAATTATTTTTGTTTTAAGTTTGTAAAGAATAATAATTATCTAAATAGACTTTTTTCATTAAGTTATTTTACGGAAACACTCGGACATTTTTGGATTTATAAAACCACAACCACCTTTATAACGGCAAATGCTCTTATATTAAAAAAAAAAAATAGTGTAACATCAATTCTGATTTTGAATTCTTTTAATACCAGTTCATGTAATAATAAATTATTATCTTTTTATAAATAAATACAGTCTTTTTGATATTAACAATCTATTCACTTTCGAAACTTGTGTTTTCTTATTAAAAGAACAAAGGAAGATAAAAATAAAAAAACATTGTTATTTTTTGGAGCCAATTACCTCTTATTTGAAAATTTTTAGTGTCACATAATTTTAACAATTTAGAATTTCATCTCATAGGATATTCTTCTCTTATTATTACATCACTTTCCTAAAAAAAGATTATGGAAAAACGTACTCCCCGGAATGGATTTTGTTGTTGTTGTTGTTTAAAAAAAAAAAAAAAAAAACTTGTAGATGTGAGATTTAAACACTATATTTTTAAATAAAATCATTCATAAATTATCGTTAAATTATATTTATAATCATGATATTGTTTTTTTTTTTTTTCAATAAAGATAAAGAAAAATCTGAAAAGGTGATGATTGATATTAACACATTTTTTTCTAAATGTCATTAACGAGGGTCTTCAGAAATAAATAAGAATATTCATTTAACGCCTTATGAATCAAGCGTATCATTCGATAAGAAACGCGTCATTTTAATCTCACTTATATGTTGACGGTATCACTTGGTTGTTTTGGTGAAGGGAAGGAAGTGAGAGTGCAGAAAACAGTGAACACAGAGTAGTGCTACACTGGGCTCAACAATAGCAAAAAAAAAAAAAGAACAGAAAATAAAAAATAATAAATAAATAAGAAGAAAAAAAAGAATAGTCAATAGTGGAAGGGAGGCTCAAAAGCAAGCGACGCGGTCGCAAGATTGCAGGAGAAAACTTACAGGAGAAGGAAACGGGTTATAATACCGCACGTACGAGCTACAGAAACACAAAACAACCACCCAATCAACTTCCAACAACAGCAAAACGGATTAAAAAAACGTCCACGGTTCACACACGGCTCCTTCCAAACTGACAAAAAAAAAATTTTAAAAGATTAAAATTAAAAAAAATAATAATAATAAAAAGAAAAAAACAGACACACACACAACAACATAATCTCACACAGAGAGAGACACTCATGCACGCACAGCGACAAACGATCAATCAACCAAGTGACTTAATCTGAAAGGATTTTTATTAATAAAGTCTCTGAAACTCCCCGAAACAAAAAAAAAAAAAAAAAAAAAAGGTTTGGAAAGAGAAAAAGAGAGAGAAAAAGTAGACAGAGAGAGAGGAGAGAGAAGGAAGAAAAGGAATTTTGGTGGGTGAGTGATCGGAGAAGAAGATGGGAACGGTGTCGTTGGAGTCGCTGCCGTTAGGGTTCCGGTTCCGGCCGACGGACGAGGAGCTGATTGACCACTACCTCAGGCTTAAGATCAACGGCCGTAACGCCGACGTCCGCGTTATCCCCGAGATCGACGTCTGCAAATGGGAGCCCTGGGATTTGCCTGGTATGTTTTCTCTTCTCTCCTCTCCTCTGCTATTTTCTTTTCTGTTTCTCTTCAGTCTTCGTAATCTCTTATATATATATACAACATATATATATATGTATGGATTCGCTTGATTTGGTTATTAGTATTCTAATGGCGAATTTGAAGATGTGTGATTCTTTTGAATGGTTAGGTTTGGTTTTTTTTTTTTTTCTTTCCTTTATTCCTTAGCTGAAACGATTTGCGAATTATTCTTCCGCGCACATCACTCGCGAGATTCCCTATAATCTAGGTTATTATCGTTTCTTCTTAAAAAATTTGGAGCGACTAAGGTTTTTCTCTCTCTCTCTCTCTCTCTCTCTCTCCTGAAAAGTAACAGAGTCCCGTGTGAGTTCGAGCTCTGTTAGGTTTTAGCTCTTAGTTAATTACAATTTCTTCTTCCTAACTTTTCAGAAAATTAGGGGAAAAATAGGTTGTTTTTAGGAGAAAAATTAAAATTTTTTGGATGATGAAGTTTGGGGTTTATGACGTTTAATTGTTAAACCAGAAGGGAGAAAGAAAAATGACAGTGACATTAAAATCTTTGAAGAAAGATGATGATTTTGGGGATTCTTTGATTTGCAGAGTTATCGGTGATAAAGACGGATGATCCAGAGTGGTTCTTCTTCTGTCCACGGGACCGGAAATACCCAAATGGTCAGCGGTCGAACCGGGCCACAGAGGCCGGCTACTGGAAAGCAACGGGCAAGGATCGGACGATCAGGTCTCGCGGCTACAGGTCAGATTCCAATCCCAATGGCTTGATTGGTATGAAGAAAACCCTTGTCTTCTACAGAGGGCGCGCTCCCAAGGGCGAGCGCACCCATTGGATCATGCACGAGTATCGCCCCATGATAAAGGACCTTGATGGAACTGGCCCTGGTCAGGTAATCACAATTCTAAGCTCGTTTCTCGTTTCTTTCTTTATTGCCATTGATATTTTCTTGTTTTACTGCTTGGTTTTTCCTGCTTCGTCTATATTAGCTCATTGTTGTTCAACTTTATTCATTTCTTTGTAGAGCTTTCAGAGCCTAAATAATTATAGGTTTTTGTAAGTGTGGCAGCAAGCGCCACTTGTTCGTCGCTAACGGATTCGATATTCAAACTTGTCTCATTGACGAGGAGAAGAGGGCGATTGTGCCTTGCCTAGAAAGTCCGTACCAGAACTATCTGGTTGTATCCATTTTGGCAAGGATGAAATTTTTTAAGCTGATCGATGGTCATCAGTTGTGTAATTTCTGTAGGTTCATAGTTAATGCGTATGGTATTTTCTTCTTAAAGTTTGTGTAATTGTGAATTCAAGCTTCACTTTTTCCTTTGCTAATAGATTTTGGAGAAGAGTGTTATATTAGTTTTGGCCATGGCGAGATTTTGAAGCTGTTTTATGATTATCAGCTTTATAATTGCTGTATGTTCACAGCTAATGTTATCATGTCATTATGTGCATTTTTATCCAATTTAATGCCTTTAGTTTCCACATGGTGCAGGAACCATTTGTTCTGTGTCGCTTATTCCGAAAGCCAGAGGAGAAATCGGATGCTCCCAAGTTTGATGAGGCAAACCAAAGTGGATCACCTCCCACTTTAACCAAGTCTTCTCCTGATGACACCTCGTCGGATCTGCTTCAAGAAACTGCAATGTCAGGTATGCCGGCTGGAGAGGAGCCAGAAGTTATATACAGGTGGTCACCAGAGAAGTTGGACACCGTGACCCCTAGTGCTCCGGGACCTGTTGAAAGTGTCTCCAATAGTAATATGGCCTCCGACGTGGAAGATCATCCAACAGATCAGGATACTCCTAAAGGGGTAAGATGATTTGCAGCAGTGTTGTGACATCATTCTATACACTATAATTATGAAAAACTGAACTAACAATGTTTTTCTTATTAATTGGTGCCCATGCAGATGGAAGAAAATTTAAAATTGTATGACTCTAACTATGAGCAAATTGATTTTACACCTTTATCACCGTTGCAGCCACAGATTGACTTGTGGCCAGAACCACTTTCTGTTAGTTCACCTTATGATTTTGGCAATGATATCAATGGATTTGATTTTATGGACGGCACTGGTGAACAAGAAATATCTATCTCAGACTTGTTGGAAGAGGTCCTCCAGAACCCTGATGAGAGTTCATGCGGAGAGTCAATTTATCAGAAGAACTTGGTCATGGAGAAGGATGGCCATTTGTCTAATTTGACGCAATCGTTGCAGAATGTACCACCAGGAAGCTTATTCAATGTTCCAGACAGCTACGTGGATCCTCAAACAATCGAGGTAGGTGTAAAAAGATATTCCCTAGTTACTAGTAAGCCACCATTATTAGTACTTTCTCGTAACGATTTTGTCACTTGTGGCTTTCTAAAAGATTTCACAATTTTACAAACACTTAAAAACTTTTATTCGTACGGTTGACTTATAGTTTGTTGGATGATAATCTCTACTTTTCATCGTGTGGTAGCATGGCATGGATGCCAAAGAAGTGTTGGAGATTCAACCTCTATCTGGACCTTCTCGAGCTGAAACCCCATATGCAAATCAAGAACTTAAAATGGGATACATGGGTCAACCTGGTTATAATATGGTTGGACAAGTTTCTGTTCCTTGTAAAAATGCTCTAAATTTATGTCGTAACATGTCGAATAATTTATCAGAATCAATGAGTAGGAACGTTCCAGCTAACTACTATGGTCAAAACGGGGAAACTGGAATTAAGATTAGGTCTCGTCAGCCTCAACGGCTAATTTCTGATAATTTTATAAGTCAAGGCAATGCTCCGAGAAGACTTCGTTTACAGACGGACATATCACCTGGGTCAACTGCAAGTGACAATGTCAGAGATTCAAACAAGAGCTATGAAGAAGAAGAAGTACAGTCATCTGCTACTGGGGTAGGTTCATTAGGTGAAGCTATTCTTAGGGATTATGATAATATCGATTTAGCACAGTTTGACTCTGTCAATTGTCCCCTGCAGGCCAGCGAGGCTACAGAGCAGAGTTTCACCGTTGATGGGCAGGAGAAAGAGCATTCTAGTGGTCATCTTGCTGCTGGGACTGGAATCAAGATTAGGACCCGTCAACCTCAATCGCGATTGGTTTCAAACAGTCCCCTACCAGAAGGCAGTGCTCCAAGAAGAATCCGCTTACAGATGGATACCGTGCCTCGATCATTTGACAATGACGACGTCAAAGATTCAAACCAAAAGAAAGAGGAAAATGAAGAGGAAGATGAGGATGAACTGCAATCTGCTGTAACAGAGGTAAGGATTACTAGGTGATGCAAAGCTATAGGATCTCTAGTGAAATTAATCGTCAAATACCCACTCCGATTTATTCACATAATTTTGCACATCAGGACTCTCTGGAAGATACGGACAACAGCGAAACAGATGATGAAACAGAAGATGAAGCGGTGTCGTCTTCTACTGAGGTAATAATCATCAGTTAATTCCAGTCCCAATTTGGATAGTTACATCATTATGCTGATCATATTGTCTATAATGTTCTTCTTAGACCCCAGAAGCTACAAAGCCGAGTCCTTTCCTCGATGGACAGGATAAAGAGAGTCATCTTTCGAAGTCCGACACAATCAAGGAAATTGCTGAAGAATCCTCCATAGAACTGACGGATGAAAGCAGGGACTATTCTGAAGAATCCTCTACAAAGCTGACTGAACCAAAGCTAAGGCTTAGAGCAAAAACGAACGACATGTTGCACGGTTCGATAGGCCCGTCGGAGCCATCGGAGACGGTTGTTCATCCACGTCGTGGCCCTACTTCATTATTTATCTCGTTTGGGGTTTCTGCGGTTGTAATTCTGTTCTTGGTTTCCATTGGCTTATTTAGAGCTCTTGATCTTGGTGTTGTTTAAGTATATAGGAGGTTTGTTGTAGCGTTATGTTTCTCTTTTCTTCTTGGACAGGTTAATGTTGGTAACTTTCACTACTGCGTATGTATTGAATCAGATTATTTTTGTAGCACAACATCTGAAGTATTCTCTCACCTCTCTCTCTCTCTCTCTCTCTCTCTAAGAAAATATGGACTTGTTCCAAGCATAGCATTTTTTTTCCCCTTTTAAAAAGCGATCATTGGTACGATATTATTTCCCGTCCTCTTAGTTTTCGTTTATAGCAGAAATTTAAAGGCCGGCATTAGAATAAAAAGATTCAAGATACATTCAGTTTCATCTATACCATTGCAAGTCCGGTGTTACTGGTATCGAACCTCGAATCGACATTCGAAGGGGGGAAAAAAAAAAACACAAAACAAAACATAACAAGCATTCGTGCCCATGGTTTGTTCAATTCGTACACGTTGAATTTTCCTCCATTGTCGGTGCATTAATTGGTATAGAAATTGTGTCACATTAATTAAGCCATTGGAATATTTATAAATAATAACATGTCCCACTTGGATGCTTTTTTTTTTTTTTTTTTAATGTCCCACTTGGATTTTATTTTTGTGTGATTTCGGGTAAATTTTTTTTTCTTTTTTCTTTTTTTTTTTTTTTGGCAGTTTTTGTCACTTCGAGTTTTTAAGGATATGGTTCTCAATATTGTAAGGATATTTACTTGTAGCATCTCCGTACCATAGTGACATCACTATCCATCTAATGCTAATAATTATATCAATACTAAGATTTTTAGGTGGTGTTAAAGGCTCGAATTTTTTTGTTGAGAGAGGAAAAAAAAAAAAAAAAAGAAGAAGAGGATCCCTCGTTTCTTCAAACCTTTTGAACTAACGTTACAATAAAAATCTACTAATATCATAATTGAAATGGTAATTGATCTAACTTAAAAATCTTTATTGTCGACAATCAAGATCCATAATCAATTTCAGTAGATATTTTGCATCAAAAATGTACTTTTATTATCACAAGTGAGATAGTAAAAAATCGAACCAAAATCACTTAATACTACAAGGTATGATTCTTTAAAAACATTGTATAAAAAAAATTATAAAAATCTTTATCATCTAAAAACGGTGGGCAAGTCACGGAAATAGAATGGGGAAGCCGTTTCTTCAAGCTAGAGAAGCAATTGCCGGCGCCACCTGTTTGCTTGTGTGGTGTTTGTTTATTTTGTTTTTGTCTGTCCTCTTTTTTTTTTTTTAATTATTATTGGTCTTATACATTCTGAATTTTTAACAAAACAGTTGACCTTGACTTTAACCTGAGGATTGTGACCAAAAATAAATAAACAAATAAAAGGGATAAAGTTTCGGACTTTCTTTGTTCAGACTTCAGATATACGTATGACAACCAAAAAAGAAATAATTACATAAAATATCTATTTTTAGAATTTTATTTTGAAATATATTTATTTTTTAATAATGTTATATATATATATATATATTTATTTATTTTTTTAAAAAATAAATATTTATAGTACTTATTTTATTTTTTTTATTATAATTGATATTTTTTTATTTTTACACAGATTTTTTATTTTTTATTTTTGTTTTTTGATTTTAATGATGAATAAATTTTTTTTGATAAATATAAATTATTTTTAATAAATCAAAATTAGTTATAAATATCAAAATAATTATAATTAATATAAAATCTTTTCTACAAAAATGATGATTTATATTAAATAATAAGCACAATTCAAAATATTAACAATAAAGATTGATAAATATTCATACTTTTCATATAAAAAACCAGTGAATTCTTTATGAAAAAACATATTCGTTTATGTAATCCACTATAAATCAAATGGTTGTCATTTATGTCTTAACTAAACAAATTGATAATAAATGGAATCAAATTTTTTATGAAAAAAATATTATTATTTATATAAATTAGTATAAATGAAATCGAACATATATTTATGATAAAAGACATATGAAGGGTAAAATTATCTTTATAATTACTCTTTTAGGCATTTATGTAGATAAAAAAAATAGACATATTTCAAATCAATACCTCTAATTTTAACATCTATGTAAATAACCCTAAAAAAAATTACAGTTGTGTTTTTTATTTGCTAAGCGGGGGAAAAAAATTATTGGTGTCATCCCACTTTTCATATTGTTGTCTATAACAGAAATTTTTGATGCTCATGCAATCAATAGAATAAAAAAAAACTTGATCCAATTGTACTAGAATGATGCGTCTAATTTACACAAATCATCATGACTCACCATACAACATATTGAGACAACAAGAGCATTTTTTTTTTAACTAAGGTTGTTGAATATCAAATTTAAGGGCATCATAAAAAGAAAAAAGTGAAGGGTATCATTATTGATGTATTAAAAAATATATCGATCTCGATGATGAAAACAATAATAGATTAAACTCAACCGTGAAACGTTAATATTATAAGTAGAAGTGAAATTATCATACTAAACCTATAGGTACTAATGCTATGCAACAGCTATCAAAGGTTATGGTCTACTGGTTAAGATACCTTTGTTAGGCATCTCTCTTTCGTCCACTTGGATTCGAATCCCGTAGCCTCTCATAAGGCCCCCGCTTAAGTTTTGACTGTTGATGCTTTGGATTGGTGAGTGTAGGTGGCAAGTCCTGAATGGATGACTGAGAGAAACTAACATAAGGTCTTGATTGTTTTTTGGTGCTTCCGGGACTGTAACTTGCCGAAAGGGGATGGAGGGTGGGATGGGGACCATCTAATCCTTGTTTCTGCCATTTTAAAAAAATGCTATGCAACATTGAAACTTGGTAAATGAAGAAAAGATATAAATAAGCTTATAAATTTCTGCTACCGGGCTGAAGCTTAACGTATATATAGATTTTTATAGTCAAGATATAAACTAGAATCTACCGAAAATGTCCTTTTCGGCCTCTTTTTTTTTTGGTGAATTTTGACTCTATATATATATATATATATATATATATATTACCCTTTTCATGTAGATAATTAGTCAATAGAATAAGTCCTAAATTCTTTTTATAAGGGAATTTAGGATTTAATCTTATCCAAATAGTATAAACGTTAATACTCGATTTGGATAAATTTTAGGAAATGAATTTTAGACCGTTGGATTGAAGGAAGTAGATTTTAATAGTATGAGGAAAAATAATAGTATCCAACTATAAAATACTGCTTTTTTAAGCGTTATTAATTATGCATTTTTTTTGAAAATTTCATCAGATTTTACATAGCTTAGAAAACTCAAATAGAATTCCCCACCTAATAGAAAGTTCTCAGCAAAATAATAATAATAATGATTATGATAATGATAATAATAATTTGTGGAGTTTAACGAAATTGAACCTTATGTAAGCTAGCTTTAGTATTTGGGGCCAAAGTAGCAAAGGCCAGTTACGTTTTGCCAGCAGCCGACCGTAGTAGGCCAGATACTTCTTTTCCAAATATAATATAATAATGATGACTATAAAGTTCAAAGTAATGTATTAAAAGAATTTCCTTTTTATTAATTTCAAATTCTCCATCTAATTTGTCTTTATTGCTTTCAATTCACTTAATCTGTTGTGGGGTGCCGAGTTGATGTTCTCGGCTCCAAAAATAAAATAAAGAGTTTTCTTTTTAATAAAAGTCTTCTTGATATTCATGAAGTGTATATTTGGATAAAGAGTGTTGATTCAATTAATTCTCAGATAAATGATGCTGACTTTTATTAGTATTCAGATATTGAATGATGAAAGAAAGAGTTGAGGAATATTTAATGAAAAAAATAAAATTTTCACATTGTTTGGTAGAAGAGATTTAACACTTCATCCTCCTAAGATTTATGTCAAAATAGGGACAAAAATATTGTAATTTATAAAATATGGAACTTTAAACTTCAAGATGTTTCGATGAATATGTACGAAAAAGATTTAACACTTCATCCTCCTAAGATTTAAGCAAAATAGGGGCAAAAATATTGTAATTTATAAAAATATGGAACTTTAAACTTCAACATGTTTCGATGAATATATACGAAAAAATATAGAAAATTTTAAGAAAAAAAATATCATCCTTTTTTTAATATAAAAATCTTTCATTTATAATTAATTTTTCGTTTTATTACTATGGTCCTTCTACAAAAAATAGTTGAGATATTAAAAAATATCAAGAGTATTTTCATCCTTTCAAATTCCAAAACAATTCATTTCTTTATAGCTTATTTGATAATCAAGTTTTACTTCAATTAAATTATACTTTTTTATCTTAATTTTTATCTTTTTCTGAAAAATCAATAAAGTTTATAATTATTTTTTAAAAAGTCAACTCAACTCAAACTTAAAAATTTCAACTCAACTCAAACTCAACTCATTCATCAAATACCCTCTTAATTTATTTTGATTCAGATAAAACTCTCTAAAATTATATTTGCTCTCACATCAATCAACATAGATAAAATTAAAAATATCAACATTATTTTCATCCTTACGCCAAATTCCAAAACAATTCAATTCCTAATTTAATTTGATTCGGATAAAACTCTCTGAAATTACATTTACTCTCACATCAATCAACATAAATAAAATCAAAAAGAAAAAAAAAGGGTGGGTTGGACGACATGGATGGGGACCAGGGTAGAAGATAAGGATGGAGGAGCAGCCAAGAAAATGATTGAAATCTTTATACTTTCCAACCCTTTCTCTCTTCCTTTCATTTTCGAATAAGAAAAAGGATAATTTTTTTTAATAAAATATGAAAAAAAAATACTTTATTTAAGTTATAACTCCGAATTACTTTTAAAAAAAATTAAGATAAGATTTAGAAACTTTAGAGACTGTACTATTATAAGTTATTATATTAATTTTTCAACAGTTTTTTTATAATTGTGATTAATTTTACATCATATAATGTGAATTTTTAACTATAAATTCTAATAATTAAGACCACTAAAAATTTAATCATGTGATTAAATAAAAATACTTACTCATAAATATAAAAATATAATTACGTGTAAATTCTGTTATTCGACATCTCAATTTTGTCGAAATAGAACGGCCGTCCTTTAAAGCCGTTGAATCGAAAAAATGAATTATTTCAATGAGAAAGAAGGTTTACTATCTCTCTCTTCCTCACTCCAAATTTACTGAACAATAACGGCCGCTCTTAGGACCATTAAATCAAAAACGAACGCATATGATGAAAAAGAAGGTTTATTACAACTTCTCATATTATGATACTTCTGTTCCTCAGTCTCTCTCTCTATCTGAGTTCGAGAGTGTCAAATAACATAGCTATTTTATAATTATTACAGTAAATTTTTCCTTACCTAAAAAGGTTGAAAATTATATCAAAACACATATTACCATATTTTTTTTAATTTGATATAATTTTAATTTATTAGAATATTTATCTTGACCTATCAAAGAATTTTTTGGGAAAAAAAAATACAAGAACATAATTTAAAAAGAAAAAGGAAAAAGAAAAAGAAAATGGTCAAGATAAATCGAAAAACTGAACGAGGCACCTGAGGAGACGTCCACGTGGAAGGCGATCATCCAACGTCACAGCATCAAAAACAAATCCAGACCATCTATTAATATATAATTATTAATTCTACTGTTCTGTAACCATATTATATCGTCATCATCGTCATCCATTGAAGAACAAACCAGAACCCAAAAAAAAGCCCACAGCTTTTCTATTTCCATTTCCCCAGCTTCACGATTAACACATTTCTCATCCCTTCCATATATAGTTATTCATATATATATATATATATGTCTGTATCTCCAAATTCCAATTGTGATAAATTATATATTCTAGAGAGAGAGAGAGAGAGAGAGATTTTAGAGAGAGAAAATGATACTGGTGGCGAGTGTGGCGGAGCTGATGGAGGAGTACACGGCGTTGCTGGCTAGGGTTTTGGAGCATTTGTTCAATACGGCGCCGTTTCCGCGCCGGGTTCGTTTACTCATCCTCCGCAACCTTCCCTTCGCTTCTAACACTCCTCGTCCTCCTTTGATTCGAAATCCAGCCCCTGCTTGAAAAAAAAAAAAAAAAAACTTTTTTTTTTGTTCCCTTTTGTAGTGAGATTTTGGGAATGTTGTTGTAATTTTTAGATTTTTTTTTTCCTTATTTATTGTGTTGCGGGATTTGTCTTTTGTTGTAACATATCTAATAAAAATGGAGACTTTTTCTTTTTGTGGTTTTTTCTTTTGGTCTTTGCGCTGTAATTTTTTTGTTTTTGTTTTGTTTTTCCTTTAGATTGAGATGAAGGTTGTAAGGAAAAATAAATTAGTCTTGTAAAATTACTACCATTTCTGCTTTATAGAATGATGAATTGAATAGGAAAATTTTGAAGTTGGCTCAAGTAAACATAATTTCGAATTGTCTTATATTATATGTGTGTGTGTTTGTATAATTTTATTTGGAAATCATCTTGTGTACGGCAGCCGTACGTCCGGCGCAAATTGGGATACAACCCAGAGAGAAAGACAATCGTCGGCTGCCCAAGCCGGAGGCTCATCGGTGCTCGTCGCGATCGTCGCCAGAGACAAGCATAGAGACACTAATACCGCTTACCCACATTGCCGGCGTTCGACCCACTGCCGCCACCCTCAGAGCTCTCCCCAACCTCCCTTCTCATCCACAAGAGACGTGGAAGAAGAAGCAGACCGCGGCAAAAAAAAAAAAACATCGTCAAAAGGTTCTGAGCAGAACATGATTTCTCGCGCGTTTTAGTAATTTCCGGCAACACTCACCTCTCTTGGGTTGTATGCCATCACAACATAGCTCTCTCTCTCTCCCTCTCCCTCTCATCGGTGCCGTCCATTTTGCATCCAACGGTCACGGATGAAGTGCAGCACATACACCACTACCGTATGGGTGAGCCCTTATATTTTATATTAATTATTTTCCTCATGATTAACATCCCAATTGGATTTATGTCTGGTTTAAGATTTCTTGTTTTAAGGTTTTTCTGTCTAAAATTAACTGCGAATTCCGGAATGGAGATTTTAGTTTTAAAAAATAATAATAAAAAAAAGGGCATATACATTGTACTACCACCTTCTAGAATCTCTCTCCTTAAGTGACTATGGATATGGTAGAGTGTAGATATCTAGACATTATTCGCCTGGGCGTTTCTTTTTTTAATAATTCTTTTCTTCTCCACTATTTGTTTCTTTTTGTTCATTTATTTATGATTGTATGACAGAGGGTTGAGGGTGGGTTGGCCTTTGGTGTACACGAAGCGGCGACGTTTTGGAACCTTTGAGAAGGAATAAGAGAGGTCAAACATCGTTTGATCCGAACTAATTGAACTGAATCCTGATTCAAAATTATGATTTTCATATGATATATCAATTACGTAATTTGAATCCGGATCAATTTACTCTTCAGTCAATTATTCAATATTCTTTTTATCAAATAATCATCATAGTCGTGTTTTCTTCCGTTTGTCACAAAAAAGAATGATAATAAAATGTTTGATAAGTTCAACGTATTACTAATATGATATTTTAAATTTTAAGGTAAAGTAATACAACACATATTCTTCCATATTAAAATTGAGATTATTCCCCTTATTTTTTATTATTTTAGATTTTTTAATCTTTTAAAGAGATAAAAACGAGCATTATCTCGTTTGTTCTTCACTTTTTTGTTTGCACTAATCCAGCGACTTGTTTACGCTACTTGTATTGATAATGTTAGGTTTGAAAGCGATGTCACGGGATGTTTTGTCTTTAATGAACTTTATAGGCTAATAATGAATTATTGTCCTTTGAAAAAAAAATCGACATTTCTAAACTATTATTCTAGTTTTACTACTCTTATAATCCGTTTGGTGAAACGGTTTGAGTTGAAATTTTTAAGTTTGAGTTGTTTGACTTTTTAAAATTTAGTTATAATTTTTGTTGACTTTTCAGAAAAAAAAACAAAAATTAAGATGAAAAAGTACAGTTTAGTTTAAGTTGAATGGGTATGCCAAACAGCCTATTAGGGGGTGTTTGGGTGATGAGTTTAAACTCATCACCATCAACTCAATTTTTGTTTTTTTCCTCAAAAGTTTTTTGTCTTTTCTGAAAAAGTCAACCAAAATCACTATTTAAACTTACAAATCTTAACTCAAACTTACACACCAAACACCCCCTAAGTCTTTTAATTAAATAAATATTAAAGATAAAAATCTGAACAACTATTAAAAGATGATAAAAAATGTAAATATCTCTATTTGAATGGTTGTTTTTTTTTTTTTAATATTCTCTATAAATTATGCTTTAAAGTTGAAGCAGTTTGAACCGAAATGCAAATAATTCAAATTATCACTTGAACTTTTGAATTTTAACAAATAATTAATCTTCTTATAAAGTGTCGTAAAATGTTCTGAAGTCATTATAATATTAACGAAAATACTATTTCGCTCACATTTTCTAAACTTGTGAACATAAGCTTATTTGAAGGACAAATATTTAAATTTCAATTAATGCATCACATGTCCCGAAACCATTTTTATTCAGCTTTTGATTCAAGCTTTAAAAACCATCATTGATTAGGGCAAGTTATCGAATAAAAATTCAAATGGAAACTTATCAAGGCAAAAGCAGCTAATATCCTTTTTGAAAATTACAACAATCTCAAGCTTTGGTATTTGGTTTGATTTAGATACTTTCTTCTTCTTCTTCTTAAAATGAATCACTTATCTACAGTGGTTTCATCCTTTAGTCTCTAATTGCCACGTGGCAACCACGTCACATGTCACATGACGATCCTTCAATCATCGCATAGCATTTTTTTTTAATTTTTGTTTTGCTTTTTTTGTTTATTTTGCGCGTGTTTGTTAACTAGTTCACTAAAAAAAACTGAAAAATTCTTCACATGGCCTCGGCTTCCTCCATATGGTTAGTTGCTCTCTTTACTTCTAGTTTCTTCCCGCGCATTATGAGGTGTCTTATTTTTTAACTAAAATTATGGGGATTTTTTTTTTTTTACTACTATTTTTGCTGGAAATTTTCTTGTTTTCATTTAGGCCTCAGCTTGGGCTTTGCTTATTTCTTCATGGTCAAGGCATTTAGTAGACTGGAAGGAGTCCAGGTTCTGTAATATTGGATTAGTCGATTTCTTTAGTTTGCTCTGTAGCTGAGCAGGCTTCCCAATATGAAAGTCCTGTATGGTTCATTATCTAAGAAATGGATTGAGTTGGATAAGATTGGGCTTGGCTCGAAACTTGGTTGGTTCAAGTACAAAAGACTTGCGTCTTAATTACAAAACTGGTACCCACTGAGTCCCACATCGATAAAAAGTGAGGACTTTAAGTGACACATAAGTATTTACAAATTTTTTTTCAATCAACAATTACTTGAAAATTGTAATATTAGAGTTACATCCTTGCAGTGTTAGGGGTAAGTGCACACGAAATAAAGAAAGCAAAATACTGGGTTACGATCATGAGATAAATACAAGTTAATTAATTTTTTTTCTTTTTTAATTAATGTAGAATGATTCCTAGCTTGTATTTAAAATAATGGGTTACGATCATGAGATAAATACAAGTTATTTTTTTCTTTTTTAATTAATGTAGAATGATTCCTAGCTTGTATTTATCCTTGATTGAACTAATGTTGGAGATTATATTTGTTTTCAGTTTGAAATTGAATGTTGGAAACTTGGGGAGAACATGTTAAGAAGTAGTAACCTAATTTTATATTACCCATAGCAATAAAATCGTAGAAGAAAAATAATAGAACACACGAATTTTTATACATGTTTGTCTCAATATGAGATTATGTCATGTTTCAGCCACTACAGTAATTCCCTATGATGATCAAGAAGTTTATATGTGAAATTCTTAAAATATCCTTAATAGAACGTTCTCGTAGCTCTAGGGATTTAGGACCCAATTGGGGACGTCTGGAGATGGTATTTTGGTGATTGGGTTGGAAATATGTGTTTAAGGGGAAATACTTCGTAAAAATTATGTGATACAGTAAATAGTGTAAAAATTTGAAATGTGTCCAGAAAAAAATATGCAAAATGGATTTTGTCTTGTTCGTCTCATCGTCGTGAGCATTTTGACATAAGAATTATCTCATTCCGATTTAAAATGAGAAAATTATAGATTTTTAAAGTTGTTTGAGTTTTCTAAAAATAAAAAAGAGAGAGTTTAATTTAGAGTTAGAAGTTTTGGATCCAGTTGATTTATCGTTTCCAAATGTTACTCCAAATGGGCTCTTAAATGGCCTTTTCTCCAACTCTCCCATTCCAACTCAGCATCATCTTTGATCTGAATGACTTTGAGAGCATACCGTCAACAAGTCAAGTGGAAGGAAAGAGATGATCAGCTAGATATTAGTAAATAGTGTTAATATAAAACGATTTTTTCATCCTTAAAATTTCTTCTGTATAATAATATCTTCTCTCCTTCAAAACTAATAGTTCTTTAGAAAACACTTTCAATATATCATAAATCTCAATACATTACAGTATGCGTTTGGTATGTCGTATATTCATCATAATACAAACTATTGATATATTTACTTTTTTTTTTAATCTATTTTTACCAATCACATCATAGATTCTCTCTTTTTCACCGATACACATTAGAATGATTATTTAAATATAAATTGTGAAGCTTAGAGAGAATAAGTGAAATTTGAGACTTTTAAAAATATTGAACTTCTATTTTAAAATGTCAACCTGTTAAGTGTTTTTTACGATGCGGGACTTGCCCACTCGTTTGAGCTGGTTGGACTTTGATATCATGTGAAAATTAGAGAGAAGAAGAGAAATTAGAGACTTATAAAGAGCTAAACTTCCATCTTAAAAAGTCAACATGTTAAGTAAACTGACCTAATACACTATATATATATATATATATATATCTATTATTGTTGTTGTGTTTTACAATATGGGACTCTAGTTTTTCTTACCCTTAATACAAACAATCCAAACACACATTATATTTAAATACAATGTAAAGAAAACATTCAAACACATATTATATTTTACATATTACATTAAAATACGATACAAAATGAATGTCTTTCAAACATACCATAATTTTCTCTAAGTTCATGTTAATATCCAATCATTTTGTTTTGCCATCAAAACACTACATGAAGAGCGCACGTGTCGTTTGTAAACATGGCTTTTTTGTTCAATTTCAATGGTGCAGTATTGATGTCAAGATACAATGAAGAAGTATGTTGGTTGTATAATTTGAGGGGTGAAATTATCATTTTTGTATGTTGTGATGGTTGGAACTCTTTTCTTTCTATTTTATGGCAATTTTTAAAATTTAAAAATTGAAAATTAAAAGCAAATGTCTTCCATGACGGGCCCTGTGGCGGGCCCACAAGCCGCTGAAGAGTGATCGGCGAAGAATCTCTAGTTTTTCGAAGTACAACACATTTCTGATACTTTCCGAGTCATTGTCCACTATAATAGTGGGCTCCTCAAACATTCACGAGCACAAAGAATGTTTGTTTGAGGAGGCCTCACTCAACTTTTGATTGTGAAATTTGAAATTTTAGTCCCCATTCATCTCAACAAAGGCAACTTTTTTACTAGCAAAAAAAAAAAAAAAAAAAAAAAGGCAACTTTTTTCAATTTTTATTTGTTTATTCATTTTTCAACCGATCTTTGCTTTGATGGGGTTTCCAGCTATTTGGAGAAATTAGGATGGTGAAAAGTTTACCATCCCAATTTTATGGCACTCTATTTTTTACAAATTTTTTTTTCAATTTCTTGAGTAGATAATAATGTAAATCTTTCTTAATGATAGAATTTCACATTGATATTGTGTGTTTTTAGCTATGGGATCTAATTAAAATCACATCAAATATATATATATATATATATACACACACACACACATGCAGAATAAACAGTTTTTATACAAATGGTGAGAAATAGAACTAAATACTATTATAGAAGTCTCCATAGTGTAAGATATACTTATTGAATTGACGGGTTTTAAACGCTATAAAGAAGAAAAATATTCGGTGGGAACCTTCCAAGTGTGTGGAGGAGCAATTTTGAAGTGACTAAAAAGTGGATATAAGGATGAGAACAATGTCCGATATATATTTCCAAATTCACCATTGGGAGATTGTGCAGAACCAAGTGCAGTGGTTTCTTTATTTATGAGCTAAATCAGAGCTGTTTTTGTTGAAGAAAAAGTCAAGAGTATGGACGACATGGTGACAATTTCTATTTGGCTTTTTAAAAAAAAAAAAAAAATTAATATAACTATAACCACTCTTTTTGGTTGGTTACTGCTTACCATACAAGTTTCACCCTGTTGAGGAGTTTATGGTACACATGTTACATAAGATTAGTCGGATTCTCGTCTCGGATACTCAATTATTTAAAAACAATTATTTCGCATATATGTATTATGTAAATGTCCATGGTTTGTGCGTAATTTATATGTTGAACCATGTAACAGATGTATAGTTATTTATTTTACTAAAGAAAATACAAAATATTTAAAAGAAAGGAAAATATAAAAGAAAGAAAGTTCTTACAAAAATATTCCTAAACGATTTGCAAAATAAAAGATCAAAACAACAGAACAAAATCAAAGATAGTAAAAGTAATGCTACAAAAAATATCATTGAGAAAAGAATATCATTTTCTCAGTTAAAAATCCCTTTCCTTTTTTACCTTAATTTAATTTTTCTGTAATACGTATGGTTATCACTTGCATGATCAAGTAAGAGTTGGATACATGTAGGATATGCATATTTATTCTTCTTTTGTTATTTAATCAATTAGATGAGAAAAGAGAAAGTGGATGATTATTGGTGGAATTGGTCTCAATGAAGGGTTATAATGTCTCATATTATATATTATAGAGTCATTTGTATTCTTTGTTACCTTTATATCTCTTTTGAGTGAATGAAATTTCGCCTTTAACAAAAAAAAATATATATATATATATATATATACATATATTTATATATAAATATAAAAGATGGTAGATCATGAAATGTATTTTTTGAGAATCCCAAGGTTGTTCCATGCCGAGATGGCCCATAGTGGCGGGCAAAGACGTACGAGTGCTTGGTGAGTTATGTAATGCTTATCAAAGCCAATGAACAATATTAAAGATATGCCTCTCCCTTAATTTTTTAAGGAATTTACAAAACAAAGGGTAAGGAAAAAGGGAAAAAAAAAAAACAAAAACAGAAGTTTTGGAAAAAGGATAGAATTAGGGTGAAAATATTTAATTTTCAAGAGCAAGGTATATCGCGGGTAATTCATTTATTCAAAAAGTTGGTTCGTTCTTTCCTTAATGTGTTTGATGCTGTTTGTCTCAGAAAGTTAATTGTTATATGGCAAAGAAGAGGACAAATATTTAGTTTTTATTCTAAATTACTAAAGCAAAACAAAATAGATACTAATTAATCCACAATATTCCACGTGATATATCAGACATACATACATAGTTATAATATAAAAACAGTACCTTATTAGAGAAATAATATTCGATCTAATTGTAATTAAGAAAAAGGAAGAAAACAAAACCGAATCACATATATATATATATATATGTATGTATGTATGTATGTATGTATGTATGTATATGACCTCCATGAAAAGTGAATAATTCTATGAGGAGAAGGGTTCTTTAGAAGCCACCAGTTTTGTGGATAACATTGAAATATTTATATATAAATTTTAAATTCTACTTAAAATTTTTATTATATTTGTTTCTTTTTCCTAATTTTGTTCCATTATCCTAAAAAGTAACGAGAGTATGATGATACCTATAGGTTCTAATTATAAAAAATTATCACTTCCTCTAATTAGGGGTCAAGTGACGTTAGTGATCACTTAGTGGTGACCGGTGTTGACAATAAACAAAATTAAAATGATTGCTTTTAATTCAATGACTTCCAGAACATATAAAAATTTTCTGTGAGGCGCAAAAAACAATTTTTTTTAAATGGCTTTTTTTTTTGTGCGATTTTTTGAAAAGTACTTTTAGTAGTATATGATTCTTATATGATTTGAACTTATAAGAAATGTATAATATTGCTATACATTTTAAGTTCCTATTTTTCTATATGCGTGTCCTCAATTATTATACTATATATATATATATTTTTTTTTTTTCTTTTATGGTAAAATTAATGGAGTGATATCAATAAATGACCTATAATCATATGTATCAGACTATATACAATGATGGACATATACTAAAGTCCAATGGATTTTATACGTTTAACTAATTTTGACATGGAAGCTTGAATGATTACTCTCATATAAGCTCCCCCACAAGCCCCCTTTTTCTTTGATATCTAGAAACTCCCACTTTTGTGTGTTAAAGCAGTATTGTTTTTTTTTTTTTTTTTTTTTTTTTTTTAACTTTTCTAAACTCCAGCAAATTATTGGGCAGTAATTTCTGCATGTCTTTACTCTCAAATCATTTATAAGTAGGTACAATCCATATCTGATGTTTTTTTTTTTTATAAAAATAATGTATGTTCCTTTAATTAAACCGGACTGTGTTTATGCGACTTTGAACCCCTTAGGATGTCAGGTATTGAAAGCTTGAATTAGGGTTTTATTTTATTATTTTATTTTTTCATTCCACCTAGATTTTGGTAGATATTTCGCAAAAAGATGTACGTCCAATCAGAAGATGTGAAGACACCAGTAATCTCTCTTGTATATTCCAAGTAATAATATGTTTATAAGTGTAAATATATATATATATAGTTCTAATTATAATATGTTTATAAGTGTAAATATATATATATATATATATATAGTTAAATTAGAACGACTCTATTCAAAGAGAGTCGATAGACTCAGAAGCCAGGTCCAAAATATAATAAGGGACCTCCTATCTAATCAGTTAGGCAAATCTTAAAATTGTATGTTAGTTAATTTTTTAATGACACAAAGAATAAGAAAGAAAAATTAAAAAGAAGACAGAAGATGCGCCGAATTCATTCCTTATGTTTTGAATGAGATATACAAAAACATATATATACAATATATGTGTATATTTAATTAATTACTAAGATTTTCTGCTGAATTCTTTGATTGTTGGAACGTATTTTGAACCCATTGGTTAGCACTTAGTGGCTCGAAATGATGGAGCACATGGGCACATGTCCTTTATAGCATATATTTATACGCACACATATAGATAAATATGTGTTTATATATATTTATTTCTTCATCACAAACCTCATGGTTGATATTCTTTTTATTAAATATTATCAGTATATGGAACCCCAATGATTCCCTTTTTCTTAATGCTTGGAATAAAAAAAATGATCAAAATCACCAGCACAAGCCCAATTAATAGCAACAACAGAATATAACTTTGTTATAATATATATATATATATGTATATATGTATAGGCTCTTTAGCTATATACACATGTAGATATATAAGTACCTGTTACGTATAGTGATATTTTCAAAGATGGTAGTTAAGGGAAAAAGGAAGATTTTTCAGAATATATGTTTCCCCTTTGCATCAAATTCAAAAACCATCTTTTCATTTTTTCCATTTTTCATTTTTCAATTTTTTTTTAATTTTCCTTCCTTAAGCCAATCCAAAACCCCAATCCCTTCTTGAAGCTGATATTCCCTTCAGGTTGTCAGCAGCCATTTAGCTTGACCCACGTTTCCAAGCATATTATATAAAATCATAAACACATATACATATACATACATACATATATATATGTGTGTGTGTGTGTGTGTGAATATGCTTTGATACCAATATTCCCTAATAATTCTGGAAGACCACTGATTTAAAAACCCTCCGTTATAGGAAAACTGCTTACCTGAGATTTATGTTTAATTAAAGGAAAACTTTTGGAATAAATTTACCAAAGACAGAGAGATAAACCTCAAGGAAGCTAGCTAGGGGAGATGCTTTGGAATGCCACAGTGGAATATCTTGAGATAAGAGGCGTGGCTGGCGAAGAAAGCTTTGTCTTCGAGTTTTCCCTTTCTTGTGATCTTTCTCTTTTGCTTAGGATTATAAATAGTTGGTACAAGTTTTTGGTCATGGCCACGGTGATTGAGAGAGTCTTTGGTTGCATTGCTTATTACTGTTACTTTCGCTATCGAGATTCGCACCCGAAAAGCGTCCACCACCACCACCACCACCTCCACCACCTCCACCACCAGTACCACAACGTCAAACACAAAATGCCCAAGAAGGGTCGTCCTCTTTCTTTGCAGGTATTTCGCTTTCTTCATCTTTTTATTATAAGTTTCTTGTGTTTATTTATTTATTTATTTTTTGATCAGTTCTAGGTATCTCTTTTTGGGACATAAAAAGGGTTTTCATATTTATCTTCTTTTTCTTTTTCCCTTCCGTTGCAACTTGCTTGCATGGATAAAAGAAAGAGTCTTTCTTTTCTTTTCTTTTCTCACTTGTTTTGAGGCACACCTTATTTAGAGAGAGAGAGAGAGATATATATATATATATATATCACATATACGCACATAAATACATGACGAAGAGGAAAAATTAATGATAGGAACTGGAGTTATTCTTCCGATAGAACAAGTGTTTTTTTTTTTTTTTTTTTGAACTGCTGGATTGAATTTTTAACCATCGGAGTTGTGGTCGTCCACGTAAAATATTCCCACTCATAAATCCAAAGGTTAAAAATTAACACGACAAATACACACACACACACACACACACATATGCCATGATGACTTTCATTTTCTTGACTAAAAACAAGAATAAAAAAAAGCTTCCTTTTGTTTTATTTGTTTTTTTTTTCCTTTATTTTTTACGATAGGAATGAGATCCATGACTTTTATTTATTTTAAAAAAATAAAAGTACTTTCAAGTTTTAAGTCTTGAAATTCCTATCTAAATCCCTTCTCTCTCATCTGTTAACTTAGTCTCATATCCAAAAACGCAACTATATTCTAAAATGAAAATTTTTTATTTTTTATTTTTACCTTAACTTGTTAAGCTTCTAGCTAGATAAAAGTAAAGTTGTCCTTTAAAAGAAGGGGAAAAGTATCTCAATGATACAAATTTAAAAACCATTGAACTAATATAATACAAAAAATTAACAATGGACTAATATGACACAAATTTAAATTAAAATTAAAATTAAAATTATCTAAAATTTGTGTCATATTGATTAAAAATGAAGAATTTATATCATGTTGATTAATAAATGAAAAAAAAATATGGTTATTTAAGTAATTTTCTCGACAGAGGAATTAGAGCTCGTCCCATAATGGAGGGCTCATGTATTAATTTGAAAAGGCTAGCATGATATTTTATTTGGAAGGCAACTATTCTCTAGATTTACCTAGATAAAAACAATAGTAGTGGCTGAGAATCTTCATTTTGGCGTGCATGATATTTTATTAATTATCTTCTAATTATATTGAATAAATTAGGGTTTCTAGAACACAAAGCACTGCTCTAGTAGTATTCGAAATTCAAAGTAGAATTAAACTCTTGTCCTCATGGGAGCAGGCACGGATTTAAGGGGGCCATTGGGGCACGTGCCCCCTCAAGTTTTTTAAATTTTAAAAAGACCCCATATATTTCTTTTAATAGTTTCAATGTGCCCCACTCAAAAGTTTTTTTAAAAAATATTCCCAAACTTTATATTTGAATTATATTGTATGTTTTAATACCATAACTAAACTTATATTATCTTTTACGTTCTAGTACCACAACCACATTGAATTCTTATTAATTCTCCCAATTTCTTTATTTACATTTTTTTTTGTTTTTGTTTTTTTTCTAATTTCTTTATTTTTAAAGACATTGTGTTCATAATCATCAACATCTAGAATATTGATGCGTATAATTTTTATTTATTGTAAAGAGTATTCATCTTAAAAGGAAAAAAATATTGGTGTGAAAAAAATAAAAATGAAACTTAATTTTAGTAAAAACATGAAAATAATTTATAACACATTTTGGGCTAAAACCTCTCATTTTTCATCATTATTTTGACATTTGAGATAAAGTGCAGTAACGAATATTCTAATTTAAAAACCAGTATAGAGGAAAACATCTAAGTCATTTTTTTAATTTGAAATTGTATCCTCTTATGTGTCACAACTGAGAAAATTTTTGGATCCGTAATTACATGAGAGAATATATAATAAAGAATCTATATTTATAATAATATTAAAAATAATATAAGTTTAAGCCTTATATTTATATGTTGATCTAGCATATGCTTTTTGTTAATCCCCTTTATAAGTTTCCTACAACTACAGAAAGAATAAGGGTATCTTCAAAAGAACCAAAGGGAAAAAAAGGAATAAGCAAAAAGATATGCAATAAAAGATAGAATCATTATATAGAAATATAATTTAATTGTTTTTGCAAAAACAAATCAGCCGTGTGAATTCCGTGTGTTTTCTTTGTATATAATTTTGCAGACTGTGGATCTCAAAGTCAGGATGTGCTGCACTGGCTGTGAGCGAGTAGTCAAAAGCGCCATTCATAAGCTTAGAGGTAAATATATACAAAACCATACTATAAGCCGTCCGAAACTCACTTTTTATTGGTTATGAATGTTTAGTACTTTTTATTGGTTATGAATGTTTAGTATCGGTGGTGTCGTCAAGCATTTTTTAAATGTATATTTATAAACTCTTTCTCTAAATTTTTATGATTTTCTCTAACTTTGTATATAAAATCTTGATTTAATTATATTATCGCTACATAATTACATTAAAATTTGAGAAAAAAGAATAAAAAAAACATATGTATCAATTTGTTCTTTTTACAAGTGATGTTATACCCCACCATTCATTAATTAATTTTTAATTAATCACTGATTTACATTGAATTTAGCGACTCACATTAATCACAAAATGCTTCTGTTAATAGCTCTTTTTTTAATTAAAAACTAATAAACACTAATGCTATATATTTAGAATTTTTTTTTAACTAATAATATACTTCACCTGTTTGAATTTGTGAAGGGATTGATTCAGTGGAGGTAGACCTAGAGCTGGAGAGGGTGACGGTGGTCGGTTATGTCGACCGGAACAAGGTGCTGAAGGCGGTGAGGAGGGCGGGGAAAAGGGCGGAGTTTTGGCCGTACCCCGACCTGCCGCTGTACTTCACGTCGTCGAGTGACTATTTCAAAGACACAACACATGAGTTCAAGGAAAGCTACAACTACTACAGGCATGGCTACAATATTGGGGAGAAGCATGGGACCATCCCGGTCACTCAAAGGGGAGACGACAAGGTCAGCAACATGTTCAATGATGACAACGTTAACGCCTGTTGTCTCATGTAAATTAACGCTAATCTATATATAATTATATATTATTGTACATGTAATTAAAATGGCGTATGTATAATCACCATATAATATATATTATATGTGTTTTTTATAATTTCTATGCTATGTATTTTGGTTTTTATTTTTAATTGGCGTATTAATTATAATTAGTGCATGTATGGTTCGAATATGATCATTTGTATATATATGCTCTGATTGTACACAATCAGGGAATATATTCAAATGGAACGGTGCTTTTTTCCATGCAATGCAAGTCATGTTGTTTTCAGAAGTGTCGGGTACATATGTGTGTGTGTGTGTGTATATATATATATGTATATATAATGTAAATTCGTGATATCCGAATAATCGACAATATCTCTTTGTGCGATCTGTATAGTTGTTATCTGACAGCACATATATATATACGATGAGCTAGGGGGTCATATATTCTTGGTAATTGATTTTGATATTTTCGCTTTAAATGAACTGATTTCTGCCCCCCAATGCCAATAAAGTTGTGTTTGGATTTTTCTTTCCCTTTCTTGTTTGCTAAGTAATGTGATTGGAGTTCATCATGATCAATAAAGATCACCCTACTTTGGCCTTCTCTCTTTTTTCGAGAGTGTAAGGAAAAAAGCAATTTTTTTTAAAATTTTAGGCTTTTTAAAAAAACAAAAAAGATAATTGCACTAGTTACTAATAGATATAGTAAAATCAAGTATTTGTTAGTAAATTTAATACTTTACTAGTAAATCTGATTATTTACATATTAATAATGATATTTATCTGATTTCGTATAACTTGATATTTACCAGTAAATAGTGATGTTTACAGTAAATTAGTTTTTTTTTTTAAATTTTATTTTAGTAAATCCTATAGTTACATTATTTTTTTTAAAATAAATTTGTTATTTACATGTGAATCTAAATATTTTGTGATAACTCCGTTAATTCTAATTTTTTCACTTACATTATCTTTAAGAGCTATGAATTATTTTCCTAATAAATAAATTTATTTACTTGGAAATATAGTATTTACTTTGAGATAATTTTAGTGATAAATTCGATATTCACTAGTAAATTCAGTACTAGTAAATACAATATTTAATAGCAAATCCGGATATTTATATTATTTTTATTTTTTATTATTAGTATATATTTGGATTTACTGCATTTGCCAATTTTATAAAATTTTATGTAATTTATATGAACTATATTTACTAGTAAATACCCAGATTTACTATATTTACATAATTTTCATAAAATTTTACGTAGTTAATTATATGTTCTATATTTACTAAATACCCGGATTTACTATTTATTTGTAGATTCATATATTTACTAAGTAAATATGGTATTTACGCATAAATATTTTAGTCGCACTCAATTTTATATTTTTGGATATTTAGAGGGTGTTTGGTGAATGAATTGAGTTTGAGTTGAGTTGAAATTTTTAAGTTTGAGTTGAGTTGACTTTTTAAAAAGTAGTTATAAACTTTGTTGACTTTTCATAAAAAGATAAAAATTGAGATGAAAAAGTACAGTTTAGTTGGAGTGAAACTTGGATGCCAAACACCTTCTTAGTAAATACAATGCAAATAATAATAATTACATGTAAATATGCAAATTTTCATTTAAAAAAATTAATTTTCATTAGATCATTTTTATATTTTTACAAATTTTTTTAAATTAAAAAATACACCCCAAATTATCCCAAAATTAAACCCCCAAATTGAACAAACCCTAACCGCCACCGCCACTGCCACCGCCACCGCCACCGCCACCACCGACACCGATTGTTGTTGCATACCTTAGGTCAAGTGAGCTTCAGTCATTGTAGAAGCGCCGTCGCCGATCGATCTCGTGAACCTCAAATCGAACTGAGCGTTGGTCGTTGAAGAAAAGCAGAGCTTGGAGTTTGTCACAGAACCCGGAGATCGGAGCTTGCAGAGGCTGAAGTCTCGCGATGAAGAATCACGATCTCACAGTGGCGAGGATCGCGGCCACAGGGCGGCAATAATCGCACCTTCGTGACTATGAGAATTGCGAGCTCATCTCCTCCGCCGCATTGCAAGATCGAACAAACGATGAGATCGTGACAATCGGACAAATGACGAGATTTCGACGATCGCCTCTGCCACCATCACAATTCCTTGAGCCGATGAACAAAAAAACCGCATCAGCGAAGGCGTTCCCTTGCTGGAGATGGAGAAGACCTGACACGGAGAAAATGACGGAGACGGAGAAGAACTAACTCGCCGGAGATGGAGAAGACAAAGGGCAGCACCGTAATTTCAAAATCTCTCTCAAATATATATGCTATTTTGTTCACATTCTAAACTAATATGCTATTTTATTCAAAATGTCTTTGTAAATATGCTATGGCTTGCAATTTCCCAATTTTTATTTACATGACCTCATTTAAACATTTTAGAATTTTCTCTCATTTATTTTGAATTTTGAACAGCACTAATTTAGATTACCTACCTATCCTGTACTTAATTAGGTCGACAAAATCACATAGTTCCTATAGTCAAGGGCTTGTGTTTCTTAGCCAGTTACTTGGTGGTTGGTTGAGGTCTATTTCTTTGGGGCTTGTAATCTGATAGTTGACTGAGGCCCATTTAGAATTTTTACATAATGGGCTTTCAACAAAAAGCCTTTGAGCCTAGCTGTGTTGTCCGATGTTACTCTATCTGTAAGCGGAGAAATTATAGCAAATATGTCATTTTTAAAAAATAATTGAAGTAAATATTATATTTTAAAAATATTTAAAATAATTAGTATATTTTTGATAAATTAGTTATTTAAGAAAAATTTTTAAATTAATTTTATCGTAAATATTTTTTATAAATAAATTATTTATCATAAATATGATATTTATCGCATTTTGAAGATATATATATATATATATATATATATTTTTTTACAAATTTGCTTCATAAATACATTATTTATCCACATATGTTATTTCCCATCACCCAATAAGTTTTCTACAATTTATTTTTATTATTAGAGGTTTTTGACCTATTTCCTTCCTTCTCCCTTGTAGGCCATGATTTAAGTTGACGATTTTTTTTTAATGAATTTGGAGTTGGAAATTTAAACTTTACACTTTGTAATAAAGTCAAATGTGGAATTATCATTATACTATACCGGCTAGCAGGAACTAAATTTGAACTCATCAAATTATAAATGTAGCCATTTGTTTGATATTTCTTAGTATAAATTTAAATTATATCCTTCAATGAATTTTGTTTTGTATGATTTCAGATTTGACCCATTTCATACCACCACTTTCATTAAGGAAAAATAAAAAAGAAAAAAATAAAACTCCATTTAACTTTTTGTGCATGAGCATAAAACACCAAAGTCTTTAGCAATGATTTGTAAGTGGAGTAATTTTGTATTGCGATCTAAATTTTTAAATGAACATCAACAATATTAAACTATTAAAAAATTAATCCAATAAGTTCTTATCACTAGTTTATCATAAGATTTCCTCCTGTAAAAAGACCTACAGTGGGGAAAAAAAGAGAGAGAGATTATTATAAAACATTTTCCTTACTTAAACTTGGGGTTTGGAAACGTTTGAGAAAGCACCAGAAAATCCCTTGGAAGTTTACAAACCTTGTAACCATACTACACGTAGTAGACTTTTCCCATTTCTTATGGTTTGTTTGGTATTTCAATTAAAACTCAAAATTTTTAACTTAATTTTTGTCTATTTTCTAAAAAATAAATAAAAATTATAACTAGTTTATAAAAAATTAATTAACTTTAATTTAAAATTTTCATTTCTAACTGACGAACCAAACGTAGGCTTAAGGTTTTTGTAGTTAGTTTGCTTTTGTTGTAGTCCTTGTTCTGTTTTCCTTGTGATGAGAATTATTTTCCACTGCATCTTCTTGGGAAATAAAGGACAGGTTTCTTTTGCCTTTCTCCCTTTCTCTCCTTTTGTCTTGTTTTGTTTTTTGTTTTGGTCTTTTTAAAAATCGATTAAATAAAATCCAGTTTCCTTCCTTAAGAAGGAAAAGTGGCTCGTGTAAGCATTCGTTTTTTTAAATATATCAGTTCGTGGTAAATAAACAAATAAAACAAAATAAAGTAAAAAACAATAAATATTTACAATTATCATGTAACGATCAAAGAATTTATTACGTGACAGATGACGGGACTATCACGTGACAGTTTTAAAATGGAAGACAAAATTACTCTAGATGAGTGATTCGTCCTTTTAATATAGAAGAAGAGTTGAAAGATTTTTAGGCTATGTTTGATGCTCTATCTTATTTTGAACTTAATTGTACTTTACGACTTTTTTTATCTTTTCTAAAAAAGTTAACAAAAAATTTAACTAGTTTTTGAAAAAATAACTAATTTCAATCTAAAATTTTCATTTCATTTCAAACTCAACTCGAATATCAAATACACACTTTTGGTTTGTTTGGATATCATGTTTAAATTTAACTAAACTGTATTTTTTTCTACTGAATTTTTGTATTTTGCTAAAATCTCAACAAAAAACATAACTATTTTTTGAAAAATTAATCAGTTTTAACTTAAGAATTTTAACTTCAATTCACGATTCAAACGGAAACTTAATGTTCTTGGAAAAAAAAATTGAACATTTATTTCGCCTTTGGTTTTTTCCTAGAAACCTCTTAAGCCTTCTATTGGATCCCCACGGAATATAAAAGTACACATTTATTGGTCTAGAATACTTTTTAGTTTTAAATATGTTTATGGTTGTTTTCGTCGCCGACCTTTTCTTTTTCTTTTACTTTGATGGTATAGCTGAAATTTGTTTTATCTCACAAGCCTTATGGCATAGCTGAAAATTTTTTTTTAAAAGAATTTTTATTAATTTATCATAATTTTTTTTAACTCTAGTCTCTGTTTGGTATTTAAGTTTAACTATAATTAAATTGTATTTTTTCATATCAATTTTTATTTTTATTTTCTAAAAAATTAATAAAATTTATAACTAATTTTTAAAAAATCAATCAATTTCAACTTAAAAATTTCATCTCCAACTAATTTACTAAACGGAGACTAAATTTTAATAATACAAATAAATATAAAATTATTGCTAAATTAAGTTTACAACCATACCAATTTGTCACATTATACAAGTGAACTTAGCAATATTCATTCTCGCAACATATTCAAAATTCAAAACATTTTTCTTTTTATTTTCCTTTAAGAGAAGTTTTCTTTATTTTTTTTCTGTAATTTTTTTGAGTGAATTCTTTTCCTGTTTGTTGGGAAAATGCATATTGTCAGAATATATATTATAGTTAAGGACTTAAGTGAAAAGACCACTAAAGTTTGTAGGAATTTGACACTAAATTAAGCTATATGTTGTCCACACAAACTTATAAAATTTTAATTTTTTTTCTTGAATTTGGAGTGGGAGTTTAAACTCTATATTTTACGACGTAATTAGCAATGAAACCACTAGACTATGTCTGTGATAATGAAAAAAAATTAATAGTTTGGAACACAAAGAAACCTCTTCTATCTTCTTAGGGATGTCAATGGGGCGGGGTGGATGCGGGTATGCCTCCCCCACCCCCATACTCGCCTCCCTTTTTATACCTCATATCTGTCTAATTTAATACGGGTGTGGAGGCGGGTAATACTCGTTGGGACTACTATACTCATACCTTATCCATTTATCTATCAAGAATTATTAAAAAAAATAAAGTAACTTATATTAAAATTTTCATAAATTTTAACAATATAATCATAATTGAAAATAAAACTGAAATATTAAAAACAAATCTGAACTTCAGAAATCCATAAAACTAAATTCATAAAGCAAACAAAAACATTAAAACACTAACTTTATTCTTCTTCTATATAAAAAAAATAAAATTAAAAAGAAATGGGTAAAAAACCCATTCCCTCCCTGGCAGCTGGCGATACCCCCCCCCCCCCCCAACGCAGACGAGCCCCAACCCGAGCCCCCCACCCCGCGCCGGAGCCCAGGTGACCCCCCTCCCCTAACGCTGACGAGCTCCCAACCCCCCCCGACACCGACAAGCCCCCCACACTCCCATATGCTTGAGCCCATGCCCCCCTCCCCTAGACGCCGACGAGCCCCCCCCCCCGGAAGGCAGATTTGGTGGGCGGCGTCGGCCTCTTGGGAGGGGGGCTCCTCGGCGTCTTTGTCGGCATTGGGGGGCTGCCAGTTGACTGGTTAAGAAACCAGTTTTTTATTTTAGTTTTTTTGAATTTCTATTTTTTTTATTTTTAGTATATAATATTATGGGTTAAGGTATATTATAGTTATCATACACAAGCAACATCTCAACTGTTCGATTAAATCGGACAATTTAAAAATGAACTATGTCCATAGGATATATAAAAAGGGTTTTACTGCAGCTTTATCCTTTTTTATATTCCGGATTAGTACCAACAAAAAAAAAAGAAAAAAGAAAAAAGAAAAAGGGGTAAAACTACGTTAAGCCTATTTTATATACCATATCGATAGAGCTCATTTTTAAACCGGATGTAATCAAATGGCTGAGATGTTGCTTGTGTACGATAATTATCATACATTTTACCTTACAGTAGTATTTGACTAATAAATTAAAAAATAAAAAAATAATTTTAAAAAATCCACTGATGGTGGAAGGTTAGGGGGAGGGCAGGTTTCCGTTGCCGGGGTAAGGAAGGAAGGAGGGAGTGAGCTGGTCGACATCTGGGGAGGGCGGCGGGGGCAAATTTGGTAGGGGGAGTGTCGCCAGTGTCGGGGGGGAAGGGGGGCTCCTGGGCTCGAGCTCTCGGGGGGGGGGGGGGGGCGCCTGGGCTCGTCAGGGGGGGAGACGCCTAGGCTGGCCTGCGACGGGGGGGAGCAGGGGTCCTTCGTCGACGTCCCGGGGGGGAGGAGGGATTGGGTTGACGCCGACGCAGGGGGGTCGGTGGGGAAGT